>CM052708.1:82999994-83078210 GCA_028551405.1 Uromys caudimaculatus | reverse complement strand
CCTCTCCTGGGTCTTGCGATCTCCTGAGAGGGATCTTTGTCCCGGCGCTGATTAGCTGTGGAGCCCTGTGGCCCAAGCTGAGGTTCCCGGCCCCTTTGATAAGTTTTTAAAATTAAAGTGTAATAAAAATATTCTCTGACTATAATGAAATTAGGAATCAATAATAAATTAAATACCACCAAAATTGAAAAGTTAGGTAGTATACTTCAAGGTAACTTATAACTTTGTGTGCCTGTTTAAAAATAAAGACTGAGAGCTTAAGAGATTGCTCAGTGGTTAAGAGCATTGGCTTCTTTCCCAGAGGATCTGAGTTCGATTCCCAGCTCCCACATGGTGGCTGACAACCATCTGTAAACTGAGTCCTAGAGGATCAAAACCCTATTTTCACTGCCACAGGCACCAGACTCACATGCGTGCACAAAAGTACATGTAGGCAGATAGCCTATACACATTAAACCAATTTTTAAGAATGATTTATAAATTCATGGTATATGCTTTTATTTTAAAAAATCCCAGAAAGAAAGCATGAACAAAACTGGGGGTGTTGCTCAGTTTGCACAGTGTCTGCCTAGCATGTGTGAAGCCCTGGGATCGATCATACCACAAAAACAACAACAAAAACAAAACAAAACAAAACAAAACAAAACAAAAAAAAACAATCATTGTGGTGTATGCCTGTAATAGCAGCATTCAGGAAAATCAGAAGTTCATTTTCCTTGCCATGAAGTGAGTCGAGGCATATGAGACCCAGTCTCAAAATCAAAGCAGCATGAAATGAGAGTCATCCTGGAAGAGAGACTTTACAAAATGAGTTTAAAATATACAACCACATTAGAATTTATCATGAAGTCTCTTCTAATATTAATTTATAACTGTTAGGTTTCAAACCTGGGACAAGTGGCTGAGGTGCCTATTTAACATCATCAAAGCAGACCTGACCACCACGTTCTCTCTGGTCCTACCTGTTATAGGCTATGGCTGGCGTACCCCACCCTGAACGCCTGAGCGCAGAGGCTGGGCCGCTCTTCCCTGTGTAATCCAACCATTTCGGTTACCCACTTTGTTACTTTGGCCTCCTGGCTGCTGCACCTGGTTCTCCTCTTTCCCACCTCTTCCCCTCCCTCTTCCCCTCCCCCCACGGGGTACATCTCAGTCTGCTCATATCCACTCTGGACTCTCTGATGTCCCTTTCTCTGGCCGTGTTCTCCCACGTATCTATAGTAAATGTTCTCTTTCACAGTACCTAGGGACAGTCATGTCCTTTGCTTTTCCTTTTAATTTCTTTTCTTTTCATTCAATAACAACCCAGCATTTTAGTACTAGAAAAACCTATCTGCTCATAGGACAATTTGCAAAAGACTGTCTATAGTGGACTGGAGTGATAGGTCAGTGGTTAAGAGCATTAGCTGCCCCTACAGAGGATCCGGATTCAGTCCTAACATGCATACCATGCTCACAATGATTTATAATGCCAGTTCCAGGGATCTGATGTCCTCTTTTGACCTCTTTGGGGTGCCAGGCACACAGATGGCAATACACATACATACTGGAAGACACTTCCACACATAAAATAAAACAAAATAATAAATATTTTAAAAGAAAATGTTTGTAGCACTTCTTGAATTTTTAAAAAAATTTGAAGTGGGAAACAATGCAAACGGTCTCAACAGCAGAACGGATAAACTGTCCACATTCAGGCAAGGAACCATACCCCAGTGTACACAATATGAATGAATTGTGCAGACATCCTGTTTTTAGAAAATGATGTCATGGATAAAAGAATATATACTACATGGTTTCCTTTGTCTGACACTCAAGGACAAAACTAATCCGTGGTGATTGTGTTCATTGTTTTTTCTTGCTGTGTAACAGAGCATGTCCAAAGTTATCAGCATCACCTAACACTAACATAGTCACATACTATGCCAGTATCTGTGAGTCAGGAGTCCAGAGATGGCTTGGCTGATGCCTTAGGTTCAGCATTTCCCACAAGGCTTCTTCAAGGTGTTGAACAGGTCAATCATCTCAAAGCATGATTGGGGGAGATATTCTCCTCTGTTCACTCATGTGGCTGTGGCAAGTCTCAAGGCTTGATGGCTACTGGCTGGAGAGATAATTTCTTGTGTATGAGCCTCTTCATACTAGTCTCTCCCAGAGCACTTGACTTCCCCCAGAGCTAAAGCTATAGAAGACAGGGCAAAAGATGACCAGGAAGACAGAAACGACAATGTCTTTGTAATCAACCTCAGAAGAGACAGAAAGTTCCTTGGCATGGCCTATACTTCAGTAGAGGGTATCTCACAAAGTTTTAAATACCATGGCAAAGATCAACAAGACTCTCTTAGAAACTGACACGACAGTGTTAAAAATCAGGATGAACCTGAACCTTTAGTTATTGCTTATATGTGTATATATATTTGTCAACATTCTTCAGTTTTTACATGCAAGATATATATATACATATATATACGTATATATATACATACATATAAATATATCACTACACTAATGGGCCCTCAGTTTTTATATACATTATTTAAAGAAGAATTTGTCCTTTCAGATGCCATGATAATGAACACTGGCCCTTCTACAGCAGACTCAATAGAGATAACCACAGGAAAACATCCATTTATCATGTTGTACTCCAAGTACACAGACGCCATCAAGTCAAAGCAACACAAATGCTGTATTTTTATAAGGCTGTATTCACTCTCCTCTGGGAAGGATGTTCATGACGTCTGGCCAAACCTCTAGAACTTGGTTGAAGATCTGAGAACAACTAACCACAGCTCCTTCACTTCAAATTTCCATCAAGTTCTCCCAGAGTGATAATGAGATGCAACCCTGGACATCAGAGGTCCTCAGAAAAATGAAAATGGGCTAAAATCAGACTGGGGCTAAGGACTGTCCTCTAGCACCAATACCCTGCTGCAGGCTGCTATGCTTCTGACAGGTCACATGGAGTTTTGGACAACAAACACACATTTATAAGGGATGTCTGACAAATCAGGCACTGTAAGTGAATCTAGACCAGGCAGTTTGCATTTCTTATAAAATATACGAAAATTTAAAGGTTAATAAGGGTTTGTCCGTGTTCTTTTAAAGGTTTTCAGTTCTAAAACATCAGAAAAGAGGTTTCCCCTTACTTTCAAAGCCCGGGATAGTGGCATATTGTCATGTTTCAGAAGGGGATCCACTGTAAATGGGTCACTCTACACACACACACACACACACACACATACACACACACACACACAACACTGTTCTTGGATAGGGACAATTCATTACTGATGATTTTCATTTGGGTTATTGAGAGCTATCTACATGCAAGACACCATATTAAGCCTGGGAGGAGGGTACCAAGCAGACCAAACGAGACAGGAATAGCCAAGTAAGTAGGTTTGAACTCTCTTCCCAGGATTGATGGACTATCCTGGAGATGAGTCTCATGGTAGTCTTGAGATATTTTCTTTGAGTTTGGGCAGGAGGTGATTCAAACACTGACCTCCAGCAGACCAGTGGCCCTGGGAAATCCCAAGTGCCAAGAACAAACACTTCCAGGGTTGCTGAGCGCTTCCCCACCCTGCAAGGTCATCTATAAAGGAAGAAATACGAAAAGGCTTCTATGCGTGCTTACTGGGTCTTCAGCCGGGCTCCATCCTCTCACTCTGCAGCCACAGAGAAGGCTGACAGTGATGCAAACTCAAAGTGAAGTGTGGTTTTGAAAATTCACATCCAATAACACTGTAACATGACCCATGGCTGCCCGAAACCCAGAGAGGGCTCTCAGGAGAGGAGAATGGCCCCTTTCAGTCTTTTGTCGTGGTGGAAGGAATTGCAAGCATCAGCTGCCTTTCCCAGTCTAGGCTCGGCCCGGCCCTCTACGTTCTCTCAGGATTCATCTGGTCCAGCAATTGTAGCAGACATGGCACAATCTGGAGGCAATAAAGTCCCCATGCACTTATGCTTATCACCCCTCTCCCCACAAACATTCGCAGGGACATGGAAAAATCTGAGGAATCCATTTTCAGTTGATCCTAGACATGCCTTTGTTGCCAAACTTGAAGGCTCCTTTGATTTCTATCACATCCTTAACTAGTTCTGAGTTGCAACAGTGTTGAAGAAAAATGTGCAGGCTTTAGACCTTTCTCCAGTGCATTTCCTCGGGCAAGTGGTTCCTCTGCCTCTCAGATTACTGGCCATGCAAAGAGTGGACGACAATTCAAAGGAGGGGTCACCACTGGAAGAGGGTCACCAGCAGAGTTACTTAGCATGCAGTTCTCCAACATCATATCCCATGTAATTAGTGACCCTGGAATTACACAGCATGGTGCCTTTAGCTACCACTCACAAGTTCAGGGACTGACCAAAAGTTCCCAGGAGGCATAATTCCTGGGCCCTTGTATAAAAAGACTTTCTTTGGAAATTCAAGCCATGAGGAGCCTGATGGAATCTGGAAACCCCTTACAATAACTAGTCTGTTTACAAATAAAATGTTTAAAATAGAAGTCACAAGGATAAAATTCAAAACAAGATGGTAAAAAACCAAAGGCGTCGAACAAACAAAAGTGTAACTCCACAAATCCTGTAACCAGGGCTTTACATCCAAAGACGATGGAATTAAGAAAATTGAATAGCTGCAAATGGACTTTCAGTTTTAGACAGACTCACCATACCGCACAGGCTGGCTCGGAACTCACAGATTGCTGTCTGTTTCCCCAGTACTGGTATTGAAGATATAAACTACTATGTCTGGCTTGAAATATGTCATTTATTTTATTTGTGTGTGTGAGTGGAGGTGGGGATGCACCTGTGTGCACTTGAATGTAGAGGCCAGAGCACAGACACAGCCCCTCCCTACCTCTTATTCTTGAGAATCAATCTCTCTCTCTCTCTCTCTCTCTCTCTCTCTCTCTCTCTCTCTCTCTCTCTCACACACACACACACACACACACACACACACCCCTGGAATTTGTCTAGTAGACTAGGCTGCCTCTCAGTGAGCCCTAAGGATCAACTCTTTCCACCACCTCAGCATTAGGATTACAAACACACAACACCAAGCAAAGCTTTCAAATGGACACTCTAGGGCTCAAACTCAGGTCCCGATGCTTCCAAGGCAAATGTTTTATTTATCAACTGAGCTATCTTCCCAGGCAAGTCGTTGAAAACAGATCATTTCTTGGGAAAAGAAGAAACATATGCTCAAAATAAGAGCCTGGAACTGTGAGCTAAATATCAGAGAGCGTCATCAGTGATGGGACCATGTGGGAAAAGCAGGCATCTAAAAGTAAGAATCATAGTTACTGGAAATAAAAGCAAAGAGAACAGAAGGGACAGGCAGGGTTCAAGAAGTGATCTAGGAACCAAGCTGAAACGTGACCTAGTTGGCAGAAAGAAGAAGAAGGCAAGAGAAGGAAAATACAAAAGACAAGGGGAGAACATGCCATAAATCTCCAAAAAACCCTGCACCATTAAACAAAGAGGGAGAAGAGAGAGGTCTTCTGGATCTGAAGAAGACAATAGCCAAAGATTAGAACAGCATGTAGGATACCAAGTTAGATCATGGAGAGCGAGGAGGATCTCAGAAGATGGCCTGGCCGGTAAAGTGAGCTTGTAAGTCTATATCACCCACATAAATCGTCACGTAACCCCAGCCCTAGGGAGGTGGAGACAGGTGCGTTCTTGGACTTTGCAGACTAGTCAACGAAATCAACAGTGACCCAAATTAACCCTTGTGGGATGGGGGGTCATTGCAACTGCTTGTGCCTGGCAGAGTGATGATTTGCAAAAGGCAAGAAGGAAATCCAGTTCAACACAATTTAGTTATCTGGATTGGTCAAACTTTTAGAGTCTTACCCAGGCCATTTATTTTTGACATATTCAAGTACAGTACAACTTAGAGGAAAAAGTTCCCTCATGACAATTATCACAACAAAGTTTAAGGTGTGACTACATCAACGCTTTTGTAAAGTACCTGTGACCTCTTTCATAGGCATGGGTTCTATTGACTTAGAAGCACTGCTTGGATCCCAGTGAAGCCTAGCTCTACAGAATAGCAAAGATCACCAGATCATTAAGTACAACCCTCCCCAGCTTTCCGGGTAGAAGGGGTGTAAATCCCTTCCCTTGAAGAGAAAGCCTGCATGTTTGCCATTTCTGGTTTCTCTGGTGCTATTTGAGAGAAGGAGGACCTCGCGCCATCTACAAAACCTTTCCTTCTGTAAGTTGCTTCTGTTGAGTAAGACAAGTGAACACTACACACCATTTATATTTCTTTAGTATGCCAGTTATCATGTTTGCCTCACACTAATACACACACACACACACACACACACACACACACACACACACAGGAACAAAAAAAAAACACCAAGTAATTTTTAAATTATAAACTATGAGGGCCGTACTTTGCATAAGATTTCCCCTCTGACTCACGAGCACACACTAGGATTCTGTCCCTTACTATCTACCCACTCTCTCAAACACACACTCCATCACCATGACTGACAGGTCCCCATTTCACATACCTTTCCATGAGCTTCTTTCATATACACGGCTCTACACTGTCACACGTTCCCACCAGCATTCCCCATAGCATGCCTCTTTTCACTTATCCCAGAGCACCCCTACACTGTGAAGCTCCGCTAATCACTCATCCTAAGTGACTCCCCCGAGGGTCGCCCCACCCTACTCACACACATGGGCCCTCTTTCTGGTCAACATCTTCCCTTTACTCCCCAAACCACCCTCTCTCTAAAGAAAAGAAATATGTTCCACATAGATCTTGGCCTTCTGGAGGGACCCAATGGCCATAAAGTTTAGGTGGTGAGAAGAAATATTTGGCTCCCTCCAAGGCCCTAGCAAGCTTCCATCTTCCCAGCTCTGAGCATTTCCAAGGGACCCAATCTGCAGTCACCATGTGTGTTTTCTCGAGAGTCCTTATTAAAAGCTTAGCCAGTCCCTGCTACAACCTATACTTCTAATTTTTCTAGCTAGTAGGCAATGAATAGTGCCTTAGTAGACAGGCAGACATTTGGTCTACAAATCCAGTTCTATGGAACCTGTATGCACACGCCTCATGCTATTAAAGGCATACCAAAAATAGGTTTAGACCACTAGGCTCCCTCTTCTCTCCCCACTCAGAGGTTCAACTGCATTCTAGGATGGGCTTAGGTAGAAGAAGCAGCTGATCTAGAACTCATTACCCATTAAATTGTCAAAATAAGGGCATAGTCATATGATCTGTGATCGTGGGTAAGTCAGAAATTTCTGCTAAGTGTCCTCATCCCTGTTACTGTGTCTCCTGCAGGGAAGAGACAGAAAGGGGAATGGAAAGGGGGAAAAGAGGGAAGGGGAGGGAAGGGGAGGAAGGGAAAGGAGGGATGTGGGGGGAGGAGAGGAGAAAAATATGTAGTCTGACAAATCCAGGAGTCTGGCTCCCAAACTCAGGGGGCATTGGTAAATTTTCTCAAAATATGTGCCATGACCTCAAACCCTTAAATTTTCCTCAGCGCTTCACCAGCCTTTTGCTTTTTGATCTCTGTCAGCTTTGATCTATTTCCCATTCAAGATGCTCTCCACAGATTGTAAAAGAATAAATCCTATCTCTTCACTTGTAATTCCTCTTTCTAGTCTATTCGTCTATGCTATTAATTCTTTTTTTTCCTCCGCTCTTATTCTATGGTGCAGGACTGTTATGCCTTTTGAGGTCATATGAGCTCTCTTCTATTTTGTTAAGATTGCCATTTAAAGAAATCGCTTTCCCTCTGAGAATGGTTTGCTCCAAGTCCACAAGCTCTAAGAGTATCTACATTTCAATCGCTTGTGTAAAGTTCTCTTGCTTTCTTTGAAAATCCTCCCTGCCTGCTTGATACTTGGAAGACTATATTTAGATTGCTTGTGGCTAGGTAATTTTAGGTCCCACTTATTCTGGTTATTTCCCATTTTTATTGTTTGGGGCATAGGCCAACAGTCTATAAAATGGGGTTTTGTTTGCTTGCTTGCTTTTTTCCTTTGGCTTGCTTTGAAAACTCCTTGGCTGCCTAGAAGTTTCCACTGAGCACACTTAATTCCCTGTAGCATCTCTTGCTTAGATATCCACAGCCTTTACTCTGTGTTGCTGGCAAGGATTATACTCTCTGTGCATTTGTCCCACTGAATAAGTTTCTTGATGAAGGGGACAGGACAGTCTCAGATAACAAAAAAGCAAGAGCAGCAGAGGATGCAAGGCTGGGGACACAGAAGCCATGATTCCTATGGCTGAAGATGGTGTTGTGGAGGGGCTCAGCCATAAGCCTGCATCCCTGTGGCAGACATGATGTGAGAGCTGTTTTCTTCTGCTGTAATAGAATATCTCAGACTGGGTCATTTATAAGGAGTAGAAGTTTGGGCCAGCAATGTGGCTAAGCAGGCAAAGGTGCTTGCCACTAAACTTAATAATATAAGTTCAAGAGAGCTCAGAACCCACATAATGGAAGGAGAGAACGCTCTCCCACAGTTGTCCTCTATCCTCCACATGTGGCAGTGTCAACACACACGCACACACACGAGCAACAAATACATATAATAAAAAATAAAAAATTATAAAATAGAAATAAAAAATAATTAAAAATAGAAGTTGAGGCCCAGGTAGGCAAAGCACCCCCAAGATCACCCCAACTAGGTACTATGGGGCCTGGGTGGGCAAATCATACCCAAGATGGCCCTGGCTCAAAGCCACATGGCATCGGAGGGCACAGTTCTCCTGAGGCTACCCCAGCCACCCAGAGGCCCTGGGCACCACTAATATAGGCAAGTAAATGGTGGAGAGATGGAAGAGAAAGAGAAGCAGAAAGATGTAGGCATAATGAAGAGAGGCAGAACTGGAGACTTAAGGGTAGTGAGGAATAGCCTGCCAGTGAAGCCACCTAAGACCATGGTGAGCTTCTGGCCCCTGCTGCCGCCAAGGTTCATGTCTGGGTTTGTGGCCCTGCCCAGTGGAGGTCTGTTATTACCCAAGTCCAGATGAACAACCCTGGTCTGGGCTACTGCATGGGGCCATGTTGATCTCTGAGGGCTTGCCCCACCCTTCACCTGGATATTGTGGGGAAGCTGGCCCTAAAGATGTGGGAGAGCTGGCCCTGCCCCTCACCAGCTGCAGCTCTCTGGAGAGCGGGCCCTGCACTTCGCCTGGCCAGGACAGTAAAGCTGTCCTCCCTGGTTTCAGGAGTTGAGAGTAAGCCAGCCGAGGATATGAGTGTGGGAGAGCTGGCCCTGCTACTTGTCTGCTGTGAGGTGGTGTGGGTGAGAGAGATGCTGCCTCCCGCCCCTGGCCACCTATCACAGGAAGGGGAGTTGGTCCAGAAGTCAAGAGAGCAGGAGGGCTAGCCTAGGTTGTGGGGGTTGTAAGAATGTGGGAAAGCCAGCACCAAGGGTGTGAGAGCAGGAGAGCTGGCCCAGCCCCTTGCCTGCTGCAGCACACAGGAGAGCAAGCCCTGTTCCTCACCTGGACAGCACAGTAGAGCTGACCTTTGGCATGGTGACCATGGGCGCAGGTGAGCTGGCCCCAAGGTCTTGAGAGGGGGAGAGCTGACCCTGTTTGCTGCCTGCTGCAGCATTGAATGAGCTGGATGGAGCAGTGCTGGAGGGCTCATCCTGGTGGTGTGGATGTAGGAGAGTTGATGGACTAACCAGCCACCAGATCCAGGCCCAGATAGGGCCATCTCAACATCCATCCTGTCTATGAACTACTGGAGTGAGAAATGAGTTGTCAAAGAGCAGACATGTTGTCACATGGCAACAACAGGGCATCCTAGAGGAGTCCCAGTGAGGATTCAATATTGATGGTGTTGCAGAAGCCAGAGGCCTCAAACCAGACCAACGACTCATTGAAATGAACATTTACAAGTAAAGAAATGTGGACCAAAGGGTGCACTATGGGACATACTACAGCTTCCACAACGAATCTTTTGTTTCTTTTTTGGTGACAGGGAGATTGCAAGGGCCGAGCATGGGTACAAAGGGACAGGGAGATGAGTGGGATTGAGGTGCATGATGTGAAATTCACAAAGAACCGATAAAAAGATTTTTAAAAAACAAGTTGATTTGGTTTGTGGTCCTGGAGGTTAGGAACTCTTTGAGCATGAATCTGGCCTTTAGTGAGGATCTTGGTGGGAGCAAGCTCATGGTGGTATCAGCTCATGGTGGGAGTAGAAGGGGAAGAGGGCTGACTGAGCAAAGGGGGGAGCTCCGAATCCATTTTAGAGGCAACTAACTTATTCCTGAGATAGGGACATTCATGAGGGAAATGCCCTTCTCTCTAGATGCCCCATTATCAGGCTCTGCCTCCCGATGCTGTCACCCAGGGACAAGGACTTTGGTAAACCATAGAATAGCAAAGTTCAGACTGTCGAGGACACCGCTGGCAGGGGCTTCTCATGACTTACTGGAGACAGACAAGGCCACAGGCATCTAGGCATTGACTAGGGGTGCATCTGCTCTGCTTAGGCTTTTCTAGTGCTGTGATAACACATCATGACCATAAACAACTTGGGGAGGAAAGAGTTTTTTCGGTTTACAATTCTCAGATCCCCCACTGCATTGCTAAGGGAAGTCAGAGCAGGAATTCCAGGCAGGAACCTGGAGGCAGGAGTCAATGCAGAGACCGTGGAGGGGTGCTGCTTACTGGTTTGCTCAGCCTGGTTTTTATATACCCTAGGACCACCTGCCCCGGGGTGGCATGAGCTTGCATATGAATCATTAATTAAGAGAGTGCAGTGCTTCTTGCCCACAGGCCAACCTGGTAGGAACATGTTCTCACCTGAGGCTCTTTCTCTCCAAATGACTGTAGCTTGTGTCACGTTGACATAAACCCAAGGCAGCACAGCATCCTCTCATATTTCCTCACATGTTTAGGCATTTCATTATTCAGCTAGTTGCACAGAGGGCTATCAGCCTCCTGCACCTTTCTACCCTGTGTTTAAACACTATCGTGGATCCATTGGGAAACAGATCGCAAAGTTCTCAGTATTTCTGGAATCTCGTAAATTCCTCTAATGAGGAAATGCTGCTCTATTTCTGTTTCCAATACTCAAGTTTAGAAAGGCTTTGGTGGCATGCTAGAAAGAAGACATGGCATGTCTTGACCCGTTCTGTCCCCTGTACAAATCCGCTCACCTATTGAAGGTTCCCATTCATCAGTAAGCAATGAGTTCTGCCTCTCAGGTTGCTGATAAGCCCAGATGGAGACAGCCAGAGATGTGTGAGGTATCCACAATACTGGAAACAGTGAGAGGGACTGTCAACCACTGTCAGACTTGCCTTGGATGACAACTACCCTGAGTCGGCAGAAATACTGACCGTAAAGCCATGCAGCTGCTTGAAAGTGTACACTTGCCTGGAAGAACTTGTCTTTCAAGGAAGAAGGTTGACTCTGTCCGGCTCTTATGTTCAAATAGTCAAGCATCTTGAGAAAGAACAACTTCTGGTGGGAGGATGGGGCTTGCCTACTCAGTCTTCCTCTGTCCATTTGCTCTCAGCACCCTAACCTGGGTTTAGCACTTAGAAGTCTCCACATAGTTAGTTTGGGTCATATCAGAGACCACTTCTGTGCTCCACTGCTACTAACTGAAATTCCTCTCCTCTCCTCTCAAGCAATGGCAATGTTTATTTAAGAGAGGAGCACCTTCCTATACAGCTGGAGACCTAACTTTGAATCTTCCTCAGGATCTAGAGTCAACGTAACGCCCGTCAAGCTTCCAAAAAGCCCGTAGCCACCACCCCGTGCTTAACCATCATTTATAAATTTAACATACCTAAATTTGCATGATGGGAATTCCCTCATGTCTAATGGTGGTTATTTTTGAATATATTATCTCGTATATTTGTCAAGATTCCTTCTGTCCCTTCAACATGAAGGTACATTCTTCTCATCAATGTCTACAAGGTTGAACTACAAGTCCAGGATGCTTCTTTCTTAGCTGGTTGTCCCCAGGTCCAGCTAATAAAGAAATGTCCTCCCTGTTTCAGAGAAAACCTTAATAATTCCAAACACAAATGAAGTCTTACTACAATGTTCTCAGGTGATTTGGAAATAGATAAATGATTTACAGTGGTCTGAAGACTTAAACCAGGGGTCACACTAGAAAGGGTGGGTGACAAGGTACAACTGGACTATCTTCTACATAAAAACTCTTATTTTTCAGATTTATTTATTTACTCTCTCTTTCTTGCTCTCCCTCCTGTGTGTGTGTGTGTGTGTGTGTGTGTGTGTGTGTGTGTGTGTGTGTGTGTGTGTCTCCATGCACACTTGTGGGAGTTGGTTCTCCTCTTCTGCCATGTGGGGCTTGAAATCATGAAGCAAGCACTTCTACCCACTGAACCATCTCACTGACCTGCAAATCCACTCTTGAGATGACTCACCAACTCCCAAGATAAGGCATTAACCCATTTTTGACAAGAACTGCTTCTATACATAAATGAAATTAAAGGGGTGTTGGGGCTCATTCTGTCTGTTTTTAACAGACATCTACCGAGTTCCAACTCTACTGAAGTGTCTATTATGGATGCAACAAGGAACATCATAGAAAAGTTCTAACAGCCCTAAGTTTTACAGACCAGACACATTTATTCTCACATGAAGATTAGAAGGAAGAAGCAGATCAAGTGGAGGAATGAAACCAGAACCAAGTCCAAGCCAGTTACTCAGAAAAACCAAGGTACCATTCAACAATTGTGCCTCCTCTCAGCCAATTCCCTGCTGTGCCTACTGCATCCTTCTCTACCTTGGCTCTCCAGTCTCCTTCCTGGTAAAGTGTTTCCCATTCACCTGTGTACTTCTAACATGTTTAGGAGTCTCCTTAGCAACACTGAGACGTCTGCAATGCTAGGAGCAACAAAGTCAGACACTGCCCTGCCCAGCCCTGACTTCTAATCCAGTTCTCAGCCCATCTAGAAACATAAAGTTGGGATTCTGGATTCACTGGGGGAATAAAGCATGAATAGTGAATGGTGTTGGTAATTAGACTCTGCAGATAGCTTCATGAATCAAGAAATTAAGATGTTTCATCAAAGGGACATGGAATATGAAATAAGCAAATAGAGATTACCAAAGAAGGCCAAGCCTTGTTGTTGAAATCCCTCTGGATCAGGTTTCTGGCCTTAGTCTTTGGGGATCTGAGTTTGCTCAGTGGCAGTTCAGAGCAATTTTCTGTCCTGAGAGAGGAACTTTGAAATATTCAACTCCCTTTGCAGGACTTCAACGACTTAAGGATGAACGGATTGGCAGTACAAGGTTTATATTTCCCCATGTGTAACAGGCTTGAAAACTTAAGAGGAGGTCCATTAAGAAAGGTTTTTGTTGAATCTAACACTTTTTTCCCAAAACAGACTTGGAAATGCCATGGCTAGCAGACCTCAAGCTTCTTAATTTCATTTTTAGTAGATCAAGGTTATACTATTTATATTATCTGCCATGTCTTTCACTGAAAAATCCCCTAGAGTCTACAGGAAGGAAGGAGGCAAAGCCTAATGTCCCCAGAGTGAATTACTTCAGAGGCATTTGGCTTCTAACATCAGCTCAAGGTCAGAAAGGGGCTGGAAGGTGATAGGTGTGACTGAGCCCAGGCATGTGGCAGAACCCATGACAGGCTAGCTCTGGCTCTTTCTGGACTGAACATGCTATTGAGGCCTGGCAGACTTGCATAGTAGCATCTGTACCATCTCCTTGGAAACTTGTAGAATGTAACCTGGCAGCATTGATACCACACAACAGTCCAGATAATGGTTTAACAAGATCATCTATTTTGAAACTCTCTGGAAGCTAGGACATCCGAAACCTAGATGTTGGCATCTGGCAAGGGCTTCCTTGTTGTGCCATCCCATGGCTTGGGCTGAAGAAAGGGCAAAAGAAAAACAAGCCAAAGTTGACCTGACTTTCCTAACATAGGCATTCTTGTGATAGGGAACCCACTCCCAGGGTAACCACAAAATCCATCCTTGAGGACAGAACCATCATGACCTAATCACCACTTTAAAGGTCCCATCTCTCAACACTGTCACACTGGGGATGCAATTTCAAACGTATGTCTTTGGGGTAACACATCCAAACCACAGCAAACTCTTTGTAGATGAGAATACTATCTCATTACAGAACAAAGAAACAAAAGCCCTGGGCAGTGAGGGCTTCTCCACTGAGAGACTTCTAGCCCTGAAGCTACACACGCATCTACTGTGTGCAGAGGGAAGCTGCTGACACCAGACAGAAGCAAGGAGCACGTGTCTACACTGAAGCATCAGCTGCTCCTGGGAGGCCAGGAGAAGAGTCATACAGACCAGAGGCAGAGTCCAGTGCCGCACGGTTCAAACAGCATGGTCTTGACCACTAAATTAAAATCTTTGATCCTTTTTCTTTTCAATGGAACAAAGAAGAAATACATAGTAAGTTTCTATGAAGATTAAAGGAGACACAAGATCCAAAGCAGATGTGCCCCAGCAGTGGTGGTCAGCCCACTGAGGGTACCTGTTCATGCCTTCATCCCCTCTAAGGGAGCTCTACACTCAGGCACTCCCACCTGAGACGGATGATAGTTACATCACTGTGAGTCTATTTTTCAGTGTAGAAGAGAAACAAAATCTCTGGCAAGTTTACAGTTTCCCTGTGGCAGTAGCATCTGATTAAGTGTATATAAAAACCACACAATTTTGACCACAAACAGCCACTGTAAACCGGTTCATATATTCTAAGAAAAATGCTTTTGAATGACAGAGGTATGATTGAAAGGCTTGTTAAGAGTAGCCACACTTCATAAAAAAACAAAGTCAAAGACTTGAGTCTGCTCAGAACATAGGGATGGGGTGGGCAGGCAAAGCTTAAAGGCCGCTGGGGAGACGGGGGACTATTCCCCCAGGGAGGCAGAGCCTTAGCAGCTCCATCAGGACAAAGAGACCATTGGCAGCCAGGAGTTAGGGAGGGGGATCACAGAAGTAGGAAGCTGAGATGCGTGGCCTGGGACACTCATAAGAGAGGCCAAAGATCCTGTAGGAAGCTAGTCACAGGAAGTGTCAGCAAACGTGACATTTACGTGTCACTGAAGGATCGTAGATTCAGGAGAAGAATACATTTGAGACAAAAGAAATCCTCATTATGATGCCAATTTCAAGAGTCAGAGGAGTTCATAAACCACGGAGGGAAACCGGCTTCTGGCTCCACCATGCATAGGAGTGTGAAATAAAACCACGTTTCATGCTACCGGAGAGGGGCTGTGTGTTCAGTCCGTGTCTCTCAGCTCATTCGTCACATGGCAGGTTGTATCATCAATGGATACTGTTTCCTGTTGCTATAATCAGGTTCATGAGACAAAATATTTTAGTTTAAAAACATTTCTTGCTGCATCCTAACACAGTAGAGGGCATTGCACATTGCGACAGAATAAGCTTGGATCTCCCTTCTTTTGTTTATAAAGTCATTAGTGCCATTACAGCGACCTCCATTTCTGACCCCACCTAACCACAATACCTTCTATACCAAGGGCCTATTTCCTAACACCATTGACATATGAGGCTGAGGACTAAGTTTTCAACACTTGGACTTTGTGGGGGACACATTCAAATTATAGCAGACCATGCACTCTTATTCTGGAAACATGTTTAAATGAGATATACACGTCATGATTTTTTAGCAGTTGGGAATATAATTCTGTCCTAAGGCACGTGTACCTTGTGTCCATCAGTCCAGCAGCTTTGCTCCATTGCATCATCTCCCCATGCCCATGGGGAAGTGAGTTCCCAGGGAGGAGCATCTTCCCCTTCCCTGGGAACAAGTCGATGAACATATAGGAAGCTGGGCGTGTCCCTTACAAGGGCTTCATGGCTGTCCAAGAACAGAGTCAGATATGCTGAGTGGGTTCTGAGTCACTGGGCCTCATCATAAGTTGATAGGTCTACACAATCCGCCATCTGTAAGGCAGAGAGGGCTCCCAGGGGGTAAGCACAAGATTCATTTTTTCTATGACCACGTTCTGCTCCAACTGTACAAAACACCCAGGAAAACAGGGCAAAAGCAGAAGGTTGTGCAAATGGCCTGGTAAGTCAACATCCTCTGCCTGAATTTAAATCTGCCCCAGCAACCCAATAAGCTGTGACCTTTAACCAGCACCAACTGTTCCTAAGTGCTTACGTGTTCCTCATGCGTGGCCCAGAGGCTAGAAACCCTCTTTAGGCATGCAGTAGCCACCAGTCCCCTACCTGAGGCCCACACAAAGATGATGTATCAGTCTCATGGGAACACAGTGAAGTTTGAGAGGCCCCACTCAGGTGGCACAGGGAAGTGGAATGCCCACTTTTCCCCCTGAGACAGTTCCCATCTATGCCTCTTGGGCTGTTCTTCTCTTTTCTTGCAGGAGGGTGGGCATAGAGTCAAGCTCTAGGAGACCTGATGAGGGCCAGAGAAGTTGTCTGACTTTGGTGCAGCTGTTTCTTGTCTTGTACAGAGAATGCTAATGGTGTCCGTGCACTAGGGGTCTTGAGGAACTAAATCAGAACAGGACTTGATAAGTGGCCAGTACATCAATGTCAACTGGGCATCTGTTTTGCTGACACATGCCACTTGGTTAGAATCACAGCATACCAGACTGTGAATCTCTAAAGGGATTTTATAACCTCTGCTCCGAATTAAGGGTTTACTCTATTTTTTTTTAACTCATTTATTTTTTGCCCAATTGCCAAGATCTTGAGGGACTTTGTCTGAACCCACCAGATGCTGTACTGCCTAGCATACTTCCTGTGTTTGCATGCATTCTCTTAGCTGCCCATTCAGGAGTAGTTAGAGGGGATTTTTCTGTGTACCGGTTTCTGAAACCCAAAGCCAGTGAAGCTACAGCTTTGACCTTCGTGATACAGTCCATGATGAAGAGCTATGATGCTTTGGATGGGGATGCAGAACTCTCCCTGGATCCCATGGGGAAGAAGAGTCTCCCAATCTAACAATGACTAAATGATGGGGCTACACTGAGATGTGATCTCCCAGAGCTCAGTATGGAGGTTATACAGTCATGTGACTGCCTGTAGTCACACTCCACTGCTTGTTATCAGCTAAGAAACCCTGACATTACATGGGACCAGATAGGCAGAACTCCAAACTGTTAGAAGCTTCAATATGAAGAAGAAAAGAGAAAAGATGTTGCATTTAGGCAAAAAAAAAAAAAAAAAAAAAGTAGCTATCATAAGAAGAAAGAAAGCTGACATGTTGATTGAAATAAGCCATCCATGGTACTGGAAGGCACTCTGCACACTGCCAGAGGAAATGATAATTATCAATATTACCCAGCTACATACTCTGCAACCTACAACTGTGACAGACAGGTGCTATAGTGGCACAATTGTTATAGGAGTAACCAACCATGGTGCTATAGTGGCACAACCATTATAGGAGTGACCAACCACTTTTTAAAAATTGGACTTAAGTCCCACTCCCTGAGATGGACTCCATACCTGATACTGCTAAAGTGGGCAGGAACCTGATACTAGATAGGTCGCAGGCTGAGGGCAAAGCCTTCTACTATTATTTTTCTAAAGAAACATAGCAATAATCTGACTCCTAATGACATAGTGCTACACCCACAGAGCAGCGCCTCACTCAGCCCTCATCGGAGGAGATTCTTCTTGCCAAAGATGGGAATTAACAGACTGACAGCAGGCAGATGTGCAGAGTGGGGGAGACTTTGCAGCATTAAGTCCTTAATGGAATAGATCATTTAGAAATGTCAGAAGCTACGCTATTAAAGTCTCACCAGCATGGCTGACAAAACATGACCCGAACATGAAGGACATGGTAACATGAAACAGAGGGAAACTTGGAAGAACTCGGCCCTAAACAAAAAAAAAGGGCAGACAGCTAAGAAAGACTGAGAGTGTGAGAAATGGACGTCCTCGGGAAGAGAGCACCAACTAGTTACCCAGAACCAAGGGGTCAGCTCTGAAATACATACATACATACATACATACATACATACATACATACATACATACACACACACACACTCACATATACACGTATATAATACTATACAGGCTGAGCAAGTTGTATTTATGCACTTAGAAAAATATGCCACATACATGTTTAACAAGAATTTTAAAAGAGGTATGAAATTGAAAGAGAGCAGAAATGGTTCATGGGAGGATTTTGAGGGAGGAAATGGAATGGGAAAATGATGCAGTTATATTATAAGCTCAAAAAATGTTTAAAAATATATTTAAAAACAGTATTATAACACTAACGTTTTAAGCATTTTCAGAAAATTTGGCACTATGACCAGACATGTTGTTATCATTATTTTTTCTAACATGGCTGTCTAAAAGTGTGGGCAGGTGGTCCTAACTCTGGTCATTAATGCCAGCATGATGGGGGGAGATTTATTCAACATTGAAGGTGCCTATTTGCCAGTAAGGACTAGGCTTGCATCTCCTCGTGACCAGTGCATGCTACTGGATACTCTTGGCTCACAGGAGAGCTTCTTGTCCGCAGGGCCAGTCTCGTCTTCTCAGCATTCAGGCCTAACTTTGCTGGAAGAAAGGGAACTTTGATCAAATCCCCAGTGCGTTCACAGGGGACTGAGCAATCTTTCCCCAAAGCAATTCCTGTTGAGATTCTGAAGAGCAGGTTCCCACTAGGATCACGCCCCAGAGCCTCCAACAAACCGCCTTCTCGCTGAGGCACCCTGAGGATGAGACTGCTTCAAAAGTTTCACTTTATGTACTGAGTGAGGGGACATGGTTGCCAAGGCCACAGACCTCTGGCTCCATTTCTACCTCTTTATGATATTAGTCACATGGTCCTCTTCCTATCCCAGGCAACCACGGCCTGCTTCCAGTCGCCGCACATCAGTCTACAGTTTCCTATAAGTGCACCGCTCCCCCCTCAGTATACATTTTAAGGTTCATTCTCGTTACTGCATGAATCAGCAGCTCTGTCTTTTTCTATTGGTTATACATTATGTTTTAATGCGTGAGATGCCTGTTTATATTCTCCTGGAAGATGGCTGTGTACTGTACAGGTAATATTCTAGGAATAGTATTAAAAAGTTACACTTAGTATGTTCTATATAACCATGAACATGTCACTAAGCCACCCATGGTCTTGGTCTCTTCTTCTGCAGATGGGAGCCATAACAGTACCTGAGAGGCTACATTAAGCAATGTTTGGGTTTGAGATGAGCAGCCCCAGGCCTGTGTGTCTGGTCACAGTTCAGCAACTCCTAGAAGCTCTGTCAGTTGTCTCTGGCCCCATGAGAAGCTGAGAAGGGATGGATGATGCCATTGTTTCAATGTTCAACTCTTTAGACAGGCAGGCTTTTCTTGTCTTTTTTCTCATATGTGGTGAACGTGTGTGTGTGTGTGTGTGTGTGTGTGTGTGTGTGTGTGTGTGTGTGTGTGTGATGTGTGTCTCTGTGTGTGTCTCTGTGTGTGACTGTGTGTATCTGTGTGTGAGTGTATGTGTGAGTGTACGTGTGTATCTGTGTGAGTGTATCCCTGTGTGCGAGTATGTGAGTGAGCGTGTGTGTATGTATGTGTATGAGTGTGTGTGTGTGAGTGTGTGTGTTTGTGTATGTATATGTGTGTGAGTATGTGGATGTACATGTGTGTGTGCATGTGTGTCTGTGTGTGTGTGCATGTGAGTGTGTGTATGTGTGTGAGTGTGCATGTATGTGTATATGTGAGTGTGTATGTGCTTACATATACAGATGTTTGGAAAGATATCAGAAGTCTTCTTTGATTGTTCCCCAACTTACATGTTGAGTCAGGATCTCCCAGTTGACCTCGGGCTCACCAATACAGTCAGTCTGGTTACCCAGCTGCATGCATCATCCCCTTTCTTTACTCTCCAAGAATTAGAATCACAAGGGGACATCACACCTCCCCAGAATTTATGTGGGTTCTAAACTCCTGTCCTCACATTGGAGAAACAGCATTTTAACTACCGAACCAGCTCCCCAAATTATTTTTTTAAAGTATCTATTTCAGAAAAGCTACTAGACATGAATATAAATTATCATGTGAAACAATACTAAAATCATCGTATAGCCAAAAAAATCAAATTCATTTGTGTAAATGTTTTGAATAATTTTTTTGAGACAAAATTTTGCTTTGGTGCCAAGACTGGCTTCAAGCTCTCAATTCTCCTGCCTCAACTCCCAAGTGCTGGGATTACAAGTATCAGCTACCATACCCAGATGAATAATTTTTAGCTGACCAGAGACCTGTATCCGTTTCTTGGAGGAACAAAGCCACAAGTAAATGCCGAAAACAAATTTTTTTGCTGAATGGAGAAACTCACATGCCAGGAGCTTGGCTGTTCTGTACCCCAGGAAAGAAATGTGTTGTTGTGAGTTTGTCTCCCTCCCCCAACCCCGAAAGAACTAAACATGTTATCTCATTGCAATCTCAAGACCACCATGACAGGAGGAGGTCCTTGCTGTCTTGAATGTTCTGATGAAGAAGATGTGTCTCAGAATGCCCTAGATGTTACAGAATGAACTGGCCCACAGTCTAGTTGCCTGCTCAGAAACTAACTCTTTCACCCATGGTGCACACGGTCCCACAAAGAGACCAGGAAATGAGCAGTGTGCAGAACTGTCCAAAACGGCAACCTGGGGAACTTGAACACAGAGCGGTCTGTCTGTCCATGTCTTCAGAGTGGCTCCTTTCCTCTGGCTTCCTCTGACTTCATAGATCATTATGGGCCAGAACACAGCCTTTAGGAAGCAATAAATGGACCATGACCCATGCTTACTCCCTCCTTGGGGACAGTGTTTTAGTGTTAATCGTAAAGAGGAACATTCAGAGCTGCTCACTGGGTGCTTACTTTGTCTCTGAAGGAGCCTACGTATGCCCAAAGACATGAACCAAATATCATCAGAAGCAACCAGTATCAGCCAAAAGGCTGTCAGCCAGAAGAGGGAACTTAACACTGTGCTTATTGAGCTAAGGAACGTCTTAGTTGGGACTGCTGTGACAAAATGCCATCAGCTGGGTGGTTGAGAATCAGCAAACCTTTCTTTAAAGAATCTGCTGGAAGAAAAAAAATCAAAGAGTGATTAATAGTACTTAGCAAAGAACATTCTGGAAAAGTTGTTGAAGCAAAAGAATGGATGAACAGCAAAGTAGATTTAAAGGGAAATTGGGACTGTTAGGGGTTTTGAGTTACCTAATGGCCTAAGAAAGATTCCTCACGGCCCCTAATATAAGAGGTAGACATCTCATTGATGAGCTGATGGTTCTGGCTTCTTCTCAGACAGGGGTGCTGACCCCATGAGTCCAGCTTCTGTCCTTAAAGATATCCTAAGTTTCCTGGGTGATGGTTCTGTACACTGTGGCCAGGCTGGGTGAGCAGAGAAAGAAAATGGTTTCTGAGCTTTGGCGGTGAGGACCTTGAATACTACAGT
Source organism: Uromys caudimaculatus (assembly GCA_028551405.1). Classification (NCBI taxonomy): domain Eukaryota; kingdom Metazoa; phylum Chordata; class Mammalia; order Rodentia; family Muridae; genus Uromys; species Uromys caudimaculatus. The sequence continues at coordinate 83,056,791 of CM052708.1, read as the reverse complement.
GAATTGACTGCTTTTTAACAGCAGAGCATGCGCCTCTGTGATTTCCATCCTTTCTGAGAGGCTCTCAGTTTGAGCCTAATGAACTACGCAATCAGTGTTTAGGTGACATGATGCCTCGGGGCAAAATTAGTGGATGAGAAGGTCAGCTCCTGAGAGGGGAAGAAAAGACCACATGTGGCTTTGAGAAACAGTGTCCAGCCTGCCCTGTTGGCCTCGGGGTAGCATCCTGAGTGCTTCATGGGTGTCTATAATGAAGAAACACGAAGACATAGGATATGGTTTCTGGCAGAAGTATCCACAGACCACACAATGACCAACACCTCTATCTTCAGCCTCTGCTTACCAAGGAAATGAGAAAATGTAGTCTTTCTTAACATATCAATGTGCCAAGTGAAGCAGACATATTAGATAAGAAGGGTCGGTGGGCTTAGCAGCCAGACATGCTTATACTTGCAGAAGTTTGAGAGAGAAAGATCTCAAGTTCAAGGTCAATATGGGCTACATAGTCAGACCCTGTCTTCCCAGACCCAAACTACAACAACAAAAGAGAGACAGATAGCAGCTAATTGTAGACAGAGAACTACCCAGAGTAACCTCTGTGTCTGTCTGCCTCTCGGCTGATGTGCACTCACACACCTTCTTCTCTGTTGGGGGACATTCCCCCACCCCAAAGCTCCTGACCCTGAGCTCCATTGATGTCTATGATCTATAGCATCCTTCAGACATCAGTGTAGTTCCTTCCCATAGTGGGGAGGTATAGCCTGAAGACAAGTGACCTGCTTTGTACCCACCATTAAGTTCTGGAATAGCACAGCCCCAGTTAAATCTCCTGTGAGCCTCTAAGTGCTGCTCCACAGAGCAAGGTCCATATCGTGCTTGCTGGCATAAGCATTTCCTGCCAAACTACAGACTAAATTCCAGGTTAATCATGGGGCGGGAGCTCCCTTGTCCATTGGCACTTCCTCTTCCATCGTCTCCTCTGAAATAAAGAGACCCCTTTCATTCCGAGGAGCTACTTACTTATTGGTGGAGTTTGGGGTCTTAATTCTAAGGGCTAAAGACCCCAACACTGTTCATTTTTAGAAGCCAATGCTCTTGAGATGTAGGTTGGGTCCAAATTCTCCTCTTGCCTCTGACCACTGGGCCCCGTCCAGGCTTCCTGGCACTGGCAGGGCTGGCATCGGCTATGCAATGTGATATGGGGCTGAACCATATGAAATTGCTGTTTTGTAAGCCAAAAATGGTCAAATGGCAATAATTTCACTTTCTTCGGCCTAACACAAATGTTAGTTATTACTGAAGCTGGCTTCCTTGGAAACTGGATTTGACATGAGGAGCAAATACATGTGAAATATTTAGACAGTGGCTCACACGTTGCAAACACTCAATAAATACTGGCTGTTGATTGATATTGTCACCAAATATGTGACATTAACAAATCGTAGTTATTATGTAAAGTTTAGCTGAAGCTGGTGAAAGGTATTTTGAAATGGTCGATATTTCCTCTCTGCTGAGCCAGGATTAAGCAGTGCCATGTTCAGGGTTACATTGTTTATTGAGACTGAACCAGTCAGACTCCCTTTTATCTGACTTGGTCACATTTTTCTAATTCATTCTGGCTGAACGCAACTCACTAGAGCTAATTTTTAAAGGTTGGATCGTGATCTTGGGAGTAAGGCCCAAGCACTAGTATGACTTGAATTTAAGGCAAAACTTAAGACCCGCTGCCCTGGCTGACTTGAACAATGGATACAATTCTTTTGTGTGGTCTGTTGTTGCTGGTGGAGGCAGAGATCCACTAGCCAGGATGGCTGGCCTAGACAGGATGTGGATGAGCTCTGAATATGGTGACAAACAGGTTCCTGGGGACTCTGCTCTGGGATCGAGAGGCCACCGTGGAATGGACCATGAACCACTCCTGCTGTGAGAGGATGAAGCTACGTAGCAGGAACTAAATGAGAGCCTGCAATGGGTGGACGCGGCTATGTAGTGTACACTGAATGAGTACCTCCTCCATTGCTAATGGCATTAGGATTATTTCCGGTTTGGACGAGCACATAAAGCTAATAGTCTGACCATGGTTTGTAGATTTAAGTGGTTCCTCACATCCTGGTAAAACTTCATAGACTTCATTTTTCAGTGTGTTGTACTTCATACTTAATGAGATGGTTAACATTGACTGTCAACGTGGCAGAGTCAGGAACCACTAAGGAGGCATGCCTCTGGCCATGTCTGTAGCATTTATTTACATTATCATAATTGGAGTGGTAAGACCCAGCCCAAGTATAGGCGCTACTCTTTCATGGGCTAGCGTCTTGGGCAGAATAGAAAGGAGAAAGCCAGCAGAGCAAGCAAGGACTAGTTACAAGAAACAGTTCTCTGCTTATTTACTATGGATGTAATGGAATCAGGTGCCTTACATTTCTGCTACCATGACAACCTCAACATGATGGACAGCACCCTCAAACTGTGATCTACAGTCAAACCTTTCTTTCGTTGTTTTTCTTGGGGTATTTTGTCAAAGCAGAAAGAAAGGTAATTCCTAGAACTTGAGGTGTCAAAAACATAAGCAATGGGACCACCCATGAAAGGTGGGTCCTGAGTCCTTTTGACATCTCTCCATTATTCCTCAAACCTTTCCTTACTTCCTCATGTGACAGGGACATAGTGATGGCTATCCTTGGCTGCCTACCTTATTTAATTACATGCAGAATTAACTAAAACCCCAAGATGGAGGGGATACTCATAAGGTATTTTTTTCTTAATTTGAAATAGGAAGATCCACTTCTAATTTGGATCTTGGCTTGGGGATACACACCTTTAGCCCAGATCATTTGAGCTGGAAAAGCCTGCCTCTAATCTGGGCCACATCTTCTGTTGCAAGCCTATGTAAGAGAAGAAGGAAGCTTTTATTCTTTGTCTGCTTGCTCTCAGCTTGCTAGCAAGCCCATTCCTTTACTGGCATTAGAGCCTATGTCTTCATAATTCCAGCAAATACTGAAGACCAGCTGACAATCTAGCCTTGTAGATTGAGCAACTACTAGATTCTTGGCCTTTCCTTTTCATGACCAGCCATTGTTGACTTAGCTGTAGCACAGCATGTAAGTTATCCTAATAAATCCCATACATACATACATACACACACAGAGAGACATTTATACACGAGAGAGAGAGAGAGAGAGAGAGAGAGACAGAGAGAGAGAGAGAGAGAGAGAGAGAGAGAGAGAGAGAGAGAGAGAGATTCATTTTCCATTTTCAGAGTTCAGCTACTATGGAGAATCCCGGTTAATTCAGGCATCTTGCAATTTCTATGAGGCAGACCCAGAACCCAGCCATCTTTCCAGCCATGCCTGGCATTTTAACTGAAGACAGTATTTAGACACAAGGATCTAGGTCACTAGAAGGACTTGTTGCCACTGCCATCTTGTCCATTCAGGTCGTGGATAGAGCTAGGAAGGTCAAGGTGGGTGGGCAGATGAGTGGATGCAGACCAAGTCATGGATTTATAGTCCTATTTCAAGCTGAAATGTAGTGGAACAGGATTTTTTTTAGTTAGAATTCATTGCTCCTTTTCTCCTAACAAAACTCCAGTTCCTAACATTGTCACATCTATACACTTGCTTTATCTTGCAGTAACCCTTGTTTCACGACCCATGAAATCTAATCGGTGTTCTGTGAGTCCTCACTAAATAAATAAATAATCATGTACTACTCCCTAAGACGTCCTGGGTCTTCTACCTCCTGACTGTGCCGAGGCCTTTAAAATTCCAAAGGTTTACTATCATTTATAGTTACTCTGAAGCCATAATTGCATCCTGCATGATTTATTTATTTTGCCTTTAAAAATAAAAATCAATTAATATAATCTGAGGTAGTGTGACTGTTATTCATTGAATCATTTAAATTTCCTCATTCTAAATCTTCACCCACAGAAATTATGGCAATTTCCTCCGGTTCAGTAATGTATTTTTATTAAATAAACATTTACATAAAGACCAAAATATTCCTCTGGGTCAGTAGGAATGTTTTCTGTTCTGCTGAGAATATTCTGAAATTTAAAGTCAAATAGATTCCCCTTCTTAAATGCCAGAAGTTTCATATGCTTACGCCAGATTTTTGCTTGTCTAGTATCCATGCCATGATTTTTTTAAAAAGACTTTTTGTTTTGTCTAGAGAATCTGATTGCTTTTAATTTTGTTTGATGGCAGAGGGATCATTTGACTTCTAAATTATATTCGTAAGATATTTGAGCTTTGAGTCGTATTTGTGTCAAGTGCATTCGATTCGGGGGTGGCTGCCCAACCGCCATTTATAGATCCCTGCTTACTCTCTGGGTTTATTTCACTCTTTCTTCGAATGCACAGCTGAGTTTTCTTTCTGGAGAGTCCCTCATAAAGTCTGGCGTCCTTTTCACCATGGTGTGCTCTGCCCTAAATGGAACTTTCCTATCACACTTCCCCTTCATGGCTCAAGGATCTTCTCAGAGAGGAGTCAGAAAGATTGTAAGAGTGAGGGTGGTCAGTAATATCAAGAGCACAGTGTCTTCCAGACAGGACAAGTCCACATATAAACTTGTGCAAGCTCCAGTCAGACAAAAATCCCAGCATAGAGGTGGGAAGGTGGACATGAAATCCTACCACTAGCTGAAGAGCTATTGGCATTTAATAGCTTCTGGGAGAGGGAGTCCGTCTTCTTCAACTCTGGGACCCCGGGTAGGCTGACCACACATCAGGGCAGGCCTAACTCCCAAGACCAGCAGGACAACACAAAGTGGGCTTGATGTCTAAATGAGGAGTTGATTGCAAAGTTGCATAGAAAGAAATAGGAAGGTAGAGAAGGTGGTAATGGAGGCGCTGGGAACTGTATTTAAAATATATGGTGTGACGTTCTCAAAGAGTTAGTAAAAACATTGCGAAAATATTGATGTCCCTTTTGTCAGGTGAGTTTTATGAGTGGTCATTTTACCATGTTCATATAAAGCTGAAGTGGCTTCCTGCCCACACCTAGTTCTCAGGTGTAGGGGTAGAGAGTGACTTTCCCTCAGGACACTGAAGCCCACCTGCATCCGGTCCCCTCCTGCTGATGCCAGGTTGACTTCTCCTCCTTCATGGGCTTACTTGTTCTCTCTGAGCGGCCTCTGAATCTCCATCCACCCTCCTTCCTGTTAGCTTCCTTCAGTCTACAGCACTGTATTTGTTCTCCATTGTTTCAGTAACTTTTCTGCCTCTGTGGGCTCTCCACTCTCACATTTTCATTGTCTCTAGGACAGAATTCAGGTCCCTTGCATTTCATTCTCCAGTCCAAGTCCTATTTCTAGACAGCATTTTGATTATTTTAAATGGATCTTTTTCTTCTTCTAGATACTATACAAATTTTTTTGGGATTTAGGAAAATACTATTATTTTTTTTTCTATGTTTTCATGTCCTCTGATAACACACAAAGAACTTTTTCATGCAATATTTTTTCTTTTTTATAAGTTGCGGATATGATGTTATCATATCTTCTTTGAGTGTTTCTGAGACTAGGAAACAAAATATTATATAGCATACAACTATAGAAAAGATCATACATTGAAAATGTTTACATTGGCTTAGAAAGATGGCACAATAGCTAAGAGTTGGCAGCTTATAACTACCTGTAACTCTGACCTCTGACCTCTGCCTCCTCATGTACACATGTGGTGCACATACATACACTAGGCAAGCTCGCGTATAAAGTGAATATTAAAAAAAAAAACTCTCATGGGAGTAGATAAAAGAAGCAGGGAGACAATCATGAAGACAATATGATGTGGAAATTGATGTCTCCAAGAACTATAAAATTGAAAAAAAATGTAAATGAAGAAAAAATCCCTAAAATAATAATAAAAAAACCCACCCTCTTCATGTAAAAAGCACATACCGTATAAAAAGTACTTGCAAACTGTGAAAGGCTTAGTTAAGAAGTTAAATATAACTGATGAATGAACCTCAGACTAGGAGTGCAAGCCATTTTCCCGTATTGCTGCAGCTGCTAAGCCGTCAGCACACAGGGCTCGGGATGAGCACATTACCACACCTCCACAGACAGCTAAGGGGCTGTTGGATATAAAGGCATCAAGAAGCACTCTGCAGCCCAGGAAAACTGGGGAAGCCAGCACACAAGACTTCTCACGACATAAGTACTAGCAACAAGAATTAATGAAGAACTTCAGAGAACCTAGAAACAGGAAATCCAATTCTGAAATCTCAAATGCACAGCTAACTCAATGCAGGGTCTATCTACACTGCCGATCGAATTTTATACACTCCAGGGAAGTAGGCACCTACGTCACATACCAATTCCTTCCCAGGAGAACTGGGTTTATCAAATTTAGAGCCAGCCGGTAAGAACTAGTTATCGCTGTCGTCTCCTCTAAATGCCAAAGCTGTGCTGTGCTGACAGTGCGTAAATGAGCACCTATGCCTTTTACCTTTTTGCTGATGAGTGTGTTTTCTCACTCCATGGTTCATCTTCATTATGAATAACTAGAAACAAAATACAGAAGCTAGTGAGGAGGTCAGGCAGTCCCCATGATGGGCACCTGCCCTGTCCTCTCCCTCCCGTGTGCGCATGCGCGAGCGTGTGCGCACATGCGTGCATGTCGTTAGCGGTCTTGCTAAGGCACTTCAAAGGCCACTGTTGGCATGCACATCCACTTCCCTTACTTCTTTCTTCCTCACTCTTGTCCCTGTTGCCGAAAGTCCATACCATTGCCATTATAAGCTTTCATTCTGCTGGCCATAACCTAAGACACTGTGATTGATTAATGCAGGATCAGTCTGTCTTTCATTTGCTAAGGTCAACTTAGTCCTCTTGAGTATGGCCAGCTTGGCTGACCAATTTCCTTTTGCTGTAAGCAGGTCCCAGATTTCTCAGTTCCTTTCCAGCAGCCATCCTCATGGCTTTCTCTGCTCCCACTCTCTCACTGCTAACATACTAGAAAGGAGGACCAAACATCACTGCCATGAGGGTGGGGAGGGGATTAAAAACGGAAGGAAAAGAAACAACCTTCTGGTGAGCATTTCTTTTTTTTTTTTTTTTTTTTTTTCCAGCAGACACTGAATCCTTCAAAATACAAGATTAAGCCTCAAAGAATGTAAGAAATGAAATTGCATCCATTTTAGTGACATGAAAATAACAATGAAATGAAAATTGAGGGACCAGGAAGGAACATGAGAATAAATACATAAAAACAATTCCCTTAGATGAAGTTAAGAACGAAAATTGTTGACGGTGAGACTCTCGGGGAAATAGCAAATTGCTTAAACCTATAAAGTCAATAACTGAAGTAGGCATGTCCATATGCACACATGTACAATCACAATCAAATACTAAACAGCATGCATTGCTATTACGAAATGTTTTAAAAAGAGTTACAGGGAATTTAACAAAAAATGATGCCATTTGAAGAAAAGAAAATGAGATGTGAGGGAGACAGGCTCGTTGCTGTGTATTTCTGGCTGGCTCTACACCAACATATAGGTACTGTATATAGATAAAGATAGATGTTAGCACAGCTGTGTATTCATATACGCCTGCGTGCATGCACATATGTGTATAAACACACCTGTGTATGAATATGCATGTGTACCTCTGCGTACATGTCTAAATGTGTCTAGGTTTCTATTTGCATATATGTCTGGGTATAAATGGGTTATATGTATATCTATGAATGTATATGTATTTATCAGTGAACACCTTTCGGTCTTCTTCCCAATGAGAATATAATTAAATCTTTAAAAATGTGATTCAGATAGTTTAAAAATCTCTTTCATAAAAGCAAAGATAAATATAATAAAATAGCCTTCCAGGAGAAAAGATAAATAACTAGAAAACACACAACATAATAAAAGCAGGTCCCTGGTAGCAGAATTATGAGCTTTTCTCTTATGCTTTTATTCACTAATTTGTATAGCAAGAGACAGCATAACCTTTCCATTAACTTATGGATCCTGGGTTCCAAATGCAAAGTGATCGGCTTTGGACTCTCTTTTTGCTTTGGCGAGCAAGTCTTTCCTGCTAGAGCAGTGGTTCTCAACCTTCCTAATGCTGTGAACCTTTAATATAGTTCCTCATGTTGGGGTGACCTCAACCATAACATTATTTTTGTTGCCATCTCATCACTATAATTTTTCCTGGGAGAAGACCTAAGCCAGGAAGCCGTTCCCAGCGTGGCTCCACCAAATTCTGTTTCACGTTAGCAATCCATCCGCCTCCTTCTGGGATACTGGCCTGTGTCTTCAGAAGTGAATTGGGAGGGTGTAGGGGGAGAGCCAAGGTGAGGGCTGACGTTGTTCCGAAGAGGGGACAGAGTGTGATCAAGGGTCAAGTCTGTCATGCTGTCCTAAGAACCAGGTTGCTCCCAGAACTGGAGTGCTCGAACTGACCCTTCAAGATCTTGATAGTGACCCTACCCATACAGAGGTATTCCAAAAACTGAACCAGAGACAGCTGTCCTTGCTGTGTCCCACACTAGAGAGCAGACAGTTCCACTCTCTTTCAAGCATTCTCACCACAAACAAACTGGATCCAATTAGCCTTCTTTGATGGGGGGATGCTCAAATTATTTGAGAATAACTCAACCACACCATGAATAAACTTCAAAATTAGATTTTCTGGACAGTTACCTCATTAGTGAGCTAAGCAGAAAGAACTAATTGGGGAAAGAATTTTCCAGTATGCGCGAGTTTACCATCTATACACACCCACCCACACACATCTGTGCTGTCCGTCCCGTGTGTACCCTCGCACACACAGAGGAGACCCCTGGGATAAGGTGGCACTGGGGAACCATAGCACGTGTTCAGGCTGTTCAAGCACAGAGCAGCAACATGCCGGGGCCCTTTACTATGGCTCCAGTCCTTGTTCTACTGTTGGACTTCCTGGTTTTGCTGCAATACTTTCTATGGACATCACTCCTTTTTGCTGAAATTTCAGGCTGCACTCAGGGTAGAAATCATGAAAGCTCTCAGTGCTAAGGTTTCCCACCCCTGCTCTGATGGCATCTGCCCACGGAGCAAAAGAGGGTCACAGTCCCAGCTGTCTTCACTGCACAGTCCCAGGGACTCTCTCCTTTCACTTATTGTCCTTGCCAATTTTGAAAGGCAAATACTGTGCCTACTTGCCAGATGAGGCCAGAGGCTAAGAAACACACTCACTGATGTACCGGAGTCAGATTTCCATGACCCATACAAAGTATCTAATCACCTAAGTTAAACAGCCTGAAGGAGAAAAGGTTGACCTGGCTGAGAGTTTCAGGGTTTGGATCAACGGTTGCTGGACCGAGGCTCCTGGGTCTACAGTGAGCCAGAACATGATCATGGAGCATGTGGTTCTCAGCTGATGGAAGCTAAAGCCAGGAAAGAAAGAGACAGAAATATCAAGGGTTTATAACCCCGAAGTCTCCTTCTAGGGAATTTCTCCATTAACTTAGCTCCAACTAGGTTCCAACTCCTAAAAGTTTTCACAACGTCCCAAAGTAGCACAAGTTACAAACCAAGCTTTTAACAATAACCCTTTGGAGACCATTTAAGAAGCCATTATATAACATGGAGCTAGAAGCAGATAATGAGCAAGGCTTAGAAATGGTGACACTCTTATTCCCGGGTCATCAGTCCCCTCTCCAGGGTCCCTTAATTGCAGCCATGGAGTTTCTACATGTGGCATCTGGAAGCAGTTTTTTGACCTGATAGGCTCATTTAAGGAGTCCATTAGGAAAACATTATGGGTCACAGGACATGCTTCCTCCCTGACCTGTGACGTGTGAGAGCACAGAAAACTTTCACTATTTCCCTTCAGGTCCTTCTTGGTAGGTCATAGTGACACATGCAAGAACCACCTATGGCAACTGCTGGCTTTCAGACATTTCCACACTGCTAATGAAAATGTCACCTTTTTATCACACAGGAGGGAAAAGTCCTTCTGGGCATCTTTATGGTGATAATTTGAGGAATAACATTGTCTAGATCCTTTATCTAGACGTAGACTTTTTCTTCAAATGCACAGGTACATTATGGAAGGATATGGGTCTTTAGATACAGTGTGTGCCATGGAAACAGACCAAAGTCTCCACAGCAGTTGTGGACCACAATGTGCCGACTAGAGATTCTGTAGGATGTATATGGATGGGGGACTGGAACAGAGGATGCCAGCATCTCCTAACCACACCTCACATATTCCAGGGGCTTTTAATCCTCTCAGATTCCATATCAACATTGCTATCACCATCTCAAAGGAAAATAAATTTAAACTTATCAGGGTGGAAAGAGACACACAGGAGATACTCAGTACATTTATGAACCCAAGCAGAGGAGAGACTTATTGAGTAAACAGAATACACACGTTCTGTGGAAATGTGTTTCCTTTAACACACTGTATGTGTGCTAAGACCGGCGTGCACATGATGTGACCACTCTGCATAACTGAAGACTATCTTCTCATCTAATTAATATGTTCCAGTTGTCGGAATGGAATGAGATTGACCAATGGTCCATGGAATTCTGCAGAGAGCTCATGTCTTCCAGAAGCTCTGCTTCATGAGCAAGTCTGACAATTGCTGCCAGCAGGATCCAGCCCAAATGCCTTTGGAGAGCCAAAGTCAAACCTCCCTAACACCTCAGCCCTTGTCTGAAGGAATAGAGAGGAAGAATATTCCAGAAAAAGGAACAGCTTGTGCAATGGATAAAAAGTCTTGAAAGGGCTGTGTATTCCCAGAATGGGAGAAGCTTGGTGTGACAGAGCCTGAATGCCAAAAGTGGTCTTCTTTTATCAGCAGGCAGGAGTGAAGCTAACAACATACAGGTGTTCACCAAGGAAGAACCATCTAGCAACACATGGGAGGCACATTCTTAGAGAAATGTGGCAGAAAGCCCTGGAAAGCAGGGGGCATACTTAAGATAAGTGAAGAGAAACAGGGAGAGGCCTAGGAAAAGAGGCCACCAAAGGGGGACCTGGGAGTCAACTGCCCGATGCAAAGCTGATGTCAAAGTTGATGTGTGTTGTGTTGAATTCAGGAGTACATACTGTGGAGAGGATGGATGGGGAGGCAGGGCTGGGACCCACTCCACTTCTGGGGGAGCCATGAACAGTCTCCTACCGCTACCCCAAAGACACAGGTTCTAATGTGACTTTGCAAGCCCAGCACACACTTATAATCCCGAAGGCACGGAGACTGAGGCAGGAAGATATTTGTGAGTTCAAGGCCAGCCTGGGGACAACCTATCTAGACTGATCTCAAACAAACCAAACCAAACTAACCAAACAACAACAACAAAACCACCCTCCCAACACACACACACACACAAACACACACACACACACACACACACACACACACACACACACACACATACACACACACAGAGAGACAGAGAGACAGAGAGAGACAGAGAGAGAGAGACAGAGAGAGAGAGACAGAGAGAGCACAAAACCACCACCACCAAAAATTTAAGAAACAAAAATGCCAGTTTAGCTAATAGGAAAGAAAGAAGGCTATTCTTCCAAGTTTTGTCACCTGTCCCTGGTTCTGACAGGGCCATTTCTTTCTTTTGCCTTCTATGGAGACTAGAGACAGGGTCCTGGATACTTGGGCTCCCAGAAAAGGAGAAGTTGATAATTATAGGTCCAACCAGCAGGATGCTCTTCCACTCCCTGGTCTGCCCTGCCCCACCCCACATGTGGTTGTCATGACATCCCTTGCCTCCGTGGCATCTTCACCCCCTGATGATGTCAATAGAGCTTCTTTTCTTCCCTCGGCACAGTGCCCCTGGAGTTCAAGGGAACTTCAAGGCAGGAACTGCTCTGTTCAGCAAGTGGATGGGAGCAGCAGCCTTTGAAAGAATCCAGGAACCTGCTGGGCCTTTCTTCCCAAACGCCAGTGGGCAAGGTGCTTGGCAGAGCCACAGGCTGCAGTGGGAACAGGAGTCAGGCAAGGCGCCAACTGCTCAGCAGGTCCTTAGTACAGTATCCAAGGAACCTTTCCAGGAAACCAACAGCCACAGAGGTGCTGCTTTCAGTTCCCCGAGAGGGGCAAAGGTATGGAAGGGCTCGCTCCCACATGTGTCTGGGACTGAGCATGTGTGTGGTGGGGGTACAGCAAGCATAGCAAAGGCCCAGTCACAAGATACTGAAAACAACCTGGCCTATTTCTGTCACTCAACAAGGCCAGGGGGTGTGCTTCACAATCACACAGAGATCAACGGTCACAGGTACTGCTGCTGTGTGGCCCTGGGTTTCACAAAGTACAGTGAGGAGAGAAGCCAGCCACCAGTGCACCTGAAGGGCTGTCAAAGTGCACGGAAGGGGACAAGAGGTGAAGCCTCTAGGACATGGGCAGATGCCACTGCTTCTCCAAAGGCTCTGCTCACCCAATCCCCCAATGAGCCCTGCTCTCCCTCCACACCCCACTCTGTAGCCCATCCCTCTGCAGCTGCCAGCAGACAATCCAGCACTTAGCAGAGCCTTCTAGTCCCCAAACAGGGAGCAGGAAGACTAAGTCTTGGCACCCACTTACTGACCTGTCCGTAACTCCAATCACTCCACCATCCACAGCAAAGCTAGAGCTTCTCCAAGTGGACGTTCTAATGCTCTCTACCCCATACTGTCTCCTACACCATGTTTGCCCCCACTACAGCCAATACAGGCCAATGGAAAGAGCCATGGCATGTCCCTGCCATTTATATGTAAGAGTGGATGACAGGGCCATGCTGTAAACATTGAGTATTCAGCCAAATGCTAGTTAATAATCCTTTCTTCCCACCAGGTTGGGGTTGTCTGGGTGCAATGAATATGGAAGAGCAAGCTTTGCTCTGATCCACAGAGCTTCTAGGGAGAGACACATTATATGTCTGCAGCTCAGTGGTAGAGGTGCTAATGTCTGCCATAGTGCTCAGAGAAGAGGGCTTATTGGGGAATTGGTGTAGAATCAGCCTGGGAAGGAAGGACACCATCTTGTTAGTAGCAGTAGAAGACATCAAACCCCAAACAGATCATAAGAAAGCACTGGGTTCTGAGAGGCAGATGCCCATTGGTTGGAAGCAAGATGAACCCATGTAGGAAAGAACAGAGATGATATCAGCCACAGGTTGCAAACAGCCTGACGTGTGCAGCTGAGCTAGAACTGTGTCACCTGAGGACAGAGGGAAGCCATGTGTGTTGGGGTAGGACAGATAGAGCACAGGAGACTTCTACAAGTATTCAGAGCAATAGCCCTAAGTAGGCAGTCAAGAAAGTGAGTGTCAGGTCTAGCCAGTCAGCTGTGGGAAGCAGCCCTCTTTGCATACAGTCAGGCAGGATAGAAGAAGTCAGGGATCGACAGGGTCAGGGACCCAGGCTCACCCTCCCTTCAAACCTGTCCCTGTCATTACCATGATTTTGTTTCTGCCTCATCCTGAGCACTCTAGATAGGTGGTCTCACTATATTTTCTCTGTCAGACTCACCTGCATTCATTTGAAAATGCTCAAGCCCAACGGCAAGGAGGAGGAGAATGCTCGCATCTTCCCAGCTGTGTCTTCTGAGCACACAGTGGCCCCTGATGCCTTAGTAGCCCCTGCCTGCCCTGTGTTGTCTGCACAGGGTTGCCTGGGCCACCTAGCTTGGGCAGGCCCAGCTGCAGTCTCTCCACAGGGAGCCCTCTGCTCTTCACGCTCTGTTGAGATTTCTCAATGGACTGTAACTTTCTTTTCAGAAATCCTATTTGGCTTCAAAGTCAAAGCAGATTGTTCTCTTTGGGGCCTGCAGAGAAGTTCAAAGTTTGCCTCCCAGAAATGACTGAAATATGTTGGAAGTGTAACACAGACAGACAGACAGATACAGACACAGACACACACACACACAAACACACACTTGCCCTTGATCTTCAAATGCAAAATACTAAAATCCTCAAACATAAGGCAGCATTGAAAACTTCCTTGTTCTTTATAGCCAAAGCCCAAAACTTAAACTGTTCTTTTCAAGAGAAGACTGATCAGCCTGGCACTGGAAGCCTAGATGGCAGAGACTCTAAGAGAGAATGGACAGGGTTCTAGAACCACTCTAGGACTCTCTGCCCTAAATCAAGATCTAAAAGAAGACCAGAAACCCATGAATAGCCTTGTCATGCAATTTTAAGTGGAGGAGATTATTACAAGGAAGAAAGGAAAGCAGCCTCTAAGGAGGCGCTATCTCTGAGAAATGCAAGGATCGGATCGATGCTGAAGGTGACCCATTAGAGTGGGGAAGAAGAGGAGGTCCAAGGGATATCCCGGCTCAGACCATTTGAGCAGGAGTTAGTAAATTATCTCCGTAAAGGACCAGTTGGCAAATAGTCTACGTTTCTGCATGTACAACCATCTCTGTTGCATCTATTCAGCTCTGCCTTTGAACAATGAACAGCAACATATAACTAAATGTGTTGTGATGCGTTCCAATAAAACTTTATTGACAAAATGGCTGGGGACCAGATTTAGTCAGATGCACTAGCTGAAAAGCATCTGAAGCTTTAACCAGAGGGCGGTTGCTTGCCCTCCTTTATTTTGGTACCCTGTAGACTACATTGTAAAATGTCACTTTTATCTAATGAGATGATCCTCATGTGACATTTCCAAGACCAAGAATAAAGTGATGTGGTTTGTGTTTAGAAGGTTACCCTGGCTGTTGGTTACAGAAGAGATTGGAGGTCACAGTCAGAACCAGGTCAAGATTGTGGGGGTTCTCTGCACAACAAAGACCTCCCTGAAGTGGCTGCCACAGTAGGCCAAGCTGCCCACCTGTGTCTTCATGACAGAACCCCAGTCTGTGAATTCGGACACTGGCAAGTGATCAACATCAGCACACACTCCCCAAATTAAGAGAGAGTTGGGAACAATTCTCTTTCTTTCTCCTACTATGGTAAAATATGTTCTAGAAACCGCCATTGTGAGTTCTTGAGGATAAAATGGAGCAGAAACACCCATTGCAATGTAGTGAGCGTGTAATAAGTGCAGGAAATAGACCTAGTGTCTTAAGCTACCGGGCGGTGAGAGCTGTCTGTGTCTGAGGCCAGCCTAGCTGTGACAAGAGTGGCAAGTGACAGGAGGTGGGCCTGTGGAGAGTACGTCTTCATAGTAGAGCTGCGGGGTCTGCTGTTGAGTTAGTTGCCAGTTGTTTGAAGATAAAATAGAAGGGGACTTGTAGGGAATTCAGCCTGAGCCACTCAGTGAACAATACTGAGAATGCACAAAACCAGGACTGGGTGAGGTTAATCCAATCAAGTTGGCCAGGTTCAAATAATGGCTGAATGTGTATTCACTGTGGACTTGAACAACTAGCAAGCTTTCCCGTGGAAGTGTCCTATCTGTGAAATGAAAGTGAAAGCAGTATTGACTTCATGGAGCTATCTGAAAGACTAATGATGGTCATTTGCTCAAAGCACCCAGTCCCTGGCACAAAGGAGCTCCAAAAGAATGTCAGTTGTCACTGTCCTCATTGCCATCATGTCTAAGAACATGTATGTTGAGTCAATTCCTATGATTCGTGAGTTCCACCAGTGTGTGGAACTACACAGCTGGCAAGGAGCCAGCCTCAGCCTTACCCAGTTTCTGTCCATGCAGATGCCAGCCAGCCCCAGCTGAGCTTTACAGAGTCACGCTCACTTATGCCTGCTCTACCCAACTCCAGAGAGTCAGTGCAAAGTAACATGGGGGCTCCTGTTTCCACAGTGACTCTACAGGGAGTCTCTGGCTGGGGGACTTTGACACTGTCTTTCCCTTATCTCTGCCCTCACTGGATGACAAATGAAATCTTTCTAGAACATTCTAAAGACATGTCACTCCTTATTTACATCCATTTGGTCATTAAAAGAACTAAAGCCATGGTAGTATACTATCTTCAAAAGCTGAAATGTATGATTATTTCCCCCATAGTCAGAGAGTCATATTTGGAGCCTTGTGTAGCATCCCTAGGACCGATGTCTCCTATAACTCCTGTCCCCTGACTTCTGACAGTGTTGATCTCAAGCTGATGACCACGATCTACTCCTAGGGCTGACTCATGTCTGAGAAAAGGGAGTGTGGGAACAGGAGCAGCTCCTTGCTTAGATCCATAGAGCCATGCGTGCACTTCCATCCATCATGGAACTGTCTGAGCTATCAGTTGGAACTGCCTTTGACCCAAGCCTCTCTCTGCCTAAGCCTGCTTCTGTAGCTCTTCATATGGAATGGGCCACAGCCCTAGAAACAGAGCCCTGCAGCCCCAGGGACTGTTGGCCTCCAGGTTGTCTTTCCTGGAGCTGTAGGGAATGTCTAGCCAGGCCATGTGAAGCATATGAATGCTTACCCTGTAGTCATCCTGCCTTCACCATGGCTGATACCCAGAATGTCCTGCCAGTGTAGACTGGACACAAAGAATGTCATCAAGCGACCTCAGCCCATCTACCTTTCACTTTCCAGCCCAGGTCCCTGCCTTCAGAATAGACCTAATCTCACAAGTCGAGGGAGGAAGGGTGTGTTTAAATAGGAAGGCCGAGAGCTCTTTGTGTATTTCTCCTCAAGCCCGCTGGGGGTGGTTCAGTCCCGAGGAACCTAGGAACTATTCTAGCAGGAGAACAGGCACCTTGCACCCAGGAGCAGAGACAGATCTGCTATGTAGCCACCATATAGTAGAACAATTGTCTTAGACTTAAAAAGAAAGCACACACAAAAAAGTTTATGACACTGAAAAACAAGATGGTGGGTGAATGGAAATGAGAGCATGACCACTCAAAGGCATGGTTGAGGAGACGGTGTCTATTGTAGATACAAGGAAGAGCACAGGCAGAGGCATCTGGAGCAGCCCAGAACAGGGAGAGAAAGTGGTAGACTAGATATGACCAGTAAACCGAACCGGGCCATGAGATGGGGGTTGGGTAAGAGCGGAAAAGCAGAGAGAGAAGACCAACAGGGCTAAGAGGAACCAAGAGAAAGAGAGGGGGGAAGAAAGAAAGAAAGAGAGGAGAGAGAAAGAGAAGAGACAGAGAGACAGAGACAGACGAAGAGAGACAGAAACAGAGACAGAGAGAAAGAGAGGGGGGAGGGAGGGAGGGAGAAAGAGAGAATATGGTTGAGATGTCTGAGTTCTATAGGAATCAGAGGCTGGAGGAGGACAGCAGGGCCTTGGAGCTGAAGAGGTTTGGGTAGAGAGCATGGGAAGAAGAGCTGAGAGGAACCACAGGTACCGAGTGAGCATGGTGGGTTTGTCAATAGGAATCATGGTTTGCCATTTGTCCTTGGAAACCTGACCGCCTGTGGGAAGGGAGAGAAGATGGTAGAATGAGGCTACAGAGTAAACGAGACCGAAATGACAGGAGAAGCCAGCTCAGTGCGTACCTGATTCACACGCTGGATCAAAAGATGTTATAAAATCTCCCTTTTCGGAGCAGCTAGGAGAATTTGTTAATGAGCTGTTGGGTGCGAGATGATATCGCAGTGCTATTCTTAGGTGTGATAATGAGTGTACCAGTTATACTGAGAAAGAAATTGAATACGAGCTGAATTGTTTAAGGATACAGGGATTCGATGTGTAAAACTTGCAAACAGTTCAGCAAACGTCAGCAAATAAAGAGTTTGGGGGCCACATGGAAATGGCTACCGGATGAGGTCAGGAGCACTTGGGTGTCCGTGCGGCGCTTTGGATTCCTGTGCATTTGAGAGATTTATGATAATGTTGGGAACAAAGCCTGATCAGCAGTGTGTCCTGCTGTCAGCTGGGGATTCCCTCTCATTGTTCCTTCCTGGCTTGGAACAGAAAAAGGAAAAGGGGGGGGGGGGGGCAGAACAGAGCCATGGTAGGATCCAGAGCATAGACAGTTGGAAAGGATGATTGAGAGAAAATTTTGAGAGAAAGTGTGTGTGGAGGAGATAGTGGCAGTGGTGAATGTGTGCATAGCTGTAAGCGACCATGGGTGTGTGTGTGTGTGTATGTGTGTGTGTGTGTGTGTGTGTGTGTGTGTGTGTGTGTGTGTGTGTGTGTTACACTGAGATAGAGGATGAAAGCTTATGGAAATGACCTCTCCCCTGCAGTTTGCTCCCAAACTAAGGAGACCTTTCACCTTCCTCCCCTGCTGGGCTCAGAAGTCCCCTCCTCTCTTCACCATATGGCCCAGTCACACGAGCTGGATGAATATCTTCACATAGCTTGAGTCACTGAGTGTTTGACCCGTGACTGTAATAGATGTATTTGAATGAGCGTCATAGCTCTGTAAGATGGTCATTAGCACCAGCCTGTGGTCACTTCTCCGGGGAACTGAAGTTCCACAAAGGCTGACTGGTTTTGAAATAGAATTCCTGAGAAATAAATATCAATTAAGACTTCTCTGTGCACAGGTTGTCAGTCAATACTTCATTAAAACTGCTGCCTCCCCTGAGGCTCCTCCAAAACATAACCACACACTCCTGGGTAGGGAAGCAGAAGGAATTCCAATGGACTGGATGTATTGTTTTGTTTTGAATTTCATATGACCTATTTGTCAAATTCCCAAGGGTATTTCCTGTGCTATTGAAGCCCTTTTCAGAAAACGCTTGCCTATGCTGGTAAAGGATGTCCCCCTGGTAGATTCAAACGTGTGGTCTGACAGCCAGATATTTGATCCATTTCATATTGGTTGTTGTCCAGAGTGAGAGACAGGGATTTAGTTTCACTTTGCTACAGGTGGATAAGCAGGTCCCCGGTCCCAGGCTAGAGGTTGTCTTTTCTATCATTGTAGAGTTAGGCCAACGTTATGAATAACCAAATGGCTGACCCACAGAAGAGAGATCACCAAGGCCGGCATCCCCACCCTCCCATGAAAGCAGCTACTTAGCTCTAATCATTAGAACCTTCCAGGCCTCTCATTATTTGGGGGGAGAGGTCATCTTCAGAGCTACTATTTACTGACAATAGATTATTGGAGCAGTTTGCAAGAAATTTTAAGATTTTATGGACTTTATATTTTTCCTTTGGGGAATGGGTGCTAGAATAATAAAAGTCAAGATGAGCAAGCTAGCCCCACCCCATTTCCTTTCTTTCCATGCTGTTCATTTCCGTCCTTCCTAAGAGACCCTTTAATCCTGGAAATCTATAATTCATACTCAAATGCTGTTATAGCTTAAATTCTTTCCCTTCATATTCTTCCTCCTTACTTGGCAGTTCTAAATCTTGTGGATATAGCTGTGATAACAACTATTCAAAAAATTCCAGGAGATATGCTTCCTTCTTGTTTTGTGGCTGTCTGGGGGATTTTGCATAATTAGACTCTTTTATATATTTCAGAGAGTGTAGGCAAACACTGGCCAGGAGTCCTGTAAATAAAGAAAAGCATTTTAATGTACATCAAATATCCGTATAGAACACATGAACTGCCATTGTGCCCGTTTGGAGTAAAACACATAAAACATACCAGGAACCTAAGTAAGGAGATTACAGCCTCAGCAAAGCACCCGTCTCCCCTCCCCTGTCTTTCTCCTGCTTTCTAGGATGTGCCCACTGTGCAGTTGTTGGGTTCCGGGTGGAAGCTGAGAAAACTCACGTCAGAGAGAAAAGCTTAAAAATAAAGACTTTGCTTTCTGTGCTTGCAGGGAGGTGGCCACATCTCCAAAGGGAGGTTGTACCTGTTTGTAGGATGGGAATGCTGGGCAAGGGGGAATAGGGTGGACGCTGCATTGACCAATCACAGCTTGACACAGGGTTAAGCAAGGAAGTTAAAACCTTACTGACTGGGCCTTATCCCGATCAATGATCGGCTGGTTCCAGTGTTCTTGAGTCAGCTTTTACAGTCAGGTCCCCTCCTGGACTCTGGAATTTTAGAATAATAAGGGAATAGAGGAATGAGCAAGCAGCACTTAGTCAATTACGTCATGACAGGCAGCACATTTATGACTTGTGTGCCTTAGATAACGGGATAACAGCATCTTCCCTCTTTACATGCTGTATTGGTTAATAGACAAATGTGAAATATCTGAAGAAGCAAGACAGGACTTGGGTTCTGGGACCTAGGGACAAGAACTCAGTTTTGATCCTGCCCTGCCAGCACGGTGGAACTCTTTCCTGAGATAGTTGAACTCAGAAAACTACCTCCTAACACTGATGGGAGAAACAGGTAGTGGTTGAAAAGTTATGTAAAATGAAATTATAAAAACAGAATATTTTGTCTTTTAATTAAAAAAAAATCAGCTGGCTGGAGCGGTGCTTATACTTCTGGATCTGCTGCTCAATTCTGTGGACCATTTTTGTGTTAATAACTGCACGCCTCTGTAAGGATGGCCTCTGGTAATAACTTGAAATTTGGTGTTGTGATTTCTCCTGCATGACTCATTTGTGCACTGGTGAATGTTGGAGGTCTCTTGAGCTCACCTATAGAGTTTAGGATTATTTTTCTGGGTCTGTGAAGAATTGCACTGTTGGGGTTGCTCTGTTGACTCTGCTGCTGACATCACTTTTAATGAGACAGTCGTCTTCACAGTACCGAACCTATTCTGCCAATACCAAGCATGGGAAGTCTTTCCAGCTTCTGGTGGCTTCTTCAGTTTCTCCTAGCAGGGTTTTAAAGTTTTGATTGTGAAGCTTTTTCATCTCCTTGGTTACGTATATTCCCAAGCATTTTGATTTTTGAAGTTATTGTGATTGGGTTTTCCCCTGAGGTCTCATCTTGTTTGTTACTAGCAAGTGGAGAAGCTATTGTTGTTTTGTTGATTGTGTCCAGCTACTTTGTAGATAGTGCTCGTTAACTGGCTTTCTGCTGGTGCCTTGAGGATCCTTTGTGTATATATGGTACTTGTCTTCTGTAGATGGTGTAATTTGATGTCTTCCTTTTCCACTTGTATCTGTTTTGTTTCTCTCTCCTGTCCTATCGCTAAGGCTAAGAATTTAAACACTATTAAGTAAGAGGAGAGGAATTAGTGTTTCTGACTTAGAGGAGGTGCTTCAGGTTCTTTTTTCCCTGTTCAGTGTAATATCAGCCACAGGGTTGTTGCATATAGCCTTTATTATATTGAGATACACTCCTTCTATTTCTAGTTTCTTCCACTCTTTGATCATGAGTAGATGTTGAATGCGTCTGTTGAGATGATCTTGTGAGTCCCGTGCTTCAGTGTTTATATGCTGTTTCACATTTACTGATTTGAATATGTTGAACCATCTTTATATCTCAGAAATGAGCCCAGCTTGATCATGGTATGTGATCTTTTTAATGTGTTATTGAATCTGTTTTTGCAAAATTCCTATGGGTTTAAAACCAACCAATTAAATATGATTTTCTACAGCAGCTCAAGAAAATGAACACATCAGCCTTCACTCCTGGAACATCAGAAGCATAGACATCAGTAGTTATCAATTCAATAGCATTGATGGGGTAGCGTTATAACTGTGGGCTGTGGACCGAGAAAAGATGAGCAAAATGCCCATATTCCAGGGCTATGTAATGTCCACACAGACATTGTGCAGGAGCTAAGGACCAGGTCATTACAGATGGTCCAAAGAGCAATGACAACATCAGAGTGTGGCTGGCTGGGGAATGAAAGGCCAAAAAAGCCCCGAGTACCTAGTAAAACCAAGAGACTATATGTGTGTGTGTGTGTGTGTGTGTGTGTGTGTGTGTGTGTGTGTGTGTGTGTGTGTGTATGTGTGTATCACATTTGCTCTTGACCAACTACAATCCTGGTTAGCTATGAAGTTGGGAATGTGAGTTCAGAAACATTTGAACTCATTTGACTCTGCTGTGCACAGCAGCACAAGGCCTTTGGATCCCCACACCTTGCTCCAGTACACAGCAGACTGGCACATCATACTGTCTCTTAAGCAGCTCCTATCCTGGAGGTCCCCTTAGACACCACAGGCCTTTAGTGAGCTGACTGGTTGCCCTGAACCTCCAGAGGGATAGCAGCTGAAACTCATCTTTGACCTTAGCAACTAAATATTCTCTTATCTCCCAGCAATGGTAGCAGTAACCAGCTCCCTTCCATTGCATTGGCCTGAGGTTATCTTGTGGTTAAGCTACCATTAGTTCAGGGGAGGCATGAACCCTAAGGTACTTATTCTTACATTAATATATCTTCAATGTGTTCTTTCCTTTGCCTGTAGCTAAACCATTTTTGGAAAAAGAAATCAAGTATTCCAAAAGCATTGCTATCCCCCTTCTTTCTTTCCTGAACCATGACCTTAAACAGAGCATGTTCATTAAGGTGTTTACTAAAGTGAGCCCGCTCAAGATCAGAGCGTTCTGCTGTGGGACTGTCACACAGCGCTGTATGACTCTTCCCTGAACAAAATCCCCCCTTTCTTTGTTGGAGAAGAATACTGCTATGCAAATAACTGCCATGTTCTCCTCCCCTTCAGCAGGTTCTAAAGCATCATTTCCCAGCCTGTGGGCTGTGACCTCTATGGGGTCCTATGACCCTTTCACAGGGGTCACATATCAGATATCCTGCATGTCAGATATTTATGATTACAGTTATGATGTAGCAATGAAATAAATTTATGGTTGGGGGTCACCACAATCTTAAGGGGTCCCAGCATTAGGAAGGTTAAGACCCACTGCACTGAGGCTTCTCTGCTCTCCTGAGTCTCTGCCATGCTTGTTTGAACCTTTTTACTCACCAAGATGAGAAGCCATGGCATTTGCTTACAACAGGACCAGGAGGCCAGGCATGTCTGTTGAGGCCATGGACAACTGAATGGATTTATAAAAAACAAACACCTTCCCCAAAACCAAGGTAAATGTCACCTGTACCTCTTCCCACAGATTGCCCGAAGCTTGTGGGATGGTAGAAAGGAGAAGGAGAAAAAGATCCCTGAGTTTTCTTTCTTGTGGAACAATAAAAACAAACCAATGTTACTAACTCTCGGGGAAAGGAAGCAGTGGTTCATAACCCCCAGTTGGCCTGTCCATGAAGGTTGAAGACATCTTCTCTCAGGCACCTTCCTTCTTCACTGTTTAGACACGCTGGTCTCCTAGGAGCAGGGCATAGTGCTGAGCAGGACTCTGTCTTTTTCTCTATCTCTCTCTACACACACACGTTCACACTCGTACACACAGTTATACATACTGTTTTATTAAAATTGGTAGACTAGCTATGATATTGTGTGACAACCGTGTACGTTGAAACTGTTCGAAGCGACGATATAAAAGGCACACAGGGTCTGTCTGTGTTACCTTTTCACAGCCCCATTTTACCTCAGCTTTAAGTGGAGTAAATTTTAACATGTCAAGAGCAGCAGAATAAAATCGACAACAAAGTAACAAAAACACTTCCATCTTACAACTTGGTAAAACAAAATCAAATCTGCTCAGTCTATCAGGAAATCTATTTGCGTGTGTCCAAAGAAGGGTGAAATAGAGCTGGAGCCAGCCTTCCGGGGAAGTGGACACAGAGCCAAAAGAGGGGCCTTTTCTACTGTTTAGTTACATGATCTATGTTGTCTTTTTTTTTTTTTTTTTTTTTTTTGGTTCATTAGGATGTGTTTTGTAATAAGAATAAAAAGTTGGAAGAACTAAATGGAAAAAATAAAATCATAAAAGCTTTAGAGAATAAAATCTATTATTTTTACAACTTTGGGTGGGGAATCCCTTCCCACGGATGGAAGATCCAGCACCCAGAAGCCATACAGGAAACAGCTGATGGGCTAATCTCATGAAAATGAAACATTTCCGCAGATCAAAACACATAAGAACCTTTAGAAAACAAACAACGTGTGAAATTTTCTAACAGACAAAGGATCCAAAGCCCAAAATAACTCCTTACAAATCAGAGAAAAAGAGACCTTGTGAAAGAAGAGGGGGTGGAGACAGGGCAGTGGAGGATGCGAAGACTCCTTTGCTTTTCTTGGCCTGAGACCTCAAGGTCAGAACATAAGTCTATGCCTTGGGCCCTCCTGCAGGCCCTCCTGACAGGACGGCTAGCTCCCATGTCCACCACCTCTGTGAGAGCTGGGGAGCTCCAGGAATCTGAGGGAGAGCAAACTGTCAGCCAAGCACCTTTTGAGATACGTGGGCATATAGCCATACCAACACAGGCATCCATCCCTCTCAGCCCAGCCTCTTGGGAATCACAGTGTAAGCAGATCTTCAGATGGGCCCAGTAGAATGACACTTGCCAGGAAAACGAAGATGAAAGAATTGGCTCCAATAGTTCAATAGGTCACAAGGCAAGGCAGAGGACAACCTTGGAAGGACACTAGAGTTACTCCCATGAGGTGAGAGGTCATCCTTCATCAGGAGAAAATTATAAATGTGAGTGCCCTATAAGCCACCAGAGCATCACTCTGAAGAGAATCAGAAATGGCATCACCGCAATCTGAGAGCCTCAAATCCCCAAACCACGTAGCCTGTATTTCTAGCCCCCTCCTTTTCTAGAAGCTTGAGGAATGGCGTCCTCAAACAGAGGAGGGAAAGACAGCAGCCATGTGGAAGAATGGGGGTGGTTTGCTAGGATTAGAACCCAAGACTTCATGTTGACCCTGATCCTATGGGCTGTGTGAGATTAGACTGACTGTAAACAACTGGGAAATGGTGGAGGAGCCTGTGAGAGGATGTGACTGGGCAGCCATGAGGAGCCATGAGCTCACCGACATTTGTCCGCAGGGATCTTGCCTCATGTGCATGAGGGGATCCCCTCTGAGTTAACAGTCATCAAGACATGAATCCAAATGGTCTTTTCCTGCCTTTATGGAAGCAAACAGACCTATCGGTAATGTCAGGAATGGGATAGAGGGCTGCACAGCCATTCCTGAGGACTGGCATGGAAACCATCTTTCTGGAAAGCAAATTGCTTATCTGCTCGAATTCTTAATATACCAATCAAAATTCCACTTCTAGAGATATGTTCTAAAAGTGTGTGTGTGTGTGTGTGTGTGTGTGTGTGTGTGTGTGTGTGTGTGTATTGAACTGAAGATATACACACAGCTTTATTAGATAAGAGAAAGTTAAGAAGCCCAGTTTTGTTGCTAAAATGACGTACGTGCTCTAGACAGAGTAAGTGTAGTGCAATTTATTTATCTGAGCAAAGAAACAGCCTCTGTATTGGGTCATGTGGAGAACTCCACCCTGACAAACACAGAGGCAGGAGGCAAAGCAAGCAGGCTTGGCAAGGTTGCAGTGAAAAGTCCCTCCCCAAAGGTCAGCTGGCAGCTTCAGACCAGAGAGTCCCTAGCTTCATTCTGATGTTTACACTGGCCAAGGCTTGGAGTAACAGGAAGCATGGAATTGTTTAAGCCCAGTGCTACCCTGAAAGATCCTTAACACTCAGTGAGGAATCTGAGGCTCAGTCTAACGTGGATATAATACAAAGCTGATAAAAGTCTTTATCTGTGATACTGGAAAAAACTCATAAGACATGGTTAAAGTTAAGTTTTAAAAAAAAGCAAACCAGAGAATATCTAATATATAATATTACACATATTAAAATCAGTGATGTATGTGCATACATATATTTGCACATTTGTACATACAGATTTACATGTGCAGAGAGTAAACTAGAGAGTAGTCGAATATGACATCTGGAAAAGCCGTGGGAGCCTGTAGAAAGAGGTTTACTGGGGAGGGATTTCCATGTGCTCGCAGGAGTTTGCATCTTCCAGGATGACAATGTGTGCATTTGTACAATAAAAGTAAAGGTCATAGAAACTTTAAAAAGAAAGACTAAGGTGGAAAAGGGGTTGGATGAAGGGAAATCCAAGCGCGGAAGCACTGGAGGGCTGTAGAAACCACGACGCAGATGAGCGGACCAGAGCAGGGGCTGATCTACGCATGTGCTGTGGAGGGCAGGCACACAGGTAGGGGACCAGCACGCAGAGTTTATTTCTCATGCTTTACTCTGGCCACCCACTGTACAATGACCACATCCCTGATCTTTCAGGGAGAGGGGAGGGCAAAGAACAGGTGGGGATGAAAAAGAATATAAACCGGCAGAACTATACACTCCACTGAGAGGGAACCAAGTGTTTGGACTCACGAACAAGGGTCACAGATACAGGCCAGGACTCCAGGCTGAAAATGAATGTAATATGAAAATCAACCCACCCAACGATGAAACTGCAAGCCTTTGTCCAGAGAAGCAGGGGCTATGCTTGCAGTCCTAAGACCAGCAGTGCGTGGTTCTTCTCTGAGGACGCCCCCAGCTCAATAAGATTCCTGTAGACAAAAGCAGTGGGAGACTCCAGGAAAATGGTTCAGCCCAGCAGTCCTCCAACAGAGCCCTAACCAGGCACACAGAGGGTGTGAATGTGTTGCTTTTCGCATAAAGCCCAAAATGGAAACTATCAAAAGAGTTAGAGGAGGCTGAGAAATCCCAAAGACGGAGAAGGGGAGCATCAGAAAATAAACTGCAAGCAAATCTCCAGGAAATAAGAAGATACTGCCTCTGTGAAATACTAACGGGTTGCTGTTAAAATAGTGATAAAATAAACGTTAAAAGGATCCTTCTGAATCTCCAAGTGCTCAGGGAAATTAAGATGGCAAACATCCAGAACAATAGCATTAAAGCAAATTCAACACAAAGACCAAGGGAAATCTTCCAAAAGATAGAACACAAATACAAACAAAGAGACATCTAAGAGAGACAGACTTTAAAAATCAGAGGCTCAGCCCTGGGGGCCCAGAACTGAAAAGCAGAGTTTGACAAAAGAGAACAGGAAAATCTGTAAAAGGGAGTCACTAATTAAATAAAATAATTAAAGAATATTTACCAGATTGTGAAGCTCATGGCCTCATTTTGGGAGAAAAAAACCACACAAAACAAAACAAAACACAGTGAGCCTAGTGTATTGCTGTATGCCTATAATCTCACCATTTGGGAGTCAGTAGAAGGCTCACAAATTCAAGACAGTCTGGATTATACAAAGGCTATACTCTGAACAAATCCCAGGGCTGGAGATGGGCCTTCCTACTGGAGTGCTAGGTGCACAAGGCCCTGGGTCTGATTCTAGCAGTCAAAAAAACAGAAGAGAAGGAAAAGAAGAGGTAGAGGTGGAAGAAGATAGGTTATTTCTCCACTGACAAAATGGGCCAATTCAAACCAGATTAGATCATACTAAAGGCAGGTTTATTGGGAAGCTGCTCTTGGGCAGGGCCAGTTCACTGGCCCTAAGGACTGAGGCCAGGGAGTCACCACTGGGAAGGGGGAGAAGAGTAGGGAGGGATAGATAAGAAGAGTGAGACTAAAATGTCCGGATTATATAGGGAGGAGTCTCTGGGGGAAGGGCAGCCCAGCTCCTGGGCTGCAAAGTTCAAGGTTGGGGCCAGGATACGCCAGGTAGGGACTGAGGGATGCTGGGAGAACCTGGAGGCCAGGTCTGCTTTGGTATATAAAATATTCACCTCAGACCCTTGTTGGGAGGAAACCAGTTAGTGGAGGAGGAGGAAGAAGAAGAGGAGGAGGAAGAGGAGAAAAGAAAACCACAGAAAATGCCATATAGAATCACACACTCACACACACACACACACACACACACACACACACACACACACACACACACACTGTGAACTTCAAGGACAAAGGGGAAAAACCTAAGTGTTGTTTCTTGCTATGCAAGAAGTGGGATCAAAATGGCTCCCAATTCCCAGGCAGCAACCCTGTGAGCCAGAAAGTAGTAAGCACTGGCTGAGAGCCTTAAATCAAAAATTCACCCCATCACCCACTGTGTGCATGCACATGTGTGTTGTCGATATTTGTCCATGACTGTATATGTCAGTCATGGTCAGACTTTGATGTCACATTTCTTTCCTCTATTGCTGTCCACATTTTTTTTTTTTTTTTTTTTTTTTTTGAGGCAGAGTTCATTACTTAACCCGGAACTTGCTATTTGGGTTGGACTGGCTGTTCAAAAAGTCTCTGAGATCTATGAGTGCTCACTGCCCACTTTGCCCAGCACTGTGATTAAAGACACATGCCACTGCACCTGACTTTTTAGGTGAAGGCTGGAGATCTGAACTCAGGTCCTCCTGCTTAAGCAGCAAGATTATCTCCCCAGCCTGAGGCCAGAAATCTTGATCCAAGCTTCTGAGGACAAGCAAGCATGAAACAGCTTATACCGTAAGTTCATGCTCTCAAAATATTTTCCCAGAACAATACAGTTCTCAGGAAGACATGGGAGAAAACATTTTGCCAAAACTAAGAGAAAAACGAGAAGTGACCAGTGAGTCCTCAGATAGAGACTCAAGGCATTGAAATCCAATAGGACCTCCCAGGACCCTGAGACACCAGCCAGGCAGCCTAGTGGACAGCATTCACCCTGCAGGCAGGCCCTGGAAGGATGTCACCAAAAGAGAAAGACTAGCCATCAGCAGCAGCATCTGTACAGGCTGCAAGGAGAACCCCTTGCAGCCCAGCCCCCTTGCAGCCCAAAGCCAAGGGCCAAATTGTAAAAGAACCCTAAACACAGAGGATAAAATAGGAAATGTGCACCCCATGGCTTAGTTGTGAATAATGTGAACACAGTCATAACTACACAAATAGTGAATGTTGATTTGGCCAAACATTAGCCTCTAACTACCATGACGAGGCTGAGTGGAAGAGAGGAGAGTTGCACATATGCGCCAGGAAGAGAAGCTTAAAGGCTGAGTCCTCCTCTTCCATCCTAGGAATTCATTAAAAATCAAAAAATTATGATCTAAGCATGCTATTTTAACATGAGGAAGTACCAGAAGGAACAGCAACCATTCTTAGCAACGGCCTCCAGGGAGGGGCTCCTGGAAGGGGAGTGCTGGTTTGCATTATAAGCATCACGGACTCATTGCCATTTCCAAACTATGTACATGTACAACTTTGATAAACATAACGTTTTGAACACTACCAAAGAAACAGCAAGGGGGAAATTAAGTTGAAGTTAGCATGGTTCTGATTGCTGGACTGATTTATCTCCAACAAGTACATGAGTGACTCGGGCACTTGGGGGCATAGACAAGGAAGGGCAATGACCCATAAAGCACTTTGAAATCTTGCTTACTTACCTTTAACTTCATACAGGACTGCTCACTCTCCTTCATTGAATGGCTAATTGTCCTATAACACATGGCCGAGGGTTCCTTGTTGCTGGTTTTTGTTGTTGTTGTTGTTGTTGTTTTGTCTTTCAGTCACAAACAAGGCTGGCATGATAGAGACAATAGGGAATTCTTTTAGCTTAATAAGATCCAGTTGGCGTCAGGGGGATTTATTTGAGGGGGATAAGGTTGAACACCTAATGGCCTTTCAAGTTGCTCAGGGCAAGCACTGCAAAAGCTCCTGGTCTCATCTGTGAACAGGTCTCACCTCAGAGTCTAGGCCTGATATCTCGTTACTACTAGAAACCCAAAGAAATAAACCCCAGCATGAGGTCAAGATGGGACTCTCCACCAGTAGAAATTGGGGGCTTTCCAAGTAGAAGTTGGATCTCCACTTGTAGAAGATGGGGGGCCCCACCAGTAAAGGCTCTCCAAACAGAAGCCCAGGGCAGACAAGGCTGTAAAGGAGGGGGAAGAGAAAAAAGTCCCAGATGGAGGAAGCACATCTTAGAAACAGGGAGACTTGCAGCCTCTTCACAGCAATGAAAGAAAGTAGAAAATTTCATTCCAAAGAGCTTAGTGATGAACCCCACCACCACGTCCAGCCCATGTGAGCTCTGGATCCAGGTCAATTTGTGCTTCGAGCAAGCAGATCTTTCAGGAAGTTTCTCTGAATCTGAGGTTTTAACAATATGCTGTTTTAAGCATATGTCTTAATTTCAGCACTCCAAGGCAGCAGGACTGGGAGTTGAAGGGCAGCCTGAGCTACATAGTGAAAGTCCGTCTGGAAACAAAACAGGTAAGCATGCAAAAAGATGCAGTAGTCTTCTTTGTTGGTCATTAACGTGTACAATGATTAATGTACTAAGTTTACCTAGAGGCTCAGGACCCATCTTATGATATGGAGACTGTGGCTGGAGAGATAGAGATTCTTAACGCCTGCATGGTGGCACACACTTGTCTCTAACTCCAGTTCCAAGGTATTTGATGCCCTCTTCTGGCCTCCTTCTGTACTAGACATGTATGTGACAGGTATACATACGTGAAGGCAAAACATTCATACCTATAAAATCAATTCATTTAAAAATCTAACAAAAATGTGGTGTTGACTACAGGAATGCAATGGGATCATACTTGGCAGAACCAGACATGGTGGGCAGATTTTACTGGTGTGCCTCTGGTAAGGTTCCCTCAATGTCTCATACTGTTCTAGAGATATGAGCCACTGCATTTCCTTGCAGGCTGTAATTTAAGGACAAAATTCTTATCTGTTCTGGTCCTAATTCCACAATAATTGACGCTAAGACCTATTATGTTTATTTAAAAAATCTTAAGGACTGTGACTGAGCAGATATTCATCTATTCTAACCCTCTCAGCTATCTATTTTCCAGCCACAGGTCCCATGTGACTTGCTGTTTGTGTCTCATCCTGGCTTGCTCTGCTCCATGTGTCTCCTCACGGCGAAATCACTTGGTGACCTGTTCATCTTGACTCCTCCTGGACCTTTTTCTTCATGGCCATCAATTCTCTTCCTCCCTCAGAGTCCTTCTCTCCTTCTCTCTACCTAGGACCCTCAGCTGGGGTCAAAAGTCCAGTCTTCCTATCTCCTCTGACAAGTCATAGGCTGAGTCAGTGCTTTATTGACCAATCAGAGGTGATGGAAAACAATTTTTACACGACACAGAGACTATAGATGCTTGACCATGCCATCGAATGGACTGTAGACAGATGTCTGAGCATAGACATTAACATCTGAATATACAGTGCACAAGACCAACCCCCACCAGTTTATTCTCCCCCAAGTGCAACAGAGTGGAGAGAATTTGCCCAGATACAGCCCAAAATCTGCTTTTTGTTATTCCTAAGGCTTCTGTACAAACAAATGGGGCTGCCCACTCTCAAGATAGTCCAGGCCCACAGGGGTCCCAGCCTTAGGAAGCCATGCAAGCAGGGCCTTCTGCATCACAGCCTTGATAAGTGAGATGCAGGGCTTATCTGCTGTGCTAATAAGACCCAGGAATTTTCCTAAGCCATGGATATAAAGGTAGTCTCCAAGGCTACATGGATAGAATCCTGACCAGCCAGCCAGAAACAATGTTTCCAGCTTCTGGGGAGCATATTGAATGCCTGCATACCAATTGTTCTTGTTTCT
The DNA here is from genome assembly GCA_028551405.1 of Uromys caudimaculatus. Taxonomy (NCBI): domain Eukaryota; kingdom Metazoa; phylum Chordata; class Mammalia; order Rodentia; family Muridae; genus Uromys; species Uromys caudimaculatus. The sequence continues at coordinate 83,025,676 of CM052708.1, read as the reverse complement.
ACAGTAAGGGTCTATAATTCACCAAAGAATGATACACCCGGACTCAAATAGTATGTAAACAAAAAGAGTGTTTTATTCTGCAGAATTCCAGCATGCTGGGATCTACCATCTACAAAGATGGAGAGACCCCAAAGTGTGCTCGCAGAGCCAATTTAAAGCACATTAAGGGAATTCTGGGAAGGGGTAGGTGACCTCTATGTCTGTTGGCTATATTTCTAGGTACTTTCCAGAACCACTGCTGGGGCATGGGGTTCTGGAAACTGTTCCTGGGGAAGTCTGGAAACTGCTGTTGATCCATTGTCCTTGCCTCAGGCCAGGTGACAGCCACCTTCTGATGCCTGAATTTGCCTGGACTTACCCAGTTCTTGGAAACAGAGATTTAGGCCTAGTCTCACGAACTGCCAGTTTGAAAGCTGTCGTGGAGTCAGTCTAGCCTGTCTCACTGCTTTGAATGAATCATGCATTGCTTCTAGGAAGGTGACTGCTTGGCTTGGCTTCCAGGCAGGTAAGAAAAGCCTCAGTCCCAGGCTAAGCTCAGCCTAGTATGGGCAATTCCAGCTGGGTGGTCCCCCTACAGTTCCCACTTTCTGACACCCACAGCAGTACTATGTCTCCTGGGTTTGTGTCTCTTACTTTACAAAGCCGATTCCAGATCCTGCAGCCCCAACTTGCACTGAGTGTAAATGTGTGGTCCCACTGATGAACTGGCAGAGGCAGGGTTCCTCAGATAGAGGAGGGTGGAGACAAGAGGAGGGCACTTCAAAAGTGAACACAGACATCATAGGCCTCAGGGGTTTCTATGACAGAGACTGACTGCACCTCCTAGCCTTCCGTCTAGCGTTAGGCAGTTCAGCCTGGGCTAAGTACAGCTACCAACATACAAGCATTGTTGTCTAAGCAAACTGTGGGCCTGCCCAAGTGACCCAAATCCCACAAGGAAGGGAGACAAACTCTAGGGTCTGACAGGTTTGAGCATTGATGACTGTGACATCCTTTCTTAGGGTAAAGTAGAGAGAGGTGGTTGGGAGCTGAGACCCATAGTAGATAGAAATATGAGCTTCCAGGGTAAGAATGCTGAGCCAGGGACGTGTGTCCCTCCCTCCGTACCACCCCAGCTCACACAAGCCCTCAGGACCCAGACACAAGGCTCGAAAATTACAGAGGTGGTCACCAAACCAAATTGTTGATGCTATGGCTCCCTACAGGCTAGCCTGGCCCTAGAAGTCCTGTGTATAAACTGTCAACTTGCTTCTTGTTCACAAGTCCCCTCCTTCTCCTCCCTTTGCAGCTGTATGTAGTGAGGGAGAGGGAGTTTTTGTTTATAGTTACCTTTGTTGGGAGTATAGTTTGTTGTAGGTGAACACTTCTCCCAGGCTTTTTGATGTCATGTCCCAGAGCACCCATGGTCAATGCCACAGTTTCTTAGTCAGTTCTATTGCTATGAGGAGGCACCGTGACCATAGCAATTCATGTAAAAGGAAGCATTTAGTTGTGACTTGCTTACAGACCCAAAGGGTAGTTAGTGCATTGTCATCATGATGGCACACTTGGAGTTGGAGCAGTGGTTGAGAGCTACACCCTGATCAGCAGACAGACAGACAGACCAGGGAGGTGGGGGGAGGAAGGGGAATAGCTAGGTCTGGTGTGAGATTTTAAAACCTCAAAGCTCAAACCTCACACCCCTCACACACCCCCACATTTACCCCACCCCTCAGTCCATCCCACCACCCCCTGACACACTTCCTCCAACAAGGCCACACCTCTTAATCTTTTCAAACAATTCCACTCTCTGGTGACTAAGCATTCAAATATATGAGCCAATGTGGGCCATTCTTACTCAAACCACCACATTCCACTTCCTGGCCCCCTTAGGGGCCTCCTGCTCACGTCCATCTCATGATGTAGAATGCATTTCATCCAACTTCCAAAGTTCCCACTCCTTCACAGTCTCAACGTTTTTTAAAAATCCAAGTCTAGCCTCTTCTGAGACTCAACTCTAATCCTCTGTAAAATCAAACTGGAAAAGCAGATCACATACATCCAGCATAGAGGGGCACAGAACATACATTCCAAAAGAGAGGAAAAGGAGTATAGGTAGGAAATACCAGACCAAAGAAAGGCCTAAACCGAGCAGGGTAAGATCCAAACTCTATCTCCACATCTGATGTTTAAAGAACTCTTCAGATCTCCACCTTCTCTCATTTTGTTGACTGCAACACACTTTTGTCTCTTGGGCTTGTCCCACTCCCTTTCTGCAGCTTTTTCTGGCAGGTATCCTATAACTCTTGCATCTCTGACATCTTAGGGGTTCTAACACAATCCAGGCTTCACCTTAACAGATGACCTCACCAAGTCTCCAATGACTCTGCCACATGCTTGGCCTCAGAGGCTTTCCTTAGTCATGGGGGAAGAGTCTACAACCCCTTTCTTATATTCTTGACTCTAAAGCCAGAATCACACAAAAGAAATGTCTGAGTTCTGCTGCTTCCTGGGGCTAGAACCTACGGCTTCTCCTTATATTACATCTATATAAGTTTTTAGGTGTGGATGCTCTCCTTAATTCCCTTTCACAAACTGGAAGCCCAGCTGGGTGTGGTCTTACCCTGAGGCCACCTAGCACCAGGCTTTTCTTTAAACTGTATCTTCTTGAGCCCTGGACTTAACTCTTTTACATGTCTTTTTCTCCTCACACTGTACAGTTTGTGTTTTTCTTTGTCCAGTTTGCAGATTATAGATTGCATAAATGGGATTACTAATAACCACCTGACACAATCAATACTAGGCTGTCTTAAAACATCCTCTGCCAAAGACAATAATTCAAAGGTCTTCAATTTAGCCTTGGGCAATTTTTTAGGAGAAAGACAAAAAACCATTTGCTTTGCCAAAATACCACAATAGTCTCTAGTCTGCTTTCTAATATTCTTCCTTTCTGAAACCTCTTGAGCTGGAACCCTAGAGTTCACATCACTGTCAGCACTACTTGTTCTTCCAAACAATAGCATGGTCAGGGCTGTCACAGCAATACTCGAAGCCTGGTGACAATTTCTGTCTTAGTGTCTTAGGGTTTCTATTGCTGCAACAGAACACCATGACCAAAAAGCAAGTTGGGGAGGAAAGAAGTTGTTTAGCTTACACTTCCAGATCATAGTCCATCACTGGAGAAAGTCAGGACAGGAACTCAAGCAGGGTAGCACAGGAGCTGATGCAGTGGACATGAGAGGAGTGCTACTTACTGGATTGCTCCTCGTGACCTGCTCAACCTGCTTTCTTATAAAATCCAGGACCACTCTCAGTTAGGGTTTCATTACTGTGAAGAGACACTACGACCAAGGCAACTCTTATAAAGGAAAACATTTCATTGAAGCTGGCTTACAGTTTCAGAAGCTCCATCCGTTATCATCATGGTAGGAAGCATTCATTCTGCAGGCAGACATGGTGCTAGAGTAGCAAAATTTATATATCTTGATCCAAAGGCAACCAGATGGAGACTGATATTCCATGCTGGGCTAAACTTTTTGCATAGAAGACCTCAAAGCCCACGCCCACAGTGATGAGGCCACACCTACTCCAATAAGGCCACACCTCCTAATAGTGCCACTCCCTATAGTCAGGTATTTAAACACCTGAATCTATGGGGGCCAAACCTATTCAGACAACCACAACCTTCATTCCAAGGATGCACCCCCCACAATGGTTGGGCCTGCCCCCATCCAGTCGCTAATTAAGATATTGCCTTACAGGCTTGCCTACAATTTGATCTTATGGAGGCATTTCCATAACTGAAGTTCCCTCTTTTTAGATGACTTTAACTTGTGGCAAGATGACATAAAACTAACCAGGACACAAAGCAAGGCTGTGCCTCCCCCCAACCCACCTGACTCCAGTGATCTCTGGTGCCTTGTTGTTCAGTTAGATGTGAGTAGAAGAGGTGAATAATGGGGTGTTATTTATGAGTCCCTTAAAGCCTCAACAGCCATGTGTCAGGCGCCATGCCTGGTGCTTTGTAAATGTGCCGTGACATTTGATCACCACAATTCCCTGAGGTTATGATAATCAGCCTGTGAATATAAGCCTGGCTCTCTGTGCTTCCCACTTCAATCTCTGTCCCTTAAATGCAAAGGCCCCATGGGTAAGAGAGAGCTTGTTCTCAGGCCACAGGCAGGAGTTGGGGGTCCTCAGGGGCCTGCCCAGCTGGAAAGCATAAGCAAATGTGAGCTCTGGACCACGCTCCATCACAGGCTGTAGCTGCAGCAAGGGTCTTGGCTGTTTCCCCAGGGCCACAGATGCATGGTGGCCACGGCGCTGCTCCTTGTTCTCCTCAGCCCACACGTTCCCCTTATATGATCTCATTGCTACATGGCTCCAATTACTGTCTCAGATTTATGTCCCTGACTCCAGATGCACACAGCCAACCAGCACTCATGTCCCTCTCCAGCTTCACCAGGTCTGTGCTAACCTGGGCCTCATCTGCTGTCTGACCTGCGGCTCCTCCAGGATCCTCTAGCTCGGGATAGAAGACCTTGTTGTTTCTGGGCATTTGCCTCTTCTCTCACCTCCCTCATCTAACCTGCCCCACGTCTTGTAGGAATAGTGCATAAATGGCTTCGGCTGCCTCTGGGCCTCTTCTCTGGCTTATGAGATTTCCTGCCGGGGTTACTTTGATGACTTTACAACTGGTCATCACTCATTCCATCAAACCCATTTTGTCTACTAGATAGTATAATGTCTTCAAACACAAGGCTGGTCAGCTCATGCTCAATCTTTTGCCTGAGTCTTGCTTAAAGTGCTTTAAGCTCTCGGCCTTGTGTGGAGAGAAACCAGGTTTCTACTGTGGGCTCCAGTTTTGCAGGGCTGATCCCTGCTGCCACAGACTTTTCCAGACTGTACCAGTCTTTTCCATGTTGGCTTTGCCTGTGATGTACCAAACCTGGCCTCTCCACTCCCTCTGCTGGACTGGCTCTCTCTCAGGGACACTTCACTCTTCACACTGGCCTGGAGCCTCTACTTGCTCCTGTGGAACACTGGACAACTAAAAAGGTTCTTGCTGTGATTCTAAATTTTTTAGGATTATTTTTGTTGGGATTCAGACCCAGGACAAGTAGCTGAGGTGCCTAATTAACATATCAAAGCAGACCTGGCCTACAGGTTCTCCCAGCATCCCTCAGTCCCTACTTGTTACAGGGCATGGCGGGCATTCTCTGCCCTCTACCCTGAAATTTCCAGCCCAGGGGCGGGGCTTCCTTACCCCAGAGGCTCTTCACTGTGTAGTCCAGACATTTGTGCCCTCCCCCAGCCCCATTTAGAGCATCTCTCGCCTCTCTGCCCATGTGCTCTCTCTCTCTGCACCCCACATCCGGCTTTTCTGTCTCCCTGTCTGTAGGGCAATTTCTCTGTCCTCCTTCTGTGAGATCAGTGAGCCAGCCTGAAAACTGCCCCCAATAAACATGCCTTTATATACTTTTATTCATCTTGAATTGGCTTATTTCATCGGCAAAGAAAACATATCTGTTTTTATTAGTGATATTAATTGTATAAAATAACGGGTTCCTTGTGACCTTTCCATGAACATATACAATGCTCTTCCCTCATTTTTATGCCCTATCACCTTCTTCTGTCTCCCTCTCCTCTGCTGCTGCGTCCCCTTCCCTAATATTTCCCTTTTCTGTGTCTTAAAAAAAAAGGTCTGCATTATGCATAGGGAACATGTGGGGACATGTGTGCTCCCCAATCTGATTCACTTTGCTCAACAAGATGATTTCTAATTCTGCTGTTTTCCTGCAAATGACATGTTTTCTTTTTAATGACATGATTTTGTTTTCTTTTATCGGGTTCCTAGGCATTGACGATGATTAATTATCAAAACCAGCCTCCATTCTCTCCCCTCCAAGAGCTCCCTAATCCCCAGTCACCACGTTTTCTCCCAATTTCACTAGCTCATTTTTAAAACCCACTGAGTCAATTCAATATTGCCTGCATGTGCATGGATGTAGGGCCATGTGCTAGAGCATGGATAGCCTCTCAGGACCATATCGTTTAAGAAAATCGACTCTCCCTTTCCTAGCTGCCATTAATTGCCAGTAGCTCTGCAGGTAGGGGACTTCAGGAACTCTTTTCCCATTTGTGGTGGCTTGAATAGGTATGGCCCCCACAGACTCAAGTGTTTGCGTGCTTGGCCCATAAGGAGTGGCATTACTAAGAGGTGTGGCATTGTTGGAATTGTGACCTTGTTGGAAGAAGGGTGTCACTGTGGGAACAGGCTTTGAGGTTTCTTATGCTCAAGCTAGACCCAGTGTGACACACAGCCTCCCCTTACTGCCTGTGGATCAAGATGTAGAACTCTCGGCTCCTTCTCCAGCACTGTATCTGCCTGCATACTGTCATGCTTCCTGCCATGATGATAATGGGAACTCTAATTAAATGATTTTTTTAATAAGAGTTGCTATGGTCATGGTGTCTCTACAAAGCAATAGAACTAAGACACCATCCATGCTGGGATTTTGACAGGGTATATGGGTCTTGTTGTATGCAGTCCCAACTGTTGTGATCCCACGTGCACAGTGACTCTGACTTACTGGGCAAATACTGTTTGGCTATAGATGCCATGACCTCTGGCTTTTGTGGTCTTTCTGCTCTCTCTTCCTCAGTGAACCCTCAGTTTGGGAGTCGTGGGATGTGACAGGATGCTCCATTTAGAGCTGAGCGTTCTCTTGTCTCCTATTATCCTTACATTGACCAGTTTGGGTCTCCCTATAAATCACCATCTAGTGTGGTTAAGGTTAAGAGATATACTAATCCATGTGTATAAAGATAAGATGGAAGGGGAGAGTTTATTGCTATGACCATCTTACAGAATAATATTAGATTCTCCCATGGGCACTAGATAGCTCAGTTAAGGGCACCAGGCACGAGCCTCATCTTATGGAGCAGACTTCAGTGCAATCAGAAAGTGGTTGGTTATTCCCATAACACTCATGCCACCCGCCATTCATGGCAGCGAGCGTATCTTGCCAAGCCAGGAGGTCCCATGATGGTAGTAACTACTGAGTCCCCTGAAGGGCCCAATGGCATGGTGCAGTGACAGAGCTGAAGTCCAATTTATAGATAACTAAGTATTGACCCTCTAGGAATCGGAAAAGGAAGACATTTCAGTCAGAGTTAAGGGCAACTGCTGGGCATCAAAGCACATCTGTGCAAATGTGTTAGCTTCATCTCCAGCAGCTGCCTAGTGATATGTTTTGGACCAAATTCTCCTCACTCTGTACCCATAGACTGCTCCTCAGAACACAGAGGTGAAATCAGACTGTGAGCCCTGCAGACAGGGTAGGTGGGAGGAGATAGTCCAGGACTGATGTCAGACAGATTTACCTTTAGGCCAGTGATGTGTCCAGGACCAGCCACTTGTTATGGGATCCCCTTTGTAAACCTCAGGAGAAGCTCAAGTAATATGAGGGCTTTCTCTTTCTTTCTCTATTGGAACTCACCCTCGTTTATTTATGATGCTTGGTATTAGCTACTTTTCTGGTGGTGTAATAACACACCATTATAAAAAGCAACTTGGGGAAAGAAGGGTTTATTCTGTCTTACAGTTCCAGAGGGAGAGAGTCCACAACAGTGGCAGGAGCAAGAAGCCAGGGAATTAAATTTTCACCTACAAATAGAAAGGAAGCAGAGATAGAGATAGAGATAAACATAGAGGTAGAGGTAGAGGTAGAGGTAGAGAGTTGAATATGGCTATAAATCTCAAAGACAAGACTGTTTCCAGTGACATATTTTCTCTAGTAAGGTTATAAAACCTTTAGAAGGTTCTTTAATCTCTCACACACAATATCACCATCTGGGGACCAGGTAGTCAAATATATGAACCTATGGACAACATTTCTCCATCAGTTACAGCCTCTGTCCACACCATTTGGCCCTTGAGTGTTACCAGCTATTTGGAGACAGAAGAACTTCATCGGGAACAATTCTTAATGTACAAGTTAGGAAGATGGTTTGAAATATGGCCATAAAACAGTGAGTTCTAGTCTTTCACTTTGGATGGAGTTATGATTCCATCCTATTTCAATGTTCAATAAAAATCTGAGAATAGAGATGAGGGAAGTGTTAGTCAACAGAAACAATCTTGAACCTAATTCAATTTCCAAATGGTGGGATTTTACCATGGAGAGGAAGAGATGCATTGCTAATATAAATAAGCAGGCTGTTGGAACATTCATTGATCTAATTAGTTAAGAGAAGTATATCATGAAAATATTGGGAAAGTACTTAAATTTCTCAGTATATTAACCAACCTGGAGGTAACAAAGAACAAAATGGACACACTGCATTACAACATGTCTGGAGGTATGAACAGCATCCTTCAGAGACCATGTAAGGTAAATGACCATGCAGAAAACCCTAAGCACCTAGTACAGTACATCTCAGCCGAGGTAGACATGATACAAATATCCCTCAAACTCATCAGTAAGGCCCTATAATTCGCATGACATTTGTAATTCATTATGAAGTTGAGAGAAATGGTATTATGAGAAGCATTTTGTTTCTCAAGTCCGAATGATTTGACCAGCCCGGCCACAGAAGGGACTGAATAACCTGCCTATTCTAGAAACCAGTTGTCACATGAAAACGAATAAAAGGTCATAAGGAAAAACCTAGTGACTATTAGCACTTGTCCGATGCTAGTATGTCTCAGAGGAATTCGGTAGCATCTTTGATATCTCTTGGCTTTTCTAAAGCGTCATTGATCATAACTTTTATCATATTTAACTAAATATTAACCTAAATTTATATCCTGAATCTTGTATTAGTTTTGTCAAAGAAGTCCCCCAAATTGAAAACAGAATAGAAGAACATACCTGGGCGTTAACTGACATGGTGACTTACAGCCTAGAGTGGGAAGCTCTCTGGTGGCCTTAAAACCCAGAGTCAGCCTAACAGGCTGCATTGTCCAGATCTCTGCTTTGGAAGCTTCCACTGAGGCTGAGAGGCCATCACCAGCGTACACTGCCCCAGTGAGGACTGCACTGCATCTGGTCATTTCATAGCCACACCCACCAGGCTGACTTCTGTTCATCTCCTGCTCTAATTCTATTCTTGGAGCCTGGTAGTGGGTGCCAGCAGCCTTCTAGAGAACCAATAAAGTCACCCAAACATTCTACAACACATAAGCTAGTAACCAACCTTCAAAGCATTCAGACACTTGGGCCTGGCATTGCTCTTTCCAGGAATCTATTAAAAAGAATAATGAGAAAAGCAGCAAGTGCGTAAAGGGCAAATCAGGCTCCTTGGCACCGCACAGCACAATGATGATGAGCTGACAGTTGTGTTATACTAGGCCCTCCTCACTGTCAGGTGTGTTCAACAGCAGGAAGGCACTGCGCACGCTCACTTCTAAGTAGTGCAAATTTTTGCTTTTTTTCATGCATGTTTAAGTGCTTGCTTACATGCATGCATACATGCATGTGTATGTCCATGCACGTGTGTATGTATGTATATACAACTTACATATAGAGAAATGATCCAGTGGGAGGAAATTGGTGATATTCCCTTCCCTGAAGGCTGATATTCCCCAGGCACAAATGTATTTTGCATTCTGCAGTCTTTCAAATAAATGGCCACACGGACTAAAAACAAAGCCTGTCTCTCTTCCTTTTTCCAAGAACCCAGAGCCTTTGCTCAGAGGTATTGATCAACTCTGCCTCAGTATCCCAAACACAGAGCAGCCCTTTTCAGAACCCTTGTGGGGTTTTTTGTTTGTTTTTGGGGTTTTAGGTGGGGTTTTTTGTTTGTTTTGCTTTGTTTTGGTTTGTTTGTTTGTGTTTTTGAGACAGAATTTCTCTGAATAGCCTTGGCTGTCCTGGAATTCACTCTGTAGACCAGGCTGGCCTCAAATTTACAGAGATCCACCTGCCTCTACCTCTGGGATTAAAGGCATAAATGCCACCACTGCCCAGCTCGAACCCTTGTGTTCTAATGTGGGGGTGGCCACTGAGAACATCTACAAAGGCCAGAAGGCGCATAGATCAGGGTGGCTAACCTGGTTAGGTTTTCAGGAAGAGTCACGATGCAGAAGCAAAGCACAGCAACCCATACAAATGAACCCACCCCCTTCTGAATGTCCTTGGCATTGTCCTCTAAAATGGGAGCAGCTCTTTGCAACCCCTGAGCCCTCCCCTGTTCGTTCTTCCCTCTCTGCATCTCAGTGAAGGAGAGTCACCGGACATGGCGAATGGTGTGCATGATGATGAGGGTAGGGTTCGGTCCGTCTTCTGGGACTGCCATCCTTCCATCATAGCTTGGGTGGACTGATGGACCCTTAAAGTCAAACTCCTGCATTGACCTCGCAAAACCTCCTAGAGCAAGGCTGGGGTTACAGGAAGACGTAAGCTAAGTATTCTTTGCAGGGAATGTGTTTTAAGCAGAGATGACAGAGAAAGAAGCAGGGAAAAATGATTATGCACCTTCTGCACACATGGCTTATATCTGGGTTTGTGGCACCCAGCAGCCTGTGTATCAGTAAGTGATACAATAGCTTGGTGACAGGGAAAGTGGACAGGCAGTGCCACCACCTCATAAAGCACGCCTTCATTCCTCAGTGTGATGTGGATCCCCACCCCAGCCTGTCTCTATTTGATGACTTCGCCATGTCAATTAATGTCACAGGAGAGCCTGCTTGAGGCCCAGTCTCAAGAGGTGGAGAGAAAAGGAAGGCCCAGAACAATCAAACTAGAGACTTCATTACTTGGATGATGTAGACAACTGCCAGGTGCTGCACTCTCTCACACAGGGAGAAACGCAGGTGTGGGCAGGGTCCCCTGGCTCTGGTGCTGCCCCCCACCCCACCCCCGTGCCCTAGGCTTCAAGGCTCACCGCAGCGGCCCTCCTACTCCTTGAGGCTAGCATCCGCAGTGCCTGACGCCTCAAGGGTGAGACGCTGGGGTCGAGCAGCCCTGGCCCCAATGATATGGCCGTCCGCCGCCCACGCCGTCCATGCCACTGCCAAAGCCGCCCCCAGCTGCTTGGCCATGGTGCAGGGGGGGGCGCGGATAGAGACTAGCCACGGGCACTCTCCAGCTCCATTGTGCTCAGAGTACTCGCTGCCCTGCGCCCCACCGTTATGAGCGCTCCGCTGCCATAGAGCGGGTCTCCTTGAGAGCTCAAGTGTCACAGCCCCTTAGACAAAGTTCTCTGACACCAAAATAGTTTTTATCTTTATTGGTTCTGGATGGCGGGCAGCGCTCACGGCCAGGCAGGTGGAGAAGGAGGAGAGAGAGAGAGAGAGCTACTCCGGTCAAGGTGTTCTATTTATAGTTCTGAGAGGAGACAGGGGTTTGGTAGCCGACACTTTCCATTGGCCCAGCTTGGGGGCCCTATTTGTTGCCTCATTGCTTTGCCCAGGACTCAGGGTTGCTCTCTACTTGACGAGTCTCACACAATTCTCACACGCCAGGCCTCTCTCTATACAGGTACGTGAGAGCTATGAGAATCTCCCAGGAGCATTGGCCAGATGCATGAATTCTGGTCCCTCGTGTAGGTTCCACTGTTCATGGACTTTCCACCGGGTCTCCCAGGGCTTCCAGCCTATGCTCAACCGGATGTTAGACTGCCTGACATAGATCACTGGCCCATAGCCAGGGGCAGGCCAAGAAGTCGTACTAATAACCGTGTGCAGGGCACACGTGTGCCTCAGAGAAGGCAACTGGCAAGGAAGGAGAGTCTCAAACCGGGGTCTTGAGACAGTGAAGTCCACTCTGCCTCCAGACTTCTGCATTGCATATTCTCCAAGTTCTTACTTCCTTGGACATGTTCGCCAGAGGTGTTTTGTTTTGTTTTAAATTTTAATTTAATGTTTTAATTATTTTTATTTTTTAAAAAAAATAATTCTTAAATTTTAATTAAAAAAATAATAAATGAAGTGGCCAAGCCTCCACCTTCCCGGATCACTGCAGCTCCAGGTCTAGGTCACATGCTCTGGGGGCAAACCACCCTCGCCACAAAAGGCCAGTCAGCTGGAAGATGCTGGAAACACTTTGCAAGGCTCTGATAGTTATTGCCTTTTACTGATATTGATTACATTCATCAAAGGAGTTTAAATGTGTGTACGTGCAGATTGCCAGGGCCATCACTAGCCATAAAAATAGGGGAGATCAGATGTGCCTTGAGAGCCCGCACATACTTTAAGCGTTTTCATTTCTGAGGCTAGCTCAGTATCTTCTATATGTAGAAGGAGCCTGCATAACTCCTTCTGGCAGACTCAGAGGTCACAGCTAGCCTTTGGGGGTTCATGGGGTGAAAGTGAGGATAAATTCATGCCGTGAATAAGCATGACTTGGCTCTGCCTTGCATGGTCTGTTCACAGGCTTCCAAACCATCTACTTGGAAGGGCCTCATCACCTCTAATGAAGTGACTCCACGTCCTGGCCAAGCCTCCACCTTCCCGGATCACTGAAGCCCCAGGTCTAGGCCTCATGCTTTGGGGGCACATCACCCTGGCCACAAAAGGCCAGTCAGCTGGAAGGTGCTGGAAACGCTTTGCAAGGCTCTGATATTTATTACTTTCCAAATTTATCATGGCTCTGCCTTCCACCAAGGAAAAATGTGGTTTTGATTTTATCGTTGGTGAGTAGCAAATCCCCTGTAATGTCTTGCTTGAGGCTGCCTGGGTCGTGGAGAGCTCTCTGTGGTGTGACCAAGGCTGAAGCCTGGGCTCAGAAAGACCTGACCCCCTGCTGCTGAGACCACCGAGCCCCCTTGTTGGCACTGGCTCTCTTCTCTCACACACAGTTGTCTCTGGAAAGCTAAGATCTTTCTTGGGACACAGGGCAGGATCCATTGTCACATCAAGTTCTAAGCACCAGACATGCCAGCATGCTCAGCCCAGAGCACCTCCTAGCCCTGTTTATTCAAGGCCAGTGGGACTCTGCATGGATAGAGACGTGGGAACGAACAGCTAAGGCCTAGGACTGGTCAGATGAGGGCCACAGCCAGGGGCAGCTGCCTCCTCACAGCATCCAGTTTTCCCTGCCGTCTCCTATGGTTCTCCAGTTTCGTCTCTGAATTAGCTACTTTGCCATCGCTGTCATCAAAATGGACAGAAACTGTGTTTCTGGATTCTGCCTCTCCTCTTGGGGTGTCCAGACACCACCATACATCGACTTGGAGAGAACAGGGTGAAATCCAGAACTGCTGGGGTCTAAGGTCTACCTCTTCCCTCCGTGGCATCAATCGCCACTGCCCACTAGGCCAGGCAGGCATGAAACAAAGTCTGGGCCAGGCAAGATCCCTGTCCGGTTGGGGGAGGTGTTCTCTGAGGATCTTAGTGTTACAGTCTTTTTAGACTAAGGCCTTCTCAGACGATCTTTAATGAAACAGCTCTCTGAGACTACCTTAGTTTGTTCGCATTTCTTTTTTTAGGGTTGGTTTGAACATATACCCTTTATTCAGGGTGAATGAAGGGTTCTGTGGTTTTAAGGAAGGAAGGGTGTAAGAATATCCAGGAAGGGGAAAAGTCATTGGCTGAAGGCTAAGGTACTCATTAGCATGAGGAGGAGATCAGGATGCTGGGTACTAACCAACTGCTCTTGACCACCTGGTTGGGGGTCACCTAGTTACATGCTCAGAGGCAGGCATGAACACAGGGGAGGAGCTAGTTCTACTCCTTCCAGGGGGTTGAGCAGGCTCTTCTTCACCAGTTCCTCACCGGTTCTTCTTGTGGCAAGGTCCACATGCTCTTCAAGAAGCAACTGAAGGGAGGAAAGATTCCTTTTTAGTTCTTGGGGTTAGAGAGGTTCAGTCTATCCTGATGAGGGGGAAAGGCCTGGTGGAGCAGGCCAGTTTATGGCATCAGAAGAGTGGAAAAGAGCCCGTTTATATTACCACAGCCCTGAAAGCTGAGGAAGACGCAAGAACCAAGAATGGGGATGATTCTCAAGGCCCACTCCCTAGTAACCAGTTTCTTCCAGCTAGATCCCCTTTATAAAGATTCCGTGGCCTCCAAAAAAATGGTCTCCTGTGGTGGCTGAGAGAAAGCTTATGAAAGACATTCCAAAGTCAAGCCACATCTGTGACGCACCACTACCTTTTCTTTCTGCCCCTCTTCTCTTCCCTGTCTCTACACTCACCTTTGACCTATTCCTCTCCCCTCTTCTTTCTCTCCCTGTCGTAGTGTCTTAGGGTTTCTATTGCTGTGATGAAACACCATGACCAAAATCAACTTAGGGAGCAAAGGGTTTACTTTATTACATTTCCACATCACAGTTCATCATCAAAGGAAGTCGGGGCAGGAACATGGAGGCAGGAGCTGAAGCAGAGGCAACAGATGCATGCTGTTTGCTGCTTGCCCTTCATGGTTCCCAGGACCACAAAACCAAGTATAGCACCTCCCACAGTAATCAAGACACGTCAATCAAGAAAATGCCCCAAAGGCTTGTCTATAGGTCAATCTGGTAGGAGCATTTTCTCAATTTAGGTTTCTTCTTTCTAAATGACTCTAGTTTCTATCAAGTTGACAGTAAACTAGCAAGCACACATAGTTGACGTCTGCTGTCACCTTGACACAACTGGAGTCACCCAGGAAGAGGACACCTCAACTGAAGAATTGCCTCCATCAGACTGGCCTGGAAGCATACTCATAGGACATTTTCTTGCTTGCTAATTGATGAAGCAGAGTGCAGACCACTGTGGGCAGTCCACGCCCAGACAGGTGGGCCTGGGCTGGATAGAAAAGCTGAGCAAGCTAGAGGGAGCAAGGCAGTAAGCAGGCTTCCTCCATATCTACTTAAGTTCCTGCTTAATGTTTGTGCCATTACTTCCATCAGTGATGCATTATAACCTGGAAATGTAAACCAAATAAACCCTTCCCTCCCCCAAGTTGCTTTCGGTCATGGTGTTTATCGCAGCAACAGAAAGAAGACCAGGACACTTCCCTTCTACATGTCTTTTCAACCACGCCCCCTGCCTTGGCACAGCTGTGTCCAAGGCCTTCAGGGACCCTGTCTCAGCTCCAATTTGTCCCACCTTACATAGCTCTAGTCCCATGCTTGCCCTCATCCTGCCCCACCTCCAGGTTCATTCCAATACTACTGAGCCACGCTATGCCTGCTCCCTCCTCTTGGAGCTGTAGAATCCCACCCACGCTCCTGCTCTTGGGTAGCTAATGTTACTCTATATTGTGGGTCTATCTCAGGAAGGCTCAGGAATCCTACTTCTCCGTCCCCTTTCCTCTCCATCTGAGTGGAAAGAGCCCTTCCACCATCTCAGGGTTGTGGATGGTGAAGTCTACTCTGTCCTTTCCACATGAGAAAGGGGGGCATGTGCAAAGCATCCCTACCCATAGCGACTGCTCCCAAAGATACCTGTCCAAATTCTGTGACTCAGTGACTTTGGGGATGGGGAAATCCTTCGCTCCTTGGTTCATAAACTCAGAAGACTAATGGCACTGGGTGCTTGTCAACATCTCCCTCTTGGACAAGAGGGCAAAGTGAAAGCTCGCAGGTACATTACAGTCATGAAAAGGGTCCAAGGAATGAGAGCAAAAAGCTATGCCATTTCAGGGACTTGATTCCCCAGGAGCTCAGAGAGACCCAGGCAGGAAGGAAGCAGTGTGGTAAAATGGAAAGCTGCAGGACACAGTAGGCCTGCAGGATTCTCACAGGATCCCTGAAGCTGTCTTCTCCTCTCTTGTGCTGCCAGAACCTCCAAATTTCAAGACAAACTGCAGATCTGGATTTTTTTTTTCCTATGAAAATGTTAAGACACAATCCAAAGGTTTTTTTGAGAAGCACTCTGAAAGCCAAATAAAACATACCGACAGAACAAATATGGCCTGTAAACCATGGTTATGACCTCTGTGCTGTATCCCCAACATCCATCCTGACCCAGGACCTCCTGGGAGCTGGCATGAGGCTCCCCACTTCCCACACACGGCTCTCCAGTCCCACCACAGTCCCAGGGCCCAGCCCTCCCAGGAGCTGTCTCAACACTCAGATGATCCTCACTGTGTGTAGACTCCAGGCCTGTCAGCTTGCTCACAACCCACAGAGCCTTGGTCACTCATCACTCTGCAAAGCTGGTTATAAACAAGTTAGAAGTCAGGTGTTGTCTGAGGCAGCCCTTGAAGAACACGCTGCTGTTAAGAGTATTTGCTTGTGCTCTGTCCCCTAGTCTTCTGTCACTGAAGAGCCTCACACAGCTACGTCTGTCTCACCTCAGGCAGCCAGGGGCATCATCATGCCACAGCTCAATTCCATGGCCTCTAAGGAGCTCCCTGTGGGCCAACCCCTCAGATGATCAGGGGCAGGGATGTCTGGGAGGGTAATCAGCTAAGTGGGCTTGGAAGGAGCCCTGTGGGCTTCTGTTCTTCACCTGTAAAACAGAAAGGCTGCCTCCAAAATTAGATGATATAGAAAGTCCTTACCTGAAGGTCCCAATACAAAGAGAGTAGTAATAGCTGACACGGCTGACCCCTGTGGGAGAGGCTGGCTGACATTCAGCCCTCTTGGTTACCTGCAGTGTTGTGATCACCTCTTGTCTTCCCTCCACCATACCATGGCTATGTCACAGACAGGTACAAAGCTTCAGGGACAGTTAGTACTGAGCTCAGATATGACTCCATGCCCAGTCTGGAAATTCTAGTCCTGGACTTGCAGCCACCCTGGCTTGAGACTCCCCTGACTAAGACCCCTCTTTGCTTTCCTCTAACTGCCCTGTCCTGGGGTTGACTTGCTTCCATCCAGAGCCAGCTGTTGGCTCCAGGATCCAGCATGTGCAGACCCAGGGTCTAGTCACTGAGCCTTCCACAGGGTCTGGCCCCTCAGCTACTCGTCTCAGCCTTAATACTTCACACATCACAAGCTCACTACTGTGAGTGACATCCCTGGACAGAGGTGAGGCAGCTGCTGTAGGCTCCTGTGTCATCCCAGGGGTTGAATCAGATGTTCTGAGGGCTTTGTTGCTTGTCTTTGAGGCTATCATGAATTTTCGTTCCTAGTTCACCGCCCAAATCCACAGACTTCTATGAGCCCTGTAGAGGCCATGCTGGAGGTGCCCTTTCTGGCATGGTGAATGCTGGTCCTGGGCTTGGGCTGGACCCCTTCTTTTTTTTTTTTTTTTTTTTTTTTTTTTTTTTTTTTTTTTTTTTTTTTTTTTTTTTTTTTTTTTTTTTTTTTTTTTTTTTTTTTTTTGCTTTATTTTCACATCTCGCTCCAGATCCCTTCTTTTGTGCATGACTTTCACAGGGCCAAGCAGAACTGAGGGGGTCCAAGAGTCCTGGCTGTTCCCTTACCCCCCACTGTGTGACATCCTGTGGTATTCTTAGAACAGGAGGTGATGAGGTGAAGACGGTTTGTCAGCTAGAGCCTGGGCTAGATTACCCTCTAAACCATGCCAGAGATGGGCCCACACTCAAAAAATGCACAAATGTGAATTCCAGCTGTGGAAGGGCATCCCGGCCCTCTCAGAGGCACACTGCCCTCTGCTGGTCTTGCTGAGAATGCAGTGCCAATGGGGACGGAGAGGGAAAATCAGATGGGGGTGTATGTCCCCTGCACACATCATTTCCTAGACCCTCCCTGCCTATTACTCATGCCTCAATGACATGTCTCTTGGAGACCAGCTCCTCAAAGTATTGGCATTTCTAACAGACCAGTCACATAGTTAGCCCGTATGTACATAAGCACCGACTATGTGCTCACAGGGCTGCAAACCTCCATGTCTGGAGAGTCTCTGACTTCCATGTCTTGTGTTCAGCTTGTCCGAGTCCTATCCCATCTAATATCCCCCACCTCTTTGCAGCTTGTGTTTGCTTCTCTTTCCAGGACTGGGGTCCCTATCAAGGACTGACCTCTGTTCTCTATGCACCCACCAACCCTGCTGGCATCCTTCCACCCAGTTCTTATCCAAACAGCTTGCACAGGCCAAAACCCAGGGGTCTCTGCTAAAGGAGGACTCATAGTTCCTCAAAATAAGACCTTAGCTATAAGTCTCGGCTGTAATACTCCAGACCTACCTGAACGTGAACTTGCTTTTGGATCTGGCTAAGCCAAGATGACAGCAAACGGGGAGGTTTTCCCATCACCAGGAACCATCAGAGGTAAGGAATGGCACCAAAACCCTGACATTCCTCTCCCAGGCAAACCACTGCACCCACCCCGATAACAGTGAGCCCTAGATATACCATCCAGCATCAGCGCCACAGGCAGCCCATTGGCTCCCCTCCCCTCTGCATGCCTATGCCTCAAGCCCTTGGACACTCACCTGGCCCTGATCCCTTTGCTACTAAAAAAGGATCCCTGAGGTGCTTCCTAGAAGACTCCCACATCAAGAAGTGTTCCTTCCCTCCCCCAATTTCCAGGGCCCAATCTCATGCAGGTTCTTGGGGTTCTGTTAGAAAGGAAGTATGCAGAGAATACATCCTTTGCCTGTTCTCCAAAGGGAGCCTTTCAAAAGAATTACATTCACATGGGTAGCTTTGGTTCTCTGGAGGGCAGTGACTGGCCACCAGGGCTATGCGTCCTGTGGGGTGACTCTGGGCAGCCAGCAAGCTGTTGTCCATGTTCCACAGTAAAGCCAGGCAGGCCCTTCCTCCAGTGGAGGAGGTAGCAGCCAAACAAGGGCCTGGGATACAGAGCCTTAATGGCCATTTAAGTAGCTCCCCTCAAGCAGAAGTTTCCCACATGACCTTCTAGCCAGGGCCCCAGGCGTTCCTGCCTCCACAGCAACTGCAGCCTCCTCTGCTTGGCACTCTGTCCAGCCAGGGCATGAGGGAGGCTTGAAGGGAGGGAGGAGGGGGGCAGCAGAAGGGGCTGGGCTTTACTGACTGAAACCTTTCCTGTGAGAACTGTTAGCCCTCTTGGTCTGGTTCTGCCCCTTTGCAATACCCAGAGAAGACCAGGACCTACATCAGGTGGGGGATCCCTCTGGTAAGTCCACTTCACTGTACTTCTTCCAGTTTGTTACATGACTTCAGTGACAGCAACTTCAATTCCTTGAACTCTCCTTGCTAACCTAAGTTCAAAGGACTCACACATCCAGAGAGAAAGAGAGAATTGATAGATTAACTTAAACGCAACTTTGTCCTCTGTGGCCATTTGCCAAGACCCGAGATTCCTGGATCTGGCTATGTGAAGCCCACTAAGCTCTGCTGAGCCTTGAACTACCATCACCCATGTCTTCTACACAATGCAGGCTGCTTGCACAAGTGCCTGATCCATAGATGATTTAACCAGAGATTTAACCAACTGTGAATAGAAAAGATCTGGAAAACACAACTGAGTACTGAGCGAGCACACAGCCTTTTGTCTTCCATCAAGCACAGCCTAACAGCCACACACACAGCATTTGCATTGTATGCAGTAAAAGAAGTCTCATCTAGAGATGATATAATTATACAGGAGGGGACACAGACACTAGCTAATATAACACCACGTAGGGCACTCACCATCTGTAGTCTGCTCCCTGTGGGGAGGGCTGGGCTCCAACCAGGCCTCCATGCACACAGAGATGTAGATGGTGTGAACTGTTCTGGCTCTTCCCCCAAAGAGGCCTGAGGGCAGAGGTCCTGCATCAGTCTGGCTTCTAGTCTTTCAGACTCCTTTCTCGTTCACCCTACCTAGCACTCCATCCTGTCCCTGTAGCCTTCCAACACTGTCCCCTGTCCATGAGATAACCTGGTCTTCTGTCACATGCTGCTTATAGGTCTGAAGCCCCTGAACCCCTAGACATTTCACACTCCCCAACTATGCCTGCCATGGTCGTTGGATCCTTTGTGCACAGGACAACTTCCAAGACCTGTGAACCTAAGCACAGACCCATCCATACCTCTTCCACAGGAGTGAGGCCAAACACCAGGCTCCTTCCTACTCTGGGATCTCAGTTGTCTCTATTCCTGCTTGATTTCCTGTTTTCACCCCAGCTCCGTACTAGACACAACACCAAGAATTGGAATAGGGTTTGCATTGACTTACAACTTACTCCTTCTTACTCCAACTTGCTGCCCAGAGGAAGCTTAGATGACTGCCTGAAGCCCATCTGAGCCTCTCGAAACTAGATTCCCAGGTGGACAAGGGAGGAAGAGTGCAGAGGATGACATGAGGGTTGCTTCACGGTGGCCAGGAGCCACTTTCTTCCACGTTGGAAGCCTGAGCCCAGCCAGGCAGGCTGCAACGTGATCCTCTGCAAACAGGAGTTGAAAGTGTTCTCCTCAGCTCATGGTTGAGCATTGGTCCCTAGCTGGTGGCACTATCTTGAGAGGCTGGGAAAACTTTGGGGAAAAGAGGTAGGTCACTCAATGAGCCTTTGGTTACATCTGCCCTCAATCACTACAATTTGTGCCTTGCACTCTGCTTTCTGGCTCTCTGTGTGTCTTCTCCAACAAGGCCACACCTCCTAATCCTTTTGAAACAGTTCCACCAACTGGGGACCAAGTATCCACATATATGAGCCTATGGGGACCATTCTCGTTTAAGCTACCATATGTGGTCACAATGACGTGAAAGTAATCAATATACCCATACTCTGTGGACAGACCAAATAACAAAAGAGAGCATCACCAGTGGATAGACATAATGGGGACACCTGCTGGGGTCCCTAGGCCCTAATCCTTGACCCACAGAAAGCACAGAAAGTCTCATCCACTGGATATGGAAATGTATATAGCTACTTCAATTTCCTCCTGAATATAACAACTTCATAATCCATCTCAATTAATAGCACAGAATAGCTTGTGTGGGTCATTTCCCTAGTATCAAACATTTGGGCCACTCAGGGACAGTGCTTCCAAATCACACAAGAAGACACAGATTCTAAATCAAGAAGAGTCAGTCCTCCTTGCTAGGTATGCTTAGCTGCGTCATTTCTACAGTACACAGTTGTACCCATAGGTTCAGGAGCTCTGGGAAGGATGGAAGGATGTGTCTCACCATTTCCTTGGCCCTGGGAATATGAGGGCCTCCCTGCCCTTCCTTAAGGCAAAAGTGTCCTGTGAGAACCTGGCATATAGTGGCTGTTCAGAGAAGGCTGGTAAGTGTTTACCTACTGAGGAGTGCCGAGGTCCCCAGACCCCTGGTAGACACGACACCCACTGAGGAATGCCAAGGTCCCCAGACCCCTGGTAGACACGATTCCTCTGTAAGAGGCTACAGTCCTGTGGAGCATGTGTGTGTCTGTCTCACTAAGGGAGGAGATTGTGTTGGGACAACTGGAAGCCTCTTTTCATTCCTCTGCCAAATGGGACCTGTGCCAGAAGTATGATCCAGGGCATCCTTGCCAAGTTTCCAGGCTCCTGTCATGCTGCACTTCTGCCCTGGGGCGGGAGGGGGGACCCCTGTTCTGTCTCACTTCTTCTGAGACAAATCAAACTGAAGAGAGTTGGCTCTCATCAAGGATCAAAACTCGTCTTTGCACACATTTCTGGGGAGGGGATGAATTCTTGGGGATCTTTTCCATGGGATGCTGGCAGAGGGCTCTGGGGGAACCTATCACTAATCCCCAAGGGGAATACAACACAGGGGAGCATAAAACCAATCACAGCAGCTCCAAGACTAAAAAGAGACATTCAACATGGGTCTCTAAAGGCCAGTAGTGATTGTGGCATGCAGGGCATACTGCAGCCTGCATAGTGCCCTGAGGGTCACAGGCAGTGGGATCCACTGTGGGCAATGTAGAGATAACAAAGCAGACAAGGTAGATCTGGACTCGGTGCTTCTCCTGGGTCCTGCCATCTTGAGCTTCTGACACGCAGCAACCACCCACAACTCTGAGCCTCTCCAAGTCAGTGTGGCGCCTGCTGCTCAGGGGCCAGGATGGATGATAAAGTCAGGCTTCGATGAGAGACAGCTCATACCAGCCAGGTATCTGTGTGGTAGAGGGAGCCTGCTTTTTCTTATGAAGCAGATTAGTGCAAAAGGTGCAGAGCAGGACCATATGGTGGAACTAGACACCTCTGGTGGAAAACCATGAGGCTCTCCACCATAGTAGGCACAAAGAAAAAACGGGAACCCTAACCAGCCCCCAAAGGGCATTACCCATCCCACCAGTGAGGAACGAGATGAGAAGACCCAGTCCACTGCACAACAGTCCCAGGGGATACGACACTTGAGAACTCCTGTCACTGGGGAAGAGAATGGTCCTGGGGCAGGGCATGGCCTCTGTTTTCTTTTAATCTGAAAAATAAAATGTTCCTTCTATCTGCAGGTCACATCAGGTGGAAGCCAGAGAAACCCAAGAGTGTTCTGTTCATACTCTCTGCCTGTAGTTCTCCTACAGGAGTTACCCTCTTACCTCACACTGAGGCCTCTCCTAGCAGTGCTATCCCCCAGGACACACACTGTCCCCAGGTCCCTTCCCTACTCCCTCATTCCCCCCACTGGCTCCTGCACCCATGACACAGTGCCCCTGCTGTGGTAACTGAGGTTGTTTCCCCAGTCCCCACCTCCACATTCCTTCTGTGGGTTCACCCAGCACCTCCGGGAGGCATATGCTCTTTGATCCTCATTTTATAGACAGAGAAACCACAGCCTGAGGTGCCAAATGACATGGTGAAAGCGACCAAACTGGCTAGTGGCAAACCAAGGACTCCACCCAGCCCTGATGGGGGTTCCAGGGTCCACGCAATAAATCTCTGAGTCATCGTGCTTCTGACAGATTAATATGAGGACTGGTAACGGAGGCTTCATAAATATCTTTCAGACAAATGAGTTTGGACCACCTCCACTGAATTTTAACACCGTGCCCCATACCTACACAATACAGTGCAAAACTCTTGTAGAATGCTAGAACTTTATACTCACCGTGTAAAAAGTGCCTGGGAGCCCGTGAAGGCACCATGCTTGCATCTGCAGGTGCTGCCAAGCATGGAATGTGGCCTTTGGGCCTAGCAGCAGGCAGAGCTCTGAACGAGGCTGAGACTGCTTTCCTGAGGCAGTGTCCTTCCACACACAGCTCCCTCCCCTTCCCAGCACATCCTAGAAAGCAAAGGCCTCCACAGAGACCGAATGAGAGAGATACCAGGTTGCTAGTGGGAACCTGAGTGTGTTGGAGGGAGCAAACACAGACTAAACGAGCTGAATCCCATGTTCACATTTAGAAGCTGTGTGACCTTGGGAACAATGATCCACTTTCTCTGAGCTGCAGATATTTCTAAATCTACAGTGGGCAGCCTTAGACTCTGTCCAACATACAGAAATTGCATAGTTATCTTTTGTGTGTTGTTTGTTTTGTCTTTGTTTTGGGCTCCTAAACCAAGCTTCCACTGGGAGGTAGGAGTGAATCCTCCAATAAGAAACCTACTTCAAAGCCCATTTCTCTCTCTCTCTCTCTCTCTCTCTCTCTCTCTCACACACACACACACACACACACACACACACACACACACACACACACACATACACTCACACGCACCCTGATTTCCAGGAGGCCTGTTGTGGCTGAGTTCCTCAGGCCAGCTGGTATTTATTGTGCTGCGTACAAAAGGCAGGTGGCAAAGGTGTCCTTGTCTGAAGCTAAGTGCTTAAAATCCCACCATACTCTATAGCGTGAGTGAGATTTGACAACTCTTGTACCTACCCTCAGTCAAGGCATTGTACACAGAGCTCTTAATGTGAGAATCCTCTTCCGTGTAAACCACTGCTGTGCTGGAGAATGTAGTTAACTAACTCCATTAGTATACCACCAGCTGGCCTCAGAGGACATCGCTGGCAGGAAGAATCCTCTCTACAGAGGACCAGAGATCCAGCTGGTATTGTCTTCATGGGAAAGGAAACTTCCTTACACGTCTGTTCCCTTAGCAGGGAGCTGGTGCTGGGCCCACTCCACTCAAGACCAAAACATCTTGATAAATATTTTCAGCAAATAACCTGCTGCTGGTGCTGCTGTTTATCAGCACCAGGCTTTCAGGAGATAACTGGCCAGTCTCCTAGTGCTGAGCTGACAAAGTAAACACAGCTCCCTTCCCTGCTTCAAGGTCAGTGGTGAGCTTGTGATGTCCAGGCTGTGTCATATGGGCACCAAGAAATGCACATGAGGAAGGAAGACACCATATTCAGATTTTCAAACTGTGCTTTTAATCTTTCTGTCAAAGGGAGAGAGAGAGAGAGAGAAAGAGAGAGAGAGAGAGAGAGAGAGAGAGAGAGAGAGAGAGAGAGAAACAGAGACAGAGTCAGAGACACAGAGACACAGAGACACAGAGACAGAGAGATCAACAAAAGCCACATCAGAGGTAAGGTATACCATATAGCAAAGATACCTACCAGTCTTCCAGGAGCCTGTAGACCTTTGGAAGCCACCTGCTGCCCTGGTGTCTTGCTTAGCAGAAGGAAACAGCATCTGCCTCATCAGGCCATTTGTTCACACACTCCAGATAGTCCCTGGACAGCCAGTGCACACATCCTTAAGCCACATTGCCAGCCCACGTGTATGCATCTGATGGCCTCCCACTCTGATGACACTGTGCCACCTCTAAGTTTGGAGAAACCCTCTCCCCTCCTACTCTCCCTGTTTCCTGCCCCCTCCCCCCCATTTTTCTTTCCTTCCTCCACAGATTTAATCCACCAGCCTGGGTGAGCTCTCCTCGGTGGATGCCAAGTGAGATGCTGTGTCAGAAGTTCTGGTGTTGGCCTCTGAGGCTTTAGCCCTGTCTTAGTTAGGGTTTTACTGCTGTAAACAGACACCATGACCAAGGGAACTCTTATAAGGAAAATGTTTAATTGGGGCTGGCTTACCGGTTCAGAGGTTCAGTCCATTATCATCAAGGCAGGAGCATGGCAGCACCCAGGCAGGCATGGTGCAGGAGGAGCTGAGAGTTCTACATCTTCATCTGAAGGCTGCTAGGAGAAGACTAACTTCCAGGCATCTAGGGTGAGTCTTATAGCCCACACCCACAGTGACACACCTATTCCAAAAGGGCCACACCTTCTAATAGTGCCACTCCCTGGACTGAACTTATACAAACCATCACAAGCCCCCTGTCAGTTGGATGATATTTAGCAAAGGCACTTCAATCTATAACTTGGGGATACTGATATGCACCTCAAAAGTCTAACCAGTAGGACAGTGGTGCAGTGCAGGTCTGGGCGGCACTCACTGAACGTCTATCCCTGCAGGCAGGACTTGTCTGAGAGAATAGGATGGCTGTAGATGGCTTCCCATCCTCTTCTTGTCCACCCACCATGGTTGCCTCTCCTAATGTCACAGTTCTAAAGCATTATTGCCAGAGGCCAAGAGATACAAAAGGAAATGTTTTGTCCAGAGGACGGTGCGCTGTCTATAATTAGCACAGGAGCCTAGGCCTGGGTGGGAGGAATTATCCTGATCCTGCTAGTTTGTTAGTGTGGTACATTCCTGGAGCCTCTGCAGCCAGAGCTTCCTTTGGCCCCTGCCCTCCACAGGCAGCTGTACCCCTCATTAAAGGATTAGCAACATTAGCCATGCAAAACAGAGCTACCAGCTTTCAGCAACCACCCCACCCCCACCCCCTTCCTTATCAGTGCTCCTGGGCGGTGTTTGTGAGGGAAAAGGCAAAACTGGACTAGGACGGAAATAATGGATCACTGGTGTCATGAGCTAATTAAAGACTCCGGGGTCAAGTACAAGGGGGCGGACACAGATTTTCCCACCCAAGACCTCTCTGGTAGTAGATGGCTTCAGGCTGAGAGACCGGTTGCTGCCAATAGCCCAGGAGAGAGTAACCC
>CM052708.1:82978412-82999494 GCA_028551405.1 Uromys caudimaculatus | reverse complement strand
ACCTTCTTACTTCAGGAGGGAAAATATATCAGGGCACAGTCACAATCAAAAGCAAAATCAGACTCCAACTGTCCGATGTCTGGGATCCACTCACGATCTTCTGGATTCCTCCGAGGGTTTGAGTCACTTCTCCAGCTCTGTCCTTTGTAGCACACACCTTGTCTTCTAGGCTCCAGCTGCCTGTATTCTACTGCTGCTGTTCTTGGTGGCCATCTCATGGTACTGGCAACTCCAAAACACTGCTGTCTTCTGCTGCAACTAGGCTTTACCAACAGCCTCTCATAGGCTCTCTTCATGGTGCTAAGCCTCACCTCCTTTGTATGACTCCTTCAGTCCTGGGATGTCAACTGCAGCTGAGGATGCACTTTCACTAATGGCTTTCCATGGCCTCTCACAGTGCCCAGCCTCAGCTGTTCTTCATGACCCCTACATGCCTTCAAAACCAGTACCACCTGGGTGACTCTTACACATTACCAAGTCCAGCCACAGCACAAGGTACAATCCTGGCCATCTATGGAATGCAGCCTCTGTGCTCTCAGAAAACACTTCTCAGAAGATTTCACTTCAATGATGCTGGTCTCTTCCCAATCACTGCCAATTTCCCAGCTCCAGCTAACCAACATCAATAGTCCCAGTAATGCAATGGTTTTGCTTTAGTAGTTCTGCTATCTTGTTAATCACAGCTGATTCTTCAGCCCCAGCTAACCAAAACCACAGAATCTTCACAGTCAAAATAACAACAGCCCTGATAAGAGTCTTTAATCTTCCCTCTGAAATTTGACAAGCCAAGCCTTCATCTGCTGCACAGTTCTCAACATTATCTTCCAAGATCCTATACAACATCCCAAAGAGCTCTTAATACCAAATGGCTCTTCTAGTCCAAGGTTCCAAGGTCCTTCCACAATCCTCCCCAAAACATGGTCAGGTTGTCACAGGAATACCTCACTTCACTGGTACCAATTTGTCTTAGTCAGGGTTTCTATTCCTGCACAAACATCATGACCAAGAAGCAAGTTGGGGAGGAAAGGGTTTATTCAGCTTACTCTTCCATGTTGCTGGTCATCACTAAAGGAAGTCAGGACTGGAACTCAAGCAAGTCAGGAAGCAGGAGCTGATGCAGAGGCCATGGAGGGATGTTACTTACTGGCTTGTTTCTCCTGGCTTGCCCAGCTGGCTTTCTTATAGAGCCTAAGACTACCAGCCCAGGGATGGTACCACCCACAAGGGGCCCTCCCCCCTTGATCACTAATTGAGAAAATGCCTTACAGCTGGATCTCATGGAGGCATTTTTCTCAACTGAAACTCCTTTCTCTATGATAATTCCAGCTTGTGTCAAGTTCACACAAAACCAGCCAGTACAAAGGGGGAACAAAATACTCACAGGAGAAAATGACAGAGACAAAGTGTGGAGCAAAGACTGAGGGAAAGGCCATCCAGAGACTGCTCCACCTGGGGATCCATCCTATATACAGACACCAAACCCAGACACCATTGTGGTTGCCAAGAAGTGCTTGCTGACAGGAGCCTGATATAGGTGTCTCCTGAGAGGCTCTGCCAGAGCCTGATGAATACAGAAGCGGATGTTCACAGCCAACCATTGGTCTGAGCACAGGGTCCCCAATGGAGGAGTTAGAGAAAGGACTGAAGGAGCTGAAGGGGTTTGCAACCCCATAGGAAGAACAATATCAACCAACCAGACCTTCCCCCCAGAGCTTCCAGGGACTAAATCACCAATCAAAGAGTACACATGGAGGGACCCATGGCTCCAGCCACGTATGTAGCAGAGGATGGCCTTGTCGGGCATCAATGGGCAGAGGGGCCCTTGGTCCTGTGAAGGCTAGATGCCCCAGTGTAGGGGAATATCAGGGCAGGTAGGCGGGAGTGGGTGGGTAGACAACACCCTCATAGAAGCAGGGGGAGGGGAGATAGGATAGGGGATTTGTGGAGGGGAAATCGGGAAAGAGGATAACATTTGAAATGTAAATAAATTAAAATATCCAATTTAAAAAAAAAGGGTCTCACTGTTTAGGCTTGGCTAGCCTGGAACTCATGTGTCCCAGGCTGGCCTTAGATTTATAGACATCTGCCTTCTGAGTGATGGGGTTAAACACGTGCCACCATTCCTAAGTCTGGTTTTATACAACTGTCTTGTTTTATGTTTAATATCTCTGTCGCTGATATAAAGGAAGGGGTTGGCAAAACTCCCCTGTACAATGGATCAGGAAGTAAATACTTTAGACTGCATAAACCACATGATCCCTGAAAATATGAATAACCCAGACATTTCTATTACAGCACAAAAACAGCTATAGATAATAATTTGTAAGCAAATGACCCTACAGCATTATGAATGAAGGCAGGCTATGGTTTATAGGTAGCTGAATAGGTATAGGGAAGGTAAATTTTACAAAGGTTCCTTGAATTCTAACTTTGGGATACATTTTCTAATATTATTTTCAGTAAAATATTATTTTTATGAAGGCAAACAAGTAATTTTGTTCTACCTTTCTAATACTAGTAACAGTGATTGTACTGTGTATCCTCATATTCTTACCATCTACCG
This sequence comes from Uromys caudimaculatus, assembly GCA_028551405.1. Classification (NCBI taxonomy): domain Eukaryota; kingdom Metazoa; phylum Chordata; class Mammalia; order Rodentia; family Muridae; genus Uromys; species Uromys caudimaculatus. The sequence continues at coordinate 82,996,931 of CM052708.1, read as the reverse complement.
GCTAACTCCTTGGTGTCAGTGCCGGTAGCTTTGTTAACAGGCTCTACTCCTCCACCCTCAAATACGATGTGATTTTCTAAAAACCTTTGCCATTTTTAACCTTCAGCCTTGATAGATGGTTTGGATAGCTTCTACGATACCTTCAAATTCAGACTGTTTCATAATGAAAGCATTACTCGCACTTTTGGGTTTTTTTGTTTGTTTGTTTGTTTTGTTTTGTTTTTATTAACCACTCAATTTGCTTACATCTCAAATGATACCCCACTTCCAGGTTACCCCTCCACCAACCCCCCATCTCACATCTGCCCTCCCCCTCCCCTTTGCCTCTATGAGGGTGCTCCCCCACCCAGCCATCCTCTCCAGCCTCATGGCTCCAGCATCCCCCTACACTGGGGCATCAAATCTCCCTGGGACCAAGGGCCTCCCTTCCCACTGCTGTCAGGCCAGGCTATCCTCTGCTACATATGTATCTGGAGCCATGGATCCCTCCAGGCACACTCCTTGGTTGCTGGTCTAGACTTTGGGAGAACTCGGTAGTCAGGCCTGCCTATGTTGCTCTTCCAATGGGGTTGCAATCCCCCTCTGCTCCTCCAGTCCTTCCGCCAGCTCCCCCACCAGGTTCCCCAAGCTCGGTCTGATGGTTGGCTCCAAGCATCCACCTCTGCATTGGTCAGTTACTGGCCGGACCTCCCCAGGAACTGCCACACATGGTGCCTGTCTGCAAGCGCCTCCTGACCACAGCAACAGTGTTGGGTTTGGTGTCTGCAGACAAGATGGATCCCCAGGTTGGGCAGTCCCCGGACGGCCCTTCCTTCAGTCTCTGTTCCATTTTTTGTCCCTGTTTTTCCTTTGGACAGGAATATTTCTGGGTTAAAAACTTTGAGATGGTTGGTGGCCCCATCCCTCGACCAGGGGCGGTGCCTATTGACTGTAGGTGGTCTCTACAGGTTCTAGCTCCCCCTTTTCTGTGCATTTCGGCTAAAGTCATCCCACTTGGGTCCTGGGAGACTCAGTTCCTCATCCCCCACACTACATATTTTTGTTAGATTTCCTGATCTTCTGTACCTCTCTCACATCTCCTCCAGTTCCTGATACTGCCCCCTTATTTCCTCCCCCTTCTCTTTCCCCCCAGGTTCCCTTCTCCCCCACCTCCCATGACCATCCTGTTCCCCCTTCCAGGGTGTGGATACCCTTACTTTTGGATCATAGCTATAGACTAAGAGCGCTGAGCCATGCACTCTTCCCACTGAGTCCACTGACCGATACATACAACCCTTCTTCAGTTATTCAAATCTCAAGACAACACTGAAAAAAAATTAAGTCTTTCCAGGGCTTAGAAAATGCTAAGTAGGAAATGGAACTTTCACTTTAGGTCTTCCAAGGTGCTTTCCCTTGAGATTTTTTCAATAAAATAAATAATTTAAATGGCCTTTGAATCGCCTATGTAAACTCCATTGAAAACAGAATGCTCCAAAGAGACCAAGAGTGAAAAGGTCCAAAGAAAAATAAATTAGTAAAACCAGTGTGAAGGTCAAATATGTAATACTTCTTTCTGAAAGGTCTTGGTCTAACACTTAAGCATCATTAAAAGTACTTTTTGAAGTTGGAAGTTACTAAATATCCATGCTTATATTTAAATATCTTTACGCTTTCTTTAAATCAGCTGTTACATCCTCACCAAAGTTTCACATCCGAGGTAGAAAATGATTCACTACTAATGCAGAAGTTAGGATTTCAAGCAACCCAAAGTTTTTGCTTTGAAATTCACCTTCAAGAATGAAGTGAAAACAAATGCAGCCAGTATTTCCATGTTTACTTCAATTCCCTGCAAAACTCAAAATAGTTTAGCTGTAAAAACATGACACACCTTAGAGAAGAGGCATGCTCAGCAAGACATGGGAACGGCTTCTTCACAAGAAATCACAAGATCCTGATAAATAAAATACTGCAGGCAATGCATAATCTATATTTTCATTTAATAACAATATACAGGCCATATTGGGAACATTGTTCAATATTATACTTATTATTTTATAGTAACAGAATGAAAATACAATTACAGATACAAATGTTAATGACCAATAATCAGAATGATATTATTGTTCAGCACAGACTATTGTGCATATAAACAGTATAAATAGCTGTAATCATCAATTAACTTGAGTTAATGTCAAATATATGGCATATAGTGAAAGTGAGAATTATCTATTTTAATTCAACCAATTCAAGTATTCATTTAACCAAAGAAATAAGCCTCTATGAAGTTTAGCATTAGGGAAGGCAGGAGGAAGGGGCGCAGGTGGCGGGCGGGTTCATGCGAGGCGCGTGAAACCTCTCTGGCTCCTGCTCCTGGACGCGGAGGCCGGCGCGCGCCTACAGAACAGCCGAGCCCGCCTCTGTTGACAGCATTTCAGAAGGCACCTGCTTTTCTCTCTGGATCCATTCATCCAAAGAAATATGTTTGTACTATTTTTACAAGCTTTTTATTTTTACTTCATCTCAGGGCAGTTCAGCCCCAAGATGGAAATGAGTCCATATGAGAGGGTGAACTAAGGTGTGGCCATTTGTGCTGTCCTGTCAATCCCTGAAGGAATAAAGTACCCGAAACTACTTTTAATCAGGAAGATTTCATATCTTGACACAAATTGACTATTCAATTTATATTTTCTGAAATGAAAAGCAAAAGACAAGAACAGATTTAAAAGAAATGAAGATGCCACATAAATAGTATCAGCTCTGTTCCTTCATTGATAATGGTGATGTGAAGTGGGTTACAGATCCGGGTGTGGTCCTAAAGACAAGATTCTTGATGGGACTGATGTTGACAGCAAAAGGACCTTTTGTGCATTCAACTCAGAGCAGCAGAATTTGTCATCAACAGCATGAGTGGCTCAGCTGAGGAAATAGAACGACTTTCACCTAAATCCAAAAGTGGAATCACTTTTTTTTACCGCTATTGTTTTGAAAACTTCTTCAGAACCATTTAAAAAGCATTGTCAACCATTTTTATAAATTAAAGAAAGGCAGACGTCTGGAAATAATTCCCCTCCATCAGCCCAGAAATCTGTGTGCCCTGCAACTGTTTCTGCTGTGCTTCCAGCTCCTTCTCCGTGTTCAAGTCCCAGGATAGGACTCTCAGCTCGGCTCTCTAAATGGCAGCTTCAGTGCCCTGTCACTCACAAACTCTAGAGGCTCCGTGCACACCATTTCATTTCTACTTCAGATTGGCTGAGAGAGAGAGAGAGAGAGAGAGAGAGAGAGAGAGAGAGAGAGAGAGAGAGAGCATCGAAGCCCAGGAACTGTCTCTCTCCGCTGTCAAAGACCTCGTGTGCTCCATTGTTTATCAGAAGTTTCCAGAGTGTGGATTCTTTGGCATGTATGATAAAATTCTTCTCTTTCGCCACGACATGAACTCGGAAAACATTTTGCAGCTGATTACCTCAGCCAATGAAATACATGAAGGGGATCTGGTAGAAGTCGTCCTGTCGGCTTTGGCTACAGTAGAGAACTTCCAGATCTGCCCTCACACTCTCTATGTACACTCTTACAAAGCGCCGACTTTCTGTGATTACTGTGGTGAGATGCTCTCGGGATTGGTACGTAAAGGATTAAAATGTGAAGGCTGTGGATTAAATTATCAAAAATGATGTGCCTTCAAGATTCCAAATAACTGCAGTGGAGTAAGAAGAGACGTCTGTCAAATGTATCCCTGCCAGGACCTTGCCTCTCAGTTCCGCGACCCCTGCAGCCTGAATGTGTGCCGCTTCTCAGTGAAGACTCACATACTCACCAAGAGCCCAGTAAGAGAATCCCGTCCGGGAGTGATCGTCCAATCTGGATGGAAAAGAAGATAATGTGCAGGGTCAAAGTTCCACACACATTCGCTGTCTCCTCTTACGACCGACCAACAATATGTCAGCACTGCAAGCGGCTGCTGAAAGGCTCTTTCGCCAAGGAATGTAGGGTAAAGAGTGCAAATTCAACTGCCATAAACGCTGCGCATCCAAAGTACCAAGAGATTGCCTTGGCGAGGTTACTTTCAATGGAGAGCCTTCCAGTCTGGGAACTGAGACAGACATGCCAATGGATATTGACAGTGATGATGTGACCAGTGACGGCAGCAGGGGCTTGGACGACTCAGAGGAGCCATCCCCTCCCGAAGACAAAATGTTCTTCCTCGACCCAACCGATCTCGATGCGGAGCGAGATGAGGAGACTGCTAAGACAATCAGGGCAAGAAAATTCCTCGACAGCAAACCCAAATGACCTCGCAGGCTCCAAATCATCTGGCTGGAAGATTCCTTCTGCTCCATCCATCATCTCCCCGTCCCCTCCCCATCCTCATGTGTGGCCATGTCCTTCCAGAAGGATCATGACAAACATGATTAGTTACAGTATTACAGTAGTTTGATAAGTTCACCACCTATCCGTATAACAGAGCTCATTTATTGTCTTTTTAAGTCATTGTCTTCTCACAATACTTTGAAAAATACTAGCTCAGTTATGTTTTAAAAACTTGGTGAGGTGTGATTTTTTTTAAAGTAGATATTGATAATATTGATCATAGATTTTAAATATTTTCTAGTCCATCCGCAGGCAATAATATCCCACTGATGAGGGTGGTACAATCTATCAAGCACACAAAGCAGAAGAGCAGCACGGTGGTGAAGGAAGGGTGGATGGTCCATTACACCAGCAGGGACAACCCAATCAGGACCACATGCGTGTGACTGTGCTAGGAAGCTGGGGGAGGGGTCTACTGTATGCACTTTGAAAGTTAAGATGAGAATGAAATGTATACTGACATATACACTATAGCAGTGTGTAAAAGCTATGCTAGAATGATAGTCAAGATTCAAAAGGAATATCAGAGTAATGACCCAAACTATGACTATGCTAGAGATGGAAAGAATTTAAATTGCGCAAGAGTCGTCATCTTTAGTAAGGTAGGGAACAGTTGTCTTAATGTGTATAAACAGGAAACATACCTGTTCTTGTGGATCAGTGTAGCAAAGAGCAGGAATCGGACAGTACAGCAGGACAGCAGAGGAAAGTGCAGCGGAGTGGGGTAGCTGAGAATACTGGCTTCGGAGCTAGCCCATCCTAAGTCAGATAGTAAAACTGTAAACATGGTGCAGTCACTAAATTCTCTTTATGCCTCAGTTCCTTTGTCTGTAGAGTCTGCCTAGTGGTAATAACTTTCTCATCCAAATGAGCTGATATATATGAGAAGAACTTAGGACAATATTTGGCAGATAGTAGCAGTCAGCAAATCAGGAGCCATTAAAATTTTCTGAATATTTTCTAGTAATCCTTTTAGAATAATAAGTTAGATTGCTGCAGTGTTTAGATGTCCTGGGGAAAGTTCCTTCGTGCAGAGGAGGGCAGTTGATGGAGAAACTCACATCTAATCAGAGCACAGAGATAGCCCCTGTGGAGTACTCGGCCTCAAGGAGACCGCCGCCATATCATACCTCCTCTCCCCCAAGGCTCAGGGGCCATTGTGAAAGACGGGCAGAAAGACTGAGAGGCAGAGTCGGGGAGGACTACAGGGAAACTGTCTTCTGGACATGACAAGACTGCTGTGCTCCTGAACTCAGCAGCTGTGGCTGTCTGCCCAAGGTCAAGCCAGTCACCATTACAGAGGGAAGGGACTCAGAAGCTCCTGTTCCCATCTGAGGGCTTCTGGGGGGAGGAAAGGCCGGTCCTCTTTAAGGATAAGGCTCCTAGGAGGTCAGTCATGCATGGATGGCCCCATACCCAGGCATTTATGGATGGCAGCAGTTGGACCCTGAGTTAGTTTTTAAAGAGGGACACAAAATTTGGGGTTAGTGTGAGATCTGGGCAGAGTTAGGGGGAGGAATGGGGATAAAATTATCAAAATACATTTGAGCATCTGTAAAATGCTCAAAGAATAAACATAAAAAAAGTTTAGCATTTACAATTTCAGGAATTTTCAATATGATTCACAGCTCTGGTCGCTACTGAATTCAACGTACAAATACACTTATCAATTTCTTGTGCCTTATAATTAGAAGTGCCTGATCACTGAAAACCTTCAACCAAAGAATCACTATGATTGTCTGAGGCAGAATCCTGATAGGATGAATGTAACCATGGCTGGAATTATCTTAACAAGCATGTGGAAGCTTTCACTTTCACAACTAATGAATTTGGTTTTCCAAAATCTAATCCAATGTCCAGCATCTAAATATTCCTATAGAGAAAAGAAATGACTTAATAGTCCACTAGAGGATAAAAAGCTTTAGATTTTAGTTAAAAAGAAAAAACCTTGATGCAACAGGTACCAAGAATGACTCAAACTTACATAGCGGTATCATTATGTTAAAGTTTATGGGTGAGCTAAAGCTTAAGAGGCATATGTCATGTAATACTTGCTTCTGATAAAGCGGATGGAATAGTGTGTTAACTGTTGGGGCAGGATAGGAAAGAAGTCTAGTTGGGCCTGGCAAACTGAGTTTACAGATGGATGTGTATTTTAGTTTGGGACTGTTCACCAGTGTGCTCAGGGGATTGTAAGTAGGGACACTATTCACCTACAAGGTGCTTCCCAGGGCAGTAGACAAGGGCCTGACTGCTGCTCCAGGAAGGCAGCTCTTCCTCTGAAATCCTTAGGGCACTCTGGGGCCATGGAAACATAGGACACGAAAACCATTTTATATCAAAAGTCAGTCCATCCTAGAGTCCTTTTGAGTTATTCAGTTACCAGCGGGGAGTATAGACTCTAGCTTCTGTAAAGAACACAGATAAATATGTCTGTAAATGCCCACTAGAGGTCAGTCTGTGAGTCTGCAGTTTATTGCCCCCATGTTCTCCCAGAGTAGGGCTTGTAAAGTATTGGAAATTGTCTGAGGCTTTTGGCCACCTTTCCAAATAAAATCTTAAGGACTACATTTAAGTCTTTTATTAAACTCTTAAACTCTGTAATACCACAAACCAAACAGCCAAGCTGAGGCTGTTTCACGGAACTTTAGTTTCAGTAGAAGGCATGGAGGGTATTTTGCTCTTGTCCAGAAAGATCAAGTGGAAACAGTTCACTCTGTGCCCAGTGGTGCTGCCCTCAGGGACTTTCAGAGAGAAAATCAGAAGGCAAATCGCACGGCCAGCAGAAGCTTCAGCACGGCTCAGGCTCCAGGCTGCTTGGTAATTTCAAGTGACAGGTGCAGAAGTCTTTCTCAATTCAAAGCCAGAAGATTCTGAAGAACTTCAAGCACAATTTCATAACAAAACTGATACTGCTCCTGTACACACACACGAACAACACAGGAGTAAGTGAACAGACCCCAATGTCTCCTTTGGGAGACCACATCTACACGTTTTTTTAGTCAAATAAGAAAACTCCCATCCAACAAATGTTTCTCTTCAAACCCTTAGGAACTTCTTTATGCAAGTATGGACTTTAAATATGAAGAACATAAATAATCAAACTAAGTGTCCTGGCCAAGGACTCCTTAACAGAGATTCTAAATAGGGGGAAAATGGCAGTGTCCACGTCCCTGTCTCTTCTGTAGCTACTCTAAGTGTAAAAGTCCTTCACATTAATTTTAACATTTCAAATGTACACAGTTGTTATATGTTTATATACCCAAACATATCTCTACTTATATAGACATATTATACATAGTATACATATCAGTTCAGAGGCAACTGTTTTATCATAAATATTCTCTTTGTTTCTCCTGGCAATTACAAACTAATCTGTGATATAAAAATATTTTTTATAATGTGCCAATAACTGATAGAAGATAGATAGATAGATAGATAGATAGATAGATAGATAGATAGATAGATAGATAGGCAGGCAGACAGACAGACAGACATAAATAGAGGCAAAGTTAACATTTCAAATTACTGTCTAGAAACTTAGTAATACATTAACTACACTGCTTCTGCAGCATGGTGTTTGTCAGGTTACATGGGAAGCACTTGCCTTGGTTTGAATCATGCCGAAGCGCTGCTTTCTCATCTGGGTCACTATGTTCATAATGTCGAACTGAAATGAGATGAAGGTGACTGGATCATCCAGACAATGGAGAACATAAATTCACAGACTGACAAATGAGTACTCTACATCTCTTTCTAGGGAAAAGAGATGTCAAGAGGTAACTAGAAAGATCTCCTCTCCAGTCACAATATATGTCTTAAAGCCCAGTCTAATGAATAAGAAAGACTTGTTTTAGCAGGCTTTTGAAGGTGAAAAAGAAAACCATCATCTATGAGGAAGAACACTCTCAAAGAACTTTTCCCCTTTATTCTAGCCAAAGGGAGGACTGAAAGCAGCAGTATAATTCTGGACCAGCCTTGACCACATGGGCATGTATGTTTCTTACATAAAGAGCCCTGTCGATTCAAATAGAGAACTTTGGCAACAGTTACTAACACTGTAGTGTGTACCTGACAACTAGAGGTGGCCACAGACTGCTGGTCACAAAGATCTGCTGCTAGTTCATAATGACATGGTGCAGAAATGTGAAGAATTTCGGAAGTCTTCCAGCCACTGGACACTGGTAATGAACACTGCTGAGAGCGACCAAATGAGTGAGCAGCCTACGGACCAGCTGCAGCACAGGCACTCACCTGGAAAGTCAGGGTGGTGTAAGCACCATATAGGCCCAGAACACAGGCTATGCTGACATCATGTTTTCAGATTCTCAACTATAATTCCTCACATTTTATTCTCTCTCTCTCTCTCTCTCTCTCTCTCTCTCTCTCTCTCTCTCTCTCTCTCTCTCTCGTGTGTGTGTGTATATACATATAGAATGCAGAAGTCAATGTTAGGGCTCATCCCTCAGGAGCTGTTCACCCCCTTTTATGAGGCAGATTCCTTCTGGGACTTGGGTCTCATCAATTAGGCTAGATTGGCTAATCAATGATCTCTAAGGATCCACCTGTCCTTGCTTCCCAAATGCTAGGATTACAAGTGGTTGGTATTGTGCTCAACTTTTTGTGTGGGCCTCAAGATTGACCCGGGTCTTCCCTATGGCAGGGCAAGTACTGTTTCTCAGAGTTCTTTATGTATCCCAGATGCATGGCAGTTCTTGGATTCATAGTTTGAAATGATTTTCTCCTAATCTTTAGCCTTTCTTCTTCTCCCTAGGGTCTTTTATAGAACAAATTATAGAGGAATTAGTCCGGAAAATAAAAAAGCCATGCGTATTGAAAAGAAAGCAAAAGATCTATTTGCAGATGACACAAGTCATCTCTGTGGAAATGACAAGTAACTAAGCCACAAATAAGACTCATAAGAAATGAGCTTGACAAGGTCATAGAATAGAAAACCAACATGCAAAAAATCATTTGCATTTCTATGTCTTATTTTCATTGCAATAAATATGGGAAAACTGAAAGTTAAAATAGTAAATTTCCAATTTGGTCAAAGAAAATGAAATAGGATAAATTTAACAGAACACATAAAGAATTTATATTCAGAAAATTGTGGAATGCTTACAAAAGAATCTTGAAAAGATCTATTAAATGAGGAAATATATAATATATTCATGGGTTTGCTGATTTGATACAGAAAAGATGTCAGTTCTCCCAAAAATGTATATAGACATAAAGTAATTTTTAACCCAATCCCAGAAGGCAAGCTATGATGACTAGTTTTATGTCAACTTGTCAGAGATTAGAGACATATTTGGAAAGAAGAAATCTTAACCTAGCAAATGCCTCCAATAACACTTGCCACGGGCAAGTCCTTGGTGTACTTTCTTGACTGGTGATGGATGTGGGAGGGCTTCGCCTACTGTCAGTTGTGCCATCCCTGGGCAGGTTGGTCATGGGAAGCAATCCTGTAATCAGCACTTCTCCTACCTCTGGGGGTAGCCTTGAGTTCTCGCCCTGACTTCCACCAGTGATGTACTGTGTGTGACATGGAACTGTAAGCTGAAATAAACCCTCTCTTCTCAAGCTGCTTTGGTCACAATATTTTATCACGGCAACAGAACTCCTAACTAAGGCACAAGCTAATTACAAAATTTACATTGGAAAACACAGACTCTGAACTGGCTAAGACAATTCTGAAATGTAAGAATGAAGTGTAAGGAATCATTCTATCTAATATTAAGTCTTTTACATAGTTAGAGATCCAAAGGTTGATACAACACACAGATCAGTGGAACAGACAATAGAACCGGAACAGCCCCGTGGGAATGCTCTAAGTAAGTTTTGATAAAGGTATATCAGCAATTCTGTGTAGGAATAATAATCTTTAACAACAGTTCTGGAACAACTGGTTATCCAATAAGTAAATAAGAGAATACTTCTCAATCAAGGCCTCATGCTTTACATAATCAACATAGAGTATGGACTTGGGTCTAAAATATAGAACTTGATTTTCTCAGAATCTAGGTTCCTAGACTTGATATTTGAAACATGATGCACAAGAAGGAAAACTAAGTAAAAGTCATTAAAATTGGAGCCCCTATTTCTTTGGAAGCTTTAAAACTGTAACAGTGCTAGGTAAAATTATAGCAATAAATCTGCAGTCCTCAACCTTAATATACTGATAGAAAAAGAAGCTTTGCTGAATTATTTATCAGAACAGACACAGTCTTCCAAGTGTGGTTTACTGCCAACAACAACTACAACAACTCCCACATCTACAACAACAACAACCACAACCACCACCACCACAGCAACAACAACAACAACAACAACAACCATCACAACAACAACTACAACAACTACCACATCTATAACAACAACTACAGCAACCACAACAACTACAACAACTCCCACATCTACAGCAACAACAACCACAACCACCACAACAACAACTACAACAACAACTACAACAACAACCATCACAACGACAACTACAACAACTACCACATCTATAACAACTACAACTGTAACTACTACAACAACCACAGTAACTACAACAACAATGTCAGGACAATGGAAATGACTGAGAAGAAATGAAGAGTAAAAAGGATCAGACAAATTCTACTGGAATTGGGACTCCACATATAATTGCATTTTATAATAATTATTGTTTGTGATGTGCTAAAACCACACTTGTATTATTTAAAAAGATGTGTTAGCTAGCAAAACAAAGGAACCATTAACTTAATTGGCATTCATAATAAGAAAGCATTTTTTCAAAACCAAAAGGATTATTTTAGTGAGTAGATTAGAAAGCCAACAAAAGCAGATAGTTAGCGTTTCACATATTACTGCTCAATAGACTTCTTACAAAATAGTGTTTGAATTGCTAACAGTAAAAATTATACACAGTCGTCAAAAATGGTCAAAACTGCTCTAATGATTTCTTTCTTTGAAATCTTGATAAATAGATGACAAAAGACAGCTATGTCTAATGGTGCTTTAGATTGGTAAGTTTGGAACTAGCTAACAACAGGGCTGTTGAAGGAATCTATAAACATTGCTAACAGTGATTGCTAACAGTATGTGACTGGTAAGCTCATGATACAACCAAGAAGTTTCACTTTGGACAACTCTGTTCGCATTGCTGACAAATGCACCTCATTCTAAATTATAAAAATCTACAGCACCACAGCACAAATGTGACTTGCAGCTTATATTTCATATTTAAATTGCAAGGACACACACAGACAAGATAAGGATTTAAAATCAGAAGCTAAATCAGCACACTCCTTCATCAGGAGACCTCTCTACAAACAAAGCAAAAAGCGAAGCCCAGTGCCTTCCAGACGAGACAAGGTCAATACTGTTGTATAGAAGTTAAAGTATATAAAGGAAACCAGTTACACCTCAGCTTGTTCTCCTCACTGCATCAAGACTCCCTTAAGTGCATTAGCTGCTGGTTAACAGTTACTACATGCCAATGAGAGAAAAAAAAAAAAAAGAAAGAAATAAACAAGTTTTGCTCAGACAAACCCTTTGCTCTGACAAACCCTTGATGTTTCTTCAAGACAAAAACTAGTTTGCTTTCAAATGTTATAAGGGGTTTTTAACCTAACTTGATTAAAAATTAAAGTGACTCTAAATATCAATAAACAGACATAAATTGTTGTGTCTTCTCTTATTTTTATATCTGTATGGAGCAGAGGAAGACACCCTGAGCTCTTAACACAGGCATGGGCATGTCAAGGTCCCAGAGGCCTTTCCACAGAATGAACTCTATGACAGCAAAGGAGCTCTGCTCAATGAAGTTTCCCGGCAAGCAGGACACAGCATCAGTAAGAACTTTAGTTATTGGCAGTCTGGGGTACATGGAAAGTCAAGAAACAACAGCTGTGTGTCTTATTTTTAGCCTCAGCATTTTATCAAACAAAAACATCATTTTTCATTCCTTTATCAAACCTTGCACATGCTGGGCGAGCATCCACCACTGAGCTATATCCTCAACTCAAAGTACCACTGAGAAAGAAAAACTGCCAAATAAACTGTGTAAGATCAGCAATAAGGCACATTTCAAGTGGAAGAAGCTATTCTGCGGGGGCACAGTGCTGCTTTGTTTTAACAAAAGATAATAGACAGCTGAACAGCTGCCACAGTTACATGAACAAGGATAAACACGCAAACATCCTCAGCATTTTAGGACATGTGAACTTTTTTTCTTTTGACTAGCCAGCTCACTTTCATTCTTTGTAATGATATTCTGAGTTTGTTTTGGAAAATGATATCATTCCTGGTCTCAGTCTCACAGCCTGTGATCATGAGTGGTCCAGGGTCATCCTTCAGTGTTCAGAGACTAACACACAGAAGGGTGCAGTCCTAGGGGACATGGAGCCATGCTTTTGAAAAGAAATTCATCTTTCCCTAAGGACTGTTTTTCTAGCTCCTCCTTGATGTCCTCTGTGGACAAACACTGAAAATACAGCATCCATTTTCCCACCACAGGAAGGCCTGCCTTTGCTGGAGTATGGCTGTGCAAAGCCTGAGAATTCAGGAATCTGACCTTGTCCCACAGGAAGGTAACTGAGAACACAGCCACCAGGGCACATGGCTCTTCACCTCTTGACTGGGGTAAGGACTTTCACGGTCCTTAGAGCAGTGGAAGAGCCACCTTCCCCAGCGCCTGCATACTCAGGGGACATCTTCCCTGCAGCACAGAATAGTTGAGGAAGCAAGCTGTTGTGCCACACAGAACGACAGTAAAGAAGTGTATAATCACCATATATCAGACTCTCTCTCTTACACCTCAGTTTGGGAGAAAGTAAAGGATTGCTAATGTTTGGCTCATACCCATGAACTTATCTCCTCGTTTTATGTTTAAAAAAAACAAACTGATTTTGAGGCTGGAGAGCTGGCTCCCTGCTCAAGAGGATATACTATTGTTCCTGCAGAGGACTTGAGTTCAATTCCAGGCACCCATGCTGAACAACCTACAACCACCTGTAACTCCAGCTCCAGGAAATTCTGGTGGCTCTATTGTCTCCTGGCATGTTCACATACCCACATACGTACACACAGTAAAAAGTTATAAATCACAAAAATGTATAAAATAATACAACTGGTATTTGCGAGAGGATGAGTGATTTACATAAAACCACCCAAATCTAAGTAGACAGTAAAATCAGCAGTTAAGCCTAGAGGCCCCTCATCAACTCCGAGCTCAACATTTTTCAACATACATGCATATCAGATTGGCTCACTGAAAGCAAGCATACTTTGTTGAAATTATCTAAAAGAAATACTAAAGCCATAAGTGGCACACAAAGGAAGGAAATGACTGCTTGCTTACAGAGTGCCCATTACGCTCTACACTATCCTAGCTATTCATTGATATAAGGCACGTTAACCCTTACCGCCATTCCCGGGAGCCTGAAGCAAACCCAGTGCGAATGAGGTCTCCTAAGTTCCTGAGCACTCACTGTGCTGTGCTGCTCAGATCACAGTCGTCCAATAAGAGCAGGCTATGGCAAGCATGTTGAGAGTTCATCTGCTTTATTACACACTTACTGAGTAGTTCTTCTCGATGGCAGAGAACACAACATCCACACATATGAGCACTCCTGTCCGGCCTACACCAGCACTGCAGTGAACAAGCAGGGGTCCTGTAATGTGGCTCTTCCTCACATAACGGACATATTTTATGAAAAAATCTGCTGAGGCAGGAGTGCCATGGTCTGGCCATCTGGTGAACTGCAAGTGTTTTACAGAGTGACTCTTTCCTGTCTGTTAGAGAGACAGAGAGAGGTTTATTGATTTCTTATATTAGAGATCTCCTTTCAATTCCTATTATAGTAACAACGACGATGCTGCTGGTGGAGACAGTGAACACTGGTGTAGAGAGCATTCAGAATACAGAAACATAAGCTTGATGTTTATAAAAATTCTCAAAGTTTCCAGAATTAGCTTTTCTCCATTTTAAAGAGGAGAACACAATGAAAACAATAAAAACAAGACTGCTTCAGGATGCAGGAATCCAGCACTCGTTCCCACCAGGGAAAGCTCTAGGAGCTTCCCGTGGGTTACCTACTTTAATCCTTATATCAGCCTAAGTACTATCAGTAAAAGTACTATTTTGTCTCCATTTTCAGAGATCAGAATTGGGAGGACTGGGAGGTAGGCGTTAGGTCACAGGCTCACATATTTGGAGCTTGGATTTAAATGTTTGCCTTCTAAATCCTACACTAACACTTTTCTTCTGTATCATGAGGCTGCAGATAAACCAAGATTTCAAAGTACTTAAGAGTAAAACGTTGCCTGACACGTACAGGAGGATCTGCACTTCCTGTACAGGAGTCACTACTAACGCATGATAGTATGGTTTCAAACCCTCTTGGTGTCACAAGTACCAGGTCTCCCAAACGCCTTATAAGTCTGGCAATTGTATTAAAATACAAAACATAACAACCTTACCTGTGAGTGTTTTGTCCCAATTGCTACTTATAAAATTCATGTTCTTTTGCAGAAGTATGGCATTTCATATTCTAGCTGGTCCCTGCTTTTGTCTACAACCAACCTTTACCCCTCATTGTTCCTTGATAATGTACACATTTCTGTTCCAGAGCACTTATTTATGTTTCTATAAATATACCCAAGGCAATGTCTTTTTTCTTTTTTTATTTTTTATTTTTTTATTTTATTTTATTTTATTTTATTTTATTTTATTTTATTTTATTTTATTTTATTTTATTTTATTTTATTTTATTTTGGTTTTTTGAGACAGGGTTTCTCTGTGTAGCCCTGGCTGTCCTGGAACTCACTCTGTAGACCAGGCTGGCCTCGAACTTAGAAATCTGCCTGCCTCTGCCTCCCAAGTGCTTCGATTAAAGGCGTGTGCCACCACTGCCCGGCTGGCAATGTCTTTTTCAATTGTCTGCTTCCTTTCTTTCTCATCTAGGACCTTCACCACCCTACTGTGATGTTAGCTTCAGTATTCTTTTTTCCAAACTCCAGATAACACTATTTCCAATCTCAGCTCCCAAAGCATCCCATGCGAATCTTGACTTTATCACTGAGCACAGCGACTCAAGCACTGGAGAATATAGGTGTCTCCTTGCTCACTGTGCTCGCTGTGTGGCAGTAGAATCCAGCACAGCAGTAGGCACTCTTGACAAACTCAGTGCAAGTCTGCCACACTTGGCAGAAGCCACCAAATTGCAAAGTGCATCGCAGGACCAGAAGCATCTGATAGCCACTCCCTGCCCCATGGTCCCCTTTACATTTTCTTCCTCTCTAGTCACAGCTTGGCTAAGCAGAAGAAAAAAAAATTATAGCTTCGTTTCTAGATTACAAAGAGGTAAAAAGTTACTCTATTTTCCTCTAGAGCTGGCTGTCCTGGAACACTCTCTGTAGACCAGACTGACCTTGAACACACAGAGATCCACCTGCCTCTGCCTCCTGAGTGCTGTGATTAAAGGTGTGCGCCACCACCAATAACAAAAGTTACATTTTAATTTTTTCTTTTTATTTACTCTTTTCTCATACAATACATCCCAACAGCAGTCTCCTCTCTCCATTCCTCCTAGTCCCCCTCCTCCTCCCTTCCGTCTCTCACAGATCCATGGCTCCTCCATTTCCTTTCTGAAAAGAGCAGGCTTCCCAGTGACAGCAAGCAAACATGGCTTACCCTCAGTATATATTCTAACACACTAGATTACATTGTAAAACATGCATCTACAGACAGCGTTGTAAGACTTACGGACTTCTTCACAATTTGAAATATTCGAACGGTGAAATACTGAGTTATCTGAAAGTTCTCCATAAGAACACGAAAGTGTTTGAATTCCAAAGGCTCCTTCAGAGAAATGGGCCAGTAACTGTAACACTTGAGAACTCCACATTCTATCTCTCTGGTTATCATAGCAATAACATTACAATTATTTTCCATAACCATTTGCCAAAAGTCTTCTATAGTATCTGGCAGTGGTCCTTGAGTGGCAATATAAAAATACTCTTCGTCATGATTTACTATTCTAATATAACTAGCGTTGATGTAGTCCTTGTTTTTTCCAAGAGGAACACGTGTTGAATCATCTATTATGGAAACAGAAACATGTGGTAAAAATAACGGTAGAGTGGGCTGTGCTACCCAGACTTTACGAAAGCATCTCCCATAGGCAAGTCCATGAATTTCTTTACCACTCTCTCAAAAGAAAATAGCACAGGAGATTATTTTCAAAAGGGCTAGATTTAAATTCATCCCTCCATTGCAATGAGTCATTGGTCTGCTTAGAGGCCTCTGGCTTCTGTGACTCTGTCAATATTGGATTCTTACTGGGACTCCTGCTGGCTATCCTGTGTCATGGAGATCCTGCAGATTCGCATCAGCAGGACTGGCCCTTCCATGTGCCCCAGTGGTTCACAGATGATGTCGACTTTGGGGTGGGAGAGGAGTACACTAGGGGACACACTGTGACACACGACAGTCTCCACGAGATGATTTCTATGCTTTGTTTTGTTTACTTGTGTGTGTGTGTGTGTGTGTGTGTGTGTGTGTGTGTGTGTGTGTGTGTGTTATTTTGGAGGGATTGCAAGAGCAAAGGGTAGATATGAGAAGACAGGGAGATGAGCAGGACTGGGGTGCATGATGTGAAACTCACAAAGAATCAATAAAATGTTAAAAAAATAAATTCATCCCTTCATAAAACCTGTTTGCAAGACTTTAGAAATATATAGTTGGAGGACTTTAAGAAATGGAAGAGTGTCATCAGCACTGTCCTATGGGACTTCTATGCAATACAGCAGTGTTAGACCAAAGGGCTGTCGGTGTCCATTCCTGTGCAAGTGAACACAGCACAGAAGCACCCTCAGGGGCAGTAGCAAATGGTATTCTCCTGAAGATCGGGGAAGTCTGTAAGTTTAGGGCAACAGAGAACAGAACAGAGATTTTACAAAATAGGAAGAAGCTTGGAGACAAATCCCAGTATTAATGGAACTCTACCAGTGCCCTTATCTAGCCAGGCAGCCACCTTTTCCAATCCGTTCTCAGCCTCCACTGAGTGCAGTGATGTGTCAATCAAAACAAGGAACATGGCAAATGGATGCTACTGAACTACTGGCTCCAAACAGCCTGGGGCTTGTCTAACTCTGCCAGAAAGCAAGAGAGAAAACTCTCATTTTGTCCCAAAATAATCTTCACCATCCAGGAGCCCTGGCTTTACTGCACACAGACATCTGACCTCTGACCCACCAATAAATCCTCCGGTTGCATTATGCTTACTGTCACCAAACAAAGTCTATGACTCCAGCATGCGATACAGAATTCTCTTATAAAGAGGAATAGAAAATTCTATTGCCAACTATAGAAAGACACCAAATATTTCAAATGGGAGCAAGAATAGTACCTGGTGCTAACTAATGTGACATCTCGTCATCCTAATGCTACTTTATACAAACACTTTAAGTTTTAAAAAGATTGAATGTAAGGCTCCAGGAGAGAGCGGGTATCCCAGGAGCGCTGACACACCTTTGAGCACAGGCAAAACCACCACTTCTGCTCAAACCCATTGGACGAAGAGGGACCCTTGCAAAGCCATCAGGGCATAGAAACCAAGAGACAGCTGGGGATAAGATCTTTCCGATTTCCTTCTGCACCCCAGAGCAGATCCGGTGCCACAGCTCTCCAAACCCAAACACCTCTCAGAGAGAGCTGGTCTTCAAGGAGTACTGACACAGAGGCCTACAGGAGGGGCAAGCCACAACCAGACAGAGTAAGATCAGTTAACATCAGAGTCAACAGGATGGCAAAAGGCAAGGGTAAGAACATAAAGAACAGAAACCAAGAGTACTTGGCACCATCAGAACCCAGCTCTCCCACCACAGCAAGCCCTGGATACCCCAACACACCAGAAAAGCAAGACTCAGATTTAAAATCATTTCTCATGAGGATGATAGAAGACTTTAAGAAAGAAATGAATACCACCCCTAAAGAAATACAAGAGAACAGAGATAAACAACTAGAAGCCTTTCAAGAGGAAATACAAAAATCCATTAAAGAATGACAGGAAAACACAAACAAACAGGCAGAAGTGCAAGAAAACACAATCAAACAGACAAAGGAAATGCATAAAACTATCCAGGAGATAAAAATAGAAATAGAAACAATAAAGAAATCACAAA
>CM052708.1:82920496-82977912 GCA_028551405.1 Uromys caudimaculatus | reverse complement strand
CACGCAGGTGATATCATCCAGGCGACAGTGTGACCCGCCCACCTGTTGCTAAGGCAACGGCCACCATATTCCCAGAATTCACCTTGACCCACTGCCCACCTTTACCTGTGGCTACGTCATGCCACGTCACTTTCCCTATATATACGGAAGACTTCCCTTTCTCTCTCTCTTTCTCCCCCTTCTTCCCTTCTCTCTCCTCTCTGCTACCTTGTCCCCCCAAATAAACCCCTCACGTGGAACTGTTTGGCTTGGTGTGGTTTTGGAACGTGCCGCCATCTCCACCGCAGCACATACCGGACTCGTATCAGCAAAATAATTTATACAACAGCTAACCGCTTTCTGATTAGAACTAAGGCCTATTCCATGGGAGCAAATTCTATTTTCATAAATATGATCAAAAGCCTATGGCTGGAAATGTCATAGATCCTAGGAGGGAAGCTACAGCTACTGTTTTGATAAATGTATCCAATGTGTTCATCAAATTACCTTCTCAATAATAACTATGTTTATTCCATATATTAGTTTATCCCTACATGCTGCTCTGTTGGGCCAGGGAAGATTCTTTTTGTAACAGGCAGTAAAAACAGCAGAGACTCATAATAGACCAAAGTGTTAAGAGTAAGTTACTGCTGAGTGTTTAGCCATAAATGGGAATTTATATCACAATGTGACTTGGGGAACACTGTAGTAGACAAGGCATTAAGAATATAAGAGCTAGAAAATAGAGTAATGTAGAACCCTGCCTCCTGGACATGACACAGACATGAACTCACAGCACCCATGACAACTTGCACAAGACTGGACACTCGGTATCTTGTCATGAGGGGAGGAGGTTGTAACGAGGCTCACTCTTCCCTGAGGAGTTTAGGAAGTTAACCTGAACTAGGGGCATGCGTTTCACAAGGTCTTACCACTCCGTAGGTTCTATAAGTAGTTAAATGGTTGCTAATAAGGTGGTTTGAATGAGAAATGCTCCCCATAGGCTCATGTATCTGAATACTTGGTCCCCAGTTAGTGCTGTTATTTGAGAGAGTTATGGAACTTTTGGGACTTGGAGCCTTGCTACATCACTGGTGGTGGATTTTGAGAATATGACATCACCCCACTTTCAGTTTGTTTCCTGTGTGTGCAGTTGATAGTGATCTCTTGGCTTCCTGTTCCTGCTGCCTCTACCACAATTATGGGTATATCTCCTTCTGGAACTATATACCAAAATGAATTCCCTGAGTTGCATTTGACTATAATATTTTATCACTTACAATATAATATTTTATTACTTACAAGCTTGCCTTTCCATAATTTGAAGACATTATACCATATGTTTTTTATCAATAAAAACCATCATCAATATATCTAGGTGTTCTTTATGCTTCATGAGATTTTTATTTTGTACCTGTTAGTAAACACAAAATTTCTAGAGTAGCAATGAAAGAAGTTTCACTTAGATTGGCAAAACCAAAACTCTCCAATCCTTTCAATTCCTATTTTCGTCATTTTTAATATCAGAAGTATTCTTTTTAAATAAGAAGTAACTGTAGTAAGAAAAAGTAAATATATACTTATTCCTAAAAGAGCTGAGTCAATGGACTAAGAACTACCACCGGCAGTTAGCAGAAAGCCCATCTCTTTTAGTTTTACCGGTTTTATAGATGTCTTTTTCTGACTTGATGAAGGCAAAGACTTCTGGAGACTCAGGTCATCTGAATCATCCTCATCTTCATCATCATCTCTTCCTGAACAAAAGGAAACAAAGACTTGATCAAGTGAGACGCACTAACAGAAGCTGAAATCCTAGTGAGAAAAGTCAAGCTATATGTTTATCTTTATTAATTTCTTCCTCCTGCTTTGAAAAACCAGCATCAAAGAGTATTTTGTTGCCTATTATACTTATACTTATGAAGCTGATTTCTAAGCAATTCCTTTTTTAAATTGCCATATTATTTAATAAAATATTCTTCAGGGAAAATTTAAGTATAATCAACCTATAGAACCAACACATTGAGAGCTATAAAATAAAATTATTCTGTATTTCAGAGTCTATGAAGCAGGAGGAATCTGTGAGTTAGGGCTAGCCTGTTCTACACAGTGAGTTCCAGGACAGTCAGTGATACACACTAGAGATATATCCAAAAAAAATTGAGCTAAAACAAACACAGCACAATAATCCTAGACATCTGAGAAATAAAAACAAAAAGAAACTCAGAGTGGCAATATTACATCAAATTAGGAACATTTATTTTTGCCATGATTCCACAACTGCTGGTGGGTTTTACAGTTAAGAGCACACTGCTGGTAAAGTGCTTATACCTGATCTGGAAAATTATGCAGCAATAGGAAAAACATCCAGACACCCTATGTCAAGTTTCACAATCCTGTGTGTTTACAATAAAAGCTATAATTATCAATATGTAGTCCATAGCATGTCTACACTAAAAGGGGGACGCTGAGAATAATTCATGTGCTAAGTAAATCACCAAGAGACAGGAAGCGGCCACCTGGTATGTCTGAATATAAAGGGGCCCAGAAGGCCTTCTGGAGGTGGAGCTGCAAAGTCAGGAATGACAGCCCTCAGGCCTCACTTGCACCTCTGGGCAATCATTACAAAGGATCCTGAAAAGACCAAGCAATCTTAAGCAAGAAGAAAACGCTAAATCCATCATACTTCCTAATTGCAAAGGACCTTACAAAGCTATAGCTATGATAATCAAAACAGTATGTTGCCAGCATAAAAACATACACATGGACTAACAGAACAAAATACACAACACAGAAATGAATCCACATTTTGACTGTCAACTGATCTTTCTCAAGGGGACCAAGAACAAACAATAAAGAAAAAGGTAGTCTCTCGTGCCTTGGCATGATGCACCTAGCCGACCACTCATGGATAGAGAGGCCAGATTCTAGAGGAGAAGCTACTACTGCCATTTTCCTAAACTAATACAAGTTCTAACTATTCTGAACACATATCCTATGCCCACAGTTAAGTGTAGCTATCACCCCTCACCAAAGAATCTTCTTTTTGCAGCAGATAAAGGCTACTACAAAGGTCAACATTTGGTCCTAACACTGAGAATAAGTGAGCTCAGGTTGCCCAGCTCCTGTTGGTACAATACAACCACACAAGAGGATGTTGAAAGACTGTAAGAGCAAGATAAGCAGCATAGCTTGTGCTAGATAGTGTCTTCAGACATGAAAGTCAAGCCAGTATAGTTTCATCCATGAAATCTCAGCAACATTTATGCCTCAATGAAACTGGCACCATGACGGTCCCAGCCCTAGATGAAGAATGACATTGCTGCTGAGAGAAGGAGAATCAGTCTTTTCCAGGGATGAGCTCTCTGACAGATTACCTAATCCCAAGTGGTCATCCCTAAATACATGTACATAAAAACAAGACTCAATAGGCTCAGTAGGTGGGTTGGCTGGTTGGGTATACCCTAAAGGATTTTTGGTCAACCTGACATAAGCTAGAATTATATGGGAAGAAGAACTCCAATTTAAAAAACACCTCTACTAGATTGGCCTGTAGGCAAGTAGTCCTGTAGGGAAGTTTTTAAATTAATGACTGATATAGGGGGCCCAGTCCATTCTGGGTGGAGCCGACCCTGGGCTGGTGGTCCTGGGTTCTATAAAAAAGCAGGTTGAGCAAGCCATGAGGATCAGGCCAGTAAATAGCACTCCTTCATGGCCTCTGCATCAGCTCCTGCCTCCAGGTTCCTGCCCTGTGTGAGTTTCTCTCCTGACTTCCTTTGGTGATGAGCAGTTGTGTGGAAGTGTAAGCCAAATAAAACCTTTCCTCCCCAAGTTGTTGATCACAGTGTTTTATCACAATGCAAGAAGAGTTGAAATTGGAAAAGATACGGGTAGAAATAATATATAGTGCTCCTGCATGAAATTCTAAAAAAAAAAAAAAAGAAGAAGAAGAAGAAGAATCAACATTTTTTTTTAAAGGCTAATCTCTTTCAGAAGTGATTTTGGAGAAACCAGGATCCACATTCAGAAAAATAACACTGTATCCCTAACCCAAACTAAGAACAAATTGTCAAAATTTATAAATATAAATTTATTGTTATCTTAAAATATAAGACCAAGACTATAAAACCACTACAGCAAAAAAAATCTTGGAACTGGTTTGAGTAATGGGTTTCTAATATGACACAGAAAGTAAAGGTAACAGAGGTGAAAATAAGCAAGCATCAAATACCTGCAAAGCAAAAGAAACAACAGAGAGAGAGAAAACCTAGAGAATGAGGAGATAGTTAAACCATCTCTGATAAGAGCTAATATCCAAAGTACGTAAGGAATTCAGACAACTCGAAAGGAAGAAAGACAACCTGATTCTAAAATGGGTAAAGGGCTAAACACTTCTCCAAAGAAGAAATACAAATGTTGACCAGATGTGTGTGAAGGTGCCAGTGTCAGTGGTCAGTAGGAAAATCAGAGTCAAAAGCAGCATGAGTGTGACCATGCACCTGTTAAGACTACTACTACTACTACTACCAAAAGGACAGAAGAGAGCAAGTGCAGGCAAGGATGCTGCAAAGCCTTCATCACATGCTGTTATCTGTAAGGGTGCAGATAGGAGAACACCTGCTATATTAACAGTATGGTGTTTCCATGCAAAACACAGTACGATCAGAAAGTCCAGAAATCCCACTGCTAGGTATGTGGTACTCAAAATAAGTGAACTGACTATCTTAAAAGAACACATGTGTTCCTCTGATCCCTGCAGCACGACTCTTAGCAGCCAAGATGTGGAACCAACCTAACTGCCTGTCAAAAAAGAGATGGATAAATAAAATACTGTAAGCATAAATGTAAAAGTCATCATAAAAAGAAGGAAATTCTGCCATCTATAACAACATGAAGAAACCTAGAGGACATCGTGCTAAGTAAAATAAGCCAGCTACAGAAAGACAAAACTACATTATCGCAATCATAAATGGAATACAAAATCACATGCATAGAAGCAGACTATAGAATGGAAATTACCAGAGGCAAATAGGGTATTGTTGGTAAAAGGATACAAAGTATTACTTACATAAATGAATAAATCCTGAAGCATTATTTCTATAGTTAATGCTACTGTCACTGAAACTGGAGATGTACTACAAGTGCAGGCCTTAGCCGTTCTTACAAACACCAACACTAAAAACTAGTTATATAAAGTACTGGATATGTTCATGAGCTTGACTGTCCTGCTTATCTCAAAATGTACAGCAGTGCTGGGGAGGGAGTCCTACCCAGAATCGAAGGAGAGTGTGAACAAAGACATTAGAAAAGGAAACAGAGGTTGAATTCAGAAAGAATAAAAGAGAGGAATTCTAAAAGCAATGGCCAAAGCTGGTATGGTGCCACGAGTCCATAATCCCAGCACGTGGGAGGCCGAGGCAGGAGAACTGACAATTCCAGGCCATTGCACAGTGAGTTCGAGGCCAGCCTAAGCTAAATAGAGGCCCTACCTCACAAAAGCTAAACCAGGGGAGAAAGAGAAGTTAAAGGGAGGACAGAAAAAAGATGACAAGCTACTGATAGGGGCTAGAGAATGACAGCACGGGCCAGCTGAGAGACAGGTGACATCGGTACTATGAACCAAGCTTCTAGAAATGTGGACACCCTGAGCTCATATCTAAGAAAAAACAAACAACAGCTTAATGGCAAGGTTAGCAGTTTCATTATCTTCTTTGTGGTTTTAGTGGGGAGTTGTGGTTTTCACAAATTCTGTATAATAAACTTGGTTGATGATAAGCAAAACAATGTTATTTGAAAGGGATAAAGTCAGACTTGAATGCACGCCTTAGTACTGTGCATATGACGGCGTTTCAACGGCTCTTCCTAGAGTCAGAGAACTGGCCTCTGCAGGCTGACAACGCCACAGCCAGGCCCTGTGCACAGGCACAGCTCCAGTTGCTCCTATCCCCAAGTTCCTCTAGGTGAAGAACATGAGAACCTACCAGTGTTTCTTCTAACCTCCATGGGTGAAGACATGTTGTCCCCATAGCCGGAATGAGATGGGCAAAATGCTTCTGCAGACACTGAGTTCCTGGAGTCAGGCAGGTCGAGTTAACATCCAGGGGCCAGCATGCAACTGGAGCACTCCTAATCAAACACATGAAGCAAAGAGCTTTCTGTCAGACAACTGGGATTTTCACATTTAAACTAATAATTCAGTCACTGTTATTCAAAGGGCACTCAAATCTTTAAATGTCTTATCTATGCTACTCCATATGGAATAAAAATAATTAGGTGCAAAGCCTATCGTTCATGTTTGTTTAGCCTTATAAAAAGTCCTCACATAAATACTTTTTATTTTCTAATCATTACCATAATTGCCCCCTTAAGATCATGTTTCATTCTTTCTATTGGCTTCTTTCTAATGACTAACACACACACACACACACACACACACACACACACACACACGTACTTGCATATACACATATATTTTTTTCTATAACCAAGACCTTGTGAGTTCCATTAAACTCACTATGCAACCTTGAATTTACAGTACAGCCCTTGCCTCGGCGTCTCAAATTCTGGGATTTTAAACATGGAGATACTTTTTCATTAGCTGTGCAAAACTGAATTTAAAGTGAATGCCTCAATACAAAGCATTTTAAAAGATATTAATAAAAATTACTCATAATTTGAAATAATGCAAAAAGACAGAATGTTCTTCCAGTGTCTGGTGATGACAAACTACCCCAACAACTATTTACATGAGAAATTATTACCTGTTCAGATGTTTACTATTAAGCCTTCTAGATTTATTGAACTTATATAGTAACCTGCACCTTTTGTTTAATAGTGATACAAATACTTTCTGATAGAAAAGATAGCACCAAAGACCAGAATTCACTGTTGTGTCAATCATTAACCAGTGTTTTAAGTGTAACTCACACTTACTCTAACCTTAGTTCAAAATTCCAGTAAGAATCTAGATCTTCAAACTGTCTCAGAATGAATTTTGCCATCTTTCTGGTTCCTTCGGTAATTAATAAGCTTATTAAGATCTTAGATGTGGCCGGGCAGTGGTGGCGCACGCCTTTAATCCCAGCACTTGGGAGGCAGAGGCAGGTGGATTTCTGAGTTCGAGGCCAGCCTGGTCTACAGAATGAGTTCCAGGACAGCCAGGGCTACACAGAGAAACCCTGTCTCGAAAAACCAAAAAAAAAAAAAAAAGATCTTAGATGTGATTTCAAATTTATATGAGTTGCATTTTTAATTTCTTGGAAATTCTACTTTAAAACATAAGAAAGAAAATATTTTTATTTATAGAAGGAAGCTAACAGAAGCCTTCCAGCTGATAGTGAGGCAAAGGACTCACCTGTGGAGCACTGAGGGACACTAAGGAACATTCCCAGAGGCAGAGCTGAGATGCTGAGCTGTGTGCTAAGATCCTCTGATAATGACAATCCTCCATCCTTCCAATTACACAGTTAAAATATGTTCAACAGCTCATTTTTAATTAAAGCCAAAATTAATTTCCCTTGGAATTTTGTCAGGTAAGTTCTAAATAATCTTTGGTAAGTAAAGACCTAATTTCTTATTTAATATCAGGGTTTAAATATGCCATCCCTCATACCTGACAGTCCACCAAATAAATGTGTGAAAAACTCAAATTCAATGATTTATTCTCCTTACATAAATATACATAAAATTGGATTGCTCTAGATCACAAATAAGTAGAGTGAAATATTTATTAATCTATACCCAATAATCACCAGTTCCAATCTACAAAAGTCAAAAATGCATCTAATGTTTTGTGTATTTTAAAAATTGTTTCTAGCATGGCTGAGAGGTTTTGAAAACAAAATTTTTTGTTTCTTTTTCTATATAAAGATAACCAATATTGAAAGTGACAAATTACCATTGATCATTTCATTCAAAAAAGCACACCCACTTCTGAGATGCTTTGGCCAAACTCCAGTGCAGTGAGTCAGAGATAATCCTAAAGAAAAACAAAAGGGAGACTGGATGAATAGACAAAAGTTAATACTGAGTTGATGGACATTTAGTTCTATGTTGAGCCGCAGGACACGAATAGAACAAGGCCATACAACTCACCATTGTGGAGATCAGGGTGTGTCCTATTCTTAAGTTACACCATACTGTATAAAACAGTGCATCCCCTCTGAGATTTCACTCTACAAGCAGTTTTGTTTTTGTTTTTGTTTTTGTTTTTGTTTTTGTTGTTGTTGTTGTTGTTGTTGTTTTTTTTTTTTTTTTTTTTTTTTTTTTTTTTTTTTTTTTTTTTTTTGGTTTTTCGAGACAGGGTTTCTCTGTGTAGCCCTGGCTGTCTTGGAACTCACTCTGTAGACCAGGCTGGCCTCGAACTCAGAAATCCACCTGCCTCTGCCTCCCGAGTGCTGGGATTAAAGGCGTGCACCACCACTGCCCGGCCTACAAGCAGTTTTGACTTCATGCAGCTAAGTGCATTGAAAGCATCACACCCTTGAGGAGAAGGTAAGCTATCTCCCACAGAAGTTACTACTGTCATTTCTGCTGGCTACAGTGTGTCTAATTTGAAAGAGTTACTTTGTTTTTTTCTCTCAATCAGGCTTCCACACCTCAGCGGGTGCTGCGCCTGGTGTGATGCTGTTTGCCTACCTCTCTGCTGCTTCTCTTTGCTACTTGCTATTCTTGTACGTTTGCTTTCCACACGCCTCATAAACTCACTCATTTGAGACCTCAAATATGGCTATCATAGATCACCCTCCAGACCAAATACAAAGGTTTTTCTCTCTCTCAAGAGAGAGGTGATAATGTAGAAAAATCAAAGAATTAGTCTTCAGAAGACCTAAAAGGAACAACAGAAAAAGATGCTCAGCTGAAGTGCTAAGGCCAGCTCTTCATAATGAATTTTAGCCTAGGCAAAAGATGCCACATTTACTACTTAGAGTAACATGCTCAGCACCGCCCCGGCAGTTATTTCCAGGACTGATGCTGCCTGAAATACTTCTTAAAGTGCTAAAATGCCCTACTCTCAGAAGCCTACACTAGCCAGGAAAGAAGATGAATGAAGACTCAAGAACTGAGAACTGATGAACTCTGGAACCCTTCAGTCACCTGAAGATATGTTCTTTCTTGAAAAAATACTTAGTTCCTATATATTCCCAATTCAAGTTTTTTAAGCTGTATTACTTGATATGACTCATGTCTTAAGAATTGTTTTTGTTTTCGTTGGGGCTCTTTTAAAAATAAATGGTGTTGTCTCATCTCACTACAAAAAATCGCCAGGCCAGGGATCAGCTCGGTAGTCAGGGTGCCTGCCTAGCCTGCACACAGCCCTGAGTTCAATCCCTAGCACCACTAAGCCAGATGTGTGATGATGGTACACACGTGTACCCTCAGTATTTAGGAAACTAGAGATAGTAGGATTAGAACTTCAGGGTCATCCTATGGCTACATAGTGAGTTCAAGGCCCATCTGGGACATATAAAACCCTGACTCAAAACAAACAAACAAACAAACAAACAAACAAAAGACAGCCAATATTCCCAGTGTCAGTAAATTCCCCACTGGTATACTGCATTCATCATGTTACTGATTACTCTGCAGTGTGGGTATGCACGTGTTGAGGGTTATCAGGGAAGTGTAGGGAAAGGCTGACATTATCTTCTAAGCATCTATATGTTTGTCTTACACTATGAAGAAAAAAATGTAAGGAGAGAGAAAACAATTCAGATTTAAGAACATCACATTTATTCACAAGACCAAGACTTTTGTAGATGCTTATACTTCAGTAAGGTGATTTTTAGCACAATAAAAAAATAATATACTTCAATAAAATTGAAGTCAAATAGATAAGAACAAGTACATAAAAACAATTATCAGTTACTAATGAAACACATTTTAAAGAGTTATGACCCAATTACAGACATGTCAATATTAAGTTTGTTGAGAAGTACTATGACCATCCTTTTGAACAATGAACAATTTAAGATTCCAAAAGCATTAGAATCCTATGTCAACAATGCTTACTAAGTTGTAATCAGGGAACTAACAGTTATGAGCTAGATGCTGAACCTTTTCTGACTAAAAATGGTCACGTAACACATTTGTTGTTGCTCTCTTGTTTTGTTTTTGAGGAAGGGAAGCACTAGGTAGCCCTGATCAAACTACTCTCCAACTCAAGGAGCTCTGCCTGCTTGAGCCTCCAACGAGCTAGGATAAAAGTGTGAGCCACCACATCCAGCCTTTTTTGACAATTGTTACTGCTGTTGTTGCCTTAACCATCTTTTTAAAGCATCTCCACAGTCTGGGATATTTCTACTATTCTGTCCTGATGTATCTGATCCACTGTTTCATTGGTGACTTAAATTCGGCAAAGCCCTTCCAACCCTCTGAACCTCAGAGTCATCTGCTGTTCTGCTCTTTCTTTCAGAAGCATACCTCTAATGGCATGAGTGCTTTGTTTTAAAATACACAGTTCTTTGCCTCCAACCACAGAGAACTTCTGGTTCACAGGGTAGAGATGAACCACTGTAACCAAAATCGTGCCAGTCACAAACAAACACACAGTACTTACAAGCACAAACAAAAGTTGACACTGCAAACCTGAAACTCTTCTTAGAAACATCTGCTTGAGAAACGGAGGGAATGGCTAACCAATGACTGGCCCACCTTGAGACCCATGCCATGAGAAAGAGCCTACCCATGATAATTAATGATAGAGAGTCGGCTATATTTGCACCCAGGTGCCTAGCAGGACTGTCATCAGAGGGACTTCTCTCAACAACTGATGGAAACAGACTCAGAGACCCACAGCTAAACATTAGGTCGAGCTTGGGGAATCCTACGAAAGAGGGGGAGGAAGGATTGAAGGAGCCAGAGAGGTCAAGGACTCCACAAGAAAACCTATAGAATCAACTAACCCTAACAGAGAGCATGCACGAGACGGACCTAGGCCCTCTGCATATATTAGCAGTTGTGCAGCCCGGTCTTCATGTGTGACTCCCAACAGCAGGAGCAGGGTCCATCTCTGACTCTGTTGCCTACCTTTGGATTCCTTTCCCCTGACTGGGCTGCCTTGAGTAGCCATAATAGGAGAAAATGTGCCTAGTCCTACTGCAACTTGATATGCCAAGGTAGGTTATTATCCATGGGAGACTCCCCTTTTCTGAGGAGAGAGGGAGGCCTGGGAGATGGGGAGGCAAGTGGAGATCAAGATATAAAGTTAATTCGGTAGGTAGGTAGGTAGGTAGGTAGGTAGGTAGGTAGGTAGGTAGGTAGTTTTTAAAAAGGTCTACATGAAAGTCTGGCCTTTAGTTGATGTCTGGTCTAAAAATAAACAACAAAATGTTTCAATGGCATTTTTCTCTCCAAAATAAACTGCCCAAAAGGGTCATTGGGGTGGTAAGAGTCAAGTCTAAGAAGTGGTGAGCCTAGAGAGCAGCCAGTACCTTCAGCATCTACAGAAAACAAGAAAGCAACAGAAGGGCTGTGGATCCATGAGTCGCTCGGCTACCCGATCACACAGTAATAGTTAGATGGCTAGAGTGCTTTTGCTCTACACAGACAGAAATCACGAGGAGAAAAGGCAAAGTTCTTCTAGTGCACTGCATGGGAAACGTCGGAATCTCTTGGCATCAGACAGCTATAAGCATCAACAACAGACAACCTAAAACAGCAGCAGGAAGTACATCCTAGCATCACAGCCCTGATGAAAGCCTTGGGCGAGGCCACCCAGATCCAAGAGTCTACCAAGACTCTTAACCTTACGGTGACAAGTATGACAGCTTTGTGTAGGCCTAGGAAGTCAGCACTTGATAGTGGCTAGTTTTATAGGCCAAGACCTAGGAGATCTTAAAACCTTTGGCCCATGTATCAAACAGGGTTCTTTAGAGGAACAGAGCTGAGAGGGGAGAAAGGAGAGAGAGAAGAAAGGAGGGAGAAGGGAGGAAGGGAGGGAGGGAGGGAGGAAGAGTGTGTTTGTGCCTGTGCATGCACCTGAATGTGCACATATGTTTATTAGAATGACTTACAGGTTATGGTCCAAGTAGTCCAACAATAGATGTCTTCCAACAGAAAGGCCAAGGATCCAGTAGTTGTTCAGTCCATGAAACTGGATGTCTTGAGAGTCCCACTCTGGTGCTGGAGTCTCAGACAGCTGCTGGGCTTTAGGCTATGTTAGAATGCTGAGAAGTGGGTTCTAATACCAGTGAAGGAATGCCTCGGGAACAGGACACATGAACTTGATGGCTTGCAGGCAAAGGCAAGCCAGCAAAATGCAAAAGCTTCGTTCTTCCTTGTCCATTTATATAAGCTGCCATCAGAAGGTGTGGCCAAGATTTGGGGTGGATCTTCCAACCCCAAATGATCCAATCAAGAAAAGTCACAGGCATGCCCAGCTACCTGGGTTTCAGTTGATTCCAGGTGTCGCTGACGGTCGAGATTAGCCATCACAACCCTTAGGCCATGACTACAGTGGCCATCTCTGCCACAGCTCTGCTGCTAGCTCCTTCCACTGCCACTGCTTTGCTATACTGTATCTGTTGTTTGTTTGTTTTGTCTGGCCACTCCTGCAACTCCACTGTTGCTGCTGTAAAGGCCTCCAGAAGTTCCCACAGCTCTCTCCTGCAGTTGTTCGAGTCTTGGCCAGTCACTGTACCACTTCTGTGGCTCCGTCTGTCTGTCGCCCTCCACTGCGTGTCTGCTTCTCCAGTTGTAAAGCCACTGGCCACTCTTCGATCACACCACTCTGCAGTGTAGCCTGCCAGCTGTTCATCGTTAGTGCTGAAGCTACCCGGCTGTGCCACCGCCGTCTCTCTCTTTTTCTGTGGTTGTTGCTGATATGGGATGCTTCAAGATTTATTTTTATGTTATCCATGTGAGTGTTTTTCTTGAATGTCTGTATGTATGAGCACTGTGTGTATATGTCTTGTGCCTACCGAGGCCAGAAAAGTGTGCCAGATCCCCTGGAACTGGAATTACATGCTGCTGTAAGCTGCTATATAGGCGCTGAGAACTGAACCTGAAGTCCTCTGCAAGAGCAACGAGTGCCCTTAACCACCGAGCACCTCCTCAGCCGCTCATCCATCCGTAGAGCACAATCCAGGCAAGTTCCTACACTCTTAACAAGGTGTTAACCTTTCCTCGGCGTCAGGTTTTGTAATTTTCATTCCTTTAAGATCTAACCCTGAAGTCCGTGTTTCTAATAAAATTCCGCTCAGGATGATATGTGTATTCTCCAAAACAAATGTGTGTTTTACACAATTCTCTTGTCTTGTCCAGAATAAGATCTATATTGAGACCCAAGTCTCATTAAGCTCATGTAGAGCCTTTATGTCGTGTGCCTCACCACTCTTCCTGTTTCTACCCAAATGGTACCCAATTCCAAAACCTGTGCCAGGACTTATGTTAGTTTCCTGGGGCTTCCAAAGCAAAGTACTATACCACAGATTGGCTGGCCTTTTAAAAAATTAAAAATGTATTATCCCACAGTTCTGGAAACAGAAGTTCAAGTGTCAGCAAAACCATCCCCCTTCCCCCAGAAAGCTTGAGGGAAGGAGCGAACTTTCTTCTTCTAACACCTGTGGTCAGCAGCAGGCTCTCATGACCCTTGGCTTTTGGTCACAGCACTCCAAGTTCTGCCTCTGCTGTCATATCACGTTCTCCCTGTGTGTCTATATTTAAATGTCTCTTTTCCTACAAGAACACAAGTTATTGGTTGGAACTTTCATTTCATTTATTCACTTCTGAAAGGGCCTTATTTCCAAATAAAGTCATAGTACCAAGTGCCAAGTTTAGAATTTTAAAGCATTTTTTTGGGAAGTCAAAAATTCAAAATAAGACCATTACAAGGATAAAATCTAGTTAACCTAAGGTTTGGTGATTAATTTTTGTTGTCTTTACTCTTGTTATCTATTAGTTTGCGTCCTTGCTGGCTTGGTTTTTGTGACAAAGACTCGCTACATACACTCCAATGTGCTGGGGAGCCATGCAGATCAGACTGGCACTGGACTATGCTGACCCGCCCTTCCTACACTCCTGAGTGCTGAGGTTACAGACATGTGCCACCACACTCAGCTAGCAATAAGTTTGTCTACTTTATTACATTTTTAAAATCTTCTATTTTTAAAGACATTGCTGAGAAGAAAGAGATAAAAAAGATCCAAAGAAAATATTGCAGAACAGGTAACTGATCATTATAACCCAAAAGTTAGAAAGAATTCTTAACATTAAGCAAGAAAACAAATCAATTTAAAATAAATAAAAAAAATCTAAACTGGTAACTCGACAAAGAAATAAACTAATGTCTAACATGTTTCAAATTCTACAATATTTAGTAATTACTAATCAAAACCAAATACCACCACTTATCTGTTACAGTAGGTAATTAACAACATCAAATACTAGTGAGAATGCAGAACACCAGGAGTAAGTAACTACTGGGGGGAGGGAATGTGGTGTAGTTACTCTGGCAGACAGTTTCAGCAAATCCTTACAGAGCTAAACATCGTATTATCCAGCATGAGATTCAGTAATAGTTCACTGGAGTTTTCAATATTTGTAGCTATTTTACTCATAATCATCAAGAACTAGAAACAACTAAGATATGTGTCAGTATGTGAATGAATGGGTACACTGTGGTATGTCCGTCAAAGGAATATTACTGAGCAACGAACAAATGAGCTACTAAGTTCTTGGCTACTAAGAACTCAAAATGGGAATTGTGTGAGTGAGAAATTCATTTTTACTAATTTCATTTAAGTCAACTTACACCACAGTGGCTGTGTGGCTAGTGGTCATAAAATACTGCACTCACACTACTGAACGGATGAGAATGAGTGAGGAGGGAAGACAGAGATGGAGAAGGGGAGAGCAGGGAAGGATGAGGGAGGACAAAACCAAAACCAGAAGAGGAAGGAAAAGAAAAGGGACTTCGTTAGAGAGCTTGCCGGTGTCATTTAGACAAACTGGTATAGCTTATAAACAGCTCTATAACAGATTTGTAATGCAGAGAGCAAGGACTATTTCGGTCCTGAAACTCACTCAGAGGAGCTGACACCATTCCTAGAGGGGTAATGAGTCACACACACAATCACCACAGGAAAACAACCAGCCATGTGCTTTCCCGCTGAGCGCTATCAGACCTGGAGAACTGCAGCAACTGAAACCAAATGTCCCACAAAATGACAGAGTAAACAACCACGATCAACTTCATGAGACCACCAACCTTGTTATTAAAACCAAAGACATATCTTTACAAACCAGTGTCTATCATGAATAGAGGTGTAAAAAGTACCCAACAAAAGAGCACCAAGTAGAATCAATATATTACTCTATTCATTTGGTTTCCTTTAATTACCTTCATAAATGTTTCGCAGTTTTGAGAATTCAGATGTTGCAGGACTTCATTAGACATATCTATATTTTTCATGCCATTGCAAATGGTTGTTATGTTTGAATTTTTCAGTTGTCCACCTCCAGCATAGAAATACAAAGCTGATCTCTCATCTTGTACCTTTGTTAAAGCCATTTACTATTTCTAGTAGCCTTTGGGTAGATTCCTTGGGATTTCCTATATCATCATGACCACAAATACATTTTGATGTCTTTTTAAAAGTCTACATATTTTTATATCTTTTTCACCCTGCTGCATTACCAGAAACTTACGTTCTCAGGATTGGGCCCGTCGTAATTTTTCACTCTTCCTCCCTCAAACCAGCACAAGTCTGTATCAATCAAAAGCAGTTTTACCATGCCCTTTTCAAACGACAGCACTTCACTATGAGTTCTTTCAAGAGTGTCTGCAAAATGTATCACTCTCTGCATCTACTTTTACCATACTCATGCATTTCTAAACATCAAAATATTAGATGCTTCATGTAAGGATTTATATTTGTCCACTCTGAGGTCTTCCTTACAATGAACATTAATGGTGAAACGTATCATCCCGATGCCATGGCATTGGTGTAAGTACAGAAATACACCTAAGCATAAAAGAACAAAAAGGTAGAGAAAATTCTCACAGGGTCAATTTAAACTGTTTGATGGATGCCAAGACTGGGGGAACAGGACAGTATTCTCAACAAATAATGATGAAAAAACTGGTCATCTGTATGCAAAATTATGGATTTCACCCAATTCTCATACTACGTACAAAATTAACACAAATTGATCATATACCAAACCTAACCACATAAAGCTGCCAGAAGCCAAGAAAGAACCACATAAAGCTAGGGGAAGCCGAGCGGTGTGACGCAGACCTGTCTATCAACCCAGCGCCTGAGAGGCGGAGACAGGAAGACCATGAATACATTGAAGATCAGTCTAGACCACATGAGACTTCGTCTAAAACAAAAACCATAACCTAGTGGGCAATAAGCCAGTATAGATGGAAATTAAACCACCACAACAGTGCACAGTAGACAGGTGGGTCGGCCCAGTGTGGGGAGATGCATGCCCATCAAGTCTGGCGACCTGAGAGGAAGGAGACAGGGGACTCCACAGAGCTGTCCTCTGTCTTTCATGCCTGTGAGTGACATGTGCACACATGAACTCCCCACAATGATAATAAGCAGAGGCTTTCTTAGAGGTGCGTAGTGCATAGCCCGATTGCCCATCTCATACTACAGTCAGATGAAAAGCTTTGAAAATCCCAGTCTCCGGCCACCCGGGAATAACAAGATCAGCATATCTGAGAATGAGATCCCAACACTGGTTGTTTTTAAAGTTCCCTCAGGTTACCACAGAGTGAGCTCCAATCTGAGAAGCACTGAGGAAATGAATCTAGGATTAGTAACTGTCAATAACAAGACATAAAAGCATATGTAAGTTAATTAATCCTTTCTCAGCCTCAGAATCGCCATCTAAATTATAGAAAAAATATACAATCTCCCAGAGTTGATATAGGACTAAGATTATACATAAAGCTCCTGATAAATGTTAATTCTCTGATCCAGGGTAAAACTGATCAAATCTCCATTGCTAAGTGTGAAAAATGCCAATTTAATCATTAATTCCTCCCATTTTCAGTTATTTGATTATTAGATTGGAGTTCAGAACTGCTATTTTTCCCCTTCCTAACACTATGCCACCTGAAGCTATGCCTGCTTTTAAAATTCCTTCTATGGAAGGAAATATGGCTGATCATGTCAGTGATCTTCCAACCTAGAAGCACGGGAGAATCACCAGAGAACATTTAAAAGCACCAATGTCCATGCCCTACCTGAGCCACCCTAGCCAATTAAATCTGAATCCCCAGGTATAGCACCAGAACATTGGTAGTTTGGCTGAAAAGTGATTGTGAAACCGAGTCAGGGCTGAAAAACACTGCTTTGCACTAATGAGATCCCAAACGAACTGGATATGTAAGTCACTCGTGGGATTCTTTAAAAACTGATGGATCCCAGAAACTTACTACGACTTACTGGTTCTGAATCTGAGAAAATGGAGCACTTCCTCCCTCAAACGTTCCCACAGCTCTCGATGCAGACTTACCAGGTCACTACTTTGAGGCATGCACTTGCTTTCCCTATTGCTGTCTATCAGCAAAGATCATTAGAAACTTCCACTCACCCCAAATTCCAAGCCAGTCCAGCAGCTTTCAGCCAGTAACACATGCATTCCATTTGCTGACCTCCTTATACAGTACACAGTATATAGAGTGCACAGTATACAATATACAGTAACCCTCTGACAGATTTTGGTTCCGGGTCTCTGATGTACAGCCAAATAGCCTACGTCATTTACCGTGCATTAGTGGTCTGCCAGTTTAGGACATCCACTTGTCCCCAAAATGGACTCAGACTCCAAGCTTTTTGTGGCAGGCAATACCAGCCCTAATGAAATGTGCCCCATTGATGAGGTTCATAAATCCAGAGGAAATGTAAGTTATTTTTTGCACCTATAAGCAAACTGATATCCATTTATTTTCCTCATACAGACAATGCAAGCAGAAGGGTTTTGGAAAAAGCAAGCCCCAAGGGAGAAGAAATAATACCGTGCCTGAACTCTAAGACAACACAATGGCTAGATGATTTTAACGGAACTAATCAATAAGTAGACATATGTATAGGAAGTCATCACATCAACTCCTTTGAGCCTTACAATAACCTATCAGGCAACTACTATTGTTTCCACATCATGAATTTTTAAAAAGGAAACACAGTAGTTGAATGATCTGCTCACAGTCACACAAAGCAGTTTAGGACACAGCTGATCTGGCTTTGGGTGTCAAATATTTTTAAGTATTCCACTGAAGTTGTAGAAGAGTTATGGCCAAGTAGTTGGGAAAAAAATACAGATAAAGTCTACCACAAAAACCAGAAACTGGAGCTCAGTCAATATGAGCCATTATTATATCTTAATACTGCCCAAGTGATCAGGGAGGAATAATAGTCTATTAAACTGAATTTTTTTGGCCTGGTATATTAGAGCTGTAGATTTTGTAACTGTGGGTAAATTAGATCCAATATGAAATGCAGCAATAAAAATATTTTTCGCAAAAACTTAGTAATTGTCACCATAATGAACTCCCAACCCACCCAGGGTGATAGCTCCCAACACAAGCAGCCAGAATGACAAAGCTTCAAACCAGGAGCAGATGAGATGCCTAAAGACAGCTGTAAACTTCAGTGGAATCCGGTTTGCCTGAAGAATGTGCCAAAGGAGAAGATCCTCTCCGTTGGTAAAAGTCCCCTCTTAGGCACATTTGTTAAAAATAGAAAAAGCAGCCGGGCAATGGTGGCGCACACCTTTAATCCTAGCACTTGGAAGGCAGAGGCAGGCAGATTTCTGAGTTTGAGGCCAGCCTGGGTTACAGAGTGAGTTCCAGGACAGCCAGGGCTACACAGAGAAACCCTGTCTCAAAAAACCAAAAAATAAAAATTAAATAAATAAATAAATAAATAAAAACAAAAAACAAAAAATAGAAAAAGCAAGCAAAATGAGAACTCAAAGAGAGATTATATTGACAATGACTGATGCTTTTCACGAATCTAATTCATTTAATCTTTGTAAAACCTTCCCAAGGTTGAATACATGCACAGAAAAAAAAAAATCATAAAACCACATTGGCTGGCCTCAGAAATCCTTGATTACAAACAGGCGCTAAACACCGTAGCAATCCAATTCTGTTTCCTGTTTCCTTTCCCATTCCACAGAAGGACTGTGTTAGCGAGTTCTTCCAGAGCAGTGTTCCCTCCTATCCCGCAGCAGCCCTCACTCCTGACGTACAGGTCTTCCTCTCTTCCTAACCTGATCTGTACCTGTGATCTCGTTCCCTTCTACCTGGTTGTTGGGTAGAACAAAGTCAGCAGTAACTCTCCTGTCGGATTTTCAAGGACTCCCTCAGGCCAAGTTCCTCTCTTTTCTCTGTATCCTTTCTCCCTTCCCAGGATCTCAATCACATCATTAGCATATGGACAAATCCTAGTTTCTCCTATAAAAAAATACCAATTTGACCAAAAGACCTGTCTTTCTTACACACTAAAGCTGTGTTTAAAATGATGAAAATTTTCCTAGTTGTCAAAAACATTTCGGGGGTGAATTTTGTTTGCATGTGGCCTTGGATTTTACTTTGAGGTTGTTTTGAGGCTAGACCAGGCTGGCCTGAAACGATCCTGTCTCAGCCTGCTTCACAAACATCTTACATGGTAGCATTCGCCACGAGTGACCACCAGCTTTCCCCTCATACTTGATGCTCGCCTCTTCTTTATGGAACTCTCACTGCCATACATAAGGTAATAACTAAAACTGTTAACCTAGTCTTCACATCCCCCCCACCCCACCCCCACCCCCCGGCTCTGGAACCACAGTCGCGCTAGCCTGTACGCCTTCAAATTAAATTCGATCTCAGTTTTAAAACCCACTAGGTTTTTGATGCTACGTTTTTGTCACAACAAAAGTAAATCTACTTGGTGACAGATGGATTGAGACAGATGGATATGAAAAAAAAAATAATGTGGTAGTTCAAAGTTCACTGTAAAGCCCTTCCCAAGTATGCTCTTTGTGTGCTATGCAAACAGGTATCTCAAACCCGGCATCAAAAACCACTTCTAACCGGAAAACACGACTCCTCTCACCCAGCCTTCCTTGATTTTGATTCAACCTTGACTTGTCACCGCCCTCTTGGAATATGAAGGTCAGGGAGCTTGCTTATTTCTTTCTTGTACACCTAGCTTCTAGAACATGTGCCGGGTACAACTTTCCCCAACAGTTACTAGTTGATTGGTTTCCTCTCTAGACACCCCAACCCTCACTGGCTTGAGTGTCCATGGTGTCCTTGGTCTCCAAACCTCTGGGTCATCAAACCTGGTTTTGGAGGCCCAGAGCAGCTTATTACCAATCCTATCTGAAGTACGCATCTCAGCAGGACTCCCAAACCTTCCTCTACCACACACCAGCGTTGGCAGACCCGTAACCTGTCACCCTGACCGACACTCGTCACCCTGAGGCTAGGCCTAGTCCAGCCCTCCCATCCCCATGGTCAGGCTCACTCCACAGGCCACGGGGGCCTCGGAGTCCAGCCTGTGCTCGAATAGCCCCTTCTCCCTGAGAGGCAGAGGAAGGACTTCCCCTCACGCCTCAGCATCCCCTGACCCAGCCCACCTCTCCTACCTGGGCCTGTCGGCCTCGGGTCCCAACTGCCTCACCACGAGGTTCACGCAAGAGCCTCGATGTGTCCAATCCCGGAGACTGCCACGAGCCTGCACACTGCTGTTCTACACTGAGTCGGTGTAAGCCTGGTCAGAGCGGACAGTGCTTCCCCCTGCTGGTCTTCTGAGGAACTTCAGCGTCCACTGTGGGTCCAACTATTAAGTTCTGTGCAGCCTACACTTTTCCTTCTCAGGCCAGGCTTATAAAGCCAACTTTTAGTGAGAGCAGTCTCTAAGCCGCCTATTGGATCCCAAGGGAGTGAGATGGGACTCCCCCCTTTATATTTTAAGATCAGAGCAACGCAGACAGATTAGTACAAAAGGAGTCCCTAGTCTGTGCCAGCATCAGTTGAAAGTTTTCACTACAGTGGACAGAGTAAAAGAACTCAAGATGTAGACGTTGCCTGAAAGTGTGAAGCTAGAATAACTTGTATTGACAAGAATAACTCTATCCATTTAGTCCAGTTCCCTCAAAATTATGACAAGATGTATATGCTGCACTGAGCCCCAACTTTTCATGCTTGTCCAAGAAGAAAGCCACACGTTTGAACTGTCATGTAGCTTAACAGAAGAAGCAGCCTTTGTCCAGGTACAAAGCAGTGGGTTTCCTGTTCCGGGCTTCAGAGATGGGAGATACCTTCTCTTCATTAGTAACCTTACTAAATTTTGTGTTTCACCAACTATCAGTAGCGTGAAGCATCTTACCGGTCTGACCATAAGCAAAGCCATCACTTTGCTTCCACAGAACAGGTCACGTCAACAAACGTTCCAACTTTTGTCTCAGTGTTTCAAAGGAGACAGCATTATGGATGTTGGTTGAGACAAGGGACTGAAGCATTAAGCCACAGTTCCTCTGTGCTTACACCCCTATCTTCCCGGTCTGCTTCTCTCTAAACAATCAACCCACTGCTACCTCCCCTTGGTCCTGCAGAAAGGAGGGCCAGATCTTCTCATGGGCCAGACAGTGATCCCAAA
The DNA here is from genome assembly GCA_028551405.1 of Uromys caudimaculatus. Taxonomy (NCBI): domain Eukaryota; kingdom Metazoa; phylum Chordata; class Mammalia; order Rodentia; family Muridae; genus Uromys; species Uromys caudimaculatus. Next base: position 82,956,328 of record CM052708.1, on the reverse strand, counting down.
ACAGAGGCTGAAAACCTGGTTATCACTGACCCAGAACGTAACCTTACAGGACTTCCTACTACATCCCCAACCCCTGGCTCCATAGTGCAGGTCTGGTCCTCCTCTACAGTGCACCAGCCCAGGTCTCAGATTTGCCTGTCTAGGTCCATTCTTCCCCATCCCCATTCAACTTGGCAGACAAATATATCTAGTGGCCCTGGGCCTGCTGCTCCTCAGACCCCACCAACCTACAATTTTTGATGCTATAAGAAAATACCTGAGGCTGAATACAATAGACTCCACCCATGGGAATACTTTTCCAGTGCCACCATAGATGCCTGAAATTACAGATGGCACCAGACCCGTATACACGTTTCTTTCTGCATATACATAAACATTGAGGAGCTTCATTTATAAATAAAACACAGTAAGATATACTTGACAATATTAATAATAAATTATAAATTTTTAAATAATTTATTGTAATAAAACTACCACCATCCTTCTCTTACATTCTGTAACCATTCTTAAATAAGAGTTATTAGAACAAGCTACTGAGATATCATGAAAGTCTCTCAGAAAACCAAGAAGGCTACTAATTTACCAATTGGTGGGTAGCATATGCTGCGTGGATACAGTTGATAAGACTTACACGATAAGCCTATAAATTATTCAGGAAGATTTTCTGTTAAACATTTTTGGACCACAGTTGATCACAGGTAACTGACACTTTAAAAGAAAAAAAGAAAGAAAGAATCAAAACTGTGAATAATGAGGGGGTCGCTGTAATTTACAAAGTGTCTCAGTAAGGGTTTTACTTCTGTGAACAGACACCATGACCAAGGCAACTTTTATAAGGGCAATACTTAATTGGGGCTGGCTTACAGGTTCAGAGGTTCAGTCCATTATCATCAAGGTGGGAGCATGGAGCACCAAGGCAGGTGTTATGGTTTGAATATGCTTGGTCCAGGGAGTGGCGCTATTTGGAGGTATGGCCTTGTTGGAATGGGTGTGCCACTGTGGGCATGGGCTTTAAAAGCCCCATACAAGCTGCCTGAAAGTCAGTCTTCTACTAACAGCCTTCATATGAAGGGGTAGAACTCTCAACTCCACCTGCACCATGTCTGCCTGGATGCTGTCATGTTCCCACCTCGATAATGAACTGAGATTAAAGGGTGTGTACAACCAAGTTTGGTTCTAAGTTTAGCTGGGTGGGAGATAGTTCCAAAGCCACCACTCCCTTAATCTGTTTATCTCCTTGAACATAGGATTCAGCTCCATTTCACTTCTTGGTGCCCTTTTGTTACTTGAACCATATTTTTTTTTCTTTTCTCAGATTACTCCTCTTCATTAAAATGCTCTTCATAAGAGTGAACTTTAGTATCCACACAACAGAATTTATACTAGACTGTTTTGAGACTTCCTTTGTCAAAACAATCTAAATCTCTTCACCTTAGCCTCAGGCAGACTCTTCAGATAGTGGCATAAAGCAGCCATGTTCTTCACCTAACTATCAGAAAAACAGTCCCTAGGCCGCATACTAACATCTTCTCCATTGAAACCTCTTGGGCCAGCAGGCCTTCACAGTTCAAATCACCCTCATCACCACCATCTTTCATATTTCTACTAGAATGGCCCTTTAAGCCGCACTTAAAGCATTCCATGGCTTTCCAAATCCAAAATCCACATACATCCAAACAAAAACTTGGTCAGGCCTATCACAGCAATACCCCAGTCCCTGGTACCAAATTCTCTTAGTTAGGGTTTTACTGCTGTGAACAAACACCAAGACTAAGGCAACTCTTATGAAAGGTAGCATTTAATTGGGGCTAGCTTACAGGTTCGGAGGTTCAGTCCATTATCATCAAGGAAGGAGCATGGCAGTGTCTGGAGGAGCTGAGAGTTCTGCATCTTGTTCCAAAGGCAAACAGGAGAAGACTGACTCCTCAGACAGCTAGAATGAGGGTCTTAAAGCCCACTCCCAAAAGGAGAGGACTTTGGGCCTGAGAGTGCTAGAGGCCCCAGTAAAGGGGAATGTCAAGGTGGGAATATGGGAATGGGTGGGCGGGTAGGTGGGAGGAGGAATTCCCTCACAGAGGCGGGGAGGGGGAGGGGACACGGGGTTTCCAAAGAGGAGACCCAGAAAAGGGGAAACATCGGAAATGTAAATAAAGTATCAAAAATAAAAATTAAAAAAAAAAAAAGCCCACTCCCACAGTGACACACTTTCTCCAACAAGGCCATGCCTACTCTAACAAGACTACACTCCCAAATAGTGTCACTCCTTGGGCCAAGCATCTACCACAAAAAGAATGCCAATTGTTTCTTATAGTTCTAAAGATTTAGAAGTTCAAAAAGCCAGGAGCCAGAACCTAGCAAGGGCTTTTGTACTATGTCCTCCAGAAAAGAAAACACTGTTTCATCATCTGGTAGAAGGCAAAAAGGATAAAGAAGGAAAGAGACCAACCCCCCATTTTTTAGTACCATCAGTTCTACCCATGAGGATCCTACCCAAGGCCCAAAGGCACTCAAATTCCAGCATGAAGATTTCTGTTTTGATTAAGGGATCTTGGTGGGTTGGTTGGTTGGTTGGTTGGTTGGTTGGTTGGTTGGTTGGTTGGTAACAAGCTTCCCCATCACACTGGGGAAGCTGAGCTGGAAGACAGCAGTCACCAGTCCAAGGAGGCAATAGTGTTTCTGGAATATCAGGCATTACTATTCCTGCTGCTAATCTGAATACCCAGATTCCCGTTGGAATGTCCCCTAAAGACTAAGCAATGTCTACTGACTGCTAAGGTCGGATTCATCTATTCACCCCTTACAAGGGCAAGAACTGGTTACTAAGACGGCCTCTCATTCCAAACTATGAGTTATAAAAGACCCTAGTGGGTACCCAGACCCAGGGCCTCAGGATCCTAAGTTATTTTTATTTTGCCTTTAAAATATTTTATGTAATAGTCATACATGCATAGGACTATGAATCTTCCCCTGCTTTGCTCTCCAGCAATTTCTCCTTTATTCCTCTCGTCATATTTTCTTCGCAACTTCATGTTCTCACTCTTGTTTCTTTTGAATACCCACTGAGTACATTTAGTGCTGCTTATAATTGCATTGGTATAGACCTATATACCTGTAGCATGAGTAGTCTCTGAGAGTCCTCATCCTTGAAGAAAACTGACTGCCCCTGCCACAGCCATAAGTTGCCAATAGCTCCTTCATGCAACCTAGCTATGCTGGGATTTTGGCTGGCTTGATCTTGTGCAGATCTTGTACACGCAGTCACAGCCCCTGTGATTTTATGTGCATAACAGCACTGTCCTTTCCAGAAAATATTGTTTTGCTACAGAAATCTATTTCCTCTGACTCTTTCAATCTTTCTACTCCTCTTTCTGGATGATCCCTAAGCCTTGATGGCAGGTAGTATGCTATAAATGTATGTGGGTCCAGATTCCGCCCTGCCACTAGAGTGTGGGACACAGCCACTGAGAAGGTGAAATGCAGGGAGTGCTTGACTGCTTCTCCCTGTACTGCTGCCACTGGGTGCTGGGCTGCAGAGAAGTGCCGAGACACTGCTCAGGGGGTAGAAAAACACAGTCTAAGATGGAGGAGGCTGAAGTTGGGCTTCCTTGACTCTCAGACATCCAATCACTGCTGGGGTGTCACACAGAAGAGTCAGGAATGAAGGATGGAGGGTCCATAGGCCCATGAAGAGGCTGGAACCATTGGGGACCCGTGAGCTGAGGATAACAATGAACCCAGGCCAGGGAAATGGGAAACTCCAGAGTTAGCTCGTCGGTGAAGGGAGTGGCAGTTGTCTGGAAGTGCAGAGAGGCCTTCTACAGGAGACTTAGGCTTCAGCTCTGTGGTTGAAGGCCTTCTCCATGATCCCCACAGTGGTTTAGATGGAAGAGACAGTCCATGTTTATCCATAGCTTTTACTCACTGTTCATCATGGAAAATAGATGTATATCAACTCATCAGGGTGGATTAGAGATTAAATACCTTTTGCAGGGAGAAATGTCCAGGAAGGGGAGCTTATTGGCTAAACTCTCAGGGCCTCTAGGTAGGTACCTCATTAGCATGAAGAACTCTGCTCTGAGCCTACATGACCACAGGTCACAGTTCCTTATGTGGGGAGTGTGGCATGAGTTCCAGGCCAGGACTCTGGCAGGGAGCAGGGAGGCAGCTACTGTCTCGGGTGGGTGGGAACCTGAGTGCCTGAATGCCAGTGTCTCAGACCTGCTCCACTTTACCAATTTTCCTGGCATGGCCCATTGTCCATAAATGTCCCATTTAGAACTAAGCACTCCACAGTCACTTATTCTCTGCATGTGACCAGTTGTGGTCTCTGTATTTATTGCCATCTACTGCAAAGAGAACTTTCTCTAATGAGGAATGAGAGATACACATTAATCTATAGCTATAAAGATAAGAACTTACGGATCAGTTGATCACTATATCCACTCAGTAGAACAATAGAACTAAATTGGATATAAAGAAATAAATCAAAGTGAACTTAAAGTCTGTATCACAAGATGAAACCTATGCCTGGGCCAAATATCTATAGCTGGCATAGTTACTTCTTCGTAGTCTCCAAGGCTCATGCTTAAGCTCAAGTTCAGAGCTTTCCAGAGCTTGGAGCCTGGAAAAGCAGATAATAAAAAAACAAGAAATACTGACAGAAACCTACGGTAATAAACACCTCTAATGCCAGCATTCAGGAGTCCCATGCAGGAAGATCAAGAGTTTGTAGCCAAGCTGGGGAAGTGATTCAGTGGTAAAATACATGCCATAAAAGTGTGAGGACCTGGGTTCAGATCCCAAGAACCCAAGTGAAAAGCTGGGCACAATGGCGCATGTCTACAATACTAGCACTAGGAGTGGGGTGTGGAACTGGTGGTTCCCTAAAGCTCATAGTGAAACTCTTGGTCTCAAGTAAATAAATAATTAATTAATTAATTAATTAATTAATTAAATGAATCAATAAAAACAGAATGAATGAATGAATGAATGAATGAATGAATGAATACATAAATAAATATGGAAAGTGATCTAACACCTTCCACTACCTTCCACGCATGTCCATATACATGTTCTGAACAGTCACACATATGTGGGGACATCTACATTAACAATTACATAGAACATATACCATACACACACACCTCACAGCACACACACACACACACACACACACACAGTGTGGGAGAGAGTGTGTCTTAGTTAGGGTTGTACTGCTGTGAACAGACACCATGACCAAGGCAACTCTTATAAAGGACAACATTTAATTGGGGCTGGCTTACAGGTTCAGAGGTTCAGCCCATTATCATCAAGATGAGAACATGGCAGCGTCCAGGCAGACTTGGTGCAGAAGGAGCCGAGAGTTCTACATCTTCATCTCAAGGCCACTAGAAGATTAGCTTCCAGGCAGCTAGGATGAGGGTCATAAAGCCCACGCCCAACAAGGCCGCACCTCCTAATAGGGTCAAGCATATTTAAACCACCACAGTGTGTGTGTGTGTGTGTGTGTGTGTGTGTGTGTGTGTGTGTGTGTGTGAGAGAGAGAGAGAGAGAGAGAGAGAGAGAGAGAGAGAGAGAGAGAGAGAGAGAGAGAATGGGAATCAAGGCAGGCTACATACTGAATTCCAGACCAGTGTGGGAGTCGATCAAAGCAGAAGAACTAGGAAAGGAGAAACATTGAGAGAAACAGAATAATCCCTCGAGTGACATTTACCCTCCACAGTACCCCTGGTGCAGGCCTCTGCTTGGCTGCTCAGTTTATTTTGGGATGGAATTCTTCACAGCCAGAACTAAATACGAGTTGATGAGAACCATGAGCTTAAAAGAAGCTGTGTGGCCTCTCTGTGTGCTGCTTTCTTCCTGCCTGGCTTTGAGATACTTGCCATAAAAGACTCTATAAAAATAAATGGAGTGAAGTCTAATCCCAATAAAAGTCCCAGCGGAGACTGAAAACCATTTTATTTAAAGAACAGAAGGTCATGCACTTACCTCGCCACGAATTTCTGGATGCTTAGTCCCTGAGCCTGGCAGATGGCAGATACCCCATGAATATAAAATGATGGTTCTATTAGGTGGTGACTAACCCATCTACAGCTTCAATGGACCCATTGCTCTGCAAGTGGCAGCTCAAGTGGAGAAACCATGGGCTTTGCCTGGAGAGAGGTGCATGAGGGCCTGCCACAAACTCTTGTATATGCGCACCCATTTCTACATATTGACTATAAAGTAATAGTGTGGTAGAAAGCTAAATGCACACTGCCAGGTTCTGACAGACAAGCTGGACTTCGGGCTTCCAGTCCTAGGAGTTACCACTCGGTCCTAGCCAAGTCTGTGCTTTACAGAAGGAATACAGAGGTTGACAATTTATTGTCTCTTATTATTTGAACTTAACAGAGTGCAACCTCTTGGTGTTTTTCCAGTGTCGTTCAAACTTGTCCTAGTGTCTTTTTCCACTGGGCTCTTGCCTGTAAAATCTCCGGCTGGTCCACAATGGGGACTACCCAGAACAGTCCCATTTCAGCATAAGGCTCACTCTGCCTAACTAATTGCTAGGCCCCATTCTGTATTCCTGCCCAAGGGAAAGGGAGCTCCAAAGTCTTCTCCTTTCTCCCCCAGCTTTACAGACACGCCCTACCCACCAGACTCAGGATCTGGCACCTCTGCAGTTGTCCAGTAGGTCTTTGAGCTGAGTAGAAGATACTCATTGGTCTCTCAGGGATCCCCCTGCAGGAAGCCACCACATCCAACTTTATTGCTCCTGTGATGGCACACGACCTCCACCCACTGTAGTAATTACTCACCATGAGGTCTCCAGCAGCCACTTCAGGGCAGGGCTCCTAGATAGTCCTAGGTAGCTCAGAAACTCAATTACATCGTCCCGAAGACCCAGGTTCTCTCCATCTTCCTACTCTGGCCTCATAACACCAATTTCATTTGGCTGACTCTTAAGATTAGTTCCACTCTTTGGATCCTGGGAAGGCTATCAGAATCTACCTAGTGGGGTGTATAAATAACTACTTATAAATTACTTCTATAGATTCATAGAGGAACATTTCTAAAACACCCACCCCCCAAATACCTCTATGTCCCCTAAATTAATACCTCTATGTCCCCTAAATAGTTCATTCTATCACTACCAAGAGGCATTTTCCGAAGCCATCCAATCAGGCATACACAACAGGAAGAAGGATGTCACGATGGTGCAAAGACCATTCACAGTCTAGTCTATATCCAGTCAGAGCACACTGGCCCTGAGAGTAGATGCAGAGAGAATTTGAAGCCAGTTGATCTTAAACAACTTCTTATCAAAAGGGAGGGCCATGGGTCAGTCAGCCACAGATGAGTCTAAAAGGAGCAGAGGATTCACAGCACCCATCACTCCCTCTCCTGCTCCTCCAATGGCCCTCCCTCAGTTGTGCCCACTTATCTCCACATCCACCATCTCCTACCATTGCTCTCTAGTGTATCAGTGTTTGCAGCACACCTGTCTCTACAGTCCTTTCCACACAGTCTCTGATAGATAGAGCCATGGCTCATGCTGCTTTGAGGCCTCAGTAGTCGCATTCTCTGCAAAAGGTACAATGCAACCTCACTCCAGTAATCACGTTCCTCTATGATACTCTGCATCTTGGGAAATCTCAAATTCTAAGTGTGCAGAACCAAACTTATCACCAGGTAGATTATTCTTCAATAGTCCCTGCTTTAGTCAGCTTTCTGTTACTGTGACAAAATATCCAAGATTATCTGCTTTAAAAAGAGGAAAGGTTTATTTAGACTCTAACTTTGAGAGGTGTCAGTCCACTGTCATTTGGTCTGATTGGATTTGAGCCTGTCTTCCTCAAGCCAACTGTTTCTCTACTCCACCAAACTTCTTCACTCACAATCCACCCCACCCACTGGCTCCTCCTCTACCTCAACTTGCCACTGCCCCATGCCCTGTAATACATAACCCCCTCATTCAAGGTTTACCCCTCTGAGGGGGTAGACACTTCTTTTAAGTTTAAAATGTATTTGTTGTTTATATGTTGATTTCTGTACCATCATTCTGGCACCAATGCAGAGCTGTGGTTATCATACTATCTCAAGTGTTTGTATTTGATTTCCTCCCTAGGACGCAGGACCCCTATAGACAACCTACATCCACATCCATCACCATCTCCTTAGCCTGGTTATGTAGTGAGTGATCAATAAACATATGTCAAGAAGAAATGGAACAAATAGGTACTGGTTTTCCAATATTCTTTTGGTTCCTTTTATCTCCATAATTGCGTTCTGCAACAGAGCTTATGTAACGAGGAGAGAGTATTGCTTTAGATTATTTTAATTTGTGGGAAACTACTACAAGTACTACAAGTACCACAGTGATGGCTGGTGAGCAGTCATAGGCAACTCAGATGCAGTCAGTCTCTGTGGCTGACCAACTTTGCCCTTGGGCTATAGATCTTTAGCTTTCCTCAGAACCTATTTAGACAGTATATGGAAGCAGCCATGGAGTAGTTCAAGTAGAGTTTGGAATCTTCCCACTTCTTTTAATTAAACCTTTTTGTTTGGAAATGATTGTATCTTCAAAAGCTATTAAAAGAAACAATACAGAGGATCCTCTCTCCCCAGTTTGCCCAAATGGCAGCATCTTGCAAAACTGTGATGCAATACCACAATGATAGATGGCTTGTAACCCATTCATCTTGATCAGATCATCTCTGATTTTTTTTTTACTCATCTGTGCTAAATGCCATGTAATTTCCTCATCACACAGGTGCACATACTCACTATATTACCACAATCAATACTATAGGGTAGTCCCATCACCAGGGGAGCATGGGTCCCCTGTTGCCCCCTCTTAACACACCCTCCCACTCTCCTCTCCGTTCTCCTTAACTTAACTTAACTCCCTTTTCTAGAATACTGTCATTTTAAGAATCTTATCCAAATGGTATGAGACTTGTTCTGTCTTTTGGACTGCCTTTTGGCTTACTCAGCATTAAGTCTTTGGAGTTCCATCCACCCGGCTGTGTGTGTTAATGGCCCATTCATTTTTTCTATGGGTTAGGACTCTTTATTGGCCATTTATTTGTTGAAAGACACAATTTTTTCTGGTTTGGTGCTATTACCAATAAAGTTACAATGAATAAGTATATAAATATAAACTTTAATGTCTCTGGGATGAACTCTAGTGTGCAATTTCTGAGTCTTGTGTTAATTACATGTTTAGTTTTATAGCATGTTTTCAAGGTGTCCCTGGATTAGATATACTAATTTACATCCTTAGCAGCAATGTAGAGCTAGTGCAGTTTCTCTACATCCTCACTCGCTTTTGGTACTATGTGTATGATTTCATTTTACCATGCAGATACATGTGTAAATATATTATAACTTTAGTTTACAACTCCACGGTGGCTCATGGAATTCAGCATATTTTCACTGTTTATATGAATCTGTCTAGCATCTGCAGAGAAATGTCTACTAATAACATGCCAATTTTCTATTTGGATTTCTTTTTCTGCAATTGAGGTTTGAGAGTTCTTTTTCTATCCTAAATACTCGCTCTTGGTTGGGTTTACAGCGCCCTCCGTTCATGCTGAGGTCCATTTTCAATCTTTTCACCACAGTCTTTTACAGGAGGAATGCTTCAGCCTTTTCTTTTATGGATCATCGAATACAAGCTCTCTTGGTCAAGTCCTGGGTCTCAAGGAGTTTCTTCCCTTTCTAAAACTTTGACCCTTTTGCAGTTACATTTAAGTCCATGGCTTCTTTTATACAAAATGTGAAGTTTAGAGAAATGTTCATTGCTATCCCCATCCTTGGATTAAAAATTACTCTTTCTCTGTTGAATTTCTTCTGTACTTCTCTCAAACAATCCATGGAGAATGTGTTTGTGAATCTATTTCTGGGTTCTGCATTATGTCTCCTGGATCTGTGTGTGTCTACATAGCTATATAGTAAACCTTAACTTTGGGTACACTGGCTTCTCCCACTTTATTCTCCTTTTAAAAGAGACTTTATTTATTCTAGATCCTGTACTTTAATATAAGTATCAGAACACAGTTTCTTCATAGAATTATATTGTGGGCATATAACAAAATTGATTGAAGAATAAAATTATTGTGCCAGAATTATGATAGGAACTACAGTAGACATACAAAATAATTTGGGGAGACTTTGTCATCTTTACTATGTTGAATGAGTTAGCCCACGTTACATTCTGCTGAGGGCTGAATATGCATATATTTCAGCAACTTCCGGCACTATGAGGGATTGAAAGTTATTTTTGGCAAGGCACTACGAGGCTGAGAGGGGCAAGATAAATCTGGGTCAGTTGTCCCCAAATCTGACCACACAAACAATCACCTGCTTGGTAAAACTAGGTCCCTCTGGGCATCATCCAGCTCTAGTGACTCAGGACCTCTAAGGATAAGACCCGTGAGTGGGATTTTGGACCTCAAGCAGACTCAGGTCTACAAGTGTTCCGTGTAGAGAAGCATGCAGCCAGGTGAAGACTGCGAGGCCTCACCCTTCTCATACTGCCCCTGACATAAATAAAGCAAAAGAAAGCTGCAACCAAACCTGAAAGGCAAGTTAACAGGCTTCCATGAAAATGGCTCAGCATGGACATATGGACCCAAATAGCAGGGGCCCTGTCCTACAGGGAAGAAGACTCTGTTTAATTGGTTGTGTATCTTGCCCATTTCTTGTCCAACTATGGAAGAAGCAACCAGAGTCCAGCAGATTGGTAAATGTTATTATTTAGTCATTTAATTATATAGTTAATTAATTGTCCAAACCCGAGGCCTAGAAAACTATGCAGCAGCATGTGGAGCTGTAACCGTCTGAAGCAAGGGCTACTCAGATTGCTGGAAATTTCTTTTCCATAAGTAGCAGAATGAGGCTTTATAACAGAACACATCCTATAATAAGGGCATGCTCATTACATTGTTAGGTTGTCCCCATTTCCCTGATGTGCGATCTAGTCTCTGCTATGTGGTCTCCACTATACAGCGTCTCGATAATGACTTGCACCATGACCCAACAGGTCTATTTCTTCTATGTATGTGCTAATTCCACTAGTTTTCATTTTTTAATGGTGGCAGCCACACATGAACATCAAGTAATGTTAGCTCTTCTGCACTTCACTTTCTATATGATGAGACTCAGGCATTAGAATCAAAAAAAGGGTAAAACCATTTAAAAAGAACACATGACTATTTGGAGCTAAAGGAAGGACATAGAAAATCAATTCAGAAAGGTATTCCTGTGGCCTTTGAGCTAAGCCCTTGCCAGATGTTTTCCAGGATACTGGGACACTTAGATAAGCACAGAACCCTTTGACCAATGAGAACTCAACAGTTAAACCAGAATGTGGCATCCATCTTGGAAAATGGTACACCAGTGTAGCAGCCAGACACTTTCTCTGCTCCAGCTTATCTTACTTAAAGAAATTAGTTCCCAATTCCTGTCATGAGGGGAACCCCCACCCCATACACACACCAATCTGCTTGATTTAAACTTCAGAACTGAAGAGGAAGTTCTGGCTACTAATGATGATTAGCCTCAGAAGTAACAGGCACAAACTCTTAGAAGTTAACACTTAATAACTAGCCCAGGAGCTCCATCCCAGCCCATTGTCTTTCTTGGTAGCAGAACAAGCAGGTCCATTTTCTGGATGGAAGTCAGCTGAGGGCTCTTCTACCCAAAGGGTGCCCATGCGGAAACCCTCTGGAGACAATCTCCCTGAGTGTGTCCACCTGAAAGAGTAAGCAGCTTTTAGCAGGTAGCTCATTGTTTGGACAGAAACTTTTCTAAATCACATAATTCAATCCTTTTCTTACAATCCCCCTGGACTGTGGGTTGGTGATTTTTATTGTTACTGTTGGTGGTGATTTGGGGTGGGGCAGGGGTTGTTGTTGGTTTTTGCCTTTTTCTTTTTCTTCATAAAAGAAAAATACTTGCTAAAAATGTGGGGGAGGGGGTGGGGAGTGGGGAGTGATCTTCTCTGAGGATTTTAGTATTACTGTTTTCTTAGATGATATTCACTGAAACAGCTTGTGCGCATACACTTTATTCAGGGTGAACCAGGGCTATATATGATCCTTGGAGAGTGGGAAGGAGGTTTCAGAGTGAATGTCAATCATTGGCTGAAGTTTAAGTACTGGGAATGCCTCATTTGCATGGAACAGCATTCCAGGAATCCCAGGTACTTGCTGGGCAGGTTCTTATTTGGAAAGAGGAAGTTGAACCTGTAGCTTTGTCAAGGAGTGACTTTCCTCAGGTAGAGGGTGCAGTGGTGGAGTTCCCCAGACAAGGACGGGCAGAGAAGAGGAAGCTCTTCTCTCAGAGAAGGGAGTCCATTTTGTGCCGAGCTCAGAGGAGCTATCTTGACTTGGTAGACTGGGACCTTAAATAGCAGGGTTTCCCCACACCTCCCACTGAAATGCCCTGTTCTCGCCACTCTCTCTCTAGAGAATCTCAGTGGGAATCTCAGAGCATTTCATACGCACTGAAACTTGAGGTCTTTACCTGGGTCCCTGTGGGTACCCACAGATTGCTCAGCCTTCTTTCAACGCCCTGGCCCCACTGAACTCAATTGGATGAGCATTCTCCATATATAAGCCTTCTCCCTGGTGGTTTTACAGTTGTGCAAACTCATATGTGTCTTCAGTCCATGTCAGGCTGTCTGATCCCCTAGAACTGTATGTGAACTGCCTTCGAAGCCTGAGAACCCTCCTAGTAACAGGCTGTCTATTTCAGATAAGAATGGGACTTTTAGCACCATATTCAATTTTCAAGTGCCCATCTCCTTCTCTGCTTGCCTGCCATTGTCCTTTGAGGCTCCAGTTCAGGCTTTTGTGATGGCTAAACATCCTTTTATACAGCCAGGGAAAGGCATTCCAGGCAGAGACACGATGGGACCAAAGTGAACAGTGTCTTTTAACTAGGCCAGAATCTTCCAAAATGAATGCCTGGTAGCTTTTGGTTCATCTTGGAAATAGGAAGAAACTACCAAGGAAAGTTTCTTGAATATTCTGCATTTTTTTTTTTTTGTACATTGGATCTGTACACACGGTAGAACTTTACAAAGGTATTGATTGGTTACAAGCCTATGGAAACGTATTCTCGCCATACTTCCAATCTGAAGGCTTATGATGTACTACTCACTCCTCTGTCATCTTTGGTGCAAGCTCTTCCCTCAGCCTTAAACCCTACTCCCCGCTTCTGGAAGGGGCCCTTGCATTAGTAGTTTTTGTTTTTATTTTTGTTTTTGTTTTTTAGATAGGGTATCATGTAGCCCAGGCTGGCCTCTGACTTTCTAAGTAACTGAGGATGCCCTTGCTTTTCTAATTCTCCTGCTTTGTACTGGGATGACAAATGGGTGCCGCCATGCTTGCTGTTCTGATATGTACACAACCACCATGGCTCTAAGAGCAGCATCCAGGAACATGATGCCCGGAGTATTCTCTGAAGCACATGCAACCAGGGGAAAGGGGTTGCAGACAAAACTGAAATTAGCCCTCAATGTGCTGATCCTCTAAGAGCTAAGCCTGAGGAGAGAAGGTGTGTCTGCCCATGAGGCGCAGAGGGTACGTTTAACATGTGGGCCTAGGAGCAGGGAGAGAAAGACTTGAATTGTACCTCTGTGCTTTAGTCACTGTAGAGCCCTAGAGAAGCCTTGGATGCACCATATAAAACAGCCCCCAACTGGTAAGACAGTCATTATGGAAAAGGAACCACAGTAAGCACTCAGAAGACATGGTTTCCAGGTGATACCATCCCTCATCATCACGTGAGCCTGTGCAGCCTCAGCCCACGCCGAGTGTGATACCCACCTGAGCACCTCATCCCGATCCACGGGCTCATCCAGGTCCTCCCAGTCACTTTCGTTCCCTTGGGATCCCTCTGGAAGTGAAGACTTTAGGAGAGCACCCAAACAGAACTGAGGCAGAGGAATAGTCTCTGAATCTGCCTCCAGACACTCTTCACAGGGCAGCTGGCCTGCAGATGCGGAGTTGAGGGTCAGGTACTCTTCATAGTCCAAGGTAAGAGAAGAGCTTTCAGGTAGAAAGCACATGGCACCATCAGCATTACCCCGGTCCAATTCAAGACTGGAAAACAGAAACCTGTGTGTCTTCTGGCCTTCGTCAGAAATTCCTAGCCCATCTTCTCCTTGCCTCTCAGGACCCTCATCCTGGTTCATCATCTAAGGCCCAGCCAGGTTCAAACAACTCCTGCCAAAGAATGCCCTTGGTACCAGGATGCAAACAGTAAATATAATATGGTCCCTGAACTGGTGAGACTCCCAAGCTAATGAAAACAAGAACAGCTCAGAAATATTATAGTGTGGGTAACAAGCAGAGGAGACTCGGTCTATTATTCCTAGGAGCCTGTAGGGGGAGCTGCTGGAGGGCACAGGACTGCAGGCAAAGCTATGAGCTGGGATCAGTTCCAGGACCTGCTTTTTACACTGAGATTCTGGATAGGTTTAGTCTTCTCTGTAATCTTAATTTTCTTATCTGAAACAGTGGAATAGGATTGAAAGGATTGTTAAAATGTTTCAATTAAATGATTGCTATACATCATATGCTTTCCAGTACTCCTGGCACGGGGTAAGGTTTCCATTGATGACATGCTGTTTTTATGACTCGGATGGTCTGAACTATTTTGGCAGACAGATTAGAGGAAAAGAGCCCAAGGAGAGTAAGAACAACCTTCAAAGCACTTTGTGCAAATACCAGGTCCTTTTCTAAGCACTGATAAAAAGTGTGTGTTTAGAGAGGCAGCCAGCTGGAGTGACATTTATTCCCCATGTCAAAAGAAGGACACAGGAGGCAGAGGACGGGTGAGACTCATTATCTGGAGATGCACACGCAGACGCAAGAGAAAGATTCAGCCTTCCAGGGAGGATCCAAGTTAGCCATGCACGCCTTGGATAAGAAAGAGTAGTCCTGCAGACAGTGGGGTGCTCAGCGCGGCACGGCAGACGTGCAGAGAGGCACTCAGAAAATGTCCGTCGCTAATCTGGTTAGAGAAGATGAGAAGGAAAATCTAAGAGAAAAGGACAGAGATTTAGTTGTTGTTTTAATCAAATACATGGGTCCTCATTTCTCAACCTCTTCCCCCCACCAGATAAATGAGTTAGTTCTGTTACCTGCTCCCAGCCCTACTCCCCTTTCCCATAAAGGGCCTTTCACTTAAAAATCAACTCTAGAATACCCTAATAGCTGCAAGCCCACCAACAGCAGACAGTGTATACCCCAGCGTGAGTTTTTCTGTGAAGAGACATTATTTCCACTCCTGAAAGATAGCTACAGGATGTGTATAAAAGTGCATTTCATGTGAATATATGCATGCTTATATATAAAAATAAATGATTCTACCGCGACTGTAAAACAATTTAGAAATTGTCAAGTACTTGGGAGGGAAATCCGTCTAAAATTTTAATAAACGTGATCAAATTGTACATAAATTATGTTTTCTTATAAGCATAGTGAGGGAATACCAGGGAGTTATAACACAAAGCGAGAAAAGCCAGGGACTGCACAGGCAGACACAGGAGGCCCTGAGAGTGCAGAACACAGCTGCCTATGGGCCGGCGGGGCTGCCTGGCTGGCTAAGCTGCACCTTCACCCCCCCCCCATATTTCAAGAAATAGCTCTAGCTATGATGTGAGACTCAGCCAAAGAGAAAGTGATCTACTCCTACAGCAGGAGAATCGGGGGTGTTGGACATCCTACAGTGACGCCCAACTGTAATGAGACTTGATGTGATTCTCACCTGATGCCCAAACTTCAGCAAGAAGCCTTGTGTGAAAATGTATCCTCAGCCATAGGTAGGCAATCCAACCCTTCCATGACAATGGACTGTGAGAGCTTTATAGTCTCTGACTATAGGATATAGATGAGAACAAGGAAAGGAAATCCAATCTGTGTTTGCTTGGGTGCTGGCAGCCATCTTGTCTTAAGAAGGAGCCACCTGGCAGAGAGTAAGTTCTGGCAGGTTTCTGGGAATTTCAATTGATGAGGCTTTGTCATTTCACAAGACACTGCCCAAGAAAGAGTTAGAACGAATTGTCGTGCTGAGTTCTACTGTGTACCAGGCACTGGACTGTCCTGTTTCTTCTGACTTGCACAGCAGCCTGGGAATCATGGTGCTTGTTTACAACTCAGAAGCCCTCAACTGAGGAAAGACAACTCTCCAGGCCCAAGCAATAGCAAGTGGTAATGCTGACTCTATAAACTGCATGCTTCACAGTTTGTGCCTTTTGCCCTAACTGCAGAGTGTGTGACCCAGAGAGGCCAGAATCAAAGGGTCAGTTTGCCTAGAACATACACCTCAGACCTGCCGGTGCTCCAAAGGAGTCCATAGAGAACCTCAGTACCACTTTTGAACACTAGCTAGGATCCTACTCACAAGTTAGGGGCCCCTCCTTTAGTGATTTCTAAGTACAAACTACACTTTTATTTTTTCAGATATAGTCGCCGTGAGTACATTAACTAGCGCTAATGACCACCCTGTGGGGAAGGGGCAGCCATGCTTCGTGTCCTTTCAGAGAGGAGAAGCAGTCTTAAATGGAAGAAGAAAACCAGGCAAAAGAAAAACCAGGAGACAGGGAGCTTGTAGGGGGGGAACACTGCCATCCCCAGAACCGTCATGTATCTAAATGCAAAGAGGCACGTGGGCCCAGAGGGAACAGCACAAAGGGTGCTGCTGCCTATGGTCACAAGGGCCACAGGGCCAAAAATGTACCAAAAAAAAGTGGTAACCACAGCCACTGAGGATCAAAAGCCTCACTAGAATGATCTGGACAAAGCTGAAGGACTCTAAGTGACCCTCCAAAGGGTAACACCCTCCAAGAGTGACAGGTTTGGGGCATATGGTATACCCTTGCAAGTAAGCCACATTTAATCTGATTCAGAAAAACAAACAAACAAAACCAAAATAAAATGATTCTCTTGTACCAATGTTCCATCCCTTGCCAAGAACCTATTGGCGTTTAATTGCTGCTAGGTGAGGGAAAGTCAGTTTTCTTTAATGGAGTGACATTTGGTGTATTGATCACAATCCAGGGCCGGCCACACATCCAGGAGAAGTCAGCCAACACAAACCAGACTCCACGATTTTGGGGTTGTTTGTTGTTTAAGTGGTAAGGGATGGAGTTGTGTGGGTAGGGAGGGCACTGGGGGAGGATCTGAGGAGGTGAGGGAGGGTGAATACAATCAAAATGGATTACACGAAAATTTCAAATAAATAAAATACTAGTTTTGAAAAACGAATAATAATAAGATAAAAGGAAATGAGGTAAGGATTTGCAAGTAAAAAATATGAAAAGGTAAATTTCAGCACAACATAAGGGAGCATTGTCTGACCAACAGGGGTGCGGTGAGAGACAGCTACTCGGGCAGGAGCAAGTTGTGTACCCTGGAAACACTCAGGGAGCCCTTCCTGCAGGATGTGTGCTCCTGTGTGGAGGATGAGCTTAGAGTTGACCATTTTCAAATGAAACCTGCTATGATGCCATATCACGAATGAAGCACAGGTGGCCTGTGCTAATTAAAAGTTAAAAATGTTTTATTAACTATTGATGAGTTAAAGCCATCATGTAAATCTAGATCTAGCCAGACTTGCACTTAAACCCAGAAAAACCCGGGAGTCAAAGGTCCCTTTTCAAACTCCGTGATAACAAAACTTTTAGACATCTAGGGATGCTGAGATGGTTCAGCAGGTGAGAGGGCTTGCTGCCAAGCGTGATGGCCTGAGTTTGAGTGCAGGGAAAGAACTAACTCTCCCACTTGTTCTTGTGACTTCTACACATTCTCTATAGTTTTTACATTCAACATACACACACACACACACACACACACACACACACACACTTTTTAAAACTTTTAGATATCTAAACAAATGGCATTATACCTATAGGGAAGAAGAATTCTCATGTGTTCCATGGAAGCACACTAAAGGCTGGCCTTGGGTGACTCTAAGTTCTTCCCATGATCACTTCATCAAACACATCATATGATGTCCAGGATTCCACTGTAAGGAATGGTGACTGTAACATTGTAAGGAACTGTAACATTGTAAGGAACTGTAACATTGTAAGGAACTGTAACTGTAACATTGTGATGAACTGTAACTGTAACATTGTGAGGAACTGTAACGTTGTGAGGAACTGTAACTGTAACATTGTGATGAACTGTAACTGTAACATTGTGAGGAACTGTAACTGTAACGTTGTGAGGAACTGTAACTGTAACATTGTGAGGAACTGTAACTGTAACATTGTGAGGAACTGTAACTGTAACATTGTGAGGAACTGTAACATTGTAAGGAACTGTAACTGTAACATTGTGATGAACTGTAACTGTAACGTGAGGAACTGTAACTGTAATGTTGCGAGGAACTGTAACTATAACATTGTAAGAAACTGTAATGGTAACATTGTAAGGAACATTGACTAGATAATGAGAATTAGGGATGGATGTACTTGCCCATGCTGTTTGTATGTTACAAAGCAGGTGGTTTTTGTTTGGTTTGTATAGCATTCTTTTAAAAAATTGTATCTGTATGCCTTTAGGTACAGTAATCCTGGCCCCTATTTGCCACAGTTCTTTTCTCCCAGAGCCCAGCTGTAACATCCTTACTTCATACAGTGGTCTCTCCATCTGAGATCAGTTCTGGGACCCCCTCCAGATACCAGAATCCCCAGATGCTGGAACCCCCTATATAACAGGTAGCACATGCTTGTGTATCAGCTACAGACTTCCTATTATAAATATTAATTCATTTCTAGATCACTTATAATAACAATACAATGAGAATGGTTTATAGATAGTTGTTAGACTATAATGCTTAGACAATAATAGCCCAAACACCTGTGTATGTGCAGTAGAAATGCATTTTCTATTATTTTTAATCTGGGGCTGGTCAGACACACAAGTAGAGAACCATTGGCAGAGGGTTAAGCACATCGTGCCACCTGTCGGTCCCCATGAGTCTGCTCTTGTCACTCTGTTACAATGACCAGGAAAGAGAGTCACTGAATCCCAACAGCTTTATATAGTTTCAAACACAAATTATTATTTCTGGTTGTTACCTGTTCATGCTCATGCATTAAGCTAACAAATGCCAAGCAGCAGAAACAAACCCTGCCTCTTCTGAACCCCTCCTCCTCCCCCTCCCTCCCTGCTTTAACAAGTTTCAAGGTATATATATGTGTGTGTGTGTGTGTCTGTCTGTCTGTCTGTGTGTGTATGTATGTTTCCAAACTGAATTGAAAAGTATTTCTTTCATGAGTATAGGAATTAAATCTAGAAATTCTTAGAGGTGGATAGGTACCAAACTACAGACTAAATAAAAAATAGTCATTACAATAAAAGCTTCATCCTGGTTTTAAAGATGGAAATACACTTTCAGGTAGTGTTGATAATAAAGTTTTATGTCATCAGTAGAAATGAGGGTATGCACAAGGTCTCCCTTTGTACCACAGCAACTGAAGAGACCATGGCGATGCAGAGCATAGACTGTACGCAGGGAGAGAACACAGGTCTGCCATCGGTAGTCTCTAGGACATACTGGGGATGCTGGTCACCTGGGTGGAGTTTGCTTTTCCCCAAAGGTCACAGGGAAGATTGTAGCACCTCCCACCACAGGCTCCTATTGTTTCTTGCTCCCCTCAAAAGCCTGAAACAGGGCTGGGCAGCACAGCCTCTCTACGGCAAGTGATTGCTTGACTGTAATCAGCTGGCAATGCAGTGCACACCGTTTACAAAGTGTCTGTAAGCATGGACCATCTTACCTTCCCAATCTCCTGATATCACACACGGAATAGCAGTTTTGTCTCATATCCTTTTCCAAAGAGGTGGCCAGTGCTGGTGTCTCTGGTTTGGGGTGGAGTTTGCACACGTGAGGATGAGACTCCATAGGATGCATCAAGGACCTGGCCCAGGACCTCTGTTTGTCTCCATTGCCCTTCACCTCTCTTGAAGCCTTGTAGGAAGACTCTGGCCTGGGACTCAGACCTTCCCCTGTGTCCAGAGAGGTACTGTCTCTCCAGTTGTCCTCTTGATCCAGGCTGGGGCTCTGCTCTGATTCAGCACAGGGTGCCATGGTGAGTCTTTGGTCTCTAGATAGTTCAGGGGACTATTGAAGAAATGTGAATGGTTACAAGCACTGTCTCACACACTGAAGAAACTCTAAAGAAGGTTTAGGAAATAAAAAGGTTTGGGTTGAAGAGATGGCACAATGGATAACAGCAAATGCTACTCTTGCAGAGGACCAGATTTGGTTCTCAGCACCCACATCAGGCAGCTCTCCGGCACCTGTGGCTCCAGATCCAGGGAGTCTGATGCTCTTTGCTGACCTGTGTAGGCACCTGCACTCATATGTGCATACTACAGGCAGACATACACACATGCACATTTTAAAATTAAAATATTTATAAAGAAATCAGAAGATTTTCCAGGTGCTTTGAAGTCTGAGCTATAAAGAGATATATATTGCAATCAGGGTCTTTCCTGTCAGGATCCACCCTGTTCCCGGGGCAACATACTCAGCCTTACCTTTAAGTACCTTAGTGTGAGGGCAGTGACAGCGAGAATGTGAGCTCTGTTTTTTAATGAAATTTAAAAAAAAAATAGTAGTTTCTCTAGCCCATCAGTTGATTCTTTATGATTTCTCTTACTGGACTCTGAAAGTATTAAACGGAAATTTCAAAACATAATGAATTCATCCTTCAAAGCTGAACTGTTGTTCTGAGTAGCATGACAAATTCTCAAACTCTCCTCTTGCTGCAGCTTGCCCAGCACATGCCCCCCACCCTTGTGCCTAGTGTTTCCATGTTGTATGCACTACCTGCACGTTAGCACACTAGCTCTCTTGGCCCGAATCAGCGGTGCTTGTGTTCATTTTAGTTACTAATGGCCCCAAATGCAAGAAAGTTATGTAAAGAAGAAATATGGAAGCCAGAGTAGTTCTGTGGAGTTAATCTGGCAATGCCACTGGGCATATAGAAAAAAAAAAAGTGCACGGAGGGTTCAGAATTGCCCAACCTTTCAGGTATCCACTGTGGGTCATCTTCCATGAATGGGGAGAATGGCTGTGTTAGCCAATTAAACAAAATGACAGCAGGAGGAGAAAGGAAAAGGAAAGGAAAGGAAAAATACCGTGCTTTAAACAAAATTCCTAGTCTCATGCCTAGCTCTGCAACAGAAGACCAGCTGCAGCTTTCCCTCACCCATCCTCACAACGTTGTGGATCCCACAGACTATACCATGTCGGGCTCCTTCCCCTGACTTGTTGCTTTGTCTCAGACCCCAACACCAGCATGTCTCCCTGCTAAACAAAGGGCTACACCTCCCAAGCAAGCGAGCAGACAGAGGGAAGATCCACACACACTTCTGCTCTTGAGATCCAGCAACAGCCAATCTCATCTCAGTTGTGGTCTCTTTCCTCCTCACAAAGATCTTTTCCTCCAGTGTTCCTTGCCGCCAACTTATCCCAGTTACCCAGGCTCCTACACTAGCAGGCATTTCCTGTAAACACAGCAGCAACTGAACAGGCCAGAGAAACAGGTAACATACAGCATTTAGACTCTTTGAAAATCCAGAGAAGAAACAGAAACCAAGGAACAAAACAACCCTCCAACACAGACATAATCCTCAATAAATCCAGAAATCAGCACCCACATCTTGAATCAACCCATAAACAGATGCCCAGACATCAGCATGGAAATGCCATCAACAACAACCAGGACAATGTGTCTCCACTACAGCCCAGGTCTCCTATCACATCAGGCCCTGAATATTCCAACATAGTTGAAGCTCAAGAAAAAGACTTAAACCAACTACACAAAGATGACAGATGTCCTTAAACATGAAATGAATAACTCCTTCGAGGAAAATACAATGAACAATTGGAGGGAATTAATATATACCTTAAAGAAACCCAGGAAAACATAAACCCAGCAATAGGAGAAAATTAATAAATTCCTTACAGAAAGCAAAAACAAAAACAAACAAAAACCCACAAACAAAGAGGTGAAGGAGATGACTAAAACTGTTTAAGACCTAAAACTGGAAAAGAAAATACAAATTAAGGGAATTCTAGAAATAAAAAATTTAGGATTTTGGACTGGAACTACAGAGGCAAGTTTCACCAACAGAATACAAGAGATGATATGATAGAAGAAATAAATCGGTCAAAGAAAATGTTAAATTGGAAACACTCCTGACACATCCAGGAAACTATGAAAAGACCAAGTCTAAGAATAATAGATATAGAGAAAGGAGAAGAAACCTAGCTCAAAGACTCAAAAAATGTTTTCAACCAAATCATAGAAAAAAATTTCCCTAACCTAAAGGAGATGTCTATAAAAGTACAAAAGGCTTACAGAACACCAAACAGACTGGACTAGAAAAGAAGGTGTCCTCACAACATAATAATCAAAGCACTAACTTACAGAACAAAGAAAG
The DNA here is from genome assembly GCA_028551405.1 of Uromys caudimaculatus. NCBI lineage: Eukaryota > Metazoa > Chordata > Mammalia > Rodentia > Muridae > Uromys > Uromys caudimaculatus. The sequence goes on along the minus strand of CM052708.1, from coordinate 82,933,868 downwards.
AATAGCAAATGGTTCATGGGAAAAAGATCAAGTAACACATAAATGCACCTGACTTATAAATGGAGACGCTAAAAGCCAGAAGGGCCTGAAGAGATGTGCTTCAGACTGTAACAGACTAGCTCAGACTACTACACTCAGAAAATATGTTCAAAGACCATCAATGGAGAAAATAAGATATTCCATAAGAAAGTCTAATTTAAACAATATCTATCTACAAATCCAGCCATACAGAAGGTTCTAGAAGGAAAATCTCTAACCTAAGGATGTTAACTACACCCATAAAAACACAGGGAATAAATAATTTCACACCAACAAAATGAAAAGAAGGAAAACACATTCACATACACACATCACCACCACCAACAAAGTAACAAGAATTAAAAGTCATTGGTCTCAATTCCTTAACAAAAGATACAGACTAAGAGAATAGATGCAAAATCCAGGACCCATTCTTTTGCTGTATCCAACAAACACATCTCAGGGTAAAAGGTTAGAAAAAATATTCCAAGCAAATGGACCTAAGAAGCCAACTGGTGTAGCCATTTTAATATCTAACAACATAGATTTCAAACCAAAACTAATCAAAAAGTTAGGGAAGCATATTACATACTCATCAGAGAAAAGAATCAGGGAAACACCTTTCATAACAGCCTCAGATAATATATTTTGGGTAATTCTAATCAAGCAAATAAAAACTTCAAGTCTTTGAAGAAAGAAATTAGAGAAGATATCAGAAGATGGAATGGTCTCCCATTGTCATTGACAGGTAGGATTAACATAGTAAAAACGGGCATTCTACCCAAAGAAATCTACAGATTCAATGCAATTATTATCGCAATTCCAACACAATTCTTTACAGACCTTGAAAGGACAATTTTCAACTTCATACAGAAAATTTAAAAAAAAAAAAAAAAAAAAAAAGGATAGTTTTTTGTTCAACAATCCTGAACAATAAAAGAACTGCTGGAGGTATCATAATCCCTAACTTCAAGCTGTGCTACAGAGTTATAATAATAAAAACCACATAGTATCAGTATAAAACAGACATTTTGATCAGTGGAATAAAGCTGAAGACCCAGACATAAATCTACACACATATGGATACCTGATTTTTGGTAAAGAGGCCAGAAATATACACTGGGGAAAAAAAGACAGTATCTTCAACAAGGAATGCTGATCAAACTGGATGTCAGCATATAGAAGAATGCAAATAGGTACATACCTATTATCCTGCACAAAACTCAAGTCCAAACGGATCCAAGACCTCACAATAAAAGCAGACACACTGAACCTGATAGAAGAGCAATTGGGGAATGTCCTTGAATGCATTGGCGCAGGACAAGATTTTCTGAACAGAATAGCAATAGTGCAGGCACTAATATCACTTGATAAATGGGACCTCATAAAACTGAAAAGGCAAAGAATACTGTCAGACAAAGAGGCAGTCTACAGGATGGGAAAAGATTTTCACCAACTCTACATCTGATGGAGGGCTGATATCCAAAATATATAAAGAACTCAAGAAACTAGATATCAAAAACAAAATATCCAATTAAAAAATGGGGAGCAGATCTAAACAGAGAGTTCCCAATAGAGCAACCTCAAATGGCTGAAAACCTTCAAAGACATGTTCAACATCTTTAGCCATCAAGGAAATGCAAATCAAAATGACTCTGCGATCCCATCTTACACCTGTCCGAATAGCTAATATCAATGTCACACAGGTGACAACGCATGCTGGTGAGGACGTGGAGCAAGGGGAACACTCCTCCATTGCTGGTGAGTGCAAACTTTTATAGCACTACGGAAATCAATGGTGATTCCTCAGAAAGTTTGGAATCAATCTACCTCAAGACCCAGATGTACCACTCTTGGGTGTACACCCAAAGGATGTTTCATCCTACCACAAGAACACCTGCTCAACTATGTTCATTGTGGCTTTATTCATAAGAGCCAGAAACCGAAAACAACCTAGATGCCCCTCAAAAGAATAATGGATGAAGAAAATGTGGTACATCTACACAATGAAGTATTACTCAGATGCTAAAAAAATAACGTTATCAAATTTGCAGGCAAATGAATGGAACTAGAGAAAAACCATCCTAATTAAGGTAACCCAGACCCAGAGAGATAAATCTGGTATGTAAGGGATGGCTCTAATGTTCTGGATGCTGAAGGTACTGTCCCCAAATCTGTTCTCGACTGATCAATAAAGATACTAGCGGCTAATGGTTCGGTGGAAGAGGTGGAACTTCCAGGTTCCCTCAGGCAGGCTAGCAGACACAGGAGGAAAGAGATTCACCATGCTTAGGCGGGAGAAAGAGCCACCAGCCATGTGAGATCTCAGGTGGAGTGGCCATTGGCTATCTCCCTGACTAGGCCTGGGGTAGGAGGTGGGAGATTAGAAACATAACTAAGCTGGGGGAAGATTTAGGGTGCGGATCTGGGAGTGAAGATACGGGCACCTTAGCTGAAGGAGGCTTAGAAGTGTCCGGCCATTGAGCTAAAAAGCATATTAAAAATAAGCTTGTGTGTGTGTGTGTGTGTGTGTGTGTGTGTGTGTGTGTGTGTGTGTGTGTATGTGTGTCTTTCCTCCACGGATATAAAGAACCAGGACAGGGCTGGTAGCACAGACCACCCACAGCTTAAAGTAGGATAGTAGAAACTACACGCTACAATGGTATACACTCACTTACAAGGGGGTATAGCTGTTAAGTAAATGATAACCAAGATAAAATCCATAGACCGCAGAGGGATTAGGTAAAGGGGAAGGTTCCGGGAGGGATGCAGAGATCTCCCTGGGAGAGGAAAATAGAATTGAGTTTATGGGAAGATGGGAAGGGATGGGGAGCAAAAACCATTGAGTTTAGGGGGAGATGGGGTAGGAGAGAATGCAATGAGAGACAGCTAGAATTGGAGGGGAGAACTTGCTAGGAGGGGCAACCTAGTGTGTGGAAACTTCCTGGAATCTATAGTCCTAATGAATCTAGGATCCTAATGAGGAATCCTAGAAACTGGGGATACAGAGTCTCAGCCGATCATCTCGTAGCCAGGCAAGGCTTCCAATGGTAGGTGCATTCAGTTGGGATATTGGCCAAGTGGGTCTCATGGAAATCTCTAAATGACCTAGACTGTTGCTAAGACAAAAGGCTACTCTCTAAAAACTGATAGTGGGCCCCATGGCCAAGGACAGGAACCACATAACTCGCTGGAAAAGTTGAACTAGTGCCTACACAAAGTTCCCATCCTACATGCTAGTCTCTTTGGCGTGGGAAGGTACTCTGCAGGCTACCGAAAGGAAAATATGGACACCAATCCAACCATAAAACCATTGACCTACAATCTGCCCTGCCTGCAAAATATGTAGGACAGTAGTGGCACAGGACCTGTGGGAGTAGCTAGCCATCGTCTGATTTGACCTAAGACCTACTCCATGACACTGCTTGGGTAACCAGGAAGTGGGGACTAGATAGCCTAAAGATCTAGGGTAAAAGCCAAACAAGACTGGTCTAAAAGTAAATGAATAAATAAATAAAATGATTCCTCATGATATTCTGCTATGCTTATAGATCAGTGCCTCATCAGTTATCACCAGAGAGGCTTCTTCTGGCAGGAGATAGGAACAGATTCAGAATCCCATAACCAGACATTATTCGGAGAGAGAATCTAACCTGGAGGTCTTCATCAAATCTCTCCTTCTCAGAGCTCAGAGAATCCTGCCGAAGAGCAGGCAGAAAGGCTCTGAGAGCCAGAGGACTTGGATAGCAGGCGAACAAGGCCCTCAGAATCAACTAAGCCAGGCACATATGAGCAACTGAAGCAGCAAGCTCAGGGCTTACATGGGTCTATACCAGGTCCTCTGAGCACATATTACAACTGTTAGCTTAGGTTGTTTTTAATGGGACTTTTGACTGTGAGAATGAGTGGGTCCCTGACTCTTGTACCTGTTCCTAGAACTCTTTTCCTCATGTTGGGCTGCCGTGTGCAACTTTGCTTCATCTTATTATATTTTCTTTTGTCACATTTGATCATTATCTCTTAGGAGCCTGTTCTTTTCTAATGAAAGGCAGAAAGGGAGTGGTTCCGGAAGGAAGGGAAGGTGGGAGGAACTGGGAGGAGGGGAGGGAGGGGAACTATAATCAGGGTATATTGTATGAGAACAGAATCTATTTTCAGTAAAAGGAAAGAGAGAGAAAAAATTAAAAATCCCTTTTTTCCCATAAGAATTCTTAAGTTTCTTTGCCTTTGCCTGTCATCAGACATTTATTTCTCTGGACTTCTAGCACAGGGCTCTTTCCTGGGCCCCTTAACACTTCTCTAGACATGACTTGATTCACATCTGCTGCTTGCAGCCCTATGGCCACTTAGCTTCTGATTTTAATGACCTATTGTGGCTTTTTTAAGTGCAAGGCTACTTTTTAAATTTTTTGTAGCAAGACAATCATGTCTCACTGGAAGACTCCACACTGTATATAGCAGGGCATTCTTGTCTGATCCCAGCCTCGCTGCTAACATAGAGCCGTGTTATAACTCCAGACGTGAACATGCTGGTCTTTGACTTCTCTTTTGAACCACTTTTATCAGTTTTAACACCTGCCTAGCTCCCTATTTGAATAGGTTACACACGTGTTAATCTTTCTAACTGTATGGAAGTAAGAATTTTACACTTTCCTGAAAATTAGGTCAGCATTTCTACCCAGCAACCAACTCCCTTTCTTCACAGAGCAAAAAAGCCAAAGGCTGAAGTCCCATCCTGGTCTCACTGGAACAGAGAAAGCGTCACATCCACCACCAAGGATCCTCCCTTGGGTGAGCCTTTGTGACAGCATGCCCCCCTCACACACCAAGAGAAAGGGACACCCACAAAGATGCACACTTAAATTATAAATCAAAACCAGTCTCCCACCGATAGACTGTGTCTATTATAAAGAGCATAATAAAAATCAAAATCTAAAATGGATGAGATTTTTAAACATAGAGACAGAACAGTCACACCCTTTTCATGCCTGGGAGAGAGAGCTTCCGCGACTTCCCCAACCCCCCCCCCCCACTCTGCCTCAGACACTCTCTGCAGGTGTCACTCCTCAAAGCTCCCAACCTGTGATCACCAGCACCTTTGCTACCCCCAACACCTACATCCTCACCAGCCCTTTGACTCAGCCTTTCCTCACCCCAATGTTACCCTCTTACAAAAGACCCCCAGCTTCCTCCTGTCACTCCTCAGCTAGCTTCCACCTCAGTGCCTTGCACCTGCTACAAGTTCCTTCTGGTTCCCAGTGAGACTGTGTGGCCTGCCCACCTGCCGCCAAGCCTCTGATCCGCTGAATGCCAGAGGTGTGGCTGTAGATGTCATCACTCATTCAAGGCTTCCTGATAACGTTTCTCTGCACCAGGTCTTTTTCCTATAGATGATCTTCCATCTGTCTCAAGCACCCAACAACTTTCTCCCATTTCCACAGCCTGTGATCACCACTTGACAGCAAAAACAACCCATTAGTTAAGAAACCTCCACAGGGGCTGAGAGATGGCTCAGCAGTTAAGGGCACTGACTGCTCTTCAAGAAGCTCTGAGTTCAATTCCCAGCAACCACATGGTGACTCGCAACCATCTGTAATGGGATCTGATGCCCTCTTCTGGTGTGTCTGAAGAGAGTGACCGTGTCCTCCATCCCTCACAGAAGCCTTGCTGGTCAGCCTGTACCCTCACCAGCCATCCACTCCTTCACTCTGCTTCATGGAGAACTTTGAGGGAAATGTCTCTAGCAAATTATCTCTTCCTAAACCACAGGGTGCTTCTCTGTCCTTTTCTCTCTCTAGATTTCAGCAACCATATTCAAACTGGTACACCCTGCTTAGTGGCACCCTCGCTCACACTCTGTGTACAAGATGCCCACTGCTTCCTGGTTCCACCTCTTCCCTGCCCCTTCTTCTCAGCCTCAGCTGAAAAGATCTCTCAGTGCTGAGCTCTTCATGTTCCCAAGTGGGGTGGTGACTCAACCATTCCATGCCCTCATGGAAGTCTATATACTAACAACTTCCAAACTCATTTTGGTTTTTTGGTTTTTTGGTTTTGTTTTTGTTTTTCCGAGCCTGGATCTCATACTTGTTCTCCACAAACAACCACCTAATAGAACTCTACTAGATTCCTAAAAGCACCTCTGTTTTCTGTGGTACCGGAAACCATTGCTTCTTTTCCATGTGCTCCGGGAAAGCAGCGGTGGCTCCTAGCCAAGCTTCCACAGCATCCAGGCGCTGCCACCAGCTCAAGGGATGTTTCAGTCACAGTTTGTCTCTTGGGCCAGTGCACACTCTAATGTGGGTGTGCTATTCTGGACGGGTTCCAGAGGCCATTGCAGCTCCAGAGCTCCCTGTGGGATCAGCTGAAATCCCTGTTATAGTGGTACGCTGACCTCCTCTCCTGCTGAGGACAGCTCCCTAACCCACACAGGTGATGTTGCAGTGGGCCAGGCACAGAGGATCTCTGTCCTCAAATCTCTGTCAAAGAGTCAGTTTCCCAGAGACCTAATAGGAAACCCCCAACAGGTGACAGACCCTTTCATATGTCAACTTCATTAGGCAGGAATACCCAGATATTTGGTTAAACAGCACCGTTGATACCGCTGCATGTGTAATTTTTAGGTTGGTTTTCCTTTAAGCAAGGCGAGTACACTCCAGGCTGTGGGGAGCCTTACCCAATCAGCAGAAGTCTTGGAGAGTAGACTAGCTTTGAGTCAGAAAGAGGGAAGTTTACCTCCAGGCTACCACTCCACCGACACCAGCAGCTCATCACACACAGCCTGTGTTCACATGTGGCCACCTCTCCAGCTGTTCTGTCCACCTGCTCCCCTCTGGACCACAGTCTAAACTTCTTCCCAGATCTCCTGGGCAGGTCAAACCTGCCGATTGGCCTTGTAGAGTTTACACTGGCAAGCCCCAGAATTGTGTAAGTTAATTTTTTACAATAAGTGCCCCATCTGTCTGTCTGACTGTCTGTCTGTCCATTATCTCCCTCCTTTGCTCTGTTTCTTTGGAGAACCAGACTAATATAGGCATCCAGGAAAAGCCCTCACATTTCTGAGGTCCCAGTGGCTCTGATCTTTGCACCAGCAACACTCATCTGTTTCAGGAGGTGGGGTGGGTATACATTTTATTCCTCAGTGCGGAAACTCCTGCAGGAAGTTCTTTGCCTTGGTTAGGTGCTCAGGAGGCCAAAGGACACAGCCTAGAACTTGTATGACCAGAGTCTAACCATTTTCTACACATCTACAAGGAGGCCTCGACGGTGGTCACAATGGGAATAGGGAGAGAAGTGGGCGCACTAAGATTTGGGGGCCAGATGTTTTCCTGCCCCCATGACAAGGGCTATTGCTGTGCCCCCTAAAGTAGTGATGAGCATTTCAGGGCCATCAGACTGAGAAGTGAATGACTGGCGGGGCCAGTGAAGAGAAATAAGGATCCATGTCTTACCTGCCATCCGGGCTCCATCTCAGGCAGTATCCCTGGAGGGGGTCTGCAGAGGAGGAGTGTCACTTCCTCTGGAGCCCTGCGCAATAAATGGAGCACTTCCTGCAAGAAAACCAGTCACAGTCATATCTGGGGTTGCCTCACTGGGGCCTGCTGCCTTGTGCTATTTGCTGCTTCCAGGAGTCACCTTAACCTATTGTTTGTCCCAGGAGTTTGGAACTCCTGGAGCATATAGCCAGGAAGAGCATCTTGGGATCTCACAGCAGCGATACAGCAGAGGCCTTCAGGGATCTCTTTCTAAAGAGGCTGAGGCCCTAAAGATGCTCCCTGTGGAACTGCAGCGACCTCATCTCTGCTCCTTGCCTTCTCTCACGACCCTGCCTGCTTCCTCCTACAAGGTCCAGAACACACTGCAGCTCACAGAACCTGCATTTGCCTGCCACTGCCTTTCACAATTGCTTTCTCCACCTGTGCATCTTTGCAACACAAGCTAAGTGTCCACAATGCAAACCACCCTCTCACTGCCAGCGGGCACACAGTGACTTTGTATTCCCATTTCCTATCTACACCGGGATCTTTCAGCCACTTTTTTGGACTAGATACTTCTTTGTTGGGACCTGTATGTTGAAGGATGTCCAGCATATCTCTAGTCTAAAATGACAGCTAAAATATATCAGTTGTGACAACCACAATTGTCTCGGATTCAGCAAGAGGCAGCATCATGCCTCTTTGAGACCCTTTGGCCCAGCTGCTCCACGATACCTGCTCAACTGCTCGGGTCTGCTATTGATTGTATTCTCCAAGTTTATGTGTGGAATCTCCTCCAAAAGCTCCTGTGACAAAGGGTCCCCGACTCATGGAGTTGTTGGAGGTGATAGGGTCTACAGCAAGTGGAGCCTATACAGTTGGGTTACTGGGCTGTACCCTTGAAGGGGCTATTGGGTCTCTCTGTCTCTGTCTCTCCATCCCAGCCGCCATGAGCAGAGAAGTTTCACTTTGCTTCACACGCCCCACCGTAGTTTGCTTCACCCCAGCCCCATAGACAGTGGAACCAAATGGTCCCTGATGCTATGAGCCAAATGGTCCCTGATGCTATGAGCCAAACCAAAATTTCCCTTTTTAATGTCAGTTTCCTCAGGCATGTTGTCACAGTGGCAGAAAGTTCGCGACCCCTCTCCCTGGCATTTGAATACGTACACAAAAGTCTGGGCTTTCCTTTCCATGATTCATCCCCTGCAGCTTCTGTGGTTTTCCTGCCTTTCCCATCCCATCATGACCTCTGAGGATGCACGGCTGTCTCCTCCTTTGCCTCCCTCATTTGTCTGGAGCCCCTCCCTCATGGCGTTCCCCAGCAGAGGCTCTAAGGGAGCGCCTTTGGATCACATCTACAAACGCATGCAGTTCTGGGAACGTCACAGCCTTCCTATCTTTGAATAACCTGCTTTGACATGTCCCATTTGGGCTGCATGCGGTCTCCTTATGAGCTTGGCTGGAGGAAGGGACAAGGAAAAGAGGGAGGCTGGGGTTGGCTCCTGGCGTCCTCTGCTGGGTCATCACAGGATGAGTCCTTCCATCAGTGAAGAGCTCTGATCATGCCAGGGAATCCTTGTACCTGGTCTGTCTCTAGAGTTGAATAGCTTTTCCTTCCCACCCTACTTCGACTTTGGAAAGGTGGCTAGCTATACTCCACATCATGATATTCACCTCTAACTTCCTAACACCAATGCCCACACCATTATTAAAGTCTTCAAATGACTCTATCTCCTGCCAATACCCCAACAAAGACATTTCTTTTTTTCTTTTTTTTTTTTTTTTGATACTTTATTTACATTTCCAATGTTTCCCCTTTTCTGGTTCTCCTCTTTGGAAACCCCCTATCCCCTCCCCATCCCTGCCTCTAGGAGGGAATTCCACCTCCCACCTACCCGCCCACCCATCCCCATATTCCCACCTTGACATTCCCCTTTACTGGGGCCTCTAACACCCTCAGGCCCAAGGGCCTCTCCTCTTTCCCAGATGGCCATCGAGGTCATCCTCTGCCATATATGCGGTCCTGAGGGAATTTGCAGCCCCATGGAGGGAGCAAGAGCATCAATGGGCCTGACCCCCTCCCCCGGTCGTCCTAGAGTTTAGACCACCAACCAAAGAATACACATCTATGGACCCAACAAAGACATTTCCCTGGGATTTTGTACTACAAGTCAATCTCTCTCTGTCTCTGTCTCTACCCCCCTCTCTGTGTGTGTGTGTGTCTTTGTCTGTCTCTCTCTCTCTCTCCCACACCCTCACTCTGATATTTCATTTTATTTTTAATTCTGTGTATGCCTGTGTCTGTGTCTGAATATACATGTGAGTACAGGTGCTTGTAGAGATCAAAAGGATTAGGTCCCCTGGAGTTTGAGTTACTGGAAGTTGTGAGCTACTGGACACAGGTGCTAATAACCAAACTCAGGCCCTCTGCAAAACAGAACGTGATCTTACTGACTGAGCCATCCCTCTGGCCCTGCATATTTTTGACCAGAGGTGAAACAGTCTATGTATGCTATCTATGCATGCAAAGCTATAACAGATCTCAAGGAGAGTGGACGGGGCTCTTTTTAGTCCCTCCAACTTCATATCACCTCCCAGAATGTACTCAGAGAAACCCTTAGCCAGCACACAAGTAAGGTTTCATGTTCAGTTCACCAAGGGGCATGCTGAAAAGTAATACCTACTCAAGGTCAGGTAGAAAATAGATATGGGCACTTCCTGTCGATTGCTTTCTATAGCTCCAAGCCCAGATCCAGCTGTAAATTCCTAGTGTGGAGCTAGGCCTTCAAAGAAACAAGGCTTATATCTGCCAGCATCAGAATTGTACTTCCCCATCCCCACGGCTCTGAGCACCTGGAAAGCGAGGCCTTCTATGGGCTTTCCATTCACTGCCAGGATAATGTCACCAGCTGCAATGACTCCGTGTTCTTCAGCTGGCTGCCCAGGAAAGAGCCTCTTAATCCTTACAAGGTCTCTCTTCATGTGAATGCAGTTTCCTCTCTCCATCTGCACGAAGCTGAATCCCAAACCATTGCTGTTCTTCTTCAGTTTGACTTCAAACTTGGGACCTGTAATATGAGAGCTTTTGAAAACAGACCCTTCATTGTGTTGCAACTGGCCAGCCTTGACCTGTGAGTCACGGTGGAGATGAGTATTTCATACGCTAACTTTGATGATGGAGTCCATCACATACATTGCAAATCAGCGCTACCCACAGATAGAATCTAAGTTGCAAATGCAAACCATAAATGTCCTTTCAAAGCTTTCAAGTAGCTATGTGCTTTAAAAATGAAAGGAAACAGGTAAGGTTAAATTGTGTACATATTTTAGTCAATTCAGATGCTCCTCAGTTTATAAGGGGATAACATCCTGGCGAATCTCATGCAAAATAGAAAGGCTGTGTTGAGAATGCAATGAATGAACCTATCCTTCCCAGCATCTTAGCTTAGCAACACAGCCCAGCGCAGGTTCCCCTGGCAACTGCAGTACTAAGCCACATCCCACCACCACTTCCCAGCATCTCAATGAGGGACTGAAGCTCAAAGTATGGTCCCTTTTGAAGAGTGTGACTTTCACACCCTCATTGTGTTATGTGAGATGGTTGGGATGTCTAAACTACTGCCACATCGATGTGGCATCAACACAAAAGATGACTGAGGTCGTCTTCATGCTTACAGAACACATCTCTACACTCCCATGCGCTCTATCCATTTGGATTGCAACATTTTAAATGTTCAACAGCCAGGCACATGTGACAACTGACTGCCATACAAAATGTTTAAATATAAACAACTAAATTTATACGTAAGGATGGGGCTTTAGACGTACACCATCTGCTTACAGCATCAAGTAAAGCTTATTACATCTAGATTCCAATGTAGGATCTTAACAGTGTTTTAGTACATGCAGCATGAAATTTTACTAAATGGATCATGAGGACAGTGACATCCCACTCTGGAGAATGTTCTAGCTGCCATTTTGCTTAGCCATGTACACTGACTATAGACCAGTCACTTCTGGATGCAGAGATGGGCATGGCCTTGGTCATCTGGGGAGTCTGGTAACCAAAGGGAGCCTCCAATCTTGTCCTGGTTTATCTTTACTAACTTAGAAGGTAGCCAGTGAGCAGAATGACAGAGCCTTGGCTTGTAACTTTTCACTGAAGCAAGTATTAAAACATCTGAAGCCAAGGATGAAGTCTACAGTATAGGCGTGTCCCATCTGCCTTTGCCACCATGGCCTCTGCTGCTCAGTGTTTAGCTCATTGTTCAGATGCCCCATTTGGAGTACATGGAAGAGGTAAAGGGGAAACAGGCAGAGCTGATTTAAGGATGATGCAACCTGCCTCACACCTCCTACAGCAGGACCATAAAACTCCCTAAGGAGAGGATGGGATATGGCTAAGCTCCAACCCATCGTGTTCTACAGAAACAGGTCCTTCCTAGCAAGAAACAAAATGGCATAGATGTACAGAGAGGCAACCCATTAAGAGGTGCATTATGTCCCTCTAGGCTAGTCATGGCTTTGCCCTTTTAAATGATGCTGCTAACAAGGCCAGGTTCATAATGATCTAGTCTCCCTGTCTGCCTAATCGGCCCTAAGATGGCTTTATTACATGTGCCTGGCTGGAACGTGAAACCAATTGAATCTGAAAATACCTGACCCTTCATGTCAGCATCCTCAAATGTTTATATGCAAGCATTAATATTCAGGCAGGTGATCAGGAAACTGCACGAGGTTGAGGAGAAGAATTCTTGGTGGTAGTCATTCGGGCATGACGTATTTTTGTTTTTCAAAGACCATTTTCCACCAGCTTGGCTGATGACTATGAGCCACACTGCTGGTATTATTTCTTTAACCCAGGGGAAGCCTCCCTCTCTTTCCCCTTTGACTTGACAACTCTAAAGCAGTATCAAGTGATATGACAATAGAAACACTGCATTCTCTCCTCTTACCATCTGTCACTGAGACACAGCTCACAGGTCTGCCAGGCCTGGCTGTTACCAGGGAGACAGCCATGTGCACATCTCCCACCCTGTCATCAGCAGAAGGACACTGTGATGCAGCCCTGGGGCCTCTTCTCTCTAAGACCAGCCGTGCCACCTGGAACGATGAGTGGACAAACTCAGTTTACACTTTGCATGGCAACCACAGATGCTCCTGAAGTTTCTGGTGCCTCCAGTAAGCTGCTTCATTTCATTCTCAAATCCAAATCTCCAGTCTAGCTCTCCCTGGGATAAGGTCGGCAGATCCAATTGTAAACGAGTGTCACTGAATGTAACATATGTATTTCTGTGTCAGCACATTCAGTAGCAAGCTTGCCTTCCCCCTCCCTCCCTCGCTTTCCCCTCCCCCTCCTCATTTTGCTTAAAATACCCTTCCTCTTGTTATGTTCCTCCAGAACATGAGGTCATGCCCCCATTAACCTCTCAGGGGCAACACTTGGGGTCATCCATCTCTCCCCCTTCTGCGTCCATGATGGTTTTGGTTTAAAGCTTATGAGTTCTCCAGGAAAAGCAGCGAACTCTTTCAGAGCTTCTCCACCCCTCTCCACTGCAAGGGGCAGGGCAGTAAGCTCTAACCTGGCTTGCTGGCCCATTTCCATTTCTTTGGTTCACTACCAGCTTACCTACTAGTAGACTAGTTTAAGACACTGAACTTGCAATGACCAGTTAAAAGCCCCCAGTATCTCCAGTCACCTGAATCCTCAAAGCATGGAATGGCATCCCAGGCCCTGGCCGATCAATCCTCCCCATGTCTTTTTTGTTTGATTTCTCATCTTGCCCCACAGCACCTTATGCTCTCTCTTATTGCCCACAGTGGTTCAGAAGGCAGTGACTGGACCTCAGCATGATGCTTATTAGAAATGCCAAGCTTCC
>CM052708.1:82884240-82920396 GCA_028551405.1 Uromys caudimaculatus | reverse complement strand
CATGGTTTGAGAACACAGTGATCACCTCTAGCTCTCAGTATCCTGAATCTACACCTCGCTGCAGTGAATAGAAACCCAGAACAACCCAGCTCAGGTCCCGATGGGTGTAAGCATGGAGTGGCAGACAGTAACATGGGGGCCACTGTGGGCAAAGTGTGAAAGAGAAGGGGCCAGAGTGCAGGTGTATACCCTGTTCAATGGGGCACAGGTAGGAGTACAGCCAGTGCCAGCCTGCAGGAGCCTCTGTTCTCCCTCAGTTCTGTTCTGCTGTCTGAGGCTTAAATCAAAGCAGATGATGACGATACATTTTCAGAGCTATTTAAAGGGTGTGAGGTTTTCTACTTTAGAAACATCTGTCTGCTACCTCCTGGGTTTCACATTCTCACAGAAAAGCAGCGTTAAGTGAAGGGGGAAGGGGAATTAGACTAAAAAAGTCCACTTTGTTTCTTGGCTACCTCACTCCTACCTAGAGGCAACTGTAACTTCTGCGGCTGTTTTAGAAAGCTCTGGAAGTGAGAAAAGGTCCCTAGTAACAATGTACTCACCTGCCCAGGACCCTTGAGACACTGCACAGCCTGCCTGTGAGTAAGACCACACAGACTCACTCCGTCCACCTGCAGTAGTCGGTCACCTGGGAAAGGAATGCGGCCATGTTCCCTGTCCCCCAGAGCTGCCAGAACTCTGTAAGACTCCTGCCTAGAGGTCTGGAAGCAGAGCTGCCAGGTGCCCCTGTGCTCAGCAAGAGCCTGCTTGAGCCTGAGTATCAGCTGCCTCTCTGATCGCCCTGTGCCTGTTCCTGGGGCATACAACAGAGCAAGGACTTGAAAGCCTGTCTATTATTGGCTCACAGTGTGGCCAAGCCAGGCCTTGTCACCCTTATCTTTCCTCCTGTTTTCCTGTGAAACTATTAAAAAATTTTTTTTCAACTTGCTCAGGGGTAGTATTTATATCTCCAGGAAACTTTCTATTTCAAGAAAGAAAGGGGGGAAGGGTCAAGAAGACAATAGTTGATGTTGGAAATACTGGAATTCAAGAGGAAATAAATAATATTTTTTTGGTTCAATTAGGGCAGTTTCAGGGGAAAATCAAAGTCACTCCTTTCGTTTAGAGCAGTGAGAAATGATTCAGGGTAGAGAGAAAGCTCTTGGTATCCCTGTGCTAAACTGGGGTCACCAAAGCCAAGTCTGTCTTCTAGGGGAGAGTAGATAGATAGCTCACAATGTCCCCCAGCCAAAATGGAGTCACCAATGCCAGTGCTGTTTTCTCGGGCAGGGTAAAGAGAAAGCTCACAGCTCATAATGTCCCCCATGCTAAAGTGGGTCACCAGTAACAGCCTTGTCTTTCTAAGGAAGACTTTTTCCCAGCAGCAAGCTTCTCATAAAATTTCTACCCAGTTTTTATTATGAACTTTAGACCAGTGCCAGCTTATCATGAGGGTGAAGCAGGTGAAATCCTCCTTTTCCAGAGCAAAGAAACCAACCCTGGAGACAGAAGTTTTCTAGGGCTGAAATGAGCAAGGCCTGAGCTGATCCTCCCAGCCAGGGCTGAAAACCACAGAGAGCACAGCTTCCAGCATGATGCGTCCCTCACCCTGTAGAATCTGTCCTTGCTTGGCAACTGGGCCTCCAGGAATGATAGATTTCACATAGATTCCTCCGTGAGGTACACTTGTATTAATGCCACCCTACAAAATACAAAGCAACACTCAGCCCATCTGTCCCCTCTTGGGTAGGTTACCCATCTCCTCTGACTACAATCTATCCCACTCTGACAGCCTTCTGCATTCGCCCAAACTCTTCCCCAGTGATCGAGAAGGTCAAGCTTAAACAGACGGTAACAACAGAGGCTGAGTGACAAAATAACGCCAAGCCAAGCCCCAGGTGGCACATGGTAGGTGTTCTATAGCCAGCCCTAAGGACTGAAGACTTGCGTTCTTGTGTTCAGCACACCTGATATGTTTGCATGTTTATTCGTGAATAAAAAGACAGGAGTAAAAATAAGTTTAAACAACTAATTATCTTGAAACTTTTTTTTTTGGAGACAGGGTCTTTCTATGTAGCCCCAGGTCTTCTCAAATTGTAGGGTTACAGGCATGTGCACCATGGCTGGTTCTGCACTTGTTTTTATTAATTCGACAACAGAGCATGAACCTGCAAGTCAAAAGTTCAAGACCTAAGGCTGCCTCTTTCTTCCAACTGACTTTACATAGCTAGACATACACATGGGCAGATATTTTATCAATGGTATTTCTCATTCTTGTTCAGTCTTCTAATCCTTCTCTGCCTCTACTTCCCACCCCACTGCTAAGGGCACAGTAACAATTAATGTATGCTTGCACTTCTCTATTTTTCTCCGTATGTGTATGATCATATAGAATTCAAAATGGACAGCCAAGCCAGTCAACTAAATGGCTCTGTTTTAGTTTGGATCCTGAACGTCCCTCAAAGACCTAGTGCTAAATCTTATCTCCTGCCTGGTGCTATTAGAAGGCAGTAGATGTTGTAAGAGGTGGAGCATCATGGGAAGTCTTTACGTCACAGGAGTGAACACATGAAGAGCATTATGAGACCCCATTCTTCCTCTTTCTTTCACTTCCTAGTCATGAGAGAGTGGCTTTATCTACCCCATCCTTCTACTGTGATATGCTACTAAAGCCCCAAAGCGGTAGAGCCTGCCAATCACAGACGGATACCTCTAAAACTGCAGGCCATAATGAACCTCCTTACTTCGTGATTTGATTACATTTCTGGTGTTTGTTATAGAAGTGGAAAGCTAATTAATGAATGACAGTATGGGCTAACGCAAGTCTATGCAACAGATTCAAGTGTCCTCGGAAACACCATTTCTAACAATGCTAACACAGACCTTTAAGTGGCCAACAACCAGGAAAGGGTCTCTGATCCACCCACGGTCTGACTGCTGCTGTGAACTCACACAGCCTAACTAGCCTTCCTTGCTCGACTTCAGGCTCTTTGCCTTCTACCTATCTAGGTCCTCAGCTGGCTTACCAAAGTGTACTGAACTTGCACCTAAGCAATGAAGTTCTCCCTTGCCAGAGAAACAGATTTGAGTTCATTTCACACTATTGAGTAGTCTTTGCGTCTTATTAACAAACACAGACAAATCAAACTCAGCTAGGTTATGTGTTGCACAAAATAGAGGCTCGTGGCCAGTTTTCTGGCTTTCTTCTCCATGAACACCTGGTGGACACCTTTCCGTGTGGGCGGAGCTAGTGCTGACTCCTTTGTCTTCGGGCCATCAGCTTGGTTTCTGGGCATGTGTGCCAGAGTGCATGCGACCTTTTCTCAGTTGATCAGTGTTCATTCTCTCCAATGCACTTCAATGCACCGTTAGCAACACAGCATTTGACACCTTCCCATGCCCAGCCTTACTTAATGGCATCCACATTTCTACGTCTGTGGCCCACAGATAGGTGCACATTTTCATTACAGTAGATATTGCCAGCTTGCATCCCAATGTGAATGTAATTACCCACATTCCCACCAGCTCGGTGTGACAGTCCCCTTTTCTGTATCACAGCTATATTTGGCCAAGCCGACAGTTATGAATTCTAAGGTTTCCCTTTAACATGCTCGTGTACTCCAGTAGCTTTCCGTGGGTTTGAATGTCTTTTATTTGTTCAGAAGCCATTTGGATTTAAATGGAGACATTTCAGAAATTATTTTTGAAGTGAAAATTCTCCAAAGAAAATTAGTGTTTTTTACTAGTCAAAAGAAATCACCAATCTCCTCTTAGCATATGTACTTGCATATATCTGAATAATCTAAATTTTAGCAAGTTTTTTAGATGAGAAAGTGCTGGGTTTGGTGTCTTGTGATAGGATTGTTTTATCAAGCCAAGAATAAATTGACCATACTAAGTCTCAGCCTGTTCTATCCTTGTGGACTCATGGGCCTTATTTCCTGGTGTTAAAAATCATCTGCTAGAGGTTCAGCAGTTCAAGGCTCCTTGCTGTAGACTCACAAGGGAAACAAAGCAAGCTCTTCCTTCGCTCATCTCTTTGGTTACCTGTGAGATTCTTCAGTGCCTCTGACACTTCCTTAAGTGCTGGGAATTTCCATTCTGTTTCTTTGAATCCAACCTGTCGTCACTGGACTCCAGCTCTATCCCACACTCTTAACTAATGGGCCATAGTCAATGTTCACTAATACAAACAGTGCCTTCCAAACCTAGACCTCTGAATTTGTGGGCACCACTTTTGTGGGCACCATTTCCCGTACCCTTGGGTGGGCATATCCCTTCTTAGACACCTGCCAGGTAGAGCTCAAAAGCCAAATGCAAAGTGTCAGACGTGGTGAAGACCTCAAAGGTGGAACTTTGTCCTGAGCCCTTGAAGATGGAGCACAAGTTTATTTCAACCCTGCTTGGGATGGCGGTGAGTTACTCATGCACCCTGGGTTTCCATCCATGAAATTACCTTACTGTCCAACTTGACCTTGGAGCCGGACTCATTCACCCAGTTTTTCTCCTACTGTTGCTCCTTAGAACCTGTCCAAAGCACAACCTCAAGTTCCTCTGAGTCCCACAGAACTCTTTGAATTGTAATTACCCACAGGAATCTCGGTTTAACCCTTACAAACAATGTGCACTTAAGGACAGTGAGCACATTGTCAGAGTGAAATGCCACCCAAGGCTCCAGAAGGATGCCATTTTATTGCTTTCCCGGTTGCCTAGAAAGTCTTACCGTCACACTGAATCCAAGGGTTCCATCTTCCTTAACCAGCTCCACGAAGTAGATTTCACCAGCATCGGTTTCTAGAGGGGATGGAGGACAAGAACCAGCGCCCTGCCACAAGCAAACAAATGGAAAAACGGAGCCATGAGGCACTTCCCCAACCTCTGCAGATGCTTAGCTCTCATGCGCTACTAGGAGCTAGCAGCATTGCACCCAGAAACAGCACGAGCCTAGAAAGACATCTCCAGCTTTATCAGTTCTTTTACACGTGACCTTGCATAGCTCTCTCAAAATCTCTTCCCTCCATTTCCTAATCCACAGAACTGGGCTCTAACGGTGCCTCCTAACTGTGACTGTGAATGGACAGGCACATGGCAGGGGATTGATAAATGTGGATTCCTCCTGTCTGCACCTCCTTTGCAAGCATTCATGTTAGAACGGAAGCTGTTCAAGTGCTTCCCAGATCATACAACACACGATGCCAGTCAAGTGCAGCATGCTGGCTACCAATTGCACAGAAACTTCTGGAAGCAAAAGCAAACCTCAGGAGGATCTCTGACCATCCCTAGAAATACTGGTCATGTTCTGGTTGGTTTTTCAGTAGTTGAAGGCTTTATGAAAAAAATCATACCGTGCATCAGGCAGATTTCTTTGGTACTTGTGACAATAACTATGTAAGATTTGTTCGTCCATTCAACTATGTATAAAACATTTATTGAGCACCTATTATGTCCAGGATGCTGTTGTTTGAGCATCTCCTCCGAAAATCCTTAAATTTAATTACTATTAATACAACATTAAGAGATAAAACTTTCACAGTGATTAGGTCACGAGGGCACAAGTCTCATGAATCAGAATAACCTTCCTCAGATGTGGTTCCTCGATCTGGGACTTCCCAGTCACCAAATCATGATCCAAATAATCCATTGTTTGTAATTTATCCATTCTGCTATGGCAACAGAAAGGGGAGCAAGGACGTGGCAGTCTTATGCAAGTTGCTGGAGACCATGAAAAGAGCCACTACCCATGTTGAATATTGTCTAAGGAGCTTGATGTGTTTAGCAGGAAGATTTCCAAGCAGATAACTGAAGGTTTTGTGGTAATAAGTTCATGTGGGGGTGTCAGCACATGGACACTCACAGATGCAGCTAGTATGGAGAAGAACTGAAACATGAAGCCAGGTCTGGCTGAAATATAAGCCCATGGGCACATCTGGATTCCAACAAGGTGTGTGGAGCCAGCTGACAGAAAATGCCCCCTTGCTGGCCATGTTCCATTGTCCCTATGCTCTCTTTGCTTTGAGATTCCTGATCCACGTGGGAAAATACTACTAATGCACAGGAAACTAAATAGGCTGAAGTAAACTAAAAATCATTTCAACAGAAGAGCCTCTAAAGAGATCAGTATAGAACAGACAAAGCACCAGTTCTTCCAAAGACTCTGCACTCCCTGATTTAGCAAGGTGCTTGGATTGAACACCGAAATGTAAGGAATGAAACAGCCACCGTGGATGAGATCCAAAGTGAGGACAAAATGGGCACTCTGCCACTGATCACCCGGCCACAGAGCTGGTCACATGATCCAGAAAAGCTTAGATGGTATAATCCTGTAATGGTTCAGTACCCTCTCGACTAACCCCAAAACCAGCTTGCAGGTTCCCCACTACAAAGGTCCAATCACAGAGCCTTCTCTGCTCTTCCCTGCCAAAGGGAGCCTTCTAGAGAGCAGCCCAAGAGCACACTGAGTCCAACTCTTTAGATTCCAGTCTCAGATCTGCCACTAACTCTCTGGAGGCTTTAGCACCAATATTTTCCTCCTTGTGCTGTGGGTAAAACACTATGGGGGGTGGGGGTTGACTGTCATATTTACCTCATGTAACTGTCATCTAGCTTTCATAAGATCACTTATATAAGGGGCCCAGGATAGTGCTGGACACACAGGCAGGTGGCTCTTGTCATCATTTTATTAGTTTGATTGATTGATTGATTGATTGACTGATTGATTTTGTCTAAGGCAAATTCTCACTATGTAATCCTGCCCAGACTTGAACTTGCTAAGTAGATCAAGCTGGCCTCATATTTGTGGCAATAGTCTGGCTCAGCCTTCCAAATGTGGGAATGAGCCTCCAAGTCCAACTGCATCCAGCTCATCATGCCTGAGCTGTCTGAACGGGTAGCATGGCCAATCAAGAAGACACTAACATGAACAGAGATCTACTGTACACCAGGCCTTGATGCTTGGGTACATAACATGCTACATCACAATCAAGGCACACAGATGCTCCTGAGTTTAAAGGATCCGTGAAAGAGCATGAGTGGACAGGTCACTGGCCTCCTCTGGCTCTCCTAACCTGAAGCCTATCATTGGAACCAAGGAGTTTCTAACCTTTCCCTGAGCGAGATAGAAGGCCCTGATGTGAGCAATACCTCCTCTGTGCCTAGAGGAAGCTGCATCCTTAGCTCCAAAGACTAAGGGTTGGGGACCCAGAGAACTGCCTCACTAAATGTCCAGTTGGTTCCTGCTTTCTACTTAGTCACACTTCTCCACAGTTCTCCGCTTACACCAAACTTCCTATAGACCACACTTGCATTTAACTGTGTCTTTGGGTCTTCATTTTCACACAAAATCTCCTCTAAAACATATATATGCTCTTGTCAGTATGTCTTTGTTACAAGCACCCTGTCTGGTAAATGAGGAGAAAAGATTCCTTCTACAGACTGAGCACAGCATGCTTCTCTGGACTGTAAGTGTGAGAACTGTCTGTTGTGTTTTCTGCTGTGTTAGCATCTGACCAGAGCCCATTACATATGCAGTGGTTGACAACCGTGAAATGAAAGAATGCATGCATGGTTGAAGCAACTGAGTCCAGAGGAAGCAGTGACCCCACCTGGATTGGAAACAGTATGCGAGGTGCCAGCTTGTCCTGTGGATAAGCATGGCTAGCTCTCCCTTGGTGGCAGTTCACACAGTGCAAGCCACTAGGATGCCTTGGCTTTGTAATAGGCTCAAGCACAATTTTCCCCAACACATTTCCAAAGTAACAGATCCAAACATCTGATCAGTGCTGAGCACAGTCTTCATCTTTGAGATTCTTGTAGACAGACAGCATCCTTGTATTTCCACAAGAGAAATATGAGAGACACAGAGCAACTTAACTGCTTAAACCAGAATCCCCAAAAGAACAAGAAAGTATACACACTCAGTTTGGGCCAGGGAGGAGAGTTCATACCAGGCCTGTTCCAAACGTCCTGGCAGTTTTTAAGAGAAAGCAGTTTGCAGCAGCTGAGCACCTTAGGTAAGAGCAGCAGATGCTGGTGAGCACCTAAGGTAGGGCCTGTGACATGTTTGTCCCCATTTGTGGCGGAATTTCAGCCTCTTGTCAAAGCCTATTCCAGTCAGAATCAACTGAAAGAGCCTATGAGCATCAGCTACAAGGGACCCAGAACAAAAGAAAGGGTGGGTCTCGGGGAGAGCATGGGAGACGTGTCTACCCAGTAGCCAAGAAGACAGCGAGCAATGCATAGCAACAACTGGAGTCAAGGCCACAATTTATCTTCTTCTTGTCCCACTGGGCAATAGTAAGCATGAGATTATTTAGTTACCAGCTCAAGGACCAATTAGAAGTCAAGATTATAAGACACCTAGTGGCCCAGGCCTTGTCCTCAGTGCCAGTCAATTCCCTGATGTTGTCACTATCAGAAACAGTTCTAATAGTTGAGGAGGGACACTAGAAGCTCTAGACTGAGCCCTGACACCTATCAGTAGCTCTACCTGCTTCCCATGCTACCAGCTTGTAGCTGCTTGACGAGGCATATCAAGAGTACAGGGCAGCCCAGGACATGGGAGCACCACTGGACTTCACAGCCTATTCTTAAACATCTATTACTAGGGGGGAGGATAAGGCCCCTGCCTGGGTGATGAGCTCTGCACCTGAGCCATTTCTGTTCCTCTGACATTTCTGTCCTGGTCATGTGTGTGTGCTGCCTGTCTTCCCTGGCACCTGTTGCTCAGGATGTCTGCACAGAACATGCCAGAACTTGCTGTGCTGTTCTTTTCTTCACTGGGGATGTTCCCACAAACACCTATAAAAAACAAGCCAAGAAGTTAACGTTTGGAGAGGCTGGAAGATCATAGACTTTTCCTTGAGTGATGCAAAGAACTTTTATAGTTGCAGAGGATGCTATGAACTCATCATTTCAATGAGAATGTTGCATCTAGAGTAGAGAAAAGGAAGGTTCTAGATGTCACTTGTGCGACCCAGTTATGAAAACATGGGAACAGGGATATTGAAGAATGTCAGCCCTTCTGTGTTAAGCTCCTGTTGTTTGTGTGATTGGGAAAGGGGAAGAGAAGAAAAGAGGTAAAGGAAAAGGAAAAGAGAGGAGAGGGGAAAGGAGGGGAGAGGTGGGAGGGGAGGGTGATGAGTTCTTTCCATCTTTGCAACGGGCTACCAGGAAACTGTCATCTCAGTTTAATTAGAATCAGATTAATTAATTAATTAATTAATTAATTAATTAATTAAATTGAAAGGATGTATTAGTTTGTCCCAAACCCCGTGTTCAACATGTGGGGCTTCTCTTAACCCTGATCTTTGGCAAAACTATGTGACACCGAGCCCAACATATAGTATTCTTGCGGTGTACTCCGTGGCACCAGGGTCTGGGCTCCTCTAAGTGAAGGCTGGCCATGAATTCCTGCTTCCTCCAACTGGCATAGAATAAATCAAAAAGCATGAGATGTGGATAAGTGAGTAGACCCTGGAGTAAAGTGATTAACATATGTGGCCTTTGATTTCTGTATATCTAAAATATGTCAGTAGCATAATATTGCAGGATTAGTAAAACAGATTATTCATAGACTGAGGCTCTTATGTGTATCTATAAAGATGTGTGTACATACATATGCATATTCCCACACCTGTAGATTGGCGTATACACATCAGCAATTTTATTGACTGTTAATGCACTAATATTAATGGCTCAACAGGTGTGTGTTGGAGAAGGGTAAGCATAACAGAGTTTCATGAGACCTGGAGGTGGGAACACACATGTAGACTTACTGCTGTTACACAGCTTACTGGCACCCAGAGAAGTAAGTGCACATGCTCCTTACCGGATCAGTTTGAGTTGATAAATTTGGTCTTGAGTAATCCAAATCTAAGACTCTCTGGGATCGAGTGAGTGGGGAGGGTACCAGTCCAGTCACTAAGGCCATGGTCCTAATCATCTTTCCCATATAGTTCACTGCCGTTATCCTTTGAGTAGTACTGCAACATCTGTCCACTTTCTTCCCTGCCCTCATGAGAGCAGAAGATGGGACTTTAGATCTGAGAAGCCAGAGTGTCTAACGGTCCCCTTTGTACAGGAGGTGTAAGCTAGCAGGTGGTTAATCATGACTGACAGCTTGAAAGGATCTATAATCAGGTAAGAGATGATGGATCATGTCAGTGAAGGCATTTCCAGGAATGATTAACTGACAGGCAAGTCTTTTCTCAGAGTGGGCAGTACCTCTGACCTTTCAAGTAACACAGTTCGCTTGCTGGACCTTCCGTTGTTTCTGAATATCTGTCCTTAGCCCTGCAGTGCGAACTGAAGACCAGCAGCTTCCCAGGAATCTTTGAGGCTCTCAGTGCCACATAGGGCATCTGAGGTATCCAGCCTTGTGAATGAAGCAGCTACTGTCCTCAACCTCTCCAGAGCAGACACCCACTATTGTGATACCCATCCTGCATCATTTAAGCCAGTCTTTTTTTTAAATCCCCCTTTGCAATATATCTTCATTCTATTGGTTCCATTCCTCTAGAGAACCCTGACCTTCTGCAGGGTTCTGATTACAACTCAGGTTAACAATAAATGTTCGTAGCTGCTCACGATGGCTGGTAGCTGCTGGCTCCTAATGTCCAGTATAGAACAGCTGCCTTAACTGAAGACCATCTCTGGATGTCTTCCCCTAGCAATAGATCAGCTCAGAAGAAATAGCAACTGTGGCAAAGTCATGTTCCCCACAAGGAACTGGGCCATCACATGGAGATGGTATATAACTCTCAGACAGTGAATGCGCCTGTTGTCTGGACTCTAACGCAAAACTGTGATCAGAGTGCCTTAGATTTTGGATACCAATTTCTAACATCTTGACCACTATAGTAGGCAGTCCTTGGACTATGCTGAATTGTGATTTTTTTTCCCATCCGGTTTATTTCCTGACAACATAGGAAGTGAACTGCGTGCCCTCAAGGTGGAGGGAAATGCAAAGATTACTGACCTGCCTCAGAAAGAGGTGTTGGGGCTGTAACGTCCCAGAGAGACAGTGATCTTGAGGCCCATGATGGGAGTGCCGGGGCTGGCCCCCGGGGCAATGTAAAAGACCCTAGTGCCACTACACACAGTAAGGGTAAGAGAAAGCTACTTGGTGACAGTGTGTGCAAGTGTGACACTGGATTTCCAAGATCAGGTGCGATGTCTGCATTTAGAGATGAGCTTGAGTTTGCAGGCTACCTCACATAACTTACACAATCACCAACCCAAAAAACATCAGTGGTCCTTAGTAACCAATGTGTGGTCCTTAGTAACCAGCCTCCCTCCATAACCTCTGTCAAGAACCCCACCAAAATGCCTCCAAGTAAACATAGTATTGTTCTTTGGTCTACACCATTTGTTGCTTAGCTGTTGTTCTTTAAGTCAAAAGATGAAGCAAACAACCTTTCCCCAACTAAGACTTTAGGAGTTGATCTGTTGCTACACAGTAAGAATTCCGTGCTTGCGGTGCAGAAGCAGTCTGGGGACAAGTTCACTCTCTTTCCCAGATGACTACAAAACTGCTTGACCTGAGCTCAGCTGTAGAAATCTTGGACTTGAGCGTCCTCTCTGAGGATGGAGGTGGGGTGAGGTGAGAGGGAGGAACTGGGAAGAGAGGTGGGGAGAAAGGCTATGAAGCTATGATTGTGATGTAAAGTAAATAAGTTAATTAATTAAAAAAAAAGAATTCTCTCCCTGTCCTGCAAGGAGGGTGGGCAGAAACACAAACACAATGGGAGTGTCCAGCCATACCTAATAAGGAGGTTGCTGGCTTTCAGGGAGACATGCAACCATGGGACCTCACTCTGCCCCTGCCATTGCAGAGCATACTGATTTATGCCACTGTGCTGCCTGCTTACAAGCCATAGCCGTGCTTGCTGAGAGCTACACAGAAAACCTACATAGAGCTTCGTGTGCTGTGCTTATGGTGATAACAGAGGAGACGGTTCCACCACCCAAAGTAAGATGAAACAAACCCTTCTGCTGAGAAATGATTAATTCTATGTCGTCGGGAGAATTCTGGATCATTTTAACAGCCATGTTGAATGTGAAGCCCTCCAGGCTGATGTGATTCAAAGCTAGTATCTTCCCTCCTGGAGAGAGAGAGAGAGAAAAAAAAAAAAAGCCTCAATAGCCCCAGCAAGGAAATAAAAAAGATAGTAACTTAAAACTTCTCAGGCAATTTAACTTAGGGTGTACCTGGCTTGATTTTTTTTGCTCTGTCTGCTGGTCCCCCAGGTATAAGGGAAGGTATGAAAATGCCAGGCTTTGCTTGGCTTGCATCTTCTCCCTCGTTAATGACAAAACCTGTAATCAAGATGGCATTTGAGGATAAGATGATAATGACTTTGTGGCTCACACAGCTACCAAGTGCTGATAACTTCACCTTAGTGGGATGCCAGGGGAAAGCAGGCTGTTCCCTCTAACACCCACAGCTAAGGCTAGGAGTGCAGCCCGCCAACACAAGCTGGCTTCGTGAGGAGTTGAGGTTGCCCACACCCGTCTGTGTGTCGTATGTGTTTCACATGTGTGCAGGTTCATATGCATGTGTTTGCACATGCATGCAGAGCCCGTTTTATTCTTCTCAGCTTTGTTTATTACTTTATACATTCTTTCTTATACATTCATGGGTGTTTTATTTGCATGCGTATCTCTGTACCATGTGTGTAAGGCCTGCGGAGGCCAGAAGAAGGTATCAGATCCCCTGAGACTGGAGTTATGGTTGAGCTGTCAGGTGGGCTTCAGCCCTCCCACTTTATTTGTTGAAGCAGCCTCTCAGTGAATGCAAAGTCCACTGATTCAGTGTAACGAGCCAGCTTGCCGGTGGAATCCCTGTCTCAGCTTCATGAGTACCAGGATTACAGGCCCAACACCACACACACCCAACTTTTTTATGTGGGTCCTGGGGGATCCGAGCTCTGTCTTCACATTTGCACGACAAGCGTTTTATCAACTGAGCCATCTCCCCAGTCCTAGAGAAGATGATTTCTAACCAAATACTCTGTTTCCAGAGGATTTTTAAATTGTGATTAATAATTGAAGATGAGAGAGATTGTCTACTCCTCTACACTATTAAGAACCTACTTATACTGGAGAAAGGTTGGTGCAAGATTCGTGTGTGTGGGGGGTGTGTGTGTGTGGGGGTGATCTTGTACTTAGATACACCCTGACAATACATCATTGTCTGCAAATAATCCTTTGTCCCAAAAGTCTTAGTAATTTTTTTTTTGAGGCATTAAAAGAAAAGAGAAAAATGGAAAGAATTGTTGAAAAATGCAAGATAGGAGAGAAGTGTCTGGGTTGGGAGAGTAGAAAAATCAAAGGGAAGAATGGTGCCCACTCTCCTGCTGAGCAGAGCCTGGGCCTCACCTTCAGGGAGCCCTCTTACCAAAGCCATGAAGTGGATCCCTCTTCAGCATCACACACACAATGTCCTGGTTGGGTTCTTCCATAAAGCTCTTCCTCTTGCTGTTCTGTAACCCTGAGGCAGAATCAAAGCAGCAGGTCTGGGTTCTCCTGCCCAAACAGTTGGAACCTAATAAAAATGCACACACAGAAGAGCAAGAGCAACTCACAACAAATCTCCGGCCAACCTGGGAACAGATCACTGAGCACACACTCCACTGGACCACAACTGGGCCACTGTTAGTCAAGATTTGGCTGCAAGAGCAGAGTAGTCAATTATGTCCATTTTCTGTATGGTTTGTGAAAAATCTCCCCCCACTCCATCCCTGTCACCTGGTGCTAGAGATGGTGCCAAGTCCTGCTTGGCTATTCAGGGATGTCCTGACATGGTTCCCACCACTGACAGAGAGCCAACAAAGCATGCATTCCATGAGTGTTGATGTGATGGTTGCTGTGAGCATAGGGAGTGTGTGTGTGTGTGTGTGTGTGTGTGTGTGTGTGTGTGTGTGTGTGTATTACTTTATGTTCCTCCTTTGGAGGAATGTCCCATGAAGGTTAATGACTCCATGATAATCAGAGACAGCATGAGTCCTGGAGGCAAAATGGTAAATGCTGAGACCTTTGGGCAGCCTTTAAGGCTGTGGGAAATAACTCTAAAAATATGAGTTCAAAAATATGTCATTTCTCAACTATGCAAAATATAAGAGGCAATATGAATTATATAAGGAGCTTCACAAATCTAAAGGAACAGAGGCAGCTGCACTATGAGCCAGCTTGTCAGAAAGATATAAAAGAAGATAAAAAGAGATTTAGAGAGTGGTGATTGCAGGGAAAGATCCCACCCACCTAAGTTTTTTGTATATGCTTACGAATGCAGGCAGATTCCTGAGTTCAAGGTCAGCCTGGGGCAGAGGGAGTTTAGGTCCACCCCAAGAGTGGTACGAATGGTAATTTCAGGGCAGTTTATCATCTGTGCTTAACCAAGACCCGCAGATCTCTGAAATCTTTGGCAATGTCAAAGAATAAAAAAATGTGTTTGCTGTCTCTTTCAAAGAATCAAAGGACTGGGGTCATTGGGATGCTGATTCATAGGATAATCAAAAGGGAGCCTGGGGTAATAACTGAATTGATATATAAATAAAAGACAGAGCTTTTCATCTGCAAGAGATGAGCTTTCCAGAGTTTTTAGAACAGCAAGAGAAAGAGCAATCCGAAAAGCTGTGAGCAGAACAAAGGCCATCAGCTTGTGACCTACAATTTGTCATTTGTTTCACTACTCCCGGACACCCATTCTCTCAGGAACTCCTCTCCAAGCCAAGACTGGTCCTTGGCAAGATGGAATCTAAGCAAGTGTTCTGCCCCTGAATTAAACCTCCAGCACTTGTTATTTTTTAGATGTGATCTCTCAGTGTTGCTCAGACTGACCTCTAACTCACTATAAACACAACACTGGCTTCAGACTATTGACACACCCCCTCTGCATTCAAGGCACATGTGTGACCATGCTTACCTACCTTCTTTCTTCCTGTTCTGGACTTGAGACAAGATGGAGGGTAAGTGGGGCTATATTTCCTGCCAGTGACAACTGAAACTAAAATGCAGAGATGAGACTACAAAGTCTCCCTACTCTGAGTCTTACAATGGCTTGGATTTTGAATGTCTCTAAAAGGACCATGAGTTGAGAGCTTTCTTGCCACTGCGTGTTGCTACTGGACATAGTACAACCTTTGGGAGGGAGGCCATAAAGCTATATTGTGATTGAGTTATCGCATGTGTGATTTTGAAGGAGATATTCAACAGCAGTCTCTGTCTCTGTCTTTCTGCTTCCTGACTCTCATAAGTGAACAGGCCTTGTCCATCATCCACTCCTACTTCGATAAACTCTTCCATCACAAGCCCAAAGCACCAGGGCCCAACAACCAGGACGATACCTCTGAAATTATGGGTAAAAATAAACCTCTCCTCTCTTTTGTTTTTGTTTTAAGACAAGGTCTTACTATATAGCTCTGGCCAGGCCAGAACTTAATATGTAAACCAGGCTTGCCTTGAACTCACAGAGATCCTCCTGCCTCTGCCTTCTCACATTTCCTCTTTTTAAATTGATTCATCTCAGAATTTTTTTTTCTAATAAAGAAAACCTAACACAAGTCTCTACTAGTCACCAATGTACAGGGGTTGACAGCCCGGCCTGTGGGTCCTGGAGTGCTTCCCAAGCTTGTGTCTGGAAGAGGCCCAAAGCAGAACCCTAAAGTTGTTTCTAGAAAGCTAGAGTCCTGGGGTAGGACACTATTTCTGCCATCGTTCCAGTGAGAAAATTTCCCACTAGTGACTGACCATCACAATCAATCCACACCTCTCCAAGGGGCCATGCCTGAGCCTGGCAGACAGACATTTTAGTTAATACTAGAGATGTGGCAGTATCCAGATCTGGCTTCTAGACTCAGAATTCATTAAGTACTAGTACTTTTCTTAGTTTTAGAATCTCTGACTTCATTATTGACTGGGACCTTGTGGAGAAAACCACACTGCCCTCCATGTGCATGCTCTCTGGGGAGTACGGGGAGCTACTGTGGGTCCATGGGAAGCAACAGAGCAGATACTCCTCAGACTGGACCAGAGCTTTGGGAGCCACCTCCCCAAAACAATCACCTTCTGGATTCATGGGCCACACAAAGCCAGATGTTGCCTTCGAGAGTTCTTCTCAAATCCAAGAAGTATTAAGAATAATTTTTAAAGCAACATGATTGTGAACTTTCTTTGGAAAACAAACTGAAGCAGTGGTTTGCAAAGAAGCACACGTGTGAGGCTCCCTTCCCCGCCCCTGGCCAGGGTTCGGTCCATACCTGCACACATGCTGTGACCAGCTGTCCCGATGAGAGTATGAGGTGGCTTCTGGTTCAAACCGATGCTGTGCAGCTGCTCTCTGCCAGTGTACGGGCTGAGGGGAAAGATGAAAGGGTAAGACCGGTGCTCCTGGGAGGGACTTCTTGGCCTCTTGCTAGTGTGACCTGGAGAAGGCAGCTTTGTGGCTAGAAATTCAGCAGATCCCTAGACCAACTCCCCCACAGGCTGGTCTAGTGAGGAGCACAACAGAAGTAGCAATGGCCTTAGGGTCTCTGTCCCAAAGGTCTCATAATAGTCACCTGCACTTCACATGACCCTCCACTGTCCACCTTAGTTTGCATATACAGCTGCTCCAGAACCCCATTTCCTTGACCATAAAAGAAGAATGATCTTCCAATTTCCCGGGCTCATGGAGGTCTCCCAACCCAAGCTGAAGCTGGACAGAGCTATGCTGGCTCGCCTGATGTTTATTGTTTGCTCTTGCTTTCAGCTAAAAGTCTCTAGAAGGGCCAGGCCACCCCACATATGGTGTGTCCCTTGAGGTCTGCATACTCACCCATCTGTCTGTACCGTTTTCAACAGTGTGAGCTATCTAAACCCTTCTCTCCTTTAAGTTACCCAGCCTTGTTATCATTTATATAACAACAGAAAACAGACTGGTGCATATAATCTTCCAGTAGGTAAAGCCTGTTCTAGATAGTACACTGGCAATGAATCAAGGGACCCAGGGCCTCCTCAAAAACACACCCAGAAAGAAGCAGAGTGCAGAAGGTACAGGGGCCCCCAGGTTTGGGAGGCAGAGCTTGGCCTGGGAGCAGAGGCAGACCAAAGCAACTCTTTCCAAACTTGGAGGAGCCTCGCTCTGTATATACTTCCACCTTGCATCTGGCCTTGCAGCAAATCCAATCCAATTTGATAAAAAAAAATAAAAATTAAAAAAAAAAATTAAAAAAAAAACCCACTAGGGGTCAGCCCTGAACCAGCAAGGAACCAAGGGTGTATGAGTCAGAGATGGGCCAGCCCTTTGGGAGTTTGGAGGACATCAACCTTCCAAGACCCAGGTGCCCAGGGGGAGATATTGGCAGTTGAATAGGCTCAAGAGAAGGAAAAATCCCAGCAGCCAAGGAGGACCTGAGAGAGGCTCTCAGGAATCTAGTGTCTCTTGCTACCCTTTGAAGAGCAGCAAGGGCTTGCTTATCTGGTCTAGGTTTCTGGGGTCATGTGATCTGGGCCACCCAGGGAACCATCTCTCAACTGTTCCCAATCCATTTACTGTTGGCTGCAGAAAGACAAATGGTGTATGAGTCCGTTATTATGTGAGGAATCACACTCGCAGACAGAAAGTAGATAGTGGGTGCTAAGGACTGGCTAACTGGTTAGGCTCAGGTGGGAGGGAGTGCTGACACAGGTGGTTTCTACATGGGCAAATGAGGAGCCCCAGAAGTGGGGAGGCCCAACAATGATGTAAATGTATCCAATACCACTGCCCTAGAAACAACAAAGTAGAAAGCATAAAATGGTTCTGATGATACATTTCATGCCTTGTGTATTCTTCTTCTTCTTCTTCTTCTTCTTCTTCTTCTTCTTCTTCTTCTTCTTCTTCTTCTTCTTCTTCTCCTCCTCCTCCTCCTCCTCCTCCTCCTCCTCCTCCTCCTCCTCCTCCTCCTCCTCCTTCTTCTTCTTCTTCTTCTTTAAATGCCAACCTCTCAAAATCCATTTACTGAAAACTTCCACATTCTGACTTCAGAGCTGAGGATACAACTGGCACATTGCTATTCTTGGGAGTCTCTGAGCTTAGAGCAGACGGATGAGCGCATGTGCTTGTCAGGACAGGCACACACAGAGAGAGGCTGTCCTAAATGGAGCTAGTGCAGCAGCAGAGGAGCCAGTCCTTTGCCAGGCAGTCAGGAAAAGGCTTCAGAGGAGTGACCAGAGGAACGTGGCCAACATTGCTGTACTCAGAAGCTCTGCTTAAACACTTCTACCAATGGCACTGGTGATGAGGGTCCCCTTAGGGTCAATGCCACAGGCTGCCTGTCGTTCCCACTCTGACTCTAGCCTGCATGCCTCAAATACCAAGTCATGAGCAAAACCCGCTCTTTCCCACATGATCTTGCCTACCATTTCTGCCTACCCATGAGCACCAGGAGGCATGGACCATGTCTGTGCTGCAAATACTGAATCCACAGCATCCACATAGGACAGGCATGTAGTAGATGCTGAAGAAACCACTCCAATCAGATTGACAGACAAGGGACAATCCACTCCTAAGGACCTGCCCCCAGTGACCTGCTTCTACCTAAATCACACACCTTAAAGTTTCCAGCATTTCCTGTAATCGAATCACCAGGCAGTAACCAAGCTTCCAGTACATAAACCTTTTTGGAAGACACTTTATATCCAACCATGAACAGAGGCCTTTAGAGGAGGGAGATAGTAGAACCCCACTTCCTCCTTCTTGCTATCCTTTCTCCCTGACCCACCAGAAATGAATAGGCTTCTTTCACTACATACTCCTTCCATGACATGCAACTGGTTCCAAATCAGTGGGGCCAGTCGACAATGGACTGAAACTATGAGCCAGTATTGACCTTACTTCTTTTTAAGTTTTTTACCTGAAGTATTTTGATACAACAACAGAGAGCCAGCACATTGGCCTGCTTCTGCATTTTCTTCTTTTCTTTACATTTTAAATGTGTGTGTGTGTGTGTGTGTGTGTGTGTGTGTGTGTGTGTGTGTGTGTGTGTGTGTGTGTGTGTTCTCACACACATATATTACAGTGTGTATAAAGGTCAGTAGGCAGCAGACAACTTTCAGGGGTTGTGTCTTCCTTCCACTATGTGGTTACCAGGAACACAACTTGGGTTGTTAGGCATGGCAGCAAACACCTCTGGCTGCTGACTCTTCCCAGCCCTGCTTCTGCCTGAGAACAATGAAGTGCTAGAAAGTACTTTAAACCAATGAGTAACAGGTAAAAGATGGCCACAAATCCACTGACACACATTGAGATGAGGCCCATTTCTATTCCTTTTGAATCTGTATAAACCCAGGAATGATGGCAGAAGTGAGGACGTGCTGGCTCTGGAATACTCGATGTGACAATTGACAAGCTCTTCCAGGTCCTCAGAGCCCAGAGCAGCAGTGCAGACCCTCACTGGAGCCATTGTATGGAAAGGGCCTGAGGC
This sequence comes from Uromys caudimaculatus, assembly GCA_028551405.1. Taxonomy (NCBI): domain Eukaryota; kingdom Metazoa; phylum Chordata; class Mammalia; order Rodentia; family Muridae; genus Uromys; species Uromys caudimaculatus. The sequence continues at coordinate 82,900,972 of CM052708.1, read as the reverse complement.
TGCGATGGAGGGAGAGGGCCCCAGCCACCTCCACACAGGGGACACTCTCGGATGACCATCATGCCCTCAGTAGCACACAAAGCGGAGATCTGCCTCCTTTTCTAACCCATGAAGCCATGAAGCAGGATAATAGGATGGCCGCCAGCCTGCACCACTGTTCTTGAATGTTTTTTGTGGAGACTCAGAATGAGGTTTGCTTCCTCGATATTGATTGACATTGGTACTGCATAGGGAGGTGTGTTTTTTATCAGCAGAACTGGGCATTAATTTCCTAAGCATTACTTTAAGGTGTCTGCGTATACACGTGTAGTTCAGTTCAAATGAATCATCTTTTCCCTCCTGCTGAAGCAGATGTACAACTCCTCTCCCCCCAAAGTGGATCCTGCCACCCCCTCCGCAGTAAGCAGCCTGGAAATCTGTGCTATTTATGTAATTGACTTGTAAGAGCGATCCAAGTTCTAGGCTATTTTTAAATGTATGGATCTTTGTTTTACAATGGAACGCAGCATTAGGAGCTCTCTGCATTCACATTCAAATTTGAATGACAAGCTATGGGCCTGGCTGGAGAGTAGCGCCAGGTCAGGGTGACAAGTACCATCTACAGGACAGGCTGTTGTGTTTGTGTCCTGGGCCTTGAGTTTCCCTTTCTGCAAAATGGGAAAAAAACTTCATAGCATTGTGTGGTTTAAGTCAGCTGGGGAACAGGTGCCCAAAGCAGTGCCTGGCTTATGATAGCCCATGGCTTATGATAGCCCGTGGCTTATGGTAGCCCAGTGGTGATTACTGGCATCTGCTAATTTTACCTTCTTCAACTTCCTGTCACCACCTAGTTCTCTCTCTACCAGAAGGTCTGAACAGAAGGATATGGGAGTGACATCTGGCCCCATGGCAGTCAGCTTAAGCATAGTGGTCTACGGTGCATCTCTGGGTCACGTTAATAGCAACCCAGGGAACACAGATGTTCTTAGGTGTTAAAGACCACAGACTTAAAGCTTCCGTTACAGATGGGTCCAGTGCACCACGCACCTGGTCATCTGGGCTTTGAGGAAAGGTGAAGCCTACCTGCTTCTGATACTCTCCATCCTGGGCTCCTTGCTACCTTGCACGTTCTCCACGGATGTGCCCAGGTGACCTCCTGTGGCATTCTGCCACCTGGGTACACACAACTCATTTTCCGAGCCGGACGGTTTCTGACTCCAAGTGAGAGGATTGGTCTGGTGTGCAGAATTCAAGCTGGCTATTTGTGCAAACTTATCCCGACCTGAATTTCAGGAAAAAAGACAGACATACACATGAGCTTACATGGGCTTCTCTCATTGCTCTTGATACAGTAACACATTCTTGACCATGACTCGTCTCTCCCAGTTCTTCTTCTGCACTGAGAGACTTGTAATACTGCCCCCTGCTAACTTGGGGAGTTCTTGTGCCTAGCCCCAAAAATGCAAGTTCTTCTAATCAGTACTTGCTAATGAAAGATGCTTCAGAAGCCTAAGAAGAGAGATGAGATGGTCTCTGAGCTGATAGACTGGGAACTAGGAATCAGTTCTAACTGGTACCATTCAAAGCTCCAGCAGGGCCTAGACAAAATTAGCTGTCACGTCTCCTTCTGCATTTACCCTCACAGGTCTGCCCTTGCAAACAGTCCTGTAACAAAGCACCAGGCATCTTAAATCAGGTTCTTCCCTGTGCAAGATAATCTTTAATATCTACACAGCTTACTTTGCCCCAGAAGTAAGAGTCTCCTGCCAGATCCTGTAAGCACACGTTAGAAGTGCTGACCCTCAGCTCCAATCCTTCTTCCCTTCTCAGAATGCTTAAGAAATTACTCCAGCAAGAAACTGAAAATGAGGCTGGGGTCATGAGGGATACCACACTCCACTATTTATATCATTCATACAAAACTGAGATTTTACTAAAAGATCTCTTAGGTTAACAAGGCCTTGCTCAAGGCTGCATCTTTTTGTTGCCAAGAATGTCCCAAAGACACTGGCATGCTGAAAGGGCAGTGTCTGTGCACCACCACTGGCCACTGGGCAACTCACAATATAACTGTGATGTCAGTAGCATAGCTGACAAACGTCTTATTTTGTCTGGATGTAGAGGGCTCAAACCCAGGTTAGTTACAGCATTCCAAACAGGCATCCTGAGCTAAGGAAAAAGTCACTGGAGTGAGACCTGGGGCAGCACAAGAGTAGTTCTGTAAGCATAGGCTCAGAGAAGGGCCAAGCACACCCTAAAGCCCAAGACCCACTCACAAAAAGGGCTGAGAAAAGACTTCTAGCCCACTAGGTCATGATGGCAGATGCTGCCTGATTCCATCTTGGAACTGTGCACTCGTAGGAGCTGGTGTTTTTAATCTCTCCCCAGGGATCCAAACAGAACTATGAAATAAAGTGCCTGTTGAGACAGTGCACAGAGGGATGACTAAGAGACATTTGGAAAATATTCAACTTTTCACCCATGGAAGAAGCAAAACAAAGCCACAGTGAGAGATCAACTTTACCTGTCAAATGAGCACAGAAAATGCAATGGCATCTACTCTTAAAGAATGAAGAAAAAAATAAATGTAATCAGGGTGGCACAGGGCTCCAGCATTCCACGATGACACTCAAGGGAGACAGCGAGGCTTTAAAAAGTCCCTGGCTTGGTGCCCAAAGTTATACTTCTGAGCTTAAGGAGTGACATGGAAGCCAGAAAATGGTTTTCTAATGATGTTTATCACAGTCTCATTTGCAATATTGAAAAAAATATCAAAAGGAAATGATTAATTTTATTTCCATATAAATCATCCATCTATCCATCTATCCATCCATCCATCCATCAAAGAAACAGGTATTAAAGGCAGACCCCATAGCATATACCTATAATCCATCTGGAAGGCTGAGGCTGGAAGATCCTGAGTTTAAGGTCACTCTGGCTACACAGCAAGACTGTCTCTAAATTAATTAGCTGATTAATGAATAAATAAAATAAAAAGCGTGTATATACCAATTTTTATTTCACACCTCTGTCCTTGCCTTCAAGAAATTCCTCATCTATTACAGATGTATACACAACTGAACACAGCAGATGTCATAGGTGAAAGGACAGGGGTCTGCAAAAGGGGCAGTGGTCCCCTCCACTTTGGAAGGGACCAGTGGGAACAGCTAATCAGAGAAGGCTTCAAAATGGAGGTTATCTTTAACTTATTCTAGAAGAAGCAGACTCTCTTGGTTGTCTGATCCCAGAAGGGTTGGGTAAAGCATCACCGTTGAGGCCACTGTATGAGCTACTTTTCTCTTTGCTGTAATTAAATACATGACTGAAACATCTTAAAGTAGGAAACCTCTATTTTGGCTTATAGTTCAAAGGAGAGTCCATTATGGTGGGGAAGTTATGGCAGCAGAAGCATGCTTCCACAAGCAAAAAGCAGAAAGCAATGAATACCAGTGCTCAGCTTGCTTTCCCCCATTCTACCCAGAACTGCAGCCCACAGAAATGGCGCCACCTATAGTTACAGTGGGTCTTTCCACCCCAGTTAACCTAGTCTAGATAAAATCATTCATGGCTATACCTGGAGGTTTGTCACCTAGGCATTTCACAATCCTGTCGAGTCGATGGCCAATATTAACCATCATAGCCACTGAACACCAAGACACAGAATACTGGGACATTGTTTTCAGCAGGCATCAGCATGGCATACAGAACAGCTGAGAAGCAGAGAGGCATCTGGACAAGGAAGAAGTCAAGGTGGGAGCCAGACTGGGAAGAGTCCCCTCAGAACTTGGGGCTTGTCTCTGCTGAAAGTGTGGAACTGTGAACAAGCTTCTGCAGAGAGAACATGACTGGGTCAGACCTTTTGAAAGGCTACTCCAAAGGCTGAAAGACCAGTCGACAAGGTCTAGCCTGGTGCCTGTCTGAGAGTATGTAGTGACAGGTGGCGTAGAACAGGAAGATGTTGGTCTACATTTCCCAGTGTCCTGTAGGACGTGATCAATGGTCCCATTTGAACAAGACAAAGATCATGTCAGAGGGAAAGAGATGCAGGAAACCTACTGTGCAAATGAGTCTGGGTAAAGGGTGTCAGCTTCCCCCTCCCAGCAGCATTGAAACTGATGTCTGGCGTCTGTGGAGATTTCTCAGTCTTGCAAGCACCAGGACCTGAGTTTGAGCCTCAGAATTGACAGAGAAAAGTCAGGTGCAGAGGTGCATGCTTTGGATCCCAGTGCTGAGGCAGGGGTGGAGGAGACAGACCAATCAATCCCTGGGACTTCCTGGCCCAATAACCTTAACCAATCAGCAGCCTCAGCTCATCAGTAGGACATCCTATCTCAAAAGGCATGGTAGACAGCTCCTGAGGACAACACCTAAGCTTGTCCTCTGGCTTCCATATGTATGGCTCATGTGCGCATGCACACACACACTTACACACACATGCACAGGGGGTAGGGGGTGGAAATAGTATCTGCAGAGATTTTCCTACAGAGATTCTTAAAAGGCAAAGGGGATTGCTTAAGTAGGTCTTTTTAATGTAAATGAAATTTTGGAGCCCTGAAAACTCCTAAGATGACAAGAGTTTGAAGTTTGAAAAAAACAAAAAAACAGTATATTAAGAGCAAAGTAGGCCTGGAGGACCAATTTCACAAGTGAGCTCAGCATGTCCATATAAACATTTTACAGTCACTGAAATCGGGCAATAAGAACAGTGTTGTGTCACACACAGTATCTCAGCAACAGCAGGTACGCCGGGTACAATTAATTTTCATTTATCATCTCTAGATTCCTGGAGCTCTTCTGAAACACACAGCCTGTGTTTCAATGACATAGTCACAGGTTTGTACTGCTGTAGAGCATGCATTACTTTTACTCCCTGTGGTTTCTGAAAGCTCTGAAAATCCTGTTCTCCAATTCATTCAGGCCATGAACTGGTCCCCTAAACCTCTGTGTATATTGGTTGGCACAAAAACAAATCCCATAGGTGAAAGTCACTGCCACCATTGCCACAGTACACAGAGCACTGGGCAGTGAGCTAGAAACATGACATGCTGCCCCACTGGTGCATAGCACAGACCTGAGAGGCTCAGTGTGTCCTAATGATGACACCAAGATTCAGAGAACGGATGTGAGCTCCCAAAGCCACACAGCCAGTAAGTGTCACTCAGTTGAGTCTAAGGGACACTCGAGGCTTCTTTATTAGCCAGGGCCTTTCTGCCTTGAACTCGGGTTGAAGTCACTTAGGTTCTTTTGCAAACAGATTCTGGTTCAATAGGTGTGGGGCAGGTCCTGAGATTCTGCATCCTTAGTAGCTCAGGGGTTCTCAGTGCATCATTTTATAAATGGGAGAAGAGATACACTTAGAAGTCAAGAGCAAACATGAAAGGTCAGCACTCAAAGAAAAGTCTCAGGCATTCAAGACATGGTGAAGGGCAGAAGCGTGGGGGGAGGCAGGTGGGCTCTGGGCTCTGGAAGCCCCAGCATCAAACATGGTTTCATTTCTGTACACCCTGGTCTGCCCCTCACAGTAGTGCTGGTTGTAGCCTCATAGGCTGACTTAACTAGTGGAGTTGGAGAGAATAATGTGTATGTTGTGGTCATAAATGAAAATTTCATGTGTGTATATGGGGGGGGGAGGTGGGTGCTTTCCCTGCATGTCTGTCTGTCTACCACTTGCATGCCTGGTACTCATGGAGTCCAGAAGAGGGCTTGGAATCCCCTGGAACTAGAGTTACAGACTGTTATAAGGTGCCATGTGGACACTGGAAATCAAACCCATGTCCTTGATGGATAACTCAAGCACTGAGTTATCCCTCCAGACCAGAAATGAGGCCATCTTTGAAGGGATTGTCATGAGGAAAAGGAGGAAGAGAAGTAGCCAATGGCTTCATAGCACACAGTCAATAAACACTAACTAGTATCATGTGATTGGATGACCTCATCCATTAATCTCTTTCTTAATTACATCAGTAATACAAGCTCATTGGTAAAGTTTAATTCTAAGAAATATTAAGGAAATAGCCATGCTCACATGTATAATTCCTTAAGGTATTAAGATTTTGGGTTTTAATTATTTCTGTATTTTTTCTAGTTTTATAACATGAAAACAGTAACCACATGAATATACAGAAGCTATCCATTCAAATTTAAACATAAATCACCAAAACTAAATAAAATAAGATTTAATTTTTAGGTTGCTCCTGCTACCACTTGACCGCTCAAGAGTATGCATGGCCGGCGCCCCGCCCCCTACTGAAGGGGGGCACTGTTCCCTTGCAATGCAGCCCACAGGTCTTTGCTGCCCTCCTCTCTCAGCACTGGGTCATGGACAGCTCCACTTGCCATCAACCCCTGTATTTATTACCTTAGGACAAATATCCTCAATCAAATTGTGAGTTCAAAGGATATAAACCTACTTTCAGCTTCTACAAAGTTAGATGGATGGACAGAGGGAAGGAGGGAAAGGAGAGGGGCAAGATGAGGGAGAGAGAGAGAGAGAGATTATTTCCAGTTGCATTCTGAAAAGATTGTATCAGTTTGTCCTAGTGTCATTTGCAGGTTTGTGAAAAGCCAAACCTGCCCACTTGTGCGTTGCTAACATAGTATGTACTCACCAGGTAAAAGATGGGGAGGCCGCTCAGAGCCCATCTGCGCATTAAACCGATGTTGGGAAGAGCAGAGGCCCAGCAAGTATTTACAGGTCTCGGCTGAATCAGTGACAAAGGTGTACTTTTTCCCAGTGGTGCTGCTGGTGATGGTGAGCTTCTTTCTCTGGAGGAAGCAAGCACAGACTTAGAACCCTGACCATCTTTACCTACCCCTTGAAGTACATGTGTGTAGGCAGCAATAAAAAGATCAGCTCCCCACTCCATAGCAACACACTACTGGAAATGCAGGGCAGGGAATGTGTGACAAAGACTCAATTTCTTTTCTTAGACAATGCTAAAGAAAATCCTTCTACTTATTCTTCTCCTTCATTTGTGAGCCAAATGTTCATCATATAATTGCTATTATCAAGGACAGAAAGAACGTGAAGAGTCAGGGGACACTAGGTCCTCACAAGTATGTTGTAAAATGGCGGCCAAGCACTCCCATTGGTTTTATTGTATAAGCTCCAAGATTCTTGCTCTGATGGGACAGGGAGTCAGCAGAAAACAGACAGGCAGCTGCACTGTAATAAGCAAGCAGAGAAACTGAGCTATATTCAGAACCAGCCACCACCAAGGCAGCAAGGAAACTGACAGTACTGACCTGAATCCTCATTAGCCTTCATTATAATACATTAGCATAGTGAGCACTCCCCCAGTGGAGAGAGAGAACAAAAATATAGGAGAGTTTTGAGCAGCATGCAAAGTAGCGCATGCACACCGGAAGCCTCATCCCTCGTCAGGAAAAAAACATAAAAACAAACACTTCTCCACAAAATGCAACCTGCATCTTTGTTCCTGACTCCTCTGCCTGTGGGACGTCTTCCCTTCTTTTCTGTAATAAACTATCACTTGTTTTTATTTCTGCCATACCAAAGACTTTTAAAAGGCCCCACCCACTGCCCCCAAGTTACAATTATGCTTTGTGAGCATCTTGTCTGCATCTTGGCTGCAGAATGAGGAATCATTATCGTTACTTTAAACATGATCTAGAAATCCTAGAATCTAGGAACAGATTTAGAATCCTCAGAATGCACCCCGTGCTGGGTGTAGTAGCATGCTCCTTTAATCCCAACACTCAGGAGGTAGAGGCAGTTGGGTCTCTACTCCAACCAGGGCTGCATAATAAGACCCTGTCTCAATCAATTAATCAGTCGATCAAATAAAAATAAAATCTAATAACTGTTCTCAAACAAATTTGCAAAGGGGGAAACAACACACACACACAGAGTCTGCATTTGTAGCACAGAAACTTACAACTACAGGGAGCAAGTCTTTCCTTGTGCAAACTGCACACTTGATCTACCCTACCTCAGCTATACTAAAAGATGTGTTAAACTGTATTTCTTTTCTCCCTTGATAAAGTATTGTAAAATGTTATCACGTGAGCAAAAAAATAAAGGAAAGAATATGCCATCCAAAATCTGAACAGAGAAACTATGCAGGCTTTGCCAGGAAATTAACTAATAAAGTTTTTTTCTGGCATTTGTTCTATTTAAAAAGTATATCCTCTGGCTTTTAAATTTTGTATCTTTGGGGGCTTCTTTTCTTCTAAACAACATTTCCTTTCATGAGATAGCTTCTATTTGCAACTTTGTATTCTTTTGTTTAAAGGGGACCATGTATAGTCTTGTATAGTGTGTTCTGTTCTGTGCATTTATCTCTAAAGATTAGAGGTAGTGATGGAAATCACTGCAGTTATCAACACTGTCAGGCTCCTTGTTCTAGAAGGGATGGCTCTTGATTGAATAATCAAGAATGAATAGATATTAAGGTACCCAGAGAAAGTACCTTTTGAAAACGGCATCCATATTCCCTTGGCTACTTCCCTGCAGGGTGAAAAGGTGAAAGGGGCGTGTCTGAAGCACCCTGGCTCCAGCTATTACTACATGACCTGAGACTCCCGGAGCTGATCTCTCAGTTCTTAGATTTCTCAGAGTTCACTTCTTGGGGCTTGCAGAAGCAGGAAGAGCCATTTTCTCTGGAAGATGTTTAACTGGCCATGGGCATCTGGTGATATTATGTCATGTGATGACTTTACAGCATAATAGTCCATTTATGCCAAGGAGGAAATTAATCATCGGGGGATGGAAATCCTAATTAATCCTAATTAAATAGTTTCTTTGAGCCTGTGAGTTTGATGACTTCCTGGATTGCATTTTAAAAAATTGTTTGGCCTGGTAATGAAAAATCAAATACTTGTAAAATGAAACTTGTGTACGTATGTATGTATAAAAATAAACTTACAAGAGCTGTTGAACTTCATGACCTTAAAACTTTCCAGGTTTCAAAATTACTACTTAGAGAATCTGCATTTAGACAAATCTCAGTGAAATCTTTGTTTAGTTAATCATGCAATAAAGTGAACAAGAAACAATATAATGGTGTTGGATTTGATTCAATAATTTGAATTCTTTAAATATCTTTCAGTTAAGTTAAAAATAATTAATGTTCTAAAAAAAATTCATGAATGTAAGCATTGTTTACATTCAAGTTTAGTGAAAAATATCAATATCCTGACAATAGATGCATGGGTCAGTTTAATGACCTCAAATTATGCTAATTATTACATATTTTTATGTAAGCTTCATTTTCCTAAACACACATGATCATTTCCTAGGAAACTATATTGCACATCAGACACTAACAATGTTAACTTCAAAATCAAGATTTAAAAAAACACAAAAGAAACTTTCTGAAACCAAATAAAAGCAGTTTACCTAAGAAATGTCTATATCAGATAAAAAAAAAATAATGATCCAACTAGCAGAAAAATTTAAACAATAGGAGAAAGGTAAATAGAAGAAAGACTAAATGTGTCTGAGCCACAAGGCAAAGAACTTTGTCTTCAAACGACTCATTAGTGGGCCATAAATATTGACCTGGATGACCCCTGTGACAAGCAGGGACAGTCAGCTACCAGGGCCCAGTACCAAGTTGATAGAAACTAAATTGAGGAATTAAACAGTGAAAGGGGAATTTTAATATGACTTGAAATGTACAGTGAATTGGATGTTCAGGGAGTTTTGCATGTTTTAAAATTTCAGTGGCCATCCGACGCTGTCTGCCAGGCTATCTGCAGTCCAACCGAGACACAAATCCTCAGGTCAGATGCTTCAAAGCCTTGCAGACTCCAGACACCCTCAACTCCCTTCTTTCGTTCAGATCCCACATGTCCTTGCTTGGGGCACATATGGGTTCCCGGGGTTAGGGAGCGTGCATAGAGAAAAATGCAGCACTTGAGGCTACAGGTTGTTTACAGAGGCTGAAAGCAAGCTGACAAGGGGTAGCATGGGGGAGGTGGGGAAAAAGGTTTCCGGGGGATCACCGAGTCCCCATCCACTTAAGTATTTGGTCCTCCCAAACACATTCGTGCACCAGAATGCAGGTTGTATGTAAATACATCAAGAAATTCATGTAGCTACTATCACTTAAAATGGCCACAGATCAAGAGAAAGGGAGGCATGGGTGGCTATCAACTGAGCTTCACTCACATGAGTTGAAATCATCCCAGTTTCTTTCCACGGAAACTGGGAGGTTGCGATTCTGCGGCTACCTCTCAAGTCGTAGACTATGATGCCTTTGGTACAGATCCCCAAGGCCAATCCTCCTTCCGGTTTCTTCTTCTCCAGGAAAACACGGTGAACCAGGACTCCATATTCTGGGAGTTGCTGAACAACCTGGAGAGAAGAAAAGGCCCCATGAGATCACCAGTTCAAAGCTATGCCCCTTGACCTCTTGTGTGAAAAAGGTCCATCATTGCCAAGCAAAATGAAGAAACACTCAGCTAGACAATTCTTTCTTATTCTAGAATATAACTACACCTTTGATATGATGATCTTTTTTCTTTTTTATTTTTTTTTCTTTTTTAACCTAAAGAATTCTTTATTTGTAGAATACCTAAAACAACATTTGAGGCACATTCCTTTAATATGGGACACTAGGATACAAAGATGGTGAATAGGTGCTTCTTAGGATTCAGACTCTCTTGGGACATCTCAAAGTCAGGGGTCCCCTTCCCCAGCTGTGTCAATCCTACGGTCCCATTTTTTCATGTTCCAGTCGCAAAAGCTGAGGCTCAGACACAAAAAGGAGTCTTCAGGTCCTCAGCAAGGCGGTCACAGCAAGCTGAGCCAGGAGCAACCTTCAGGGGAAGTACCTGTCACTCCAGTATGACTTTCCACTTGGCAAAGCCTCTGCAGGATCTCCACAGGTCTCACCTCAGTTTACCAAGCTAGGAGATGGAATTCTGCCAGAGGCCAAGGGTCAATCAGAGCTGTATCGGGCCAACTGAATTCTCAGGGGTGTTTCAAGCACGAACACGACACAAATGTTCTACTGTCTGAACGGTAATCACATGGCCAGGAGGTCCTCATCAGAAGGTTGATACACATAGACCTGCAGCAAGGGCTTCCTGCGCAGACATCTCATAGTCCCTTAGGGGGACTTCACTGCTGAGATCCGGTGCCACCTCTCTATCCCCAACAGACTGCTGCGCCCTGTCTATACCATCCTCCTCATCCCAAGCAGAGCCATGAAGAGAGACCAATTAAAGATTTTGTTAATCTTTCTCAAGTTCATTGCTGACGGCCCTCCTGTTGATGAGTAATCACTGTAGACAAGTGACAGCCAGCAGGTACCCTGGCTTTTTGTGAGACTGTGATTAAATGTCTGGATGCTAAGCCTTCTGCTCTTAGCTTGAAGAGACACTGTCGTCACTGTTCCCATCATCATCACCGCCATATCACCATCATTATCATCACCACCATCATCACCATCACCATCATCACCATCATCATCATCATCATCACTGTCTCCCAGTAAAAACATCGAGCACTTGCGTTGAAACATCCATGACCAGTATGACAAAGAGAGGCTGCCCAAGAGAGTGTGGTGCAGTCTGTTAATGAATCTAATGAATTTGTTGTCTTAAAGCACTGAAATAGCCATCTTGAGAGTAAAGACACATTTTCTAAACTTCTTTTCCCCCTAAACCTTTTAAAAATGCTTAGCAATTAACTTTTCATTTTTGTTTTTGAATTCTTTTGAGGGTCATGATACTGAGTAGCAGCAACACCTGCTGCTCAGTCAGATTCTGTTTCCTTATCATTTCATGGCAATCCTGAGGCAAAGGTTACCTCTTCAAAGGAGAAAACGGAGGCCCAGTTAAATGGTTTTGTCTCTACAGGCCAAGTTCTTCTAACTCTCCAACCAAAAGGAAAGGAAACTGTTCCCTCCTATAAAAATCCAACATTTTAATGAACACATATTTCTTCTTCTGTTCTCATGATCTAAGGAAGTCACAAAGTAGCTGATGGGGATGGAAAGATGGTTCGGACCTGAGTTCTATCCCCAGCGCCTATGTAAAAAGCCAGATGCAGTGGTGGGTGTTTGTAATCCAGGCACTGGCAGGCAGAGATAGGAGGATCACTGGCCAGCTAGCCTAGCCTAATTGGAAAGTCCCAGGCCCAGGAAGAGACCCTGATTCAAAATTAACATAACACTATACACACAAAGAAAAGAGCTAGTGACGTTATATAAATTCCATCCTGTACTGTTTTTTACATACATAATTGCTTTCGCATAGCATATAACCAATAAGCATGGTGCCTGACAAGGCTTGATGCTCCAGGTCTTTAGTTCCCAGTTGACAAGTCCTGTTTGGCCACACAACCAAGTGTATCAGGACCATGCTTGGGTGGGGCTATAAGGGTTGGCAACATAGACACTCTCCATTAAATGGTTAAAGGCTATTTGGATCTATCAGTGGCTGTCCCACCCAGACTTCGTTGTGTGTTCTGGAGTTCATAGTTCAGCCTGGATCCATGTCCACACAGATCCACCAGCTGTGGACACTCAGTGAGTGTGGGCTAAGGACACTCAGTCTCCCCTTTGTTTCCAATATGCTCGGGTTACCCATGTGATGTCAAGTTCTGTTTCCTGTCCCTCTTGGTGTAAATGCCACCTGAGGTATCAAGCCCTGTCCAATACAAAGCAAGGCACAGGGCTAGAAGTGTGGCTGGCGGCAGTCCACTGGAGTGGGTGGGGCCATATTTCTGTGGTTCAATGTAAGAACATTAGCTTCAATTCCTTTTTATGACATATATCAGAACAATTTCCTGTTACTGGATATGATGTTCTGGCTTTTGGTTTAGAAAGCTTAGAGAAAAATCAGAAATAAATTCTCCTATGTCTGAGAGGCAAATCATTCAAGGGATCCGAGGACTAAGTCTAAATTCCTTAGAGGCAGGAATGGGGATCTGAATAGGAAAGGCTGCTTGGCTCCAAGAATTCACTCTCAACGACTAAAATTCAGAGCATCCCTAAAACATCATAATGTTTTCTAGGACATCTTCAACCTGTTAAAGGTAAAACAGTGTATCTGTCTCCCGTCCTCCACGGTGTCGTTCCTCATATCTGTCTCCTGTCCTCCAGGGTACCGTGCCTCAACCCTTCTACCATGGTTTCCTGTTCTCCCAGCAGCAGAGAGCAAAGTGAGATTGGAACCAAAGTTGTCCTAACTGTCCCTTGCTGTCCCAAAAACCGCAGGTCACAAGTGGATTGCTCTTTCCTATGTCACAGCAATCTCTATGCTTTGGCTCTATAATTCCGTGTCTGAGAATGTATTCTAGGAAAACGTGTCGAGTAACCAAGACAAATCCTTCCCATAATTATGTTCCTAATTTGGTGCAGACTTGCAGGGATAGGTTGAGGGAGCCCAGGCCCACCTCCGAAGGCCAAAGGCATGCAGCACCTGGGGATGCATCCATTAGGATGCTGAGTAGAAAAACCACAGGATGTAACCAATGTGACTCCAACAAGCAACTGGAATTGTTTCTACATAAGACAATCCAATCCCAATCCCTAGCTGAGCGGGGACAGTTCAAGGACTCCTGGCAAACAGTGGGCTAACCTTGAACAGGTTGCTCAGAGATTGACACGCTCACACAGCTGTGGAGCTGCCAGGCTGAGGGTGGTGTTTAGCGGTGCCCACACTGGGCTGCTGCCAAGTCTGCTGCCAGTGGGAGGAAATGAATTGGCAGAGGACAGCATCCGTGAACCAAGCAGCAGGCAGCCACCTGGGAATGATTTCCTCTTTTTTATGAAAAAAGAAGAGCCTAGAGGAGCTATAATTAAATATCCAGTGACTATCCGTGGCACAGCAGCTATGGGTTAGGCTCTGCGGCTCTGGGGTACTGCTGGTATTGCCATCCTGGTTAGAGGACGAGAAATACCTAGGAGGGGTACAAGATGCCTCAACAATATATAGAATCAGGTTGAACTGAGCCCTGCCAACACCTGTGTGACCCCACACATGAGATTCTGCCCTAATAAGTGAAACAGAAATACAGCCAATGATTGATACAGAAAGGTACTAATTTCAGAATTGCATATTAGGACTATTTATAAGACAAGGAGTATAGTACTGAGGGAGAGTGTGTGTTGACTCAATGTAAGCTTTCAATCCTTTTGCAATGCAGGGTTATATGAATACCTAGAAGTACTTAAGTAATATATGCCCGTTTTACATGTGTATGCATATACACATATATAAATGCATATAGAAGTGTGAATATATCAAGATGTAAGTGTGTTCACTCTCTGAGGTGTCGTGGCGGGGAAATGCTTTCTTCATATTTGGGAGAAGACTGATGAACTCACACTGTGATGTAGATGCTTCATGGGGGTGCACAGCTCCTTCTCCTCAACACTCTGTATAGGGAACAGGCAGCCTACGAGTTAGTCACTATGTCCGCCACCAAAGGGAATGGAAGGAGCCAGGGCATGTCTCAACATGAATGAACACTGCATGCAAATGATCAAAATCTGCCCAATGCATTTTGTGAAGCTAGGGAGAAAAAAAATCACCTTCAGCCTTAGGCCGGTAAGATGGCAGCTATTTTTATAGTCACCTTCCACGGATCTCTCTACAAGTGGAGGGAGAGTGAGACAGCACATGAAGCTGGCCCCGCACATGCTGCAAGCAGCGCTCACCCCACAGTAGTGATCGACAGGGTGAAGGCCTTGATCTCAGCTAAGTTCCCTAGCCCTCTGGCCGCTCACCATCTGGTGGCTTTGAGGTGTCCGTGTGTCCCTCGCCAAGGGAATGTTCTTGACAGGGGACATATGTGAGGCTGAACTATGGAATTCAGGGAGTGTTTCTGGTGGGACTTAGATGCTGCCCCTGTGTTAGGTGTTGGGCTCATCTCCCTAGGTGATTGGCCAAAAAGAAAAGGCAAAACCTTGCGTTTCCAGTGTTCCTCTCAAACACTTTTCCTCTTAAAGGCGAAACAAGGAAACAAATTCATGGAGAGAATATTTTGACCTAAGTTGGGAGGCTTAGGTACAGAGAAATCCCCATGCATCCTTTTGAAAGACTGTCCCCAAGCCACACGCGCCATTTTTACAAGACTCTCCCCATTCCCATGCTCCCTGCTCAAGCACCTGCGCAGAGGCTTCTCCTGCCTCATCCCACCGCTCGCTGGCCTTGGTCCTAGTCTCTCTTGAGCGTCTATCAGAGTGTGTCCTCCTCTAGATACGTGGTTGTCATCCTGAGACCTGGGACCCACCAATGATAGGAACACATGCGCCTTGTCTCCATCCCCACAGCACCTGGCCAGCCGTGATGGAGGACAGTGGAGGGAGAGAAGCGCTCATGGTCCTGGTGTTCTCTCCTGTGTGAGACTGAAGTGCCATTGCTTTAAGGTGAGGAGAGAGGAGAGAACGGAAGGGAGCTGAACCCGATACAGCTGTGCTGACAGCGGCCCAGAAGGCTGCACACAAGGAGTCTCCCGGCAGCTCCACTCATCTCGGAGCCTACTTCTCTACCTCAGCTGTCCTGTGTATCACTGTGAGGTCTTCCCGCCCACAGGAAAGTGCCACAGAGGCCTCTCTAAGGTCAAAGCTAGGTCCCGTGACACCTAGCCTACACCAATATATCATATCCCTTTGAGGGGTCATCTCTAATGCCACCTATTACCAGAAGCCTCTCCATGTTGCTCAGGTTGCTAAAAGACTCTTCTTTTTGTGGGTTGAACCTTTGCCTATAACTCCTTCTGGCCCCTAGAGATGGCCGCAGAAAGAATCACTGCCTACATTTCCTGGACGCTAATACCTCCCTCAAGACCTCAGAGGCCTCACCTCTAGGAACTCTAGCTCGGCGTCTTCTCCCCATGGCGCAGAACTGAGCCGGTGCATTTCTGAGACTTCTACTTGGACCCGGATTGCTGTCATCCTCTCAATAAGCCTTGCCGGGACATAATCTTGAATTTGAAAGTATGCTTTACCTTCCACCTGCTAGGAAGAACATGCAGAGGAAAGATTAGCCAGGAAAGATTAGTTCTGAATGGAAGAGAAATGTGTGTGAAACCACAGTCCCAATAGCCAGGGGCAAGGTGCCTCTGGGACGTAGTGTGGGGTTCTATATTAGAAGTGGGGCCAAACCATGAGGAAGTCTCATCTATGACGTAATTTCTATATAGAAGCATGTCTGGGGAGACCTGGTCTCTCTTCCCCATCTCCATCCCCACCCCTGACCTCAACTTCCCCCAGATCTGAAACTTAGGAAACTGAGGCTCCAGCCCCTCAGGAGAGACTAGATGATAATCCATGTTATTTAGTGCCTAGTACTGGGTTCTCTCAACCAAGACTTGGGGACAAACAGAATATAGTGCAGTTCATGAAGGTGCCATCTCTAGGTACACTGCAAAAAAAATGAGTAAGACGGGAGTGGGGAGTGGGGAGTTTACCCTACTTCCATATTTCTGATTTGATCTATCCTGACCTGGAGGCAGCACTTGCCAGCCATTTTCCCCAAGCTTTAACGCTAGTTATCCTGAAGAAGGAAACTGGGAGCTGAGTGAATCTGACCTCTATTCAGAGGGTGGCACAGTCTGACAGGGTTCAGAAGGACATACCACCATGTCCACTGCACCCCACATTCATGCTGTGGCACAGGCCTGTCTACATGTGGCCATAAACTGAGAATCCCAGAATTCTCCAGGTAACCCAGACTGAGTCAGGGTTCAGATCAAAGACACACACACACACACACACACACACACACACACACACACACGGAAGAAAGAAAGAAAGAAAGAAAGAGAGAGAGA
>CM052708.1:82863495-82884140 GCA_028551405.1 Uromys caudimaculatus | reverse complement strand
AAAGTGGTGCAGCCAACTTCTCACAGTACTAAGCAGACTCTGAGGGCCTGGCAATCAACCCCAAAGACCTGAAGACCTACATCCACGGAAAAGTGTTCCATGGAGCCAAGAATGTAGCTCAGAAGAATAGTGCTCACCTAGCACATCACAGGAGGCCCTGGGTTAGATGCCCAGCAGGGGACGTAACTAAATAACTGCATGTGGTTGCTAGTAGCAGCTTTATTCATAATTGCCAAACCTTGGAAGCAAAAACTGTCCAAAGAACAAGTGAAAACACCATAGTCCATCTGGGCAATGGCATACTATGCAGCCCTGAAAAAGAAATGTGCTCACGAGGAAAAGACATTGGAAAGGTTGCATACTGTCTCCAAATACGAGATCTCCTGCTACAGATACACTAAAGAGATGAGTGGTCATTAGGGGGACAGACAGGCAGAGCACCAATAAGGGAGCGCTAATAGTTTCTAGAGCAATGAGACTACTCTGTATGACATGAGAATGGTGATACATGCCATTATGGATTTGTCAAAGCTCATATAGTACACGGCACCAGGAGTGAGCCCGTGTGAACAGACAACCATCTGTTGGCATTGGTTCATCAACTGTAACAAATGGGCCTTCCAGTACAAGATTGTATTGCTCACAAGGGAAAACTGTGAGGTAAGGGGAGTTGTTGGCACAGCAAATCTTACTCTCCTTCCTGCCATTCAACTTTGCTGTCAACCTAACTGCTCCACTATAGTTTGGATCTTTAGTCTCCCAGAGGCCCATCTGCTAAAGGCTGTCACTAGCAAGTGGCACTGTTGGGAGATACTTAGAACGTTAGGTCCAGTGGGAGGGAAGGAGATCCTTAAATTTTTACCTTGAGGTTGCTGCCAGGACCTGGTCCCTTCCCTTGTTTCTGTCATTTTGATTATGGCTACCATGGGTTTTGCTCTGCTCTACCCTTAGCATTTCCTGCCTCACCTAGGCCTACCTAAAGCGAGGGAGCCTGCAAACATGAACACCTGTGAAGCCAAAATAAAGCTTCCTTCCCTTAATGGGTTACCTCAGGCATTCTGCCACAGCGACAGAAAGCTGACTAACATGTATCCTGAAAATCTATGTTTATTAAAAACATTTAGGGAGACGAAAGTCATACAGGACCTTTGTCCGTGCATTTCTTGCTAAGAGCATACGGAAGAGAAGACGTCAACATGGACCCAGAAAGTTCTAGGCACACGTGCTTTCATCCTCATGGCCTCTATAAAGGAGAGCATTTGGGTGCAACTGCTGTGATAACATTCATAATTGTCACTTATCAGGGGAATGCCCAACAGGGGACTGGATACATGAAGGAAGTCCCAGCCCTGTGGAGTCATAATGGACAAGCGTTCCAGCTCCTTGGCACGCTCAGGAAGGCTACAAATCAAGAGAGGACAGAGTGCAGCTAGGGTGCAGCTATGTCTACGACTATATAAAATCCCCACGTGCGACCAGGCAGGAGGACTCTGTGCCCACGGAATGCTGTTCTGCTGTGATGGTGTGATTAAGGAGATTTATTTTTATACTAAATTGCCTTTGTCTCCCTCTTTAAAATGCAAATGTAATCACGTTACTTCCCCCCCCCCCCCCCCGCTTAAAATTCTGCAGGGGCTCCCATCCTTCATGGCAGCAGCTTTCAGTTCTCACCACCACCAGAGGCACTTACCAAACAAAACATAAGCCCCTTGGTAAGATGAAATCACCCCAAGTGTGACAGGGGCCACCTAGCCAGCCCCATCACCTCATGAGAAGCCCAAAGCCTCCCTTCGCAGCAGCAACAGAGAGGGGCTGTCCCTTTGGAAGTCTCCTTGCTGCAGTTGGAATGTTAAATGTCCCCCCTTGGTCCTATCAGAAGGAAGTGGAACCTTTAAAGCAGCGGTTCCCAACGGTGGGTCTCGACTCCTTTGGGGTTGAGTGACTCTTCCACAGAGGTCACATATCAGAGAGCCCGCGTGTCAGATATTTACATTATGATTCATAGCTAGCAGACTACATGTATGGAGTGGTAACAAAAATAATTTTATGGTTGGGCTCACTACAACTGAGGACTGTGTTAAAGGGTTGCAGCGCGAGGGAGGTTGAGAAGCACTGCCATAAGAGGTTGCTGTGTGAGAAGAGCTGGGTCCCTAAAGGCTAATGTCTCCCTTGAGATATTGAGACCCCAGACTCCTCCCCTGTCCTTCCTCCTTGCCTTGAGGCGAACAGCCTTCATCATTCGCTTCTATCATGATTTTCTATGTCACCACATCCCAAAGTGACAGAGCCAATGAGCATGGATTAAAACTTCTGAAAACATGAGCCAAATAGACCGCTCCTCCTTATAAACCAGTGGCCACAGGTAGTTTGTTAGAGTGATGGAAATCTAGCATGCTTCCCTAATGCTGTTTGAAGGACCCACACACAGAAAATCAAGCACGACTGTGATAGCAATGTGTCAGAACAGGTTGGTTGATTGTAATAAATATGGCCCGCTAGTTATATCATTTGGTGGAGAAGACTATACAACAAGGGCAGGAAATCTCTGCATCTCCCACTTAATCTTACTATAAAGTTAAAATTGCTCTAAAAATATAGCTTACTGACATATAGTTATTGAAGATAGCGTTTTTCATACAGTATATTCTGACTGCAGCTTCCCCTCTCCCACCCCCCCAGATCCTCCCCACTTCCCTACCTCCCAGATCCATAGCCTTGCTTATATATGATTTGATTCCATTGCTATGGCAAGAGGCTATTATGGCCAACAAGAGCCACTGTTTGAGAGGACATGCCTCTCAGTAAAACTGCCAGTGACTGACACGCATTCAGCCTCAAATTTAGACTTTAACTATCAGAAGCCACATATGCTACAGGACATCCATTCAGAATGTACAATGTCAACTTTGCAACATGCATGTGAGTTAGATGTTTAGGTCAATGGCAGATAGAGTGATCGCTTAATAGAGATTGGCTATTAATATTGGTGATGGTGGTGATGGAAACTCAGGAAGAGTGTACATTATTGTGGTGTGGCTTCGGTCTGGGTGATCCCCAAGGGTCTACTGTGGATAGTCTTGCTCTCCAGTGAGATACTATCAGGAAATGATGGAGCTTTCATGGAAGAAGAACAAGTGGGGGTCCTAAGATCATCGGAGGCTTCTCTTCCGAAGGGACCATGGGACCTCAGCCTCTCTCCCTCTGACTTCCTATTTTGCACTGTGAGTTCCCCCCCAACATGTACTCCTGCTGTGAGGTACTGATACTCAGCACCCTCATCAGAGGCCAAACCAATGGGGTAACCCATCTGGGACTTTAAGCTTCTAAACCTTAGTGCTAAATAAACATTTCCTTTCTATAAACTAACTGTTGGGGGTTTTTCATTATAGTAGCATAGCTGACTGATAGAAAGAGGGCTGTACTAGACTAGAACTTGGTATGTTTATCCTTATATAACCCAGAACACGGGCTTAGGGTTCAGTGAAAGCTTTTTTGATAAGTGAACAGGTACATAGGTGGTGAATGGACATAGTTTACCCCAGACTCCGTTGTAGATGCTAACAACTCTCTCAAAAACAAAGCCTCTATATTCTTTACAGCCTCTGCTTCCCACAGTCACCTTTCCAGTGATTCCACCCGAAGGCCCCAGGTACCACCCCTACCTCCTTAGGATAACCGCCAAACTCAGCCTGCAGGGCAAGGACCCCCAGGTGCAGCAGTGTCTCATCGTCACAATACAGCCTCTCCTCTAAAATGTCTTTCCGAAGCTGCAGGTAAAACTGATGCCTCGTCAGGCTGTGCCTAGCAAAGGAACACAGAGAAAAAGACAACTTGGATGCCGAGAGACAGGGAAGTACCACACAGTCTGAGAAAATGGATACAACCCAGCAGAACCTAGAGAACAGAGCTGGAGAGATTAGTGTGGGTCCCTCCACCCATATCCTGCCTCCGCCTCTGGATGAGGGCTTCTTTATACCAGATACATCACCCAACACTCATGAGGATGTAGTTTAAGCTAGTATAAAACTGATATGCAGTTAGGTAGGTATCATCCCTCAGTCCTGCCTCTGCCTATCCACTACCTGCAATACCAGCCTGATCAGGCATAAACCCTTAAATGATTCCAGAAACGGACTGTGGCACTCACTGGAGCAGCCCATAGTGACTGACAAAGAACTTTATCCGCAGAAAGAGTGTGAACGTGTCCGTAGAACCTTTCGGGTGCTGCTCTCTCCAGCCTTCCGGGGTGACCTTGCACAATTTGGTGTCCATGTCCAGAAAAAAGAACTCTTCACCTGAGATGGAAATAGTTTGGAGGAAGAATCAATAGGGAGTGGTCCACTCTCAGACTCATCCCTTCAGCTCTGCCCAGAGGGGTAGGGTGTAAGCAGCATTGGTGCAGAAGAGCACCCTTCACTATCTGCTAACAGGGGACTCTTACATGGGCCACAGGAGCCGAGAGAAGGAGACAATGGAAAACAATCAAACAGACACAATTACAGCCGGCCCACCATATGCACAGCCTTTAAGCCTGCAGATTCAACTAACTGCACACTGAAATATTTATTTTACATATATCAAATATGTATGGACCCTTTTGTTATTGTCCCCTATACTATATAGTATGGCACACCTTAAATTGGGCATTCTGAGTGCTCTAGAGACACAGGAGAGTGTACTTGACACATGCATATACCACTTCATTTAATTTATGAACTTCTGTGGATTTGGGGAATCTACTGAAGTCCTAGAATCTACTTCTTGTGGAAGTGCTGAGTGGTGATGGTTCCCAGATGTCATCTTATGACAAATAAATGGAGTATGAAGTCCCTGCCATGTGCCAGGTCTCTCGCATCCACTGGACCTCCTTGTATCTCCCAGGAGCAGACACATTGCCTACTAGGTGTTTGCATACTCCTCCAACTCATCCTGTAAGCCCAAGCATCCAGAGTAATGCTGTTCAGAGCCGATTCTCTCTCTCCCTCTCACTCCCCTGTCCCTTCCTGTCTTCCTGTGTGCGTGTGCGTGTGCGTGTGCGTGTGTGTCCTTCTCTCCCTTTACCATTCTTTCTCTCTGCCATGTAAGGAGATTCAGTGAGAAGGATTTACTCTGGATATCAGAAAACATATCCCTATGAAAAAATTAAATCAGCTGGTACTTTGATATTAGACCTCAAGATCTCAACTTCAAGGGTGGAACAGCTCCTGTTTAAGCCACCCAGACATGGCGCTTTGTTGTAACAGTCCAAAGTGATTGAGGCAGAGATAAAAACAACCTCATGTACAAGCTCAGGTCTCCAGGTCCTGCAGAATTACTACTCCAGCCCATCTAGACTGAAGGTTAGATCAGCTCGAACCACTGAATACTCTCTCCACCTTCCTGTTCCTTTAAAAACTGTTCTCAACCAAACTGGGCAACATCAGTCACTCCCAGGCTTCCTGCAGGGCTACCCTTGCCTGACCCTCCACAGATCGCAAGCTGTGTGTTCCTGTGCCCCACCCTTCAACCCCAGAGTATAGGACAGAGGCTTGTCTAGGGAAGGACTCCCATCACAGTTAGAAGGTAGGGCTTTTAAATTAGCCGCCAGCCCTTTGTGCCTGCGGAGGTATGTGTGGAGAGGTAGGTAGATGTCCAGGTACCTCTAAGGGCCATCATCCCAACCCTCCGCCCTCCCTCGCTGCAGAATTTGATTCCCTACACCATGCTCTCGTTCCTTTAAGTTGGATGTTCTCCAGGGGTAAATGAGTTCCCAGTACAGTCTGTCTGGCAACCCCTCCCAAGACAGTCTCTGTGAAGATCCATGATTTCCCCAGGAGGCCCCTCCCTAAGCAGCTCCAGAAACCCAGGAATCATCCTGGTTTATAATGGCCTCCTAGACTGGAGGGTAAGAGGTGGATTCACCTAGATTTTACTTCTCTGCTCATTTACTATTTTGAGCACGTATGTGCATGTTTGTGTACATATAGGCAGGAGCACACGAATGCATGTGCCTGTGGAGGCCAGAGGACAATCTTTAATGTCATTACTCGGAACGCCATCCAGCATTTTTATTGAGGTAGGGACTCTGTGTGGCCTGGAACTTCCCGAGTAGGTTTGATTGGCAGGCCAGCAAGCCCTAGGGGTCCGCCTATCTCTGCCTCCCTAGCACTGGGATTACAATGACACACCATCACACTTAGATTTTTTTGGTACATGAGTCCTGACAATCAAACTCAAGTCCCCCACCCCCACCCATTACAAGGCAGGCACATAACTTTCCAACTAAGCCATTGCTCATACCCTGGTTTCCATTTACATTATACATTTCGAATCAATAACACCCCGCATCACCAAAGCTTCTTTTACAGAAAACAGAGCCCATTACAGAAAGCCACTGCTGGCCAAATGCAGAGAACACCTGACTATGGTCACCCCCCTCCTGTTGCTATGACTACAACCTAACCCTACACTCAAAGTTCCAGGGACATAGTGGGAGAGGGAGTGGAAAGATTGTAAAAGCCAGAAGACCAGAAGTCTACTGCAAGATTATGTTTTTAGATATGACAAGAAAGCTATACCAGTGAAATCTCAACACTATAGCTACCTAACAAGGTCTGAATAGTAACAACGCCAACTGGCACACCAGTGTGGATGGGGCCATCTCAGGAGGCTCTAACTCAGGATGAAAAGCTACAGGCAACTAATGACTGTTGAGAGAAAGGAAAAATTCATTTTCCCCAGAGATGAGCTCTCTGATTAGTTATCCAATACCAAGTGTCATCCCTGAAAATGTAAATATACAAGCATCACTAAACACTAAACAGACTCAACGGGTTGCACTTGTGTCTGTGTGCATGGTGCAAGCACACATAGCGATAACAATACATGAGAGGTGGTGAGTTTGAGAGCTGGAGCATGGCTGGGGCTGGAGGGGGGTAGGAAGGGAGAAGAGATGTTTTAAATATGTTTTAATAAAAATGTTTTCAAAAAATAAAGTTACTATTCAGATCTTTGAATAGTCCCTGGTATATAGCAAGCACTTAAGAAGAACACAATGCTTCCTAAAATTGCTTTCATTTGTTTG
Source organism: Uromys caudimaculatus (assembly GCA_028551405.1). Taxonomy (NCBI): domain Eukaryota; kingdom Metazoa; phylum Chordata; class Mammalia; order Rodentia; family Muridae; genus Uromys; species Uromys caudimaculatus. Next base: position 82,877,077 of record CM052708.1, on the reverse strand, counting down.
CTGCAAAAGTTAAACTTTATTGGTCATGACCTACATAACAGTACAATATGGCTGTCCTTTCTGTTTGAAAGTGAGGTCCTTGTGGAAAGGTCTGATGGGAACCCTGGGGAGACACCAACCCCACTGTGCCACACTAAGAGCCCACAACCAAAAGGCTCCTCATGAGAAGAAAGACTTGGAAAGAAATATGCAAACCATTCTCTCAGGAAAGATAAACTTGGGATCTTTGGCACCAACGTGCAAAATGCCAGCAGCATCCTAAGTAATTTAGAAATGTCATTAATGTTTGTTTATCTGCCTTCAGGGCATGGTAACTGATCAGACCTGGCTAGGTACCAACCCATGTCCTGCCACCATGTTTTCATGGCAGTGCTCACTTGATGCTTCTCACACAGGTACCCAAAACACCCCCTATGCTAACCTGTGTAAGCAAAGTAAGGTATCCCAGGATCAAGTAGCTTTGCAGGAGAAACTCATGTACCCAGCTTCCCAGAAGGTCAGGTCACTAGTGTGATCAGGAACCACCTACCTTTCACATAAGCCAAGCCAAAGTAGGTGGTCTCCCCAAGGTTGGCTGCAGACATGACAGCATTGAAGACAGCTCCTGCTGTGGACTCCATGTCACACTTCACCTCCAGACACTGTCCATTCAGCAAGACCACACAGAGGTCTCTGAGAGCCAAGTAGGATTTCCCTTTTTTGGTCTGAAAACAATAACAGCATCAATGCTCACAGTTAAGATGAGGCTTTGAGTCTTTTTTTTGTTTTGTTTTGTTTTTTTGTTTTTGTTTTTCGAGACAAGGTTTCTCTGTGTAGCCCTGGCTGTCCTGGAACTCACTCTGTAGACCAGGCTGGCCTCGAACTCAGAAATCCGCCTGCCTCTGCCTCCCGAGTGCTGGGATTAAAGGTGTGCGCCACCACTGCCCGGCTGAGGCTTTGAGTCTTTAGCTTGGGCAGTCAGCAGGCTATGCATGGTCCACCCAATGCCTCATTTAACTGTCTAACTGCCTATGAGGTGAGTATAATTTTGCTCTCTATTAGCAGATGAGAACCTGATGCTTAGAGACAATGAGGGACTTTTCCAGGGGTGCACAGTTGGTTATGGCAGACCTGACCCAAGTCTGGGCTCTCTGAGGAATCTCTGAGGTCGGCAATGTGGGATAAGACTGATCCATATCTTTCCCCGGATTTTCTTCAGACTCATTCATGATTCATGCACCCCTGACTGAGCCAGGAGAGGCTTCCCTGGAGTTCATCTGCACTGCTCTGAGCTACAGAGAAGATGGACATGGGGTGACATAGGGACCTGGGAAAAGAAGGACCCATCCCAGCCTTCCCACAGCCCTGCCTCCAGAAGGCCGAAGAGCCAAAAGGCAGCATTGGCAGACAGGCCCGGCCAGACAGGCATCTTGGCTCTAGGAGTATGGAAAATGGGAAGGTCATCACCCCAAATGTTCAAAATTAGCTGAGAACCTCATGGCCCCAGGCTGGGCATGAGCCATGAGGGCCTGGACTGGGCTGAGCTGGGTGGCACACCCTAATGATGCTCTCCATCTGTCAGACCCTTTACCAACAATCCCCAAGCCTCACCCCTTCCCTTCTTATCACCTCAGAGCCACTTTCCTGGGGAAAGGAATTCTCTTTCCTCATCCTTGCCTATCTTCAATCCTCTCCCACACATACACGTCTTCTCAGTAGCACAAATGGCTACCTGGCATGCTTTTCTGTTATGCATTGTCTCTCTTTTCCTTCTCCCAGACTGTAGGCTTCACATGGGAAGGACTTTGTTTGCCACAGCATACAGGGCAGGGCCTGGCAGGGAACCAGCCTGTGGAGCTGCTCCACAGCATCTGTGCTGAACGAGATGAAGGCTGAACTGGGAGTGAGGGTGAGAAGGACAGACAGCCACAAGGAGCTCCTCTCCTGAGGGAGAATGAAAGGCAGGAGTAGGGTGGCCATGCCTGGGAGGAGTCTGGAGGGACAGGACAGATGCAGGAACATGGTGTGGATAGAAAGGAGAATGCTATTCTTTCCACAGCTTTGAAAAGGTGACAGGAGCAGAGATGGAAGGAAGAGAAGCAAAGAGACCCGGAGGTTCATGGAGGTGGCACAGAGAGACTACCAAGATGTCCTCAGAATAGACCCCATTGAAAGCACAGCGAGCCTTGAATTTGCTGGGCTTATGGATTCTTTCCCATCCCGCCCAGTCTAGCCAGTAGTTACCACAATGGATCCAGGCAAATGTAGGGTCACGGGGGCCTCTCCAGCCAACAGGATGAACTCCGGTCTGGAGAACTGAGAAAAAAATCCAGAATAATCAAAGGTGGAAGAAGATGGTTCTAGGCTTGGAGCTCATCTCTCTCTCTGCCTTCTACAGCCCTCTGCCTCCCAGTGATACCCACCCCAAGGAAACAGACTCCAGCAAGACAGAGGACATGGACAGAGACCTCCACTGCCCATCTCAACCGAGGCCTAAGAGTAAGGTGGAGGAGGCTGACAGCAGGCGGACTCTCCGGGACGCTTCCTTAGAGGCTAACATTCACACAGCAATATGTAATCTTCATGCGCATCAAAAGCCTAAAACGAGCTGGGGCTAGAGGCTCACACCTGTAATCTCAGTGCTCGGAACGTTGAGGAAGGAGCACCAGAAGTTTGATGAGCTATATATACCAAAAGACCCTGCCTCGAAAGAGAACCTTCAAGAAAATCAAGAACTGAGGAGGTGTTCAGTCAGTAAAGTGCCAAGGCCAACTACCACATGAGGACTTGAGCTCAGTCCCCTTCCCAAAACTTATGCAAAAGTCAGGCACAGTGGCATACACCTATAAACCCAGCCCTGGGGATGTGGGGACAGAAGGCTCTCTGGGGCTCTCTGATCAGGCAGTCTAACTGAATTTGATGAGTTCCAGGTTCAGTGAGAGACCTGGCCTCAAAAACTAAGGTGATGAGCAATTGAATAGGACCCCTAAAACTGATCTCAGCAGGCTAACTAGTGCTCAGCAGAGGTCTTCTGTCTGCCTATGAAAAATCAACAGGAAGTATAGATAGACTGCAGGGGCCACCTCATATCTGTATGTCCCACTAACTTGGCCTTCAAGACTGGGTGAGGCTGCTCTCTGTCCTCAACTCCACTACATTTTCCCAATACACACACACATACACACACACACACACACACACACACACACACACACACACACACACATGTCAACAAGAAAGAAGACTCACTTCTTCCTGGCCACCTTGCAGTCCTGGACATGTCCCTTCATTTTACCTGCCTAAAGGGCCTCTGACAAGTGCATTCCACCATGACAGCTCTCTTCTAAGCCACACTGTACTATTGCTACACACACACACATGGCCTCAAACTGCAGAAGTGGACCTGAAACCAACCTCACTTCATAAGCAGCATCTACTGTACAGCCAATGAGGCAGAGAGGGAGGACTGAATGCCACCTCGCTCCAAGTGGCCAGGTTCAGGTTTCTGTTGGATCAGGTCTATGAACCCTGTGCCAGGGTCCCTGGGTCCTGAGGTCCCTGTATCCGCCCTGTATCCGTGTTACAGGTCCCAGCTGGGACCATTCTTGACAGTGTGCTCCTACTCCAGCCCCCTTCCTCACCTTTCCCTTTCTTTGCAGGAAATTCCTTGGAGAAGATGTTGCTGGCTGCGAGCTTTCTGCTTCTGCCAAGAGCATAGGCCCCGAGCCACACCACGGATCCTCCTCACAGTCATAGGGACCCGCACCTGCAAATTCGCTGGCCAGCAGTGAGGACAGGTGACAAGCTTGGTGATGCATCTGTTCTGTGACAGACTCAACTGCCACCTCCTCTTATCCCCCACATCATGAGAGGTTACACAGCCTCTTTTGGTGGTGAAGCTAAGACTACACAGCCATAGGGTGGGGAAATACAACATTACTTGTCTCTGACCCCAGGACTCTGCCTCTGTGCCCACCATGACCCCAAGATGCCAATAATCCCTAAATTGACCATGGCTATGACCTTGATTTGGAAACTTTAGACATTTAAACTGTTTTGATGATAAACAGTCATGTACCACCTACTGGTGCTTTGGTTAATAGCCGACCAACAGCCCAACAGCGTACGCCACAGGTATCCTGTGATACAGTGGAGCTGGAAAACTCCTATCACCCAGAGGGGCTGAAGCCATCACAGAATGCACAGTATGCAATGTACTTGTGGGGATACTGGGGTACCAAACCCGCTCTCCAGGAGTGACGCCTCCTCAGTTTTCAGTTGGTCCCAGAAGGCAGCCAGAGAGGCCGGGAGAACTGGCTGAACCTCACTGAAATCACCAAACCATGGATATGAGCTCTGAGTAGCTATGCCCTATAACCACTGTGCTTTGTGGTTGTTTGCTATGTAGTGGGGAGGACGTGTCTAGGGATCACCACTACACCATCAAGGCTCATGTTCCATCTCTGAGCCTGAATGGAATTCCCAGAAGATATGGGGTCCCTGACAATACAGTTGCCAGCAGGCCCTGCAGACCTTGGCTTCTTTCTAACATCATTCTCTGAAGACCATCACTAATCAGCAAAGAAGCAGGGTATGCAGGCTCCCCCGCCAAGTTCTCCGTGCTCGGTAGTGGGAGGCTCACCTGGTAACAAAGCTGCTGCGATTATGCGCTGTGGTGCTCCAGCATCGCTCGGAGGAACTCTGTTCCTCTGTGCTTCTCTCTGAAACTAACCAGACAGCACGGTGGGCAGGGGTGGAGCAAGCAAACAGCCTGGCTGTATAGGATAAGCAGCCCAGAGTGTGGATACCAGCACAACTGATCAGCTGTGCGCCCTTGGTGGAACTACTAAATGTCTCTGAGTCTGTAGTCTCAGACTGCAGATGGAAATGAAAGTCAAGGAGTTGGGGGTGAGACGAGTGTTTGAGAGGATTGTAAGCCTAGTGACAAAAGGCAGAGTAGCTCCTTGATTTAAGAACAATGGGCAATAAGTTTAAATAAAAATAAGCAAAATTAGGCTTGGTGGCACACACCTCTGTAGTTTCCATACTTAGAGGCTGAGGCAGGAAGATCATGAGTCCAAGGTTAGCTTATGAGATACTGTAGGAAGATCATGAGTCCAAGGCTAGCTTATGAGATACTGTTTCAAAATAATAAGTAAATAGAGTGTGGTAGTTAATACTGATCAGCTTGACAGGATCTGGAATCCAACCTCTGAGTGTGTCTTGAGAGACTTCTTAGATTGGCTTAATTGAGATGGGAAGAGCCACACTAACTAGGAGCCTAGACTGGTTTAATTGAGATGGGACTATCTACCCTAACTAGGAGTCTAGACTGGTTTAATTGAGATGGGACTATCCATCCTAACTAGGAATCTTACCGTTCTATGGGATGGGTTCCCAGACTGAATGAAAAGAAGCAAGCAAGCTGAGTGCCAGCATTCATTTGTCTCTGCTTCCTGACTGCAGATGCAGTGCGACCAGCAGCTGCCTGTCACTTCTGCCACATGACCTCTTACATTGTGGACTGTACCCTCAAACTGTGAGCAAAACCAAAGCCTGCCCCCTTCAGGTGCCTGTGTCTGTTAGCACCTCATAGCAACAAGAAAAGTAACTCACATGAAACTCAAGTTCAGAACGCTGGCAAGCAGGGAAGGCACGTTTAAAGGGTATTATAAAGAGCCATTCTTTCAGCATAGTCAAAGTAAAAACAACAGCAACAACAAAGGCTTTTTAAGGGCTATTTGCTTGTCATTCTACTTAAAAGGTCATTTTTAAACCCCTTCTCTGCTTGGGGGCTGGAGAGATGGCTCAGTGGTTAAGAGCACCTGTTCTTGCAGAGGACCGGGGTCAGATTCCTAGCACCCATACAGTGACCCACAACTGTCCATAACCCCAGCTCCAGCAGACCCAATTCCCTCTTCTGGTCTCCACAGGCACCAGGCATGCACATGGTACACAGACATACAAGCAGGCAAAACACTCAAAGATAAAATCTTTTTCTTGCTTTTCTAACGTATTCTCATCAATTTGAACAATTAGACTTCAGTTTAAAGAGCTAATATTTCATGTAATTAACTCTATTCAACTATTAAAACAGTATTAGGCGCAGTGACTCTAGGCCCAGGCCTGTGGCATTTCCTGGCAAAGTGGCTTTGTGTGGGAGCTCTCTGTGTACAGAGCAGGGATGTCCACACACTCAGGGCAGGAAGACAACAGAAACCCTGAGTACCCTCTGTCCAAACAGGAACACTGAGGGCCTCTACTCACCTCTCCAAGGCTGCACAGCATCAGAGGCCTGAGCTCCGGGACTCCCACTGCCAGCCTGGTGCAGCCTGCTCCTGAGAAAGCAGCTTCTGTTCTGCTGCTCACAGACATTTTCCTCTACAACTCTCCTCTCCACCTGAATGAGGATGGAGAGAACGGCAAATCAGCACCAAGTCAGAAGGCTGCATTTATACCAACACATGTAAGCTCCCTGTCAGGTTAACTAACTCTTTACAGAGTCTGCTAGACAAGCGCTCTAATGCTGAGCTCCTAAATTTTTTTAATTTAATTTTTATTACTAATATTATTAATTTTAACTTCATTGAACTTAATTGGCTGATTTAAGTCCCAATCGCCACACACAGCTAGTGGCTGCCCAGTGGGAAAGATGGACTCTATAACTGACCTCGGAGATGGTACCCAGCACCAAGCCCACCAGCCGACTGATATGAAGACTGGCAGGGGCTGGGTACACAGCCACTTCTTCCTGATGAATCCGGCAGGCTTCCAGAACCGCCTGCAGTGGCCGCCGTCTCTGTGGCTGGTCTTCACACATGGCCAGCAGGAGGGAGTGTACAGACTCTTGAAGCTGCAGGGGCTGTAGAGCATACTCTGATGAGTCACGTGGCCGTGGCCCTGAGGAGTGACTGTGTGGGGCACCGAAGCCTACCTGCCCTGGAGACTCCAGAAAACACATTCAACACAACTAGAACAAGTTCGCTTCTTCTGGAACAGACATCTGATTTGTGACTGAGTCCGAGCAATGGTTTCTACATGCAGAGTGCACAGTGCTGCTCGCTAATCTTAGCTCTTCTGCTCAAATGCAAGCTTGGCAGACTGACAGGAAGCCTTTGCTGGACATCATGGACCTTGACCTGAGCCAAATGCTTGGCCATATGACACATGCATACACACACACACACACACACACACACACACACACACACACACACACACACACATCATTGACCTGGTAGGCCGCTGCTTCTTACGGTTATTTGTTTCCCTCATGACAACTTCCCCCCTGGCACATGAGTAAAAGGGAATTGGGCCTTTAAGTTAAAGTGGTTTGCATGAAGTCAGCAGCAGCAAAGGGCTCAGTCACAGTCACCATTGCTAAAACTCTATGCCACACACACATCGGGCCAAATAAAAAATAGTCTTGTACAAGTACACCCTTCATGCTCTCGGGGAGCCTGGTATGGTGCCTGTCTTCACAGCAAGCAGGCCACTATGTCAAGTATGTGCACAGCTCCCTAGAGACCACTGTGCCCAGCACAGTTGCTTCAGGAAGCACAGGATTCCACAAGTATCCAGACAAAAACCTGACCCAGGCTGACCTCAAGCAACAGCAGGGGAACAAGGTAGATAGACTTTTCAGGTGGCAGAGGGGTGCAGGTGAGCTGGTGCCAAAGAGCTGGTGTGTGTGTGTGTGTGTGTGTGTGTGTGTGTGTGTGTGTGTGTGTGTGTGTGTGTAAGGAAAAGGCTATGACACAACATAGTGTGGGGGCCCAAAGAACTGGGTCCAAGATAGGGCTGACAGAGCAGTAAGTCAAGTACAGGTTTGCAGATCACACATCCATAAGACAAGCCCTAGGAACAGGCAGGAACAGAAGACAAATTCTGGAATCCATGTTGCCTGGTAAATGCTGAAATATATAATTATGGAGCAGCAGGTAGCAAGTGGGGGGTCTCACCTCAGATAGGACAAGTTGTAAGGGAGGAGGAAAAAGAGGTGGATTGGTGGGGGGGGGGAGAGGGTCCTGTGGCCAGGTTCAATGATGCTTTTATAGTCCTAGTTTTTAAAGGACTCTTATGATGTTAAATGAAAAATGTCTTTGCACATGCATGCAGTATGGACACACATGCACGCGCACACACACACACACATACACACACACACACACACACATGAATTTATGCATGCACACTGTGCGTGTATTCATCTGTTGACTTGTGCACCATGCTTTACCCCATTAAGCTTCTGTTTTGAGGCTTGCCATAGTCAGTAACAAGCTAGTGTGAAACCTCTTTCAGAAGAGACATTACGGGGTGCATTTTACCTCAGTTACTGAGCACAGAACCCTTTTCGCAGGGCAGCAGCTCCCTTTAGGAAAAGCTGATTCTAAAAGCATTTGAGAGAATACATAAGTAACTATCTTTTTGTTATATATTAAGTCTTCTAGCTTGCTACTTCCTTTGGGCAGAGCAAACAAGTGAATCTTAGGTTGGCTCCCAGTCCCAGCTTGGATTGCTTGGAGTGTTAGAGAAGATGCCGATCGGGGGGATGAGTTGTGCAATTGACTGGTAATGTCTACCTATGGCTTTGGATAGAAGATGGGAAGATCTACACTTGATGCCTGGTCCAGCACAAGGGAGAGCTACTAAGCTATGCAGAGAGATGATCTGGTAAGATGTGATGCATTCTTGTTTACAGACCTGGTTTGGTGGAACACGGAACCCCGCTGACCAGTAGAGAGTCATTCCTAAGGAATAGACATGCATCTGCCCAAGAGAAAAGCACATGGTTAGACGCCAGGCCTGTGACTCCACAGCCCAGCAGGCCAAGTGCAGCAGTTTCCACAAGCAAGGGGTGGGAATCTGGCTAGCCCAGCACCATCTGCACCTCCTTAACCTTTGCTTCCTCCCACGCTGCAGGCTAGAAATTTGTTTTCTAGCAGTAACTATGACTTCCAGATTGGTGAAAAATAAGAGAGAACATCTGCTAGGGTACTTCTGGAAAAAAATAAAAATGTTTGCTTTATTGGGGAAAAAAAGCATGTGACTAGTCTCACATGTGCCCTGTTGTTTCTATCTGTAATACCACATGATATATGGGGCCACAGCAGCCATTTTGCCATCATGTGGAAATAAGCACAAGGATCAGAATAGAAATTCACATCCTGGATCCTTGTTGATATCACGGAACTGCTCTGCTACCAATACCTAAATGCCTCCTTAAGTAACTAAAGACTAACTGTGTATCTGGATGTTGTATTTGGAGCTGTCTGATTCTTGTAACCAAAGCCAGCTATGCACTATAGGCTCAGTCTTACTATAAAACCCTGTATCTTGTCAAAAAATGATACAGTGTAACAGGAAGAGCTTGGTCAGACTTCTCTGAAGCCCCTTGCTTTTAAAGTCAGAGTTCTGCCCACACCCTCTAAGGACAGAGTACAAAAGCACATGGAAGCGGTCATTATCAGGCCAAGCCTTTTGCTTATTTAAATGTATTTTATCTTTGCAACAACCCTCTGAGGCAGGTTTTTAACTGGCCCCATTTTAGATATGAGGAAACTAAAGCAAATGGAAGCTACAGGGTTTGCCCGAGTAAGACCCAAACACAGTATAAATCCAAGCCCTAGAGCTGATGACCTCAGCCTCAGAGCTGTGAGCTCCAGATGAATGGATGTCCTTTGCTTGGTGCCCATTGTCTTGAAGATCCTTTTTCTCAGGAAAAGATTTCAAAGAGTCAGACATGTGTTCCTAACATGGGTGGGGCTCTGGAAGAGAAGCCTCCCAAGTAGGGAACCATGGGTAAAAGCCATCGTTCCTGGAGCAGCCAAGGGCTCGAATGCAAGTGGTTTTGGGGTCCCATGTCATAGGAATGAGGAGTGAATCATGTCACCTGTGCCAGTAAACTATTTCTTTATCTGAAATCGCACCCCTAAAACCCAGCCCCACCCCCAGACTCAGTGTGGGAAAGTTCCCAAGCTTCATTTTCACGGCAGTGATTCTGATCAGAAGTGGGGTAGCATCTGAGCACAGAAGAAGCACCTTCCATGCCCAGGACTGTCTGGATCCCAAAGTTCTGTCTGAAAATGTCCTGGAGGCAAAGCTGAGCCCAGTAGGCTCCATCTCAAATCCTAAATACAGCCTCTGGAATGACAAGGAAGAAGGCTGGGAAGAAGGTTTTTGAGGGCAGATCCTGGCTCTGTGGAGAACACATCTGCCTGCTCAGAGGATGAGGAGAGGTAAGGAAGCTTAAGGGACTCCCAGCTAGAGACTTGTCCACATCTGCCACCCGTGCCTGGTCTAGACTCGGGAACGGTGCTGGATGTTCTGCTTAGAGTAAGATGTCCGTGGCAGAATGCAGCCAAGGCTTGGGGAGGGTCCTAAGTGCAGCCCCTGCTGCGACTTCTACACTCCTGACTTCCCAGACACCCCTCACACCTTATGCCTAGGTGGATGAAGGGAGAATTGGTGTGGTAAATGGAAGGGACCCGTGGTCACCAGAACTGCTTGGGTGTTGTAGATCAAGAGACCAGAAGATGCCTGCTTCTTCTTCCTAAGGAGGCACTTCAGAGGCCAGTCAGAACAGAGGGGTAAGCAGCCAATACAAACACTTTCAAGCTTCCTTAGAATGCGGTCCCACCCCACACTGGCTCTCTCTGACTCAGACTTCTTCCTAACATTTCTGCCCCGTTCCGGGCTCAGCCTCTTCTGGTCTTAGAATTCCCTGGGGCCTGAAATTGCTGCACGGAGGAGGAAACAAGGGAGCTGGATTTTCTCTAGCTCTGGACTGCTAGGGCACAGGAGTAGGCTGGAAATTCCTCAAGCCATGAGGAGTGTAAAGCCTTCCCAGCAAGTGCAGGGGGACATGGGACGTCCCAGCAGCACTTCATGGCTAGTTCAGCTCAGCCTCTCTAAAAAGCAGAGTCTGGGGCAAGGACAGCATGTCAGCATTTCATTTAGAAGCAACCCAGAGCAACCAGAGTGAGGAGGAGGGAAAGAAAACAAGGGCAGATGTGGTACACAAAGTCACCATGCTGCCACAGAGCCCGAGGACGGACAGCAAACATGGCTTCCTAGCTCTCAGACGGGATCTCCAGGAGTGGTTGCCCTTTCAGTTAGCCCTCTTGCCGACCACTGGCTAGGGCTTGTCCACAATAGCTACTAGCCTTTTGCCACTCCCCTGCATTTGCATATCACATTGGTGTGTCCTTGTAGAAAGTTCAGAGTTAGTGTGATGTCCTTGTCCTCGCTGAGTCCAGAACATAACAGGCAACTTAGCCCAGGTGGGGCACCAAGCTAGAGAAGCAGCCTGGAGTCTGAGAAGCAGCTGTCTCCATCTCCCCAGAGGTCCGGTGACTCACCCAGGGATCTCACAGCAGGAGAAGCCGGCCTGGGGGAAGGAGCCGGTGCAGTGGGGGCTCCACGGCTCCACTGTTATGGGATAACTTGAAGCTACATGGACCCTAATGAACCAAGCCTGAAAGAACCATTCTCTTCTCAGAGCCCAAAGGGAAAGCAGCAGCGTTCCAGGGTAGTCCTGGGAGGAGCAGTACCCCAGATCCGCAGGTTCCCCATGAAAGGCCAAGGGAGAAGAGCTGTGCTCACCCCGCACTGTGCAGTTGCCCTGAGCATTCTGACACTCGAGTTCTTTATTGTTATGATAATGATGATGATGATGATTAGCTGAAAATACTAGAACACGTTGCTATTGAGTAGGAAAACATTTTTTTCACTGACAAAATCCAGAAGTCTTCACTGATGCCACCATCAGCATAAGGCACTTGGCGTGGCTTATATTTTATTAATAATAATTATGATTATTACTATTATTATTATGGGTTTTGGTTGGTTGGTTGGTTTTGTCTTGTTGGTTTTTTTAAGACAGGGTTTCTCTGTGTAGCCTTAGCTGTCCTGGAATTTGATTTGTAGACCAGGCTGGCCTTGAATTCCACCCGCCTCTCTCTTCCTCCCTAGTGTTGGGATTGTTTCTCTCTTTCTCTCTCTCTTTCTCTCTCTTTCTCTCTCTCTTTCTCTCTCTCTCCCTCCTTCCCTCCCTCCCTCCCTCTCTCCCTCGCTCTCTCTCCCTCCCTCTCTCCTTCCCTCCCCTCCGTCTCTCCCTCTCTTCTTCCTTCCCTCCTCTCTCCCTCTCCCTCTCTCCCTCTCTCTCTCTCTCTCTCTCACAGCATGAAATAAATTTCTGCACCTCACATGAATACTGTCCATTCCTCACTGACATCCATTTTGTTTCTAGTTCATGAATGACAAAGTCTCTCTGCAGGTAAAGCCCCCTGAACTCTACCTGAAGATAAATGCCACTCATTTGGACGGCTCTTACTTCATGTTACCAGTGGTCACATTATGAAGACCATTTGCCCACAGCGTTTCCCCAACATTTCTTTTTCTATCCCTCTGTGTGTGTGTGTGTGTGTGTGTGTGTGTGTGTGTGTGTGTGTGTGTGTGATGAATATATACATATGGAGGTGGTGCATATGTCCACATCCACCACACACGTGGAAGCCAGCGACTGACAGTTGGGCACCTTCCTTTTGCAGTCCCTCTTTACTTTTTGAAACCTCTTACTGAAGCTGGAGCTTGATAGTTGATTAAACCAGCTAGCCAGCTAGGCCCTGGATCCTGCCACCTCCATCTTTTAGCGCTCAGATTGCAGGTGTGCACCACCACACCTGGCCTTCTGCACGCTTACGCAAGCGCATTAACCAGCAAGCCACCTCCCCAGCCCCAGCAATGGTTTTAATGCCGACAAAACTGGATCCACAGAGTAACGTGGATCCAGTTGTATCACTTAACTGACTGAGAAACTTGGGTTGGGTGAGGTTGAACTGCCTTGTCCAAAAGCTAGTGAGTTGCTGGCAAGAAGGCCTGGAAACAACCGGCTTTTAGCCCACTCTTCCTCAGAACTGGTGCTGGGCAGAGAGTTTTGGGTGTCTCCCCAGAGGCGGCATACCACACCAACCTGTGATGCATCAGGCTGCTCTTCCTCATTTGGTCCCTGTAGCAGCTCAGGAGCCTTGAATGGTGCAGCCTCTATGTGAGAAATGTGGTCTTGGAAAGAAAGACTTCCTGCTGCAGAAAGCAGGAGTGACCAGGGGCAGACCACATAGTCTGAGGAATCTGAAAATGAGGCAACACCAGGGTATAGGAACAGGGTTAGTATGCCTGACAGCACTTGTGCCTAAGACTGAGTCTGACCTATATAAACACAGCACAGCATAAACTCCTGTCGAAGATCAACAGGCTTTGGTCTGACTAGTAGGCCTAAGTTTCAGTTTCCTGGGCCTGGCACCTCGGGCTTCCCAGAAATCAGGTGAACAGCCTGCAGTTTTAGAGATATTCCGTTTGGCCCCGCCTTCGGATTTAGGGAGATCTTGTGATATCCTGTTACCATGTTTTTGCAACAATACGTGACTTCTGCAGGAACTTTGACCTTCTGGAACTTCCCCACCCCTGTTACTTTCCGCCTTAAGTGCTTTATATACTTCTCCGAAATAAAGTTCTTTGGAGTTTGATCAGATTACCATCTTGCTCCCAAAGTATCTCGTGTCTCCTGTCTCTTTCCTTCATCCCACAGTTCCCTCCTCGGACA
>CM052708.1:82848950-82863395 GCA_028551405.1 Uromys caudimaculatus | reverse complement strand
AAACAGAGATCTACTGCAGTTCCTCAGATCCCTCAGGAGGAAGAGAAGCTAAGGCAGAGGTGTGCAGCCTCCCTCCACTGGCTGCCGCTGGGACCCAGTGCCCAGCCGAGCCTGTGTGCCCTCACACACCCTGATGCTGATTCTGCAGCTGCTAAGTCAGGGGGCTTCTGAGTCAATATCTAAGTGTAGGTTCTCTGTATTTACTTCATCTGCTAACTGAACACCTCATAGTTCCAAATCACCTTTGATCCCATCTCCTTCAACCGTTTCTATGAACAATTCTTCCCAGAGGAAAGTCTGCAGAGACCTCACAGGAAGCAGGGGCTCTCCTACCATGTCCAGGAGATGGTGATATGAATATGAAATGACCAGGCAGGGGTACATCTGTCCTGGACTCAGTTTCAGGACATGAAAGCCCTTCTGTCCCTCAAGGCCTGGCCTCACCCTGTGACCATTTTCTTATGGATCTGTCCACATAGGTGCTGCAGGCTGCAGTCTTCCTGTCCACACTCATCAGCCTGTTCACCTGAGTGTGCCACATTCCAAAGGGTCCCTCCTAATGTCCATGCCCTCTGTGAGTCATCACCTGACAATTGCCTCTGTCCCACCTGGACCATGAGGGAAGACTATCGCTGGCCAGATAATCCGGGGACCTTCATCATCATGAGCTATAAGCACAGCTCTTCTATCAGGACAACATCCAGCTCGAGGAGGGGATGAGCCCTCTGCTCCAAGGATCAGTGTAGAATGTCCTGACACCTTCATTGTCTCCACATCACAGCTTGGTGACTGTTCATGTTAAACTCCCTTGTTTAGAACATGGGTTCTGCCTTCTGATGGGACAGAGTCTGACAGATGGAGTGTGGGCATGTCCCAGGTGTCAGAAGAGGCCTCTGGTCTCTCCACAAGCACCACACAAGCCTACAGCAGAGCCTTTGATTCTTGGTTCTTCCATTGTATGGCACAAGCCTGGGAGACAGGCCACCTCTCACTACAGCCGCCTAGTGAGCTTAGGGTTGATTACAGATCAAGAAGATAAGGAAGTTTGTTTAGGAAGCTTTACTTTCAGTGTCCTGTGACTCAGTTGCCCCAAACACTCTCTTACCATTACGTAGGTCTTCCAGGAGCCGCTCAGCAGCCAGTGACAGGAGGGACCAGATTTCTTCCTCAGACAGGGCTTTACCTCTGACCTGCAGGGCACTGGCAAGTGTCACAGAGGCCACACTCATGCCTGTGAAGATACACACATGACAGAGCACTGCAATGTGGGAATGCTCCATCACTTCAGCTAAGTGGTAGTGCATGGACACCCTGCTTCCATCCCCAGCACCTCTGAGGCACAGGGCAAGCAGACTTGAGAAGGAGAGGTGTTTGCTACACCTGGCCAGACAGGTCTGTGGTGAATGAGCAATAAATTGTTCAATTAACTATCAAATGAAAGGTTGAAGTAGTGACAAGAAATATGTAGCAAGTACTCCTTCTCTAGGAGAGTTCCCTATACCAGGGAGTTTATTACATACACTTCATCTCTGTCTGGGAAACCAGACTGACGAACATTTTAGCCTGAGACACATGAGTATACCTTTAGTTGTTAGCTGCCACCACTGAGCTGCTTCAAGGCCAGCACAGGCCCTTCCTCCAGCGCTTGCCTGCAGAGGGAGAATCTCCCAAAGGGACTGAGAGCCTAAATTCCAGAGCAGGAAAGATGCACAAAGAAGCTGGAGGAAGCACGCCTGCCAGGAGAGCTGCTTTGTTTCCTTCTAGAAGAATCCTTTAAACCAAAGCTGACATTTCAACTTCCCGCCCCACCCCCAAGACACCCTCACTAATCTCCAAAGCCCTGCTGGAGGCAGATGGAAGGGCTCAAGCTTTTCTTAATCTGTTTATGGCAGCAGAGATTTTCTGTAGTTAGAACCTGGAAGGCAGGTGGACCTTGTGGGGCTGGGGAGGGAACCCACCGGGGCAGCCCCAGCCTAGGCCTCGAGGTGCTGAGCAAAGCTGACTCACCAGCTGCTCAGCACCGGGGTGGAGGCAGGCCCTTGGCTCTTCCAGCTGCACCTGGACACCTGGAGGGGACTCTGGGAGCTGTGATTTGTCCCAAGGACTCCATAAGGGCACCTATGGTCTCCAGTCACTGAGGGGACTCTAGCCAACCCAACCATGGCAACCATGGCTCTGGCAGGCCTTGCCCTTCTCCCTGATTCCCTCTGCCTTGCTAAAAATCTGTTAGATTACATTCCTAAAGCTAGCCCCCAAGGTCTCTTCCCTTATTAGGCCACTTCCTCCTCCTGAGGCTGACTACCAGGGTCCAGCTAGCCAAGTATTGAAGTCCAGCAATCCAAAGCTTCCTTTTGGCTCACCTAATTAACATGCCTAATTAAATTTAAACACCTCATCCAAATATGGGGTTTCTCCATTGACCTTTATAAACTGCCATCTGCCTATGGGCAGCGTCTGTCTCCTCTCTATCCAGAGGCAGTCCTTTGTCCTCATAGGACAAATGCCAATCCTCCCTCTCCCTTGTTCCCTTCCCCCTTCCCCCTCTTCCTCTTTCTCCTGTCTTTGTCTCTTATTCCCTGCCCTCTGTCTCTCTGGGGCGAATAAATCTCCTTTGAGGCGACTGACTCTGAGGATCCAACACCTACAGATGCAGACAGAAATCAGTCCTAGAAGTCAGGTGAATGTCTGAGGTGCTGTGTGTTCTGGTTACACCTCACGGATCATTACATGGTGCCTGTGTTTGTCAGAATCACACCACACCCATATTTGCACAGTCCTATATATCCACTCAAATCTTCTGGAGAGGAATTAGGACTCAACCCAGGTCTCTCCTTCCTTTTTCTCTTTTTCTTTCTGTTCCATTCCTTTTACTGTCTCTCTCTCTTTTCTCTTTTCTCCCTTTAAAAACTGTTAAAGAACTATGAGCTAAACATTCCCATTTATCTGCAAATTTTTAACTGTAGTCACAGTGAATGGCTTTTATCAAAGATAAGGGAGAAAGACTTTGATTCTCAGACAAAACTCTCAAATTCCAAGGGGAAGCCAAGACTAGAAGAAGAAGAAGAAGAAGAAAAAAAAACAATTGCAATGTAAATCGGTTATGCAGACTGGCTCATTGAGAAGTCACTTCAATTCAGCAATGCCAAGGAGGAAGAATGGCTTTGTCAGCAGACAGCCATGGGTTCTTCACAGAGTCCCTGATCTCTGGCCTGAACCTCACAACTTTACAAAAATTAACTCAAGGGCTAGAGAGATGGCTCAGTGGTTAAGAGCACTGACTGCTCTTCCTTAGGTTCTGAGTTCAATTCCCAGCAACCACATGGTGGCTCACAACCATCTGAAATGGGATCTGTTGTGTCTGAAGAGTGACAGTGTACTCACATACATAAAATAAATAAATAAATCTTTTTGAAAAATTAGCTCAAAGTGGTTTGTAGATTTAACACAGTTTACAAACTACCCTTTCAGGGAAGCAAAGGAGAAAACAGGGACCAAGACTGGTAAAAGGTTTTGTGAACTTAATACCAAGGACAAAATCTATAAAGGATGCTTAAGTGGTAAATAGGACATCAGTGAAATTGAATTTTTTGCCCCATGAAGAGTATGAAAAGCGAATTTTACTAAGATAAAATATTTTAAAACCACAGATCAGGAAAAACACATATATTTAGAGTGTATATGTTTAAATTCTTACATCCCATCAATAAGGAAATGATTCAGAGACAGCTCAGTGGTCAAAATTTCTTGCTGCCTAAGTGTGAGGGCCTGAGTTCAAATCTCAGAGCACCTGTAAAAGCTGGCTGTGACGTAAGAGCCTATAATCACCTGTACCATGTGGGAGGAGCAGACAAGTAAACACCCAGGAATTCAGATGCCATCTAGCCTGGCCTACAGACAGGCAACACTGTCAGGGGCTGGGGGACCCTTCTTCAAACAAGGTAGAAGGTGAGAGCCAACCCCAGGGTCATTTTCTGACTGTATGCACATGCCATGATAAGTGTATATCCACACTCACCTGCATGAACACTTGCTCAGTTGTACAAACAAACACACACAAGAAAATAAACAGTATAATTAGAAAATGACACGGACATGTCCCCAAAGATATTTACACAGATATCAAATTAAACCCATAAAAATATATTAAACATCATTAGATATGAGAGAAATGCAAATTAAGGCCACAATGACGTGAAACTGCAAGCCCACTGGAATTACTGAGATGAACCCTTGTCACAACCCAAACACTAGTGAGTATGCATAGAAACCCATTCTCTCACCCAGCCAGTGAGACTGTGACGCAGACAGGTATGCTAGAAAACAGCTTGCTAGTATCTTATAAAATTAAGCATGCAATTGCTATATGACCCAGCATAAACAAGTAAATCTGAGCATGCGTGTAAACACACATGTTCACATGCACTCAGACACCATCTAAGTGTGACAGCTCTGCTCAAGCTCACCGGAGTTGGTGATCCCGGACACATGCTGTGCGTGTGCACATTGGACTTCGTCAGAAATGCAACTGCAAAGTCCAAATGACAAATGTATTTATGTCAATCAACTGGGGTCCTCAAGGAAGGCATTATTTAAAGAAAGGAAAGGAAGGAGAGAGGGAGGGAAGGAAGAAAGAAGGGAGGGAGGGAAGTCACAGAATGTCCGAGTAAGAGCCTTTCCAAGTCTTGCTGTCCACAGAAGCAAGGAGGAAAAGAGCAGCTCCCTCAGACACCACAGGGTTGGGCCACAGCTGTGCCTCTTTTTAACCCCATTCTCTGACCTTGTTACTACCTGAACTGTCAGCGTGACCCCTGGAAATCTCTCAAAAGGATTATTTGTACTGGGGCTGTTAAGATGGCTCAGCAGTTAAGAATATGTCCTGCTTTTGCAGAGAACACATGATTTTTAAAAAGACAAAGTAAAATCTCGAAGCTAGCCTCCAACAGTGCTCCGAAAAGAAAAGAGAGATCTGCACTGACCCAACTCAGAGTTCCTCCGGTGCCAACGGAGTTTCTATAGAGGCACTGTAAAAAAATAATCAGTGTCAACTATTTAACATTGCTACTGTCCGTGATCACAATAGGATTTACACAGGCAGCAAGTGAGTCTAGAATCCATAAAGCAGTTGGCGAGTGAGAAGGCAGTAGGTAATTTGAAAAGTCTCCAAACATCTCCAAGAAAGTCCTAGAAAGTCACTTTTTCTTGTAGAACTGTGTCCCAGTTCAGGGTGGTACGTGTGCTCTGGACTACTTACAAAGGTTCTAAACATTTACCTCCAGCCCACCATTAGAAACCGAGTGAGTTGGAAGCAGATGCTAAGCCAGATTTGTGGGCTGCTCAGCAGATGGATGTAGGCATGTCCTTGCATCTCTCAGAGACCTGTTGGGAGCATAGAGGTCCTTGTGCTTAAAGATAAACACAAAGCACTGTCTCTTCTATGAGAAGATGTGTAGCCTGTTTTTCCACCCAGAGGGCAGAAATGGAGGTAGATAATAGACTGGTGATATGCGCTATCTGTGGGACCGGGCTATACCAATCTCCTACAACCGGGATCCGAGGTGACTAATAACCCAAATGACCTCTATCTGTGTGACCTATGACCTAGACCACACCAGATCCTCCCCTAGGTCCTTAAGATAATACATAAAATCTATCTCTAGAGTCCAGCTTCATGGAAGACACTTTGAGTTTTGATGTAATATGGGTACTTGTGCCCTGGGGATTGTGTTACATCAGGACACTTTTTTTTCCAAATTGTATTATACTTAAATATGCCTGCAATAAACTGCCCAGTGTCTGAAATTAGAAGTTTGAACCAACACCAGCTACTGAGTCGTATTGGACTGAATTTCCTTCTTGCCTCACACAGATCAACACCCTGCTGGCCTTGGTGTTTGCAGAGACCCTCTCAAAGACTGGGAAGACTTATTGGATCCAGGCATTTAATGATATTCTTCACCAACCTTAAGTGACTACTAAATTAACTGAGTGGAAACCCCAGGGGCCACGCATAACAGAGAATGCCGGGCTTGGAAAGTAATTAAAGGCATAAATGACAATGAAGAGCAACCAAGGCACTCCTGAGAAGAGCAGGAGGCAGATTTTCCAGAAGTGCCTTCTATATCATTTAAAATCAATTTTCAATCCACTCTAGCAAAATATGATACACGCAAGGAAACAAGGAAAGTCTCCCATAGGGCCTGGGAAGATGTCCGGTGGCTGAGCACTGCTGCGTTGGGGACCAGAGTTTAGCTCCCAGCATCCACACGGTGGCTCACTACTATCATAACTCCAGTTCCAAGAATATTCTAGACTCCACTGACACCACACTCATGTTGTGCGTGAACACACATGCAGATAAGACATGTATACACATAAACTACAAATAAGGAAATCTTTTATTAAGCAGCCCATAGAAAGAACAAAAAACAGAGACGTCATCATTCCTGAGGAGACTCAAATATCAGACCACTAGACAAAGACTTTATATTAGCTGCTTTAAAAGTGTTCACATTACCAACAAAAAATGTGTCTAAAGAACTGAAGGAAAGTGGGGCTTTATCCCAGAGAAAGAGGGAGGAACAACAACAAGAGAAAGTAGGAGACGGATTCCTCACTAAGCAGAGAACAGCAGTAACAAGGTAGAAAATCTAAGCAAAGACAAAAGTGCCATGGCTAAAGTGACTCATCAAAGGACTTCAAAAGCTGACATCATAGAAAGGAGTGAGCTCCAAAACAGGGCAATGAAGATAATCAGCCTAGGAAAAAGGAAGAAAAAAATAACGAAGAAAAAGGAGCAACTGCTCAGCTCTCGGTAGGACACCATCAGCTTCACTAACTCGGAGAGAGGAGAGAAGCCAGGAGCAGAGTCGCCCTGACTGTGATGACAACATTAAGCTAGACACAGGAGGATAATAAGCTCAGAGACCCAGAGTACTACATCTTAATTAAGCAGCCAGCAAGGAACTAAAGAACATTGAAAGGAGCAGAAAGGGAAGAAGGAACAGGCAGCAAATCCTCAATAAGACACACGCAGCTGATTCGTCATCTAAACCTGTGCAGGTGCAGGAATGAAAGGGAGTGAGTATCCAATGTGCAGGGGGAGAAGGAAAAAGCTGTGGAGAGTTCTGTCCCTAATAAAGCAGTCCTCCAACTTAAAGGAGAGGGGCTGGAGAGATGGCGAAGCAGTTAAAAACATTTCCTGCTCTTGCAAAAGACCCGTGTTTGGTTCCCATGACCCACGTAGCAGCTCACATCCACCCGAAACTGCCAGTTCCAGGAGATCTGGCACCCTCTGCGGCCCTCCGTGGGCTCCTGGACACACATGGTGCATGTAAACCCAGGCAAGCAAACTCGTGCACGTGCACAAGCGCGTGTGCGCACACACACACACACACACACACGCACGCACACACACACACGCACATGCACACGCACACACACACAAATAAAACAAATAAGTCTAAAAGGAAACCGAAAGCCAGATCAAGGCATTCCCACATAAACATAAACACCAATTTGTTGTGGGTAGGTTTACCTCACCCCCAAGAACTAAAGGGATCCTTCAGACTGAGATTAGCACACACTAGACAGTGATTCAGATCTATGTGAAAAGTAAGAGCTCCAGGAAAGGTGACAGAAAAGAGGTCAGTTGCAACCCTCGATTTAAAAGGAAGAACAACAGCCAACGTGATCCGCACGCATGCTCACGAGGGCCAAGCTCTCTTGTTACCAAGGCTGAGAGGTCCTGAAGCCCCGAAGCTGTGGTTCTTCTGGAAAGTGTCACTATCACAGCAACCACAGTGAGCGCAGTTCCATCCCTGTTCTAACGCAGATCCATGATGGCTATGCCGGAAGGAATGTGCACTTCCCGATTTTCTGTGCAAACCCCCTGCCTGTCGGGCTCCATACCTGCAGCAGTGTGTTATGGCCTGCCCCAGGGGCAGCTGGGAGCCAGAAGAGAGCACGAGTGCCTAGAACCATCCAGAGTCCCGTCTTCCCTTAGCCACAGCCCTCCATACCAGCTGCCCAAGGGAGACACCCCAATGGACAGTAGTAGCCCTTGTGAGTCTGCTTTACAGACTCTACTCCAGGCCAGTTGTCAAGAACCAACTTGAAGTCTCAGTAAATATGTTCTTCAAACGTGGCTCTGGAGCCAAGTGACATTTCCTCTAATGAAAACAAGAGCCCACTTTCCTAGTGCTTACCAGATGTTGTGACAAATTCAGTGTGTTGATTGGGTCAGTCATTTCAGCCTCATTACAGAATGTAAATGGTACTGTTGTCATACCCACTTTACAGATGTGGAAACTGAGGGGCAAAGATAGAAGGACTTGGCCAGTATCACATGGCTTTGGGTTTAGGTCCGTGTTCCCGAATTCCAGGGCAATGCACTTTTCTTCCACATTCTGCTGACTGTGGGGACAGCATGAAGCACCTTACAGAGCAGCAGTCTGGAGAGTCTGCAGCTGGGAAGCCTTTCATCACACCGTGATGCCTCTGGGCTTCTCTCCAAGTTTCTCTAAATGGTCTGGTGGGCAAGGTACCGCTGTGCAATGAACTAAAAAGGGTATGATTAACTATTAAAAGAATACAGGATCGCATTACACAGATCAATCTGGTCAGCCGACTAGTGTGGAGTCTCTGTAAAAGCACCAAGCCAACGGCACTGCTCTGGGACACACAACCCCCATCTCATCTCTCGTGAACCTTCCTTTATCTCGTCTCATGGACCTCATTATTTGAAGACTTCTGGAGTCATCTCAAGGCCTAAGATCCCTCTTGCCTTCCCAGACCAGGGTATGCATTCACACACCCAACCCTGTGCACTTGCAGGCTTTTATGCATCCTGCCTGCCAAGATTCATTTTGGTTAACCTTGAGCCTGTAGCAGCCCTCAACCTGGTTTGGTGCAAGCTAACACACTCTACTACCCACGGCCTCCAGTGCTTCTCACATGGACCATAGAGGCAGAAGGCAGAATTTCATCTGCGAGGCTGTCTGGGCAATGCTCTCTGAGACATGCTTTATTTAACGTGTGTTTATTAAGGGTATAGTGTACTTCAAGCTCTCAGAGTAGGTAAGCGGCCAGCACTCTGTGAGGGTAGGGTGGGTTCAGGCAAAGAAAGGATACAAATATCCCTCAGTTTAACAGAGTTCAAGAACACAAGAGCTCTGCATGGTGGAGAAGGTGGTAAGAAGGCAGAGGACAGGGACGGGAGGCAGAGTCACAGAGGTTAGCCAGAACAGGGTGAGTTCTTGCCTGGCAGCAACAGGAAGCTTAGCCAACTGCTGGCTGCTGCTGTGCAGAACAAGCGCAGTGCAAGGCCTGAGGCTGAACAAGTGTGTGTGTGTGTGTGTGTGTGTGTGTGTGTGTGTGTGTGTCTGTGTGTGTCTGTGTGTGTCTGTGTGTGTCTGTGTGTGTGTGTGTGTCTGTGTGTGTCTGTGTGTGTGTGTGTAAAAGAGAGAGAGAGAGAGAGGGAGAGAGAGAGAGAGAGAGAGAGAGAGAGAGAGAGAGAGAGAGAGAGAGCTCACCTCATTTGTGCCTCACCGGTCATGTGAACACATGGCCTTCATCACTGACAAGGCTCACACTCAGGAAGGCTCACACCCCACTCTCAGGAAGAACCCTGCATCCACATGCTCTAGACAGCTGCTGAGCAATGAGACCTGGGTGGCGCTTGTGACAGGCCATGTATCCCAGCTGATTCCATGTGTGTTTGTTGTCAGGCTATTGGGCAATATTTACCAGGTGCTGGCTTCTGAAAGGTAAGAGTCTCTGCTGGCCCTAATTGTCTTTTGGCTGAGTACTGGCCTTGAGCAGTACTCAACTTCCCAGGCCCCTCTCCAGCTTCCATCAAAGAACCACTGAGGAGCTCCGTCCTTGGCCCATGGCTTCTAGAGAGACATGCAGCCCTCTGGAATGCCCAGGAAGGAAGTTGGGCCCAGGTCTCTAGGCCCCATTCTTATCTCTGGGGTTCAGGGTACCAATGCCCACAAAGTAAATGCACAGCCACAGGAGGCCGACTGTGGACAGTGCACACACCTCCTGTCCCGTGGCAGCTGGTGGCCAGGCACTGGTCCTCCCTCAGGTTTTCTATCATTTATTACTCCCTCTCCTAACGTTCTTCGCATCTGCGCTGCCTTCCATAACCTCTGAAGTATCGGTTTCCGGGTTTTGATCTCAGGTCCTACATTGTGTTCTTGTGGCTGTTGTAACAAATGACCGCAGGCTCAGCGACTTAAAAGGACAGAAATTCATTTTCATATAGTTTCAGAGGCCACAAGACTGAAATCAGAGTCAGTGCAGGGCTGTGCTCCCTCCTGGTGCTTGGCCGAGGCAGAGGTCAGGGGTTATATCCTTTGCCTCTTGCAGTTTCAGAATCCCTGGGTTTATGGCCACATCATTTGAGCATCGCTCTGGAGTCATGCTGTCTTCTCTGCCCCCATCTTGTGAGCACAGAGATATGTAAGATCCACCTAGATAATTCTAGAATACTCTCCCATCTCCGATGCTTTAACTTGATTGCATCTACAGTCACATCTGTGTATCAGGTAACCATCGCAGATTCCCTAGATAAGGGTGTAGATCTCCCTGTGTTTAGTTTGTGGAGGGGTATTATTCAGGCCTTCTCAGGCCCTGTTTTCACACCATACTCCCTCTGAAAAAGACACGATATGAGCTTTAGACATTGAATCCCCAGCTTTCTGACCCCGAAGCTGTGTGACCTTGTGCCCTGGGTCAACCTCTCTGAACCTCCGTTTTGTTATCTGAGGACTAGGGTCAGCAGCTGCTGCACCACAGAGTTGAGGAGATTATATTGAAGCACTCAGAATAGAAAAGGAGTTGAGCTCATCCTGACCCCTGCCTTTTTCCATCTCCGCTGCGACCATCCAGACCATGCTTTCAAGCATCGGGACTCTGAGAAGCTTCCAAGACAGGACTTTGAAGATACAGTGTTAATTGTTTCCATCTGTTTGCTGGGACTGAGGTACAGTAAAAATCCCATTTTCACCCTCACTGAGATGCTTCAACTATCTCAAGGCCCTCAAAATAGACACCCCAGAAGGACCCAGGGAGGGTGTGGGAATTCTGAGGAGTCACAGCTTGCAGAAAGATCTTGTCTGCACTGTTTGTTCTGTAACCCTTCCACCCTGCTACTTGCACCTTTGGAGAGCCACTGAAAACTATCCACCCACCATGAAATCAAGATCCAAGAGGAGTTTGCCACTAGACAAGCCGCATCTTCCCTCCTCACAAAGGAAAAAACCTTCTGTTCCATTCGAGCCTTTCTTCAAACTAAAGACTCCAGGCTCTGCCCTTCCAGCGTTCTCTGCAGTGACCTTTGCATCCAAACACCTGATAGGAACAACTTTAAAGGGCTGAATTACCTTCATCTTGGTTTCAAAGGCACTCTCCACCAAGGTGATGACCTCAGTGAAGTTCATGATGGCGGCTCTTTCCATGATGCCGGCTCTTTCCATGATGCCTGCAGTGGTTTGAGCAGGCATGGTCCTCATGAGCTCATATATCTGAATGCTTGGACATGAGGCAGTGGCACTCTGAGAGGAATTAGGAGCTGTGATCTTACTAAAGGAAGCGTGCCACTGGGGATATCCTTTGGGGTTTCTGAAGTCTAAGTCAGGCTGTCTTAGGATTTCTATTGCTGCAAAGAGACACCATGACCACAGCAACTCTCACAAAGGGAAATATTTAACTGGAGCTAGCTTATAATTCATAGGTTTAGTCTATTATCGTCATAGTGGGAAGCAAGGCAGCACACAGGCAGACACGGTGCTCGGGAGGTAGCTGAGAGTTCTACAGAGGATAAGCAGGCAGCAGGAAGAGAGAAATACTGGGCCTGCCTGAGCATTTGAAACCTCCAATAGTGCTACTCCCTGGTAACTAAGCATCCAAATCTATGAGCTTATGGGGGCCATTCTTATTCAAACCACCACACCAACCCAGTGGCTTCCTCTCTCTTCCTGCTGCCTACAGAGCCGGATGTAGAGCACTCAACTTCTCCAGCACCACTTTTGCCTGCATGCCACCACGCTCCCTACCACGGTGATAATGGATTAAACCTCTAAAACTGTAAGCAAGCCTCAATTAAATGCTTTCTTTTTTTAAAAGTTGCTGTGGTCATGGTGCCTCCTCACAGCAACAGAACATTGACTAAGACAATGGCCAAACAGAGAGCAGAGTGAGAGGTGGAACGAGGGCCAGGCATAACCTTCACAGGCTTGCTACTAGTGACCTCGTTAGGCTAGGCAGGGCCCACCCCCCAAAAGGTTCCACAGCCCCCAGAGACAACTCCATCACAGCGAATGAGACTTCAAGACATGAGCGCCTGGGGAACATTCCAGATTCACACCACAGCAAGCATGTTATGCTTGGAATTGTACCAGCACTGCTTCTCCATGTGTACCTTTTGATCTTGGCCCCCTAAGCCCCATGGCCGACCCATATCGTGGGGACAGCACTGTTAACACATGACTTTGAGAAAGGACACTCTTGAACTCACACTTCCTCGTCTGTAAGGCTGAGGTGCCAGTTCCTATGTAACAGGTTAGTTCTGCCCACCTGCCCACCTCTCCGTGGTGCTCCAAGACAAGTGGCCCTCTCATCTGTATCTTAGGCAATGGTATCCATCCAGAAGTACAGTTTAGAGCCATTTGTGGTAGCATGTCTCCTGTCCCCAAGTCTTTTACACACTATCTCTTGCATTTGCTATAGTCTCATTCGCTTAAGAAATAAATTCCTCCATGTAAATCCATTTATTTCCAGATTAAACCATTTGTTATTGTAGTAATGAGAAATTCGCATCATTAGATGTAACCAGGAGGTAATTATAACCGTTTTCTTTTTCAATGTATTGAATTCATGACAGGTAACATTGCTCACGAGGCCTGGTCTTTTCTTTTGAAAGCAATTAGTTTGAGAAATGGGGAAACTCTGTGGTCCTAAACACACTGTCTGGCTGACATTATCTGAAAATTTAAAGTAAAATGTCAAAAACCTAACTCAAAGTTAATGCCTCAGCTTCTGTTCGGCCCATGCACCGGGGTCCTATCTGCTCTCCTGGAAGTGCCACTTCAGCCTTTCTGAAGCCTTGTGGGACTCCTTCTATGTCCTCGGCATGAGCTGGCTGGACCCTCAGCTGTCACACTTTATGGGGATGAATTGAGGGGAATACAGTGTTGACCTCATTCAGGGTTTCCTTAAACTTTTGTAGTTCTGCAGTTTTCATGAAAATGCTTTAAACTAAGCAAGGGGGCAGGGGGAGTTCCTTCTCCAGATGAAGAGAGCCAAGTTTGGCTGTCACAGGAAGGCATGGACCCTTCGAGCTAACAAGACTAGCTAGAGCTGTCTGTGTTTAAGTTGACATCCTTTTTTTTTTTTTGGTTGTGAGTTTAAAAAGCATCTGTGTCTTGAGCCTGTGAGGTAAGCTTCAAAGTACTATGTTCTCCCAATCTAGGGACTTATATGTGAAAAGAGCCATTTCGTCTGGTATTGGGTTAAAGTTCAGCTACCTCATGTCTGTCAAGACCCTGTCCTCTGAAGAGCATGGCTCAGATTCCACATAAGTCAGGCTTTCTAGCCAGGACAGTGGTGGTGCACGCCTTTAGTCCCAGCATTTGGGAGCCAAAGGCAGGAAGAGTTCTGAGTCCAAGACCAGTCTGGTCTACAGAGTGAGTTCTAGGACAGCCAGGGCTACACAGAGAAACCCTGTCCCAAAAAACTGGAGAGAAAGAGAGAGAGAGAGAGACAGAGACACAGAGACACAGAGACACAGATAGAGACAGAGAGACAGAGAGACAGACAGAGACAGAGGAACAGAGATGCAGAGAGACAGAGACAGGCAGAGAGAGGCAGAGAGAGACAGAGGGAGAGAGACAGAGAGGCAGAGAGAGGCAGAGAGAGGCCGAGAGGGAGAGGGAGGGAGAGAGAGAGAGAGAGAGAGAGAGAGAGAGAGAGAGAGAGAGAGAGAGAATATTTGTAGAGAAACTTTAAACACAGTGGGAGAGAAAAGCAAGAACAATGGAGGGAACTGACACCTCAGACATTAGCTGGAGTCAGAGAAACAAAATCAGCAGGCAAAAGGTGTGTGTGTGAGTGTGAGGGTGTGAGGTGTGAGGTGTGAGTGTGTGTGAGTGAGTGAGTGTGGGAGTGTGTGTGAGTGTGGGAGAGTGTGAGTGTGTGTGAAGGTATGAGTGTGTGTGAGTGTGGGGGTGTGAGGTGTGAGGGTGTGTGAGGGTATAAGGTGTGAGTGTGTGAGTGTGCGTGGGTGGGGGTATGGAAGTGTGGGGGTGTGAAGGTGTGGAAATTTGAGGGTGTGGTGGTGCAAGGGGGTGTGAGGATGTGGGGTGAGGATGCGGGGTGAGGATGTGGGGTGAGGATGTGGGGTGAGGATGCGGGGTGAGGATGTGGGGTGAGGATGTGGGGGGG
>CM052708.1:82825806-82848450 GCA_028551405.1 Uromys caudimaculatus | reverse complement strand
GGGGGGTGAGGATGCGGGGTGAGGATGCGGGGTGAGGATGTGGGGTGAGGATGGGGGGTGAGGATGCGGGGTGAGGATGTGGGTGTGAGGATGTGGGGTGAGGATGCGGGGTGAGGATGCGGGGTGAGGATGCGGGGTGAGGATGCGGGGTGAGGATGCGGGGTGAGGATGTGGGGTGAGGATGTGGGGGTGAGGATGTGGGGGTGAGGATGTGGGGGTGTGCTTGGGTCTCTGTGTATCTATCTGTGAAACTGATTGTTACAGGGAATTGGTCCACGCCATTAGGAAGGTTGAGAAGTACACAATCTGCCATCTACGAACTGGAAACCTGGTGCCGTATAATTCAGTCCAAGTTCAAGGGCCGTCCAAGGCCTGGGATCCAAGAGAACAGGCCGTAGAGTTCCCATTGTGAAGCAAAAGGTGAGATCTTCCAGTTCAAGCAGCTAAGCACAGAGGAGATGAGTTCTCCCTCCTTCCTCTGCTTTTCTTTCAATCCAGGTCCTCAGCTGGCGAGGTGAGGCCCGCCTATATGGGGAGGGGCCATCTACTTTGCCGAGTCCTCCGAACAACTGGAGATACCCTAACAGACACAGTCCAACTGGTCTTTAATATTAGTGGTCCAGTATACTTGATACATAGCATTAACTGTTGTACCTACAACTACAGCAAACAAACAGTAAACAGTATAACTTCTAGCCAGACAAACAGAAATGCTCGCACTGAAGGCCTAGTCAGCTCCTTTCATACTACCAATATACCATGTAGGGTTGTTGATGTACAAGTTACGTACATAAACAAGAGAAAATACAGTTTAAAACAAGGGATTCAACCCATGAGTGGGCTCTGGAAAGCATCTTGGAATTACCATACTAGAGATAAAAAATAATTGGCTATTACATTAAGGGCTCTAGTTTTTAAAATGGCTATTATACCTAAATAATATAAGCAGAAAGGTAGAAAATCTAAAAAAAATTTTTTTAAAAATGCCTGCAATCAGCAATGTGATACCAGGTATGATCATATGACACCCGTAATCCCAGCACTCAGGAGGCTGAGGCAGGAGAATTGGGAGTTCAAGACTGATCTGAGCTTTGTAGAAAGTTTGGATATAAGGAAAACTCTGTACCAAAAACAAACAAGAAAAAAATCAGCCACATTGTGAGAGAAATGAAGATTACCTTCAGTGGGCTGACCATGTTCTGAAGAAAGAGCCAGTGCAGATTTCCTTAAACTGAAACTCAAGGACAAGGTGGGGGGGATGCAAATGTGGAGCAGATCGCACCTGTGTGCAATGCAAACCCTCTATCTGTCTTAGGAAGAGGACACTGGCAGAGCAAAGACGTTGACTTGTAGCAGCTGAGCAGTTTCCAAATTAGTAGCAGGTACAGACCCAGGAAGCTCAAAGAACAGTAATTAGGACAAAAGAATTAACACATGGACATATTGTACAGAAAGTATTGGAAGCCAAACACAAGAAAATCCTGGAAGACCCGAGAGAAAAATCACAGTTTACCTAAAATGAAGAGGATAAGAAGTATACTAGAGTTCAAGCAAAAAGATAGTGAATCAAAATATCTAAAGTCCTGAAATAAGACCACTCACCTACAACTCTGTATCCAGCGAAAAATATTTGTCAAAAGTTAGGAGATGAATTTCTCAGATAAGCAATCACAGAAAATTGGTCTCAAGTAGATCTGGCTTGAAAGAAATATTTTTTAAGTTCTTCAAAGAACAAGAAAATTATAAATGCCACAACTTCAGATCTTAGACTTTTTATTTCCCTTTTTTCTTAGTTGATCTCTGAAACTAATGATAGTTCAAATGATAGTGGTAACAAAGTATTGTTCCGTTATACGTTCCAAATGAACGACATGAGCAACAGCCAGTCATACAGAATAGGGGAGAGACCAAGATTACCTGCTGTCTGCTCCCAACCACACTTTTAATAATTTAAAAGGATTCAGGTGCCCTGTAAATTTTTACTGTAAACTCTAGCATAACCACTAGAAACATTTGTAAGGAGAAATATAACTGATATGGGAATAGAATCTTATCAATGGAACCTTATAGAATGCTCAAGTATGACTAGCAATGGTACAAAACTGAGACATTTACAAAGATAAACCTGGGAGAGAGCACAGTCATAAACACAGTCACTATTCATTCAAGGGTATCCATTATCACTTCAACTATAAACGGTCTGATCAGGACTGAAAGAAACTGACAAATAATTTAAAAAGAAAACCCTACTCCACTGGCGATAAGAAACACACTTCAAAAATAAAGGAACAGATAGCTGAAACAAATAAACAGAATTGACTAAAACTAAATTTAAAATAAGCAAAGGAATGAAAATACATTCTACTGAACACAAATACAAGCAACTTGCAGAAATTGCTATCGTTGCAGAGCAAAGAAAACTGTCATGAACACGGCACAGTGACAAAGGTCAGTGCTTTTCCCACAAGGCATTAAAAATCCTTAGTATGTATGCACTGGATAGCAGAGGATCAAAGCATTAGAGACCCTGGTCAAACCCTTATATGTTGCTTGCAAGAATGTAAATAACTGCAGCCAATATGGAAATCAATATGGAGGTTCCTTTTTAAAAGGTTAAAATTAAAATTTCTATATGAACCAGCTATACCACACCTGGCGGTAAACCCTAAGGTGTCTCAGTCAGATTACCACAGTAATACGGGCATACCTTCCCAATAGCCAAGATTCAGAATCAACTTAGATGCCTATCAACAGATAAATGAGTAAAGAAAATGTGCTATAGAAACACAATGGAGTTTTATTTGGCCATAAACAAAAATGAAATTATATCTCTTGGAAGAAAGTGGATGAAGCTAGATAGACGATGTTGCAGCAGAATAACCCGGACTGGAGTGGCAACATGGGATCCAGGGGATAAGACAAAGAGGGAAAGAAGGACAGAATGGATGTTTCCTGTGATCTGAGGGAGGCTGTCTGGGAGACATAGGAGGACCAGCAGGAGGGCAAAAGAAGAAGAATAGAAGAGCAGAGGGAAGAACATGAGCAAAGTGATGGTGTACATGTTTGAAATGTCATGATGGAGCTCATTACGCTGTATGCTAAACACACACAAGCACGCAGAGGCGTGCTCACATGCATGCACACACGCACACACACAGAGGCGCCCTCACATGCATGCACACACGCACACACACAGAGGCGCACTCACATGCATGCACACACGCACACACACAGAGGCGCACTCACATGCATGCACACACGCGCACACACAGAGGTGCACTCACATGCATGCACACATGCACACATACAGAGGCGCGCTCACATGCATGCACACATGCACACACAGAGGCACACTCACGCACACACACACAGGTACAAGCACATGCATGCCACACACACACATGCACACACAGATGCACACAGACACACACACGTGCACGCACACACGCACATGCACATGCATGAGGCAAAACCTGGTAGAAGTGCAGTAGGAAATAAACAACGCATTATTGCAGCTGGAAATGTCAATGTCTTCTCTCAGTAATTAACAGATTCAGCAGGCAGAAAATCAATAAAGATGTAGTTAAACTGAGTACCTCATCAGTCAACTGCATCCAATTGACATCTTACAGACTAATTTACCCGCAGACTATATATTCTTTTCAGACTCAAATGGGGCTTTCACCAAGATCTGCCACAATCATGCGTCATAAAACACACTCGAACAAATTTACAGGTACAAAAATAATACAGATATGTTCACATGGAATTAACTATAAATCAGAAACAGAGGAGCTGCAGAGATGGCTCAGCAAGTAAAACCACTTTCTGCAAAAGAAGGCGGGTTGGGATTCAGATTCCCAGAACTATATAACTACCAAACGGCATGGCAGCCTGCCTGTAATTCCAGCTCTGGGTTCAAGTGAGAGACCCTGCCTCAGTCTATAAGGTAGAGAGTGACTGAGAAATACACTCAAAGTCAGCCTCTATCCTCCACAGGCAGACATACCTGTGCACTAACACATGCAGCAGACATATGCACATACATACATGCATACATATGTCCTAATACATGCAGCAAACAAACATACACATACATATACAAACATACATACATACATACACACATATGCCCTAACACATGCAGCAGACATGCACATACATACAAATACATTCACACATACATACATATATACACACATATGCCCTAACACATGCAGCAAACATACACACACATACATACATATACACACACAGAAAGATGCTTACACACACATGCACATACTTTAATAACAGAAAACATCTTTAAAAATCCTCACATATTTGAGTATTAAACCTCTCATGGAGCAAGAAAGAAATCTCAAGAGAAAAATTTAAACAATTTACATTACTTTTAATATATTTTATCATGTGCATGGATGTTTTGCCTGTGTGTATTTCCATGTACTATGCTTGTGCCCTCATATGCCAGAAGAAAGCATCTGAACCCCTGGGACTGGAGTTACAGATGGTTGTGAGCCACCATGTAGGTGCTGGGAATTGAACCCAGGTCCTCTGGAAGAGCTGCCAGTGCTCTTAACTGCTGAGCCATCTCTCCATTCCTAAAGTATGTTTTAATGAAATGAAAATGTGTGAGATGCAATAAAATCACTGCTTATGCAGAATGGCATAACGTTGACTACGCAACCTGGGAATAAATAAAAATCTGAATTTACACTGTAGCTTCTGTGTAGCCTACAACAGAAAGAGGAGCAATATGAACTTGAAGCAAAGAGAACAGATAATAAAATAGGTAAAAGTTATAATCAAAGCAAGAAGCAACAGAGAAGCCAAAAGCTGGTATCTTCAAATACAAATAAAACTGATAAACATATAGGCAAAAGAAGCCAATAAGAAAAAGAGAAGATATACATATCCAAAACATAAAATGAAAGAAGAACCACCGCTTCTTATCCCAGGATAAAGGAATAATATGAACAAGCCTGCAGCCACAATTTAGTAACTCAGATAAAATTGACTGATGCCTCAATAGACATAGTCTATGAAACTTACACATAGAAGGCCCAGGATGTAGCATAATCAGCAAAGTATTTGCCAAAGAAGCAGGAAGACTCAAGTTTAATCCCAGAATCCACATTTAAAAAATAAAATTGGGCCATGAAGCCAGGCATAGTGATGCACACTTGATGTCCCAGCACTGGGAAGCTGAGACAGGCATATCTCTGGAAGTGACTCAGTAATATCAGACCCAGACAGTTTCCGTCATGAAGCCTATTGCACACTGAAGGGAAGATGACATATGTTCTGCAGACTCAGGAAATGAAAGAGAAGTTTACATGTTCTAACCTCTGAGGCTAGAATTACCCCAAGATGGAAACCAGAAAAAGATCTGACAGAAAAGGAAAACCACAGCCAATCTCTTTCTGGAGTGAAGATGAAAAGTCTTCAGAAAATATTAGCAAATTGTATCCAATCACATATAGGCCCAATCATACACCATGAGCAAGCAGAATTTAAGCCAGGGGTGGTGGTTTGAATAGGGATGGCTCCCATAGATTCATATGTTTGAATGCTTGGCCCATAGAGAGTGGCACTATTAAGAGGCGAGCCTTTCTAAGAGTAGGTGTGTCATTGCGGGCTGGACTTTGAGGCCTCATATGCTCAAGCTCTGCCCAGTGTGGAAGATAATCTCCTCCTGGCTTCCTTCGGATCAAGAGGTAGAACTCTCTGTTCCTCAGCACATGTCTATCTGCGTGCTGCCATGCTTCCTGTCATGACGATAATGGATTGAACCTCTGAAACTGTAAGACAGTCTCAATTAAATGTTTGCCTTTATAAGAGTTGCCTTGGTCATGGTGTCTCTTCACAGCAATAAAATCCTAACTAAGACACTAGGTATGTAACATTTAAAAAAAGTCCATTAATATAACTCATCACTTCCAGAGGCTAAAGAAACATTGTCTAATCATGCCCAATAATACAGAAAAGGCATTTGTAAACTCCAAGCCCCATGCATGATTTCTCGGCTAATCAGAAATAAAAGGGGCTTTGCTCAGTATAACAAACAACAACAGAGAGAGAGAGAGAGAGAGAGAGAGAGAGAGAGAGAGAGAGAGAGAGAGAGAGAGAGGCCAACAACTCATAAGTTTATTAGCAAATACACAATGTTCATACAATGAAATATCATTCAACCATCAAAAGGAATAAAGTAACGACACATCCTACAGTGTGTCTGAATTTTGAAAATCTATATATGATTGCTGATTTTATTCATAACAGAAGCTTTGTTTATAATTGCAAAAACTGTTAAAAACTGAAATATCCTTTGTCTGGTGAATAGTTAAACCATAAAATACTACTGGAAAGTAAAAAAACAAATCAATGAGTGCTATGTGTAGCAATGTAGATGGATCACAAGGTCATTGAGCCAAATGAAAACTGCCAGTTTCAAATGATCAGGTATTGTGTAATAAGTTAAAGACTGTTAACAAGAAGAGAGCTGTAGATTAGGCTCTCTCACAACCCCCATTTAATCTGGGAACTAAACTTATTTATATTTTTTAATATTGATCCATTAAAATTGAAAATATAATTCTTCAAATCCATCATCAATTTATCATCACCTACAGAATGTTCTGAAATGCTACCCAGGGCAACATGACAGAAGGGTGTCACCAACAGGCAAAGCAGATGTGCCTGGAGGGAAAGAATGGCCAGCCGCAAGATAAACACATACTGGATTCCTGCAGGATTCCTGCAGGAGCCAGGGTCAGGCAGCTCTGGCAGGCACCTCCAACCCAGAGAACATACTCCCCCCTCTCTCTGCAGCAACAGCTGAGGAATAAATCTCTAGTTGAGGGAACACAGACAGGGCAGAGGCTCAAGTGGGTTCTCACCCTGTCATAAACCCCATGGAATCAAATCTTGTTTTGAACTCTTCTTCCAGAACTAAAGTTATCCTATTCATCCAAACGTACCCACAGAAAGCAGATTATGAAACAGCAATGGCTAGAGAAGAATCGTTTAACTGTGTGTATCCCGCTTAACTGAGCGGAGAGATGGCACTTCTGCCCAGACAGGCAATGTGAGAGCTGAGAGTGGGAGTCGCAGAGGCATTTCCCAGCATCCCATTCTGTAAGGCTTTGGAAGAGAAGGTGCTAAGCTGTCTCCTGGACTCCAGCCCTCCCACTCTCCCACCCAGACTCCCAATTCATTCCTGGAATTAGGAAGCTGTTTCCCCTGTGGCATCTACAAACTGCAGTATGGCAGACACAGCCAGATGAGGCAAGGGATAAAGGCCAAGCTGAAAGTGACTTCTACATGAGCAGCTAAAGATGAAGGAGCCATGGCATTCCCATTATGAGTATATAAGCAAGAAAATGAGATTAAAGAATAGGCATCCTGGGGCTAGAGACATAGCTCAGCAGATAGGAGCTCATAGTTCATACTGCACTTGAAATGTCGGTTCCCAGCATCCACATGGGACAATAACAACTGCCTGTACCTCCAATTCCAGGGATTCTGACACCTTCTTCACACACACACACACACACACACACACACACACACACACCAATCTTTCTTTAAAGAAAAGGCATAAAGAAATTAAAAGGCTTGGCTTAAAGACATGGAGGATTGTCTACCCTATATAAAACAAAAGAGACGAAACTAGAAACAACCACGAGGTTGCTTCTCTATTTATCAAATGAACTTCTTTGATGGTCAGGCACTCAGTGCTCTAGAGTTTTCCAGAGGCTGCTGCCCTCAGAGAGCTGAGATGCTGGCTTATTTGGGTCTATAGAACAGTTCTGCACTGTGCAGCAGGAGCCAAGGAAATGTCCGTACCTGTCACTACATTCTTTTCTTCTGGGAATTTATGCTAAGGATGTACTTGACAAAGAAGTGTGTAGAAAGATATTTTCCTTGGCACGGACACAAAGACAAACAGCCAAACGTTGGTGGTCCTCAAGGTACTTTTTGCACTGGCAACTCTTTTTAAATCACTCACATGCTCTGAAGCTGTCAATTGTCACCCCATCATCTCCATAGCTGTGTCCCATGCTCTGCCTTTTCCCTGCGTCCACAGCTGTGTCCTACTATGCTCCACCTTCCCCGTGTGTGCTTAACTATTCAAGAGTGAATTCTCTTTCTCTCCAGCTCCTCCTCCTCTTCCTCCTCCTCCTCCTCTTCCTCCTCCTCCTCCAATACACCCAAATACACTGCAAATACCCACTGCCATGGTTTAAATATCTTTGTCCCATCCAGTATTCATGTTGGAACTGGATTCACAACAGGGCAGTACTTAGAGGTATGTCCATGGGGATTTTGCCCTTGTAGATGAGATTAGGTACCGTTGAACTTGATGTCTCCTACAACATGAAGGCCTAGCATCCTTCCCCTCAAAGGATACTGCATTCAAGGTGCCATCTTGGGAGCAGAGACTACACCATCACCAGACAGACAGCTCACTGATGTCTTCATCCTGGACTTTGTTTTAAAAAACACTGTCTGCTCTTTATCAATTACCCAGTCCCCAACACTCTTCTGTAGCCTTATGTCCCCTGCACTCTTCCATAGCATTACAGAACAAGATGACTGCCTCATTAGGCGCTCAGGTCCATCCTGCAGGCACCATTATTGTTTCCTTCTCATCCCTCAGTCCCCCATCTAGCTTCAAATCTTTCAGAAGATCCATTTGTTTCTCTCTAGCAATGGTGAACCTACCACCTCTGCAGTCTAAGTCATCAGCACCACTCCCTGAATGCCTCTGTGATCCCCGAGGGTTTTCTTACTGATGTTCCAATCTTTTCTCTATCCTGCAGAGCTCTTGATTCCCAAAACACAAATCCAATCTCATCACTCCTCCATGTTCAGGCCCTCAGCAGCTTTCAGATCGCTACAGGATCTGCCCAGATCGATGCAATGGAAAAAGGCTTAGGAACTTCCAGCCCACCCTTCCAGCTTCTCCTCATCACCACAGGCTTTTCTGTCTTCAGATGTGCTGCACACTTCTCCTTTCCTGTCCTGACCAGCTTGAACACTGGGTAAATTGCTGAGGATGCTGAGAGCTGATTCTACTCTGTGGATATATTTCACCCAGAAATGAAGAAAGAATTGAAGCCTGGCACTGTGATTCATATCTGCAATCCAGGTGCTTGACAGGAGGCTGAGGCAGGAGAATGTCCAGTTCCAGGCAGATCTAGGCTTCACAACAAGACTTCTTCAAAACACAAGAGGAAGAGAATGACTAGGAAAGGGAAGGTAGGAGTGAGAGGTAGAAAGGAAGGAAGAAAGGAAGGAAGGAGGAAATGCTTAGACGGACGGCAATTTCTGAAATTCCCAGACACTGTTTCTACACCACATTATCAGTGGGAAAGTAAGTTCTGTCAGATGAGTCTTGAAACCTTGCCATTTGGTTGGTGCCAGCTCACAGGGACTGGTCCTTTCCACCACTTCCCAAGTACTTCCTCTCTTCTTCTGTTACCTCCTACGCACTTTCTGTCACCACCTGCACTATTTCCAACAACCACGGGCAAACACAGCCACTTTACCTCCTGGAGATATAAGACATCTGCAGAGGAAAGTCGTTAAATACCCATGGAATAACCAGAGGCTATGGACACTGTGAGGAACTGGGAATTGCTAAGTAGGGTGGCTAGAAGAGCTTCGAGGTCAGCACAGAACCAGACCCTGCTTCACTTCAGGAGCACTGTGTATTCTCTTTGCACAATAAGTCACCTGTCACCTTGATGGTCATATGCTAATTTCTCAACAAATACCACCTACTTATATTATTAACACTGGGCATGGGTGGGCACAGAAGGCAGCACAGCTATAAACCTACAAAGCCACGGCTTGAGAACAGAAGAGGTTTCATAAGAGAAGGTTGAAAGTGGCCTTGGCACCTACAGACTGCCTGTCCTTATCCCCTCAACTCAGAGCAGCCACAGTGACCACAGTGCTAGACATGCAGACTCAGGATGTCCCAGACCCTCTAGTCAGAACCTGCATCACCACCATCTAACGATTCATCTCATAGCAAAAGTTGAAGGGGCCACTTCTTGGAGTCCCTGTGGTGTGCTTGGAAGAACCAGATACTACCAGCTGCAGCCAGTTGAAATTTGGCGGTAAGATTGCTGTGCTGTATTTAAGGAGACCCAAAACCAGGACTAGTCAGTGGTCTATAGGACCCAGGTAACTGCTTTCTTAGATCAGAAGGCAGGAATTGAAAGGTTTCATCAAAGAACTTAGAACAAAAGACAAATCAAACTTTCTATAGCAAGTGGACTTACATGACACTAAGCATGAGAGCTTAGGATAGACCTGGACACCAAGTGGCCAACAAGATCAGAGACCAGAGAGACCCGGGAAGGGAGGAGAAGTGTCCAGAGTTATTTCACACATGCTCCCATGAAGACTGTGAACCTGGCCACACTGCATTAGCCTACCAAACTACTCTGTGGCTTCTGCAAGAAGTACAACTGATGGAGGGGACCGACGGAGCAAGGGATGCTTTGGGCTCTCCAGGAAGGTCTGAATCACTTTGTTCATATGACATTGGGTCTATAACACACATGTTAGGGAGGTGCATTGTCTTCGTTTTTATAGGACAATGCCAGCAGTAAAAATCAAAGAAAGCAGAATAATTAGCAGAGAGAAATCCTGCGAGACTAAGTATTTCAGTTAATGAAAGTAATGTGTACTCAGTATGGTGTGGCAGACTCAGAGATCTAGATGAGGGGAGTTCAGAGAGAGGCTCTCAGCTCTCCTCCCCCAACCCCACAGGGACTTGCTGGTAGGAGGAAGTCAGTCCATTCTCTTCCAGCCTGTGAGTGTCTGCACTTTCCTCTACCATTTAACTTGGTTTTTGTTTTCTGTTTTTGTTATTGCTGTGGCTATCTTTTCTTTGCCTTGTTTTGTTTTTTGACATAGGTTCTCACTCTGCCATTCATACTGCCATGAAACTCATCCTCCTCCTGCCCAGGTTTCCTAATTAGGGGGACCTCAGGCCACAGTACCTGGGTTACATTTAATTTGAGAATCGTCTTTTTATCATATGCTTTTCAAAGAATCTAGCTACTTGGTGAGGTCCATCTCTGAACCAAAAGTGAGAGGTTATTTTGCATCTCTCCTTGCATGTCCCTCCCTGTCCCAATTCATCACTTTGCTGTCACTGGGCTGTACCTTTGGAAAATTCCCTCGGATCCTGAAGGAGGCTCCACCTAACCAGTAGAATCAATCATTACATCCCTAAGAAGGATCATGTGTGTGTGTGTGTGTGTGTGTGTGTGTGTGTGTGTGTGTGTCTGTGTGTGTGTCTGTGTGTGTGTGTGTCTGTGTGTCTGTGTCTGTGTCTGTGTCTGTGTCTGTGTGTGTGTGTGTGTGTCTGTGTCTGTGTCTGTGTCTGTGTGTGTCTGTGTCTGTGTGTGTATGTACTCATGCATGTGTGTCTGCATGCATGTAGATGCCAGAGGCCAGTATCAGATGTCTATTACTTTCCATCTATTTGTCTTATACATAGTCTCTCATTGAACCTAAATATTGCTGATTCTGCCACACTGGCTAGCCAGCAAGCCTTAGGGATCCAACTGTCCATGCCTATAGCTGGGGTTATAGGTATGAGCTACCGCGCTTGGCTTCTTACATTGGTGGAGTGAATCCAGACTCAGGTCTCATGCTTGCATAGCAAGCACCGAGCTAACTAAGCCACCTATCTCCCCAGCCCAAAATACCAGGAGTTTTGACAGCTGATTGTTAAAAGCATCCATTACGAAAAAAGGTATAGAAACCTCTGATATATTAGCGCTGCACACTGTCATTCAAGCCTACTGTTGTGGCCCCTGCCAACCCAAATCCACATCAATGAATATGATGTTGAAAGAGATATGTTTTTAAGCAGTAACCAAACTGCTCATTTCTGGGAATTGCCATTGCTTAGTGGGAGAGCACATGCTAAATACTGTCATGTGGCTGTTGTTGTCTCCACTTTACAGATGTGGAAACTGAGTCTTGGGAAATTTAAAACATTGAATTTGCACAGAAGCCAAGCAACAAAGCAGTGGTTCAAACAACCTAGAGCCCGACCCCAGTTAGTAGGTTGTCTTTTGAGTCATTCCTTTCTGCATAGAAAACAAATACCATGTATGTCATCATGCCCTAACAGAGAGGCCTGGAGTGAATAATGCCCCAGAGTCACTCATGCAGGCTGGTCCCAGATGTATCCTTTAATTCCCCATCCTCCTCGGCCATAGATTTACTCTTCCCCTGATCCAGATTTTCAGGAAAAGAGAGCCATGCCCAGCAGTACCTGTGTCCTTTGCCAATGGCCACATCCAGATGTCTCTGCAAGCTGGTGCAGGCCTTCACTTTAGACGGACTTCTCAGCAATACACAGAGATCAGTGGCCTGCAAGTCTGAAGGAGCCACCCCAGCCCTGCTGAGTCCGCCTCTGTTTACTGTTTGTCACTAAGCACTCAGTGACAGTCACTAAGCCCAGTGAGTGTGTCAACAAGGCCCCTCCACTTCCCTGCCACTGTCTGCCTTGGGGCCCTGCGTCTCCTAGAGCTTATTCTCAAGGCCAGTGGGCCGGAGAGCACTAAGCTCAACCGGATTAGGTGCCACTGAAGGACTGAAGAACTGAAGGCCATGGGAACGGCTCAGGAAGGCTTTTCCAGTGATGTCACTTTGTCACCTGGTCCACAACAAAAGAAAAATCTCTGCAAGAAGGGGATTACAGGGGGAATCTCAAGAGCCACAGCTTGGTTTCATCAATTCCCCAGTTCCCCCTGCCCACAAATAGTCAGACTTCAGACCTGCACCCAACATAATCCAGGAACATTCAGGATCCTATCCAGGCCCAAAGGACTTAGAGCTGCTGGTGGAATGGCAAGAGGAATCCCCCAGCCTCTGGTACCTGAATTCAGGAAGGACTTGGACAAAGAGGAACAAGAGACAGATCATAGCTCTCCAGAGGTGGCCGTGAAAGAACACATCTTTTAGGCCCTTTCAGAATTAACAGTGTCAAACTGAGAAATATTGTTTTTGAAAGGAAAAAAAATACATGTTTTCTTTTCTCTAGCAAAAGAATTTAATAAGTTTTTGATGTAGCTGATGGGCCAGTGAATGAGTGCATTCTCACCTGCAGTAGTAGAAGGCAGATCAAGGTCTCTCCCTTTAAGGAATGGTGAGTACACACCTCATTTGCAAACCCAACTGCTCAGAAGTAACTTTATAGGTACACTTGCAAAGGCCCATGTAAGCATCTGAAAAAAGGATGCACACAGTCTGGCTGTTTTATTTAGTTTTGTAATAACAGGTAAAATTATTGTAGTCTATTTTTGTAATACTAAAACCCTAAAAGCCATTAAGTGCCTGTCAATAGTGGGTCTGCAAACAGAGGGTGTTTTATATGCAGAAGAAAACTAATTGCACAGCTGTGCAGAGAACAGAACCAGATCTGGGTTTCCGGAACTTAGCAGCTGCCAAGAAAATGCTTTGCTTTTTAAGGATTTATTTATTTATTTTATGTTTATGAGTACATTGTAGCTGTCTTCAGACACACCAGAAGTAGGCATTTAGATCCCATTACAGATGGTTGTGAGCCACCATGTGGTTGCTGGGAACGGAACTCGGGACCTATGGAAGAGCAGTCAGTGCTTTCAACACTGAGTCACCTCACCAGTCCACGAAAATGTTTTTTAAAGCGAAATGTGCTGCATAGCCCAATATGATTCATTTTACTGCAAATAGATAAACATAAAATCCGTGTATAAGGAGCTGGAGATGGCTCAGTGGTTAAGAGCACTAGCTGCTCTTCCAGGGGACCCAGGTTCCATTTCTAGCATCCACATGGCAGCTCCTAACCATATACCACTCCAGTTCCAGGAGACTGAATGCCTCTTCTGGCCTTTGAGTGCACTGTGTATAAGTGGTGCACAGACATACATGCAGACAAAATACCCATACACATAAACTTTTTAAAATGGGAAAAAGGCAAAAATAAGCACATGTATGCATATTTATACAAGTCACAAACATGTAAAAGTGGTTGCTTTGGGGAGAAAATAATATTACCTATTTTACCTCCTTGTGCTTTTGTATTATATTGTATTAAAACAAAAACCCACAATGTCGTACCAAATTTTATCTTTTACACTTAAAGTTGCTTTTCCTGGCACTCCCGATTAACTAGAAAAGGCATTTTATGATGTGTGAGCATCTGTGCTATTTCTCCCGAATTACTCTATACATCATACTCAACCTGGGACTTGATAACACTCAGAATCGCAGGCTCTGCCTTGGATAGGCCTTTGTCTCTGCGGTCGAGCTAGGAGCAGGTGTTTCCAGCAGGTCCCCATATAATTCGCCCTTAGTAATCTCCTCATGCCAGCTATGCACAATTGCAGACAGTCCCAGAGGGAGAAAATAAATTTCTCTGGTCATGTGGTTGTTTGTAGTAGAACACAGAACAATACCTCAGACACAGCCATCCAGGCAGCGCTGGTCCACCCGAAGCCACTGCCATTCCATCTTTTCTCTTAGAAATGCTTGCACTCAAAGTGAGTCTCCACAGATAGTTCTACGGGTCGAATTAAAACAAGTGGAAAAGATCTTGCTTCAATATTGAAATGTTCAAATTTATACGGTTTTAAATTTTTCAACTGGCTTCACTCTCAAGACCTGCTTATTCATAATTATGTAGGGTCCTTGAAGATATGGCATCAAATAAAGAGGGACCCAACACTGAAACCAACTGTCAGTTAACAAGAGTCTCTGGACAAAGCATATGTAGATAACCCATAATTGTACTCCATAGACATACGGAATTATTCCATATGATTATAAAGGCTTACATCTCATAATCTATCTGCAAGCTGAAACCCCACTCTAGGAGATGAAACAGTTCCAGTCTGAGTTCAAAGCTTGAGAGAATCAGGAAAGCCAACAGGTTAAGCCCCAGCCCAGGGGCAAAAGACTTAATGCCTCAGCTCAACAGTTGGCCTGAGAGAAAATGCAGTTTCTCTTTATCTGCTGGGATGACCCAAACTTCCATTGCTAAAAGATCTGGGCCACTAGCAGTTTTGCCTGAATTGGGTTGTTGTAGTTTTCCACAGACCCTAACCACCAGATGTGGTAGCTGGTTTTCAGTGAGCGGGGGACATGTGTAAGCTAGACACAGTGCCTCACTGGCACACACTCACAACCTCAATCCAGATCCAAGGGAGACTGGCCTTTGGTCAGATTGCCTTTTGTAGCCACAGTGTTGGGATCCAAGGGCAGAATGTTCATAATTAGGTAATGTTTGGGATATCAACATTGGTACCTCCATCCCTAGAGAGCAAAATCCTTACTCTTGGTGCGCAGGCAGTGTGTACTGCTATAGTCTGCACGTTTGATGCTAATTTCTCTTTCTGATCTGTGCTTTCAGGATCTCAACCAGGATGACTGGAAAGCTGGACAGGTAGGGAAGAGCTGACTATTTAACTGGTAAAGAATA
Source organism: Uromys caudimaculatus (assembly GCA_028551405.1). NCBI lineage: Eukaryota > Metazoa > Chordata > Mammalia > Rodentia > Muridae > Uromys > Uromys caudimaculatus. The sequence goes on along the minus strand of CM052708.1, from coordinate 82,832,954 downwards.
TTTCAGCCCATTAGAGAGACTGGAAGTCACAGTCTGGGATACTCATGAAAAGTGTCAAATGTTACTTTGTCCGGATGCCTTTCTCACTTTCAGTATCAACTCAGTAAGAAATTTGGGAGAAGACAAGACTACCCCAGAGGCTGAGTACTTAGCATACGGATCAGTTGCTTTTCTCATTGCAAAACAGATGACAGAAGCATCTTTCAGGGACTTTTTTCCCTCTTGTCTCATAGTTTCAGAGGCATTTCAGAGTGGTGGCATGAGCACGTGGTGAAGCTGCTCAGCTGGTATCCAGCTCAGGAAGTAAGCAATGGCAAAGGAAACAGGACCAGGCTTAAAGGCCTGTCCCCAGGGTCCCACCTCCGACAGTCAGGCTCCACCTCCTAAAGGTTCTGTAGCATCCCAAAATAGTACCACCAGCTGGTCACCAGATGTTCAAACATCGCCTACTGGGAACATTTTACATTCATGCTGTAACAGCCTGTGTGTCCTCTACCTGCCGCAGGAATAGTAAAAGCATTTGGAGACTCTGGAGTTGTTTTAGGATAGGAAGAAGGAGAAAACAACCAGTCTGCTGAAGACCTCTGGAAACATTTGGAATTACAAAGTTTCATTCATAAGGGTGACTATTCATTTGGAAGTCTTCAACATCTGGGCTACAAAGATGGCTCAGTCAGTAAGTAGCTTGCCATGTAAACACAAGGATGGCGATTTGGAGTGTTGGCAGCTATGTGGGAGTAAAAAGCTGGACATGTCAGTACATGCCTCAAATCTCAGCCCTGGGGAGGCAGAGATGGAGAATCCTTGGTTAGCCAGCCTAGGTGACTCTGTGAGCTTTAGATTCATGGAAAGAATGTCTCAAAAAGTAAGGTGAGATTAGTTGAAGAAAACACCCAACATTGACCTCTGGTTTCCACATGCAAACACACAAGCACACACATAGACACAACACACCTGCATGCAAATGTATAAGCAGAACTAACAACTTCTCTCTCCTGTGGGCTCTCAAGCCTCTAATAGTTCCCACCAGCCATTGGGGAAGAACCCAGCAAAGCCAGAAAACACTCTTTTCCTACCTGGTGTTATATTCAGGGGGCTTTGAAAGAACAGGACAGTCGGTGACAGGTGGCAATTTTTTTTTTTTTATCTTTGTGATGGCTACTCTTGATCATCAACTTGATGGGACCGAGAATCAACTAGATTACTACCGCTTAGCCCTGAGTATGTCTAAAGATGTTTCCAGAAATTGGTCACTAAGAGAGGAAGTCCCATCCTGAATAGATGGCATCATCCTACAGACCAAGGCTCTGAGTGGAATGAGAGAAGGGACAGAAGAGAAAGGCCACAAGCACAGTCATCTTTTCTGTCTTTCTGTTTCCTAGCCACTATGAGGAGGCCACTATATACCCTCACCTCCTCCTACTCAGCCTCACTTCTCAGGGCCCATGCCAGTAACTAAAACCCTCAAAAACAGCAAGATTCTCCCTCCTTTGCTTTCCTCAGAATTTGTCACAAGTCAGAAGGTCTGATTAACCCAGTTGTTAGTTATCTCTATTTCCAAAAGTTAATTTGGCTCCCCCCCAATTATATATGTTCAAACATAAATATACACATATATGCACATTGTCATGTATGTGCATATTGTATGTCAAAGTTAGGTACAGAGGTCTTCTTGGCATCCAGGTACTGAAAAAGGCAGCGGAGGTGGCTTTGGTGAGGGGCCATAAGCTGATGACTTCTGGCAATTATCTCCTGCTGGTAGCAGCAGGGGATTAAGAAAAAAAGACTTAAGTTATTTGGCTCTTTGGCTCAGGGGCCTCTTGCTACCCAGCATTAACTCTTCATGAGCCACAGAGAAAAGAAAAGAAAACAAAAGAAAAGAAAAGAAAAGAAAAGAAAAGAAAAGAAAAGAAAAGAGGGGAGGGGAGAGAGGAGAGGAGAAAGAAGGAAGGAAGGAAGAAAGGAAGGAAGAAAGAAAGGCAGTCAGACACAGACACAGGCACGCGTGCGCGCGCACGCGCACACACACACACACACACACACACACACACACACACACACACACACACTGGATGAAGCAGAAAAGAATTACACTGCCACTTTATTGTTGTTCTTAATTTTTATACCTTCTCAGGATAATTGGTCACATGGTTTTCTAAGCATTTTTACATTCTGTAAGTTTACAGTAAGTTTAAACTAATAGTTCATGTCATAGGTTGATAAGGTTTAAGGAGTTACAGCAGAATTGTTTACATGTATTTCCATTAATATTAGTACCTGACTAAACATTCATTATCTATTTTATGGCTCCACTTCATTATAAGTTTAAAGCAACAGCATTTATGTCACAGATTAGCATGGTTTTGTCGAGAGAAATTATCTGCCTTGTGTCTTACTATTTTGAAGTATTGTATAGATAAACTAGTCAATCTTTCATTTTCTGTCCTTGCACCTACAATAAATTGCACATTCCAAGTTTATCACCTTTAGTTATCACATAGTGGCCTCATTCCTAACTTAAAAGGGATGTTTTCCTTGATTGTAAATTTATCTCAAACCTATTTTCTTTTCCTAGTGCAATTAGCCCATGACACATGAAAGTTTACAAAGCTCTATTTGCAGCTTTTACTCTATAGGGTGTTTGAAATTACTTGTATCATTTCAGGAGTTCTATAAAAATAATTTTCAGGAATTATGAAATAATCAATCCATCTAAATAGCATTACTATATGAAAGTACACCTACATGTGGATCTACAGGAAATTTGCCCAACATAGTAGGTAAATACCCAGGAATCACTAAGCTATGTAATAGTGGCAGGAAAGGCATATCAGCAGTGAGAAGCAATCCTGGAATGCAGTCTCTGAGGACCTTGACTCACAGAGCACATTCATCACAGCCATGCAAAATGGTGGGCCATCTCTAGAAAACTCACTTGCTTTCCATAGCCTTTCCTAAATGGCTCCGGTCAATTAGGGTTTTATTACTATGAAGAGACTCTATGAGCAAGGCAACTCTTGTAAGGACAGCATTTCATTAGTGCTGGTTTACAGTTTCAGAGGTTCAGCCCATTATCATCACGGTGAGAAGCATGGCCGTGCGCAGGCAGACTTGGTGTTAGAGGAGCCAACAGTTCTACATCTTGATCCAGAGGCAGCCAGGGGACCGTCTTCCATGGGCAGCCAGGGAGAGGGTCTGGATCACATTGGCTAGACTTGAGTATATACATCAGACCTCAAATGCCCACCTCCACAGGACACACTTCCTCTAACAAGGTTACGCCTCCTCCAATAAGGCCACACCTCCTAATAGTGTCACTTCCCATGGGTCAAGCATTTTCAAACCACCACATTATATATACATATATGTTGAATAATGTATACATAATACATGGTGTGTATATGTATACTTATTTATGTATACTTATTTGACTATGTACTGAAGAGGTCAGCTCAGAAACTTTGGAAAATTCCACCAGGGCCCTGAGCACATGGGCATCCCTCCCCTCCTGGAAGAAACAGGCTAGAGAGGATGTAGGCTGGAAGAGAGGGGCTGATTAAGCCCCTACTACCTCATTCCCTAAAGACCAATCACTTTAAAAGTCACACTGTTCTGCCAATCACGTTGTACCTAATGGCTGCTGCTCCAAAAACTATAAAAGCTTGATGAACCAGCTGCACGTGGTCGTTCTCTCCCTCCTTAGTGTGCAGGACAACCCCAGCATGCTGGATCAATACATTCCTCTTGCTTTTTGCATTGATCCCCAATTCCATGGTATTCACTCTGCGGTCTCTGGTAAGATAAGGCTCCCCAGAGTCTTACATTTGGTGTGTTGGCCAGGAATCGACCCTCTGTGGGGGACACACCAGAGAGCTGCAGATCAGAGGAATGGCTCGAGCAGGTACTGCCGTTGTCTGTCTCACTGTCAGAATCTGAGTCTGTAAGTCTGTTTGAACTGTCAGTTTGTTTGCAAGCTTCGGGGGACTCAGAGAACCCATGGTGTTTTAGGATGGTCAAGTGCGGGGGGTGGGGAGGTAAAGACAGTGATTAGGGGCGACAGGGTTTGGACCCCTCCCTGAACCCAGGGTAACTCTGAGAGTGGAGGGCAAACCCACTCAATTCCTGGTGGACACATGGGCTCAACACTTGGTCCTCCAAGCCTATGGCCCCGTTTCCAAGAAAAGATCTTGGGTTCAAGAAGCTACTGGCACCAAAATGTATTCATGGACTACCTGAAGAACAGTGAACCTAGAAATGGGGTGGGTATCTCATTCATTTAGGGTCACCCCAGACTGTTCCTATCCTCTGTTGGGGCTAGACATACTCTCCAAAATGGGGCCCCAGATACACTTCCTGCCCCATGGGCCACAACTAACTGGCCCAAAAGGAGAGATCTCTCCGACTGACCTCTGCTGAAAGCCGAGGCTACCTGGTTTACAGATGGGAGCAGTTTTCTCCATGAAGGTCAAAGATGAGCAGGTGCTGCTGTGGTAGACGGCACAAATGTCATCTGGGCAGAGCCTCTACCCCCTGGCATGTTGACAATTCCTTTGCCACAGCCCACATCCACAGGGCTACATGCCAAGAGAGAGGACTGCTCACACTAGAGGAAACAAACAGGAAATCCTGGATCTCTTGGATGCCCTAATGAAGCCAGTAACTATGAGTTTTATTCACTTCCCAGGACATCAGAAGGGGAGAGACTCAGTGGCCCAGGGCAATAACAAGGCAGATCAAGTGGCTTGAAAAGTGACTATGCAGGAGCCTATCCTGGTTACGGGCCTGCAAGAAACACCTGCTGGGAAATGGGACTGGGCTAAGAGATGGCCTCACTTAGAATATACTGAAGAAGAAAGGACTCAGACTGCTAGCCACCCTACCAACTTACCAACTATTAGCTAGAGAAAGAACGGAAACGGTGCACACCAGAAAGAAAACTATGCTCCCCAAAAAGCAAGCAAAAGACTTACTAGGCCAAATGCACAGATGGACCCATTTAGGGATAAGAAGCTTGTCCAAGCAGTTAAGGGACCTAAAGTATATATAATAGACCTCAGGTTCTGGGCCAGAGAGATAGTAGAACAGTGTAAGATATGCCAGCAAGTGAATTCTTATGCAGTCAAGAGTGAACAGGGCAAAAGACCTAGGGGAGAACAGCCTGGAGTATATTGAGAAGTTGCTTTTACAGAAGTTAACCCAGGAAAATATGATTACAAAGATCTTCTAGTGTTTGTGGATGCTTTCTCTAGATGGGTTGAGACTTTCCCCATCAAGCAGGAAACAGCTACTGTGGTAACTAAGAAGATATTAGAGGAAATTTTCCTGAGGTTCGGAGTGCCCAAGCTCAGGACAGGTAGAGAGAATGAACAGAACACAAAAAAAGAGACCTTAACTAAATTGACCTTGGAGGTTGGCTCAGACTGGGTGGTGCTCCTCCCCTTGGCCCTGTTTCGAACCCGGAACATCCTCTACCATTTTAACCTGGCCCCTTTTGAGATCCTGTGTGGTACCCCAACTCCCTTGGTGTCCACTGGGCCCTCCCAGGAGGTATCCCACAGCATGAGATTTGGCCCAAACTGTCTGCCTTAAACGCTCCAGGGATACCAAAAACCTCTCACTGCTTCCAGACTGGTGACTGGATCTATGTAAGGGGGCATCAGGCACAGTTGTTGAACACCAATGAAAGGGACTCTTCCTGGACCTGTTAGCTACTCCCACAGTCCTCAAGGTAGATGGTATTGTGGCCTGGGTGCACACTTCCCATGTGAAACCTGCAGACACCCCATTCCCCAGAGACCCCTGCTGGACGGTACAGAAGATGGACAATCTGCTCAAGCTCAAGATCACTCGACCTTGATCATGACTGCCTGGTGGTACCTTTGGATTCTGGTTCCTTCCCCCATCCTATGTCCCCATCCGCCCAATCTGTTACAGCACTCACTGTCTCCCTTTTGTTGTGGTTTGGGGTGGCTGGAGCAGCCACCAGAATCTCCGCTCTGGTCTTACAAAGGGAAAATTATGACAGTCTGAGGGTAGGCATTGATTTAGATATAGAGAGCATAGAAACTTCCATTAGTCATCTTAAAGAATCACTGACTTCATTATCTGAAGTAGTACTACAGAATAGGAGGGAATTAGACTTAACTTCCTCCAGCAAGGAGGGCTATGTGCAGCCTTAGCTAAAGAGTATTGCTTTTATATAGACCATTCTGGGGTTGTTAAAGATTCAATGGCCAAGGTGAGAGTAGCGTTGGCCAAGAGGAAGAGAGAGAGAGAACAGAGTCAGGACTGATTTGAGTCTTGGTTTAACTCCTCCCCTTGGTTAACCAACCTCATATCTACCTTGTTAAGACCTTAATTGTTCTCTGCTATTGTTGACTTTTACCCTCTACATTTTGAACTGCTTGGTCACTTTTGTTAAGGAATGCATAGGTACAGTACAGCTAATGATCTTAAAGCAGAAATACAAAGAGCTAGATACAGAAGACCAGGAGTATGAGCTGCATAACTATCAACAATAGCTTCATGATTGAAGCATGCACAAGAAAAAGGGGAATGAAGAGGTCAGCTCAAGAACTTTGGAAAATTCCACCAGGGTACTAAGCACATGGACACCCCTCCCCACCTGGAAGAAACAGGCTAGAGGGCACATAGGCTTTGCTGATTAAGCCCCTACTACCTCATTCCCTAAAACCAACCAGTTTAAAAGTCACACTGTTCTGCCAATCACATTGTGCCTAATAGCTGCTGCTCTAAAAACTATAAAAGCTCAATGAACGGGCTGCACATGGTCGTTCTCTCCCTCCTTGGTGTGCAGGGTGACCCCAGCATGCTGGAACAATAAATTCCTCTTGCTTTTTGCATCAATCCCTGATTCCATGGTGTTCACTCGGGGGATGGGGGGTCTCCAGTAAGATAAAGCTCCCCAGAGTCTTACAGTACATTATAGAATGCCTTTGATTTGAAGTTCTTCCATGTTTGGACAGAACTTATGCTTTATCTTACACCTTAGCTATTGTAGTTATTATAGATTGTGATTACATATATATACCTCGTGTACCTGGAGCTGCAAATTCTTTACTGTTTCCACAGATCTGCCCCCACCCTCTCATCTGCTGTACTAATGCAGAACTACACATGAAGGATCT
>CM052708.1:82733306-82823306 GCA_028551405.1 Uromys caudimaculatus | reverse complement strand
ACAATTTTGCTAAAAAGACTGTTTCTGTGGCATGGTGTCTTAGGGGTTCTATTCCTGTACAAAACATCATCAAGAAGCAAGTTGGGGAGGAAAGGGTTTATTCAGCTTACACTTCCACATTGCTGTTTATCAACAAAGGAAGTCAGGACTGGAACTAAGCAGGTCAGGAAGCAGGAGCTGATGTAGAGGCCATGGAGGGATGTTACTTACTGGCTTGCTTCCCCTGGCTTGCTCAGCTTGCTTTCTTGTAGAACCCAAGACTACCAGCCCAGGAATGGCACCACCCACAAGGGGCCCTCCCCCCTTGATCACTAATTGAGAAAATGCCTTACAGCTGGATCTCATGGAGGCATTTCCTCACCTGAAGCTCCCTTCTCTGTGATAACTGCAGCTTGTGTCAAGTTGACACACATACACAAAAAAAAAAAACAGCCAGTACACATGGTTTTGTGTGAGTTGTGTGACTTGAATGCAAATTAATGCAACAGCATCTGAGTCTTTCCTCCAGCATTTTCTGATTTTAAGTTGCACAAGTAGCTTCATGATTTGCACATAATTTGAAACACTTACTTATGCATTCTTGTTATACAGTGTATCTTCTGTCACCAGGAAGTGTCATTTAAAATGTTTTCCTCGTTGATAATTAGCTTCTCTGAAGCTTCATATAAAGGTAGTGTCCTTTTTCATTGAATGTGACAACAGTTCATTTTTATTTCTGTTTTCAAGCCTGCAGATGTTTAGATTGTGACATGTTTTCAAGACTAGACATTTTATTCTCTTTGAAGAGCTCTAAGACTCCCTGGTATGCTTTACTTCAGTGTCTATACTGCTTCATGATTTAGCAGTAAAAGTAAAATTTTGAACCTAACAAAGACTTCATTTCCCTAAATAGTCTGAATGTTGAATGTTCTCCAAAGATCCATGAAGGTTTAGTTTTCAAGGTAATGCTTTGGGAATTTCTTGTAAAAGCGTTCAGGCCAATAGGATGTACACCAGAAAGAATCCTGAGGCCCGGCCCTTGCCTTCTTTTGCTTCCTGTCCATAAGATGAGTGGCTTTGCTGTGCCCACCATGGTACATATGTTGCCTCGCTACTGGCTGAAGGGAAATGGACCATCAGCAAGGTCTGACATGGACTAGAACTTCCAAAACTATGAGTTAACCAAAATAAACATTTTTTTTTCTCTATGAGTTAATTGTCATGGATACTGACAGCTTCTATTCTGGATTTTAGACCAAGGAGTTAATATTTGTCCACTGGAATGGATTCTGGAGATCCACTGGACAACATCTTTCACCTGGTCTCACCACATCTCCTCTTGTTTCCACTACTACTGCATTCTCCATCACTGTTCCCATGACAACTGCAGCTGCCACGGCAACATCAATGGGCTCACACTCTGGATCTGATGCCTTTTCAGTGTCTCACCGTGTCCCAGATTCCCCAGGCAAAGGAATTGTAGCCCAGGGCAGCTGGGAATGCTTGTAACTCCAGGGATGTACATGCTGCCGACTGGCTTGTCTACTTCAGTTACAAATCTCTAATCCAAAGATGAATCTCTAAGAATTTTAAGCTGATAACGTCAGAGCAGTAAACTAAGCAAGCATCATTTGTTAGGTACTTCTCAATAGTCATGACCTAGACGAAGAAAGATTTATTTGGCTTAGGGATTTTCATCACTAATCTGTGACTCTATTGATTCTGAGTCCATTATGAGGCAGAATATTACAACCACGGGAGAACATAGCAGTGGCAGTAAACAGAAAGCTATCAGCCAGGAGCAAGTGACTACAGTCAACATACCCCACAAGGACCCATTCACAATGATGACCTATTTGCTCCAGGTAGTGCCCACTTTGTATAGTTTCCAGAGCCTTCCAGAACAGCAGCACCAGCTGGGACCAAGCTTCACAGGAACCTGCAGAACATATAGGCCCTGACAAGAGAGCCTGACACCATACTAATGCACAAGTCAAATGTCCATGAAACCAAGCTTGGTTTAAGGGGGCACCTCATTAAAAAAAAAAAGACCAAGTGATTAGTCATTCAAGTGTGGACAGTTTTGAAAGTGTGGGTCATACGAATAATCACTTGGGACACTTGACCCAGCTGTACACAAAGGTTCGTGTGATTCTTTCTCTCCCAGTGTGAAGCTTTACTTCTATTCACAGACCACACACATTCCAGAAAATACCTCGGGGCGTTCCACATTAGAAACTTAGACTATGCTAGCTCATCCAATCTGTGACCTGTCCTTTTCCCTCTTACATGCTCTTCTCTGCACTTGCAGACATTCTTGGTCTTTTAAAAAGAGATTTATTTATTTTATATGAGGTAGTGTTTTCTCTGCATGTATGTGTGCCCTGTGCATGCCTGGTGCCTCTGAAGGCTGGAAGAGATCCTAGGGTTCACTGGGATTGGAGATGTAGACTGTTGTGAGTTGGCATATGGGTGTTAGGAATAAAACTTGGATCCTTTGCAAGAATAACAGCGCTCTTAACTGATGAGTCATCTGTCCAGGCCCTACTCTCAGACTAACTTTTACTTGTGTTCCCATACAATATATCCTGATTGTACTTCCGTCCCCACCCCACTCTTCCAAGTTCTTCTTCTCTCCTCCCCTCCAGATCCACTTCCTTTTCTCATTAGAAAAGAAAGGGCTTCTGAGAGATAACAAACAAACATTACAAAATAAAATACAACAAGATAAAACAAAATCCATCACATCAAGGCTAGACAGGGCAACCTAACAGAAGGAAAAGAGCCCCAAGAGCAGGCACAAGATTCAGAGACCCACTCCTTCACATATTCAAGAATCCCATAAAAATATTAAGCTGAAAGCTATCACATGTACACAGGGGACCTGTGCTTGCTGCTTCAGTCTCTATGACTTCATATGAGCTTTGATTAGTTGATTTAAAGGACCTTTTGGGGTATCCTCTATCCCCTCTGGCCCTTACACTTTTTCCATCTCCTCTTTGGCAGGATTTCCTGAGCTCTGACGGGAGGGATTTGATAGAGACATCCCATCTAGAGATGAGTCTTCTAAGAACTCACTTTCCATGTAATAGCTGGGCTGTGGGTTGATGTGTTTGTTCCCATTTGCTGCAAAAGGGAGCTTCTCTGATGGTGACTGAATAAGGCACTCCTCTGCGAGTGTAGCAGAATATCATTAGGAGTCATTTTATTGATATTTATTTTTGACCACTAGTATTGAGTTTTACTGTAGGGCTCTGGGCTATTTACTCTCTGATTCTTTGTCACCTAAGCAGTGTTAGGTATGGGTTTCATCTCATAGAGTGGGCCTTAAGTAAAATCACACTGGATCTGTACCCTAGCATATCTTGCAGGAAGAGTAGATTGTAAGTCAAGCTTTGTGGCTGGGTTGGTATTTATGTTTCTTTTGGTAACCTGCAGAGAGCCTTTCTACACCAAAGACACCAGAACATAAGGATGAAAGATCCATGTTGTCACTAGCTCGACTTCTCCATGTTAAGTGAGTTGTGTGAGTGTTGTCCTCATGAATGAAGCCACTGCTGTCAGTTTACAGAGAGCAACCCACTGCCTTTGCAATAGTCTGGATTGTTTAGGGAATTCCATGGACTTCCTTGGCCAACAAATCAACTGAGTGTAACCTAGTCTTGGTACTGGAAGCTTCCTATGGTGGTATGAGATGGCTAGTTGGTACTATGTATCCCCCATTAGGATCTCCTTCATATTTTTTAGTAAATCTAATGCACTAGGCTTCCACATCATCCCTCAAACACCACTCAACTCTAGCTGTCTCTCCCCACATTCCCTTCCTCCATCGTGTCTTCTCTCCCACTCCCCACTGGATCCTCCAGTTCCCATCCCACCTGCCACCAGTCCACCCCTAAAATCTCTATTTCCTCTTCCCAGAGAGAGCCACATGTGCCCCCTAGTTCCTTCTTCTATGTCTCTGGGTCTACAGATTGTAATTTATCAATTATTTAATGGATAATATCCACCTATAAGTGAGCACATAAATACATTCCATATTTATCTTTCTAAGTCTGGATTACCTTACTCAGGATGATTCTTTTTTTTTTTTTTTTCTTAGTTTCATCCATTTGCCTGCAAATTTCATAATGTAATCTTTTTAACAGCTTAGTGATACTCCACTATGTAAAATATACTACATTTTCTTTATCCATTTTTCTGTTGAGGGACATCTAGAGTATATCCAGTTTCTGGATATTATGAATAGAGCATCAATGAACATGGTTGGGCAATGATAGAATGAAGTATCCTTTGAATATATGCTCAAAAGTGGTATAGTTGGATGTTGAAGTAGATAGATTTCCAACTTTCTGAGGAACTGCCATATTGATTCCCATAGTCCCCACACAAGTTTGCACTACCACTAGCAATGAAGGAGTGTTCTCCTTGCTCCACACCCTCACCATCATGAGCTGTCACTTGTGTTATTGATTTTAGCCATTCTTAAAAGTGTAAGATGGAACCTCAGAGTAGTTTGATTTCCATTTCCCTAATGGCTAAGGATGTTAAACGTTTCTTTAACTATTTCTCAGCTATTTAAGACTCTTCTATTGGAAATTCTCTGTTTAGATCTGTACCAATTTTCTTGATTGGTTTATTTTTTATATCTAGTTTCATGAGTTATATTTTTGGGATATTAGTCCTCTATCAGAATTGGTAAAAAAAAAAAAAAAAAAAAAAAAAAAAAAAAAAAAAAAAAAAAAAAAAACTTTCCCTTTCTGTAGGCTGCTGCTTTGTCTGAATGATGGTATCTTTTGCTTTATCAAATCTTTTCAGTTTCATGAGGTTCCCATTTATTAATTGTTGATCTTAGTGCCTATACTATTGGAGTTCTGTTTAGGAAGACTTCTCCTGTGCCAATAAGGTCAAGGCTATTCCCCAATTTCTTTTCTGTCAGGTTCAGTGTATTGGGTTTTATACTGAGGTCTTTAATCCACTTGGACTTGCGTTTGTGCAGGGTGATAAATATGGGTCTATTTGCATTCTTCTAACATGCTGACATCCAGTTAGATGAGCAGCACTACATGCTTTTTTTCCCCAAGTGTGTATTTCTGGCTTTTTATCCAAAATCAGGATTTTATATGTGCATGGATTTATGTCTGGGTCTTCAATTTGATTCCATCGATCAATATGCCTCTTTTGTTTTTATGCCAATACCATGTAGTTTTTATTACTAAAGCTGTGTAGTACAACTAGAAACCAGGAATGTGGGACATCCAGCAGTTCTTTTATTGTTCAGGGTTGTTTTAGCTCTCCTGGCTTGTTTGTTTTTCCATATGAAGTTGAGAATTGTCCCTTCGGGGTCTGTAAAGAATTGTGTTGGGATTTTGATGGGGACTGCATTGAATCTGTAGATTGCTTTTGGTAGGATGGGCATTTGAGATCGTTCCATCTTCTGATATCTTCTTTAATGTCTTTCTTCAAAGACTTGAAGTTTTTATCATACAACTCTTTTACTTGCTTGGGCAGTGTTAACCAGAAACATTTTGTATCATTTGAGGCTGTTGTAAAAGATGTTGTTTCCATGATTTCTTTCTCAATCCATTTGTCTTTTATATATAGGAAGCCTAATAGTATTTGTAAAATAATTTTTGTAACTAGGTACTTTGCTGAAAGTGTTTATCAACTGTATAAAGATACTTTGATTTTTTCCTTTCCAATTTGTATCCTCTTGATCTTCTTCCGTTGGATTATTGCTCTGGCTAAGACATCAAGTACTATATTGAATGGCTATGGTAAGGGTGAACAGCCTTGTCTTGTCCCTTGGAATTGCCTTGAGCTCCTCTCCATTTAATTTGATGTTGGCTGTCAGCTTGCTGTAAATTGCCTTTATTAAGTTTAGGCATGTGTCTTGTATCCCTGATCTCTCCAGGAATTTTTATATGAAGGGGTGTTGGATTTTGTCAAAGTCCTTTTCTGCATCTAATAAGATAATCACGAGTTTGTTTGTATGGTGGATTACATTTATTGATTTTTGTATATTGAATTATCCCTGCATCTCCTCAATTAAGACCACTTGATCATGATAGATGATCTTTATAATGTGTTCTTGGACTTGGTTTGCAAGTATTTTGTTGAGTATTTTTGCATCTATATTCACAAAGGAAATTGGTCTGTAATTGTCTCTTTTGTTGTGTCTTCATATGGTTTGGGTATCATGGTGACTGTGGTCTCATAAATAAATTGGGCAATGTTTGTTCTGTTTCTCTTTTGTGAAATAATTTTAGAAGTATTGGCATTAGCTCTTCTTTAAAAGTCTTAGAATTCTGTGCTAAACCATCTGGCCTTGGACTTGTTTGTTTGGGGAAACTTTTAATGGCTTTCTATTTCACTAGGGGTTATAGGTTTATTTAAATTGTTTATCTGAACATGATTTAAGTTTGGTAAGTGGTACTATTGAGAAAATTGTCCGTTTCTGTTAGATTTTCCAATTTTGTGGAGTACAGATTTCAGAAGTATGACCTAATGACGCTTTGGATTTTCTCAGTGTCTGATGGCCCCTTTTCTTTTCTGATTTTTTAATTTGGATATCCCTGCATCCAAATTTAGTTTCTTCTTTTTAATTTGGACATTCTCTCTGCCTTTTAGTTAGTTTGGTAAAGGTTTGTCTATCTTGTTGATTTATTTCAAAGAACCATCTGTTTATTTCATCGATTCTTTGCAGTGTTTTCTTTGTTTCTATTTTATTGATTTCAGCCCCAATTTTGATTATTTCTTGCCATCTACTCCTCTTGGATGGTATTACTTCTTTTTGTTCTAGTGCTTTCAGACATGCTGTTAACTTGCTAATATGAGACCTCTCTCTCTCTCTCTCTCTCTCTCTCTCTCTCTCTCTCTCTCTTTCTCTCTCTCTGTTGGCACTTAGTGCTATGAACTCTCCTCTTAGAACCTCTTTCATTGTGTCCTATAAGTTGGATATGATATGTATTCATTTTCATTAAATTCTTCATTTATTTCTGTCTTGACCTATTTTTTTTCATTCAATAAAGGGTTATTCAGTTTCTGTGAACTTGCAAGCTTTCTGTTGTTTCTGATGTTACCGTATCCAGCTTTGATCCATTGTGGTCTGATAGGATGCAAGGAGCTATTTCAATTTTCTTGCATCTGTTGAGACTTGCTTTGTGTCCAAATACATGGTCAACTTTGGAGACAGTTCACTGAAGTGCAGAGAAGAATGTATATTCCTTTGTGTTTGAGGGAAATGTTCTGTAAATATTTGTTAGGTCCATTTGGTTTATAATGTCTGTTAACTCCAGTAATTCTCTTCAGTTTTTGTCTGAATGACCTGTTTATTGGCGAGAGTGGAATATTGACGTCTCCCACTATCAGTGTGTGAGGGTCAATATGTGGTTTAAGCTGCAGCAGCCTTTCTTTTACAAACTTGGGTGTCCTTGTGTTTGGGGCATAGATAGTAAGAATTGAAATGTCATCTTGGTGAATTCTCTTCTTCAGTGAGTATGTAGTGTCCTTTCCCACCTCTTTTGATTAGTTTTTGGTTCCAAGTCTATTTTCTTAGATTAGAATGGCTACAACAGCTAGTTTCTTGGGTCCACTTAATTGAAATATCCTTTTCCAATCTTTTACCTTGAGTTAATGTCTATCCTTGATGTTGAGGCGTGTTTCCTGAATGTCGCAGAAGGATGAATCCTGTTTTCACATCCATTTTTTTAAATTGGGAAATTGAGGCCATTAATGTTGAATGATATTAATGACAAATTATTGTTGATTGCTATTATTCTGGTGGTGGTGGTGGTTGTGGGGTGTGTGTGTGTGTGTGTGTGTGTGTGTGTGTGTATGTTTCCCTCTTTTTTTAATTATTCTGGTCTGAGATTATTCTCTGTGTTTTTATGGGTGTAGTTAACATCCTTAGGTTAGAGTTTTCCTTCTAGCACCTTTTGCAAGGCTGGATTTGTAGATAGATATTAAGTTTGGCTTTTTCATGGAATATTTTATTTTCTTCATCTATGATGATTGAAAGTTTTGCTGGGGGGCTGGAGTGATGCCTCAGTGCTTAAGAGCACTGACTGCTCTTCCCAAGGTCCTGAGTTCAATTCCTAGCAAGCATGTGGTAGCTCACAACCATGCGTAATGGGATCTGATTCTCTCTTCTGGTGTGTCTGAAGAGAATGACAGTGTACTCATATACATAAAAAAATATTTAAAAAAATAAAGAAAGTTTTGCTGTGTTCTATTAGTCTGGACTCACATCTGTGCTCTCTTAGAGTCTGCAGCACATCTGTCCAAGCCTTTATGACCTTTAGAATTTCCATTGAGAAATCAGATATAATTTTAATAGGTCTGCCTTTACATATTACTTGGTATTTGTCCCTTGCTATTTTTAATATTCTTTCTTTGTTCTGTATGTTTAGTGTTCTGATTATTATGTGGTGCAGGGACTTCTTTTTCTAGCCTCGTTTATTTGGTGTTCTATAAGCTTCTTGTACCTTTATAGGTATCTCCTTCTTTAGGGTGGGGAAATTTTCTTCTACAATTTTTTGAAAACATTTTCTGGGACTTTGAACTGGGTTTTTGTCTTCTTCCTCTGTTCCTATTAACCTTAGGTTTGTCTTTCCATAGTGTCCTAGATTCCCTGGAAGTTTTGTGTCAAGAGATTTTTAGATGTAATATTTTCTTTGACTAATGTAGCTACTTATTGTTTCATATCTTCAATGCCTGAGATTCTCTGTTCCATCTCTTGTATTCTGTTGGTTAAGCATGCCTCTCTAGTTCCTGTTCAAAACCCTAATTTTTTCATTTCCAGAATTGCCTTAGTTTGAGTTTTCCTTATTGATTCAAGTTCCATTTTCAGGTTTGAACACTTTTATTCATTTCCTTTCATTGTGCTTTTCTCGATTGCTTTAAGGGATTTATTAATTTCCTTTTAAGGACCTCTATCATCTTCATACAGTCAGTTTTGAGGTCTATTTTTCTTGTGTTTCAGGTATGTTGGAATATTCATGTCCTACTGTGGTAGAATAGCTGGGCTCCAGTGGAAACATACTGCCCTGCTTTTTTGTTTTTTGTTTTTTGTTAACTTTTTATTGATTCTTTGTGAATTTCACATCATGCACCCAAGTCCTGCTCATCTCCCTGTCCCCTCATATCTGCCCTTCACCCTTTCAACCTCTCCCTCCAAACACACACACACACACACACACACACATCAAAAAACCAACCAACCAAACAAACAAACAAACAAAACCAAAGCATAGAAAACATCTCATTGTGAAAACTGTAGTATGTCACAGTGTGACCCACAGTATATCCCTGTGGCCCACAGTATCTTCACTTGCAAATGTTCATTGCAATGAGTCATTGGTCTGGTTTGAAATCTCTGGGTTCAGGACACCCATCAGCTTTGGATCCTCACTGGGCCTAGCCCAGTTATCCTATTGTTGCCCTGTGTCATGAAGACCCTGCAGCTCTGGATCAGCAGGACAGGCCCTTTTACCCATCCCAAGACAGCCCTGGATCTGGGCCTGGGTGGTAGCTGAGCTGGTCAGAGTGCTAGCTTTCCCTTATCTCCACCACCAAGGCAAGCTCTCTAGCACTGCTCTGGTTAGGCCACCCAATGCCACCATCAGCAGGAGGCAAGGTCAGCTTTCCTGCTCTCTGCCCTCAGGGACAGTTCACCTGCATCCATGCCTCCAGAGCCAGCTCTAATGGGCTGCCCAGTCAGGTGGGGGACCCACTCGATTAAGTGCTACAGCCTAAGAGGGGTTGGACCAGTTCTCACACTCTCAGGGATAGCTCACTGATGCCTTCACCATCAGGGCCAGTTCCACTGTGTTGCCCAGGTGAGGTGCAGAGTCCACTATCCTGAGTGCTACAACCAGTGAGAAGGCAAGGATAGCTCTCCCAATTTCATACCCTTGGCCCTAGCTCTCCCAACTACCAAAGGTAGCAAGGTGGGAGGGGTAGAAAGCATCTCTGGACTGCTGCAGGTGGTGAGGGGTGTGGGGGGGAAGGGTATCACCTCATGTACCCATACCACCTCACAGCAAACAAGTGTCAGGGCTAGCTCTCCCTTGTTCTCACCCTCAGAGTTGGTTTACCTGGGACCTCTCCAATAGGGTCAGCCCTATTGTGCTGCCCAGGCAAGGTGCATGGCCGGCTATCCTGACTGCTGAAGGGGGCAAGGGCAAGGCCAGCTCACCCATTCTCGTGATCCTGGGGTCAGCTCTTCTGACTGTCTCTGGTGATGAGGGGCAAGGGGGCACCCTGGTTCTTTTTATTACATTTTTACATTGGCATCTAGGCCTGTGAAATAGGATGATTATAGGTCTAGGTACTGATTTCTGGATTTGTCTTTGTTGAGTGGGTGTTTTGTTCTTTGGTTTCTGTTTCCTTTCTGGATTTTCAGAGAGTGTGATGGCTGTGTATTGCCTGGTAGGAAATTTTTCTTGGACCTGATAGTTGTGGCCACTGGGGGTTCCAAGTAAAATATGTCTCTGGGTATTAGGAGCTGATACTTAGGAATGGGCATAGGCTAGGGGTCTGAAGGTGTTCACAGAATGGAGAAGAGCAGAAAGTTCAACCAGGGAATGCTTATTTTGTCTCCTTGGAATGGGGAAGGCAGTAAAGAAAGGTCACCATAGAGGGTCTACTATAGCTCTGAGATGAGACTGGGGGACTGGATTTGGAGGGGAGGAGGGAGTGGGGAAGGGCAATAGTTAGCTCACCTATTTCCCTGGCCTGGTCAGCTGGTATGTTCACAGGGAATGCCTGTGTGTTGGAGGCTGGGATACTGGGATGAGTTGGGGGAAGGAAGATTGGAAGAGAAAGCTTTGTGATCCTTTGGGGATTGGGTCACAGAGGAAAGGGAGACCACAACAGATTTCCTGCTACAAAGCTGGGGATGAGACTTGGGGTATTGGACTGGAGGCGTAGAAGGAGAGGTCTGGATCTGATGTCAGCCAACTTGTTGCCCTAGGAGTGGCATCTGGATTAGCAAGGGCTGCCTGCTGGGATTGGGGGCTGGGACCAAGCAACAAATGGAGAGAGGGAGATGAGAAGAAGAGCTATAGGATCCACAGCAGAGGGGAACCAGGGAGCAGAAAAACCTGCCCCAGACGCTCTGCAGATCTGGAGATGAAACTTAGGGGCTGAATCTGGGGAAAGAGAGAGAAGAGATCTACAGGCAGCCTACCTGGTTTTCTGTCAGGCATGACCTCCACTCTCATTCTTAAACGATTTGCTTCCATGTGGATTTTGCCCAATCTCTTTTTTCTCAACCAGTCTTGTGGCCCTTCCTGCCCAGTCTGTCTTCAGCATCTTTATTATCTTTCTTTGTTACCTTAGGCACTTCCAACTGCTTCAACTTCCATCTTTCTAGCCAACACGCCCAGGAAAGCCTTACTTCTGGACCCCTCACTGGAAGAGAGAGAGAGAGCCCTCTCTACATAGGTTGACAGGACTATAGAGAAATGTTCACAGTTCTGACACTGTGAGTCCTGCTATCAGTCTTGGCTAAATACACTTAAGAATACTTGACTTTATGTTGGCCTTCTTAAAAGTCCTGCCTTGGCTCTATAAGCTATAGGGCTGCCTGAGGTTGAGGGACAGTCTAGTCTATGGCTCATTTGCTAGAGGAGATTTTACTCTGTACAGTTAATTGCATTTCCCCCTATCTGGGTTGAAATCCATACCCTAGGGACAAGCTCTCAGCATTCAGTTTTCTTTTTCACCCTTGCCCAGTCTTCTTCTTGGGGCTTAAAATATTTAAAATGGTGAGTAATATTCTGTTCTGATGCCCCACCCACTATGAGATCAGAGTGTACCAAAAATTTAGATTGGCTTGGGTTTGTAACTTCTGTGGCAGGAATGAAGATGTTGAAGGGGGAGAGGCACTGTACCTATCCTTTTAGTTCTTATGAGAAAACAAACAGGGTCCTACTTCTTTGTAAAAATTTCCTGTATTAGTTACTTGTTTTGTTTGTGACAAAATACCGTGGCAGAGGCCACTGGTGGGAGGAAGGGTGTGCTTGGACTCACAGTTCCAGGGTACTACCATGGCAGAGAAGTTACAGTGGCAGGGACCCGAGGCCACTGGTCACACTGCATCTACAGTAGGAAGCAGCAAGAGATGAATGCTTAGCCGGGCAGTGGTGGTGCACGCCTTTAATTCCAGCACTTGGGAGGCAGAGACAGGCAGATTTCTGAGTTCGAGGCCAGCCTGGTCTACAGAGTGAGTTCCAGGACAGCCAGGGCTACACAGAGAAACCCTGTCTTGAAAAAAAAAACCAAAAAAAAAAAAAAAAAAAAAAAAAAAAAAGATGGATGCTTGTGCTCAGATAATTAATCCATTTCTAAGAAGTCTAGCACTTAGCTTGTGGAAGGGTGCTGCCCAAACTGATGTTGTTTCTTCTAATCTCAAAACCTGGAAATCTGGAAAATCCCTCACAGACCTGTTCAGAATCTGCTCTCTGTGATGATTCCAGATCCCATCAAGTTGACAACTGATACTGACATTCAGAGGGGGTCCCGGGCCTTTTACTTGTTATTCTTCTCCACTGACCACATGAAATGAAGCTCCTTTTTCTTCCTTTCACCATTACTGTTGTTTAATTGGACGACTGAGGATGCGTGGGAGAGCCTTGATTTTTTAGGACTGCAAGGTGTTAGGTAGGCTCTAATCCTAACAACATTTAGAATTAACATTTAAAAATGCCAGACAGAAGCCATTACACCACACAAAAAAAGGTAGAAAATTGCCATTTCAGGGACAGGTAGATGATTCAGTGGGTAAGAAGTACAGATCCTCAAGACCCATATAAAAAGCCAGACATGGCCATGCAGTGCCTGTAACCACAGCACTATAAGGGGCAGAGACAAAATGATTGCTGGAGCTTGCAGGCCATCAGCTTAGCTCCAAGTTCAATGTCTGACTCTGGCTTAAAAGAAAACAAGGAAAGTGATGGAATAGGATACTTAGTATTCTACTCTGGCCCCTATTCATTCACAAACACACAACATGCATACACGTGTATACATACATCTCACACACATACACACAAATCAATCAATATTTTTCAACTTAGCATTTCAATTAGTTAACATTTTAGTTAAGTAGGCTCGACTCCAATAAAGTCCTAGATAAGTAGGATTTTGCTTGTTTTTTGTTTTAAGTTTTACTGCTATTAAATCTCTCTCTCTCTCTCTCTCTCTCTCTCTCTCTCTCTCTCTCTTTGTGTGTGTGTGTGTGTGTGTGTGTGTGTGTGTGTGTGTGTGTGTGTGTGTGTGTAGGCATGAAGTTGATGTCTTTTTTCATGGATCTCCACTTTGTTTATCAATTATCAAGACAGGGAAGCTTGCTGAACCCAGATCTTGCTAACTCTCCTTGGTCTTAGCTCGCCAGCCCCTCCCATCCCCAGCCCTGCCAGTCCCATGTCTTCACTGCAGTATGCTGGGTTTACAGGTGCTGCCACCCTCACCCAGCTCTTAAGTGGGATCTAAAGTTTGGTCCTCCTGTTTGCATAGCAAGTACTTTATGCATTAAGCCATCTCACCAGACCAAATTCTGCATTTTAGTTAATCTCTTTTGTTAAAAGAAAAGGAAACCAAACAAATAAACAGAGGCAATAGTTCCTATATATTAATATTAACATAGTTCACTAATGGTTCCAAGTGCTCACATTTGTGTAAAACATACAAATCTTCAAATTATACGTGCCAAGAACAGCAAACTAAGCATACAGTAAGTTAAAAAACAATTAAGGAATGAAGTGGCCACAAATTTGCAACTCGGCTATTTTCAGAAACTCTAGGAACAGATCAAACTCTGCCACATGCTGTTTTAGAAATCAGAAGTTTCTGGGGTTAGAGAACTAACTTGGTGAGTTTGGTTCCTAGCACTGGTGTATGGCTGCTCATAATTGTCTATGACTCCAGCTCCAGGATAATTTGATGCCTCAGGCTCACTCATCCACACAAAGACAGATGCACAGGCATAATTAAAAAAAATAAGAAACAAATCTTTAAAGAAACCATACATTTACAAAAGTCTACTCATCTAGAATTCTCCCTGGTGGGTACCAAGATAGACTTAGTGGTTTCCATGGTTACACAAATCACAGTAGAAACCTCCACAACAAACCTTGTCTCAATGGTTCCTCAGTATCCCAATGGCTCAAAGCCCTGAAGACTATTTTAGCCGTCTCTATCATACAATAAATCCTTGGATCTGTTGCTTGTCTTGTTGACATACTTCCTGACAAAGGCAACCCAGTGATGGGAGGCTTAGTTTGGCTCCTAGTTCTAGGGGCTACAGCCCATCCCAGCAGTGAAGGGTCCAGCAGCAGTAGGAGGAGGTCACATCACATCTCACAATTGGGGGCAGAGAGTAACAGATGCTTGAACTCAGTTTGCTTCCTCCTTTTTACCCAATCTGGGACCACAGCCCATGGAATGATACCACCTATATTTATGGAAGGCCTGTCTAATTCAATTAACCTGATGTAGGCAATCCCTCTCAGATTTACTCAGAGATTCGTTTCCCTGGTGATTCTAAATTCTGTCTACTTGACATTCAAGATTAACCATCGCGACTCCCAAATCCTCAGAGGTAACTAAATATCTGCCCAAAGGAGCTTCCACATTGACAGCCTGTCATCTAAACTGCACAAGAGGCCAGGTTGTCCAACAGAACTGACACAGCTTGAACAAAGCTAGTCCTCAGGACCCCAAACTGAAAAGGAAGGCAAAGCCTGGGTTGAACCAATAGGGGAGAGATTTACAGGATCAGACTTTCTCAAGAGCCCAAAGCACAGGCTAGACATTTGCTTCTATGCTTCTCAGAATAGAGGTGAAAGGGTACTGATGCTGGATGGAATGGGATGAAGAAAAGTCCTCGGGATGAAGTGATGTCAGAGCCTCCATGAGCCCATTCAGTCTTTGCCTATGCAGGGTCAGTTTGTTCTGAGTGAGCTACGCACTCAAAATTAAAAAAAAAAAAAGTTACCAGAGCTGTTAGCATCTGAGCTTGGGTCCAAACAAGCCCAGACAAGCCAAGCTATAAACCAATTAAAACAGACAAGCAGTCGTGCAAAGCAGAAATGGGAGATTTATTCAATAGGGCCACACTGGGAAGAGGAATAAAGAGCTTCAGTGACCCCCTTTCCACTGACATGAGGTTTAGGTTGAAATAGAAAGCAAGAGGTAAATGTAACTAAGCAGTCCTGGTCAATCAAGTTGTGGTCCTGTTCATCACTTGTCCCATCACCCATCCTTGTCTGGGCTCCAGTCTTCCTTACAAAAATGGCCTGACACGTACACAGAACTGTGTGAAATCTTTCCTGGGGGACAAATTCTTCTTCTGGCTAGCACCAGGCTTCAGTCTATTCCTTTCCCAGCATGTGATTCTTGGGGAAATTCCAGTCCTGGGGAATAACTGTCTCAATAGTCTGATTGCCACAGGGAGGAGCACATCTTTTTGGATCATCTCTGCTCCTGCCAGGATGGTTACAGCATCACCAGAAACTGTCCTCCCCCTATCCATCATCATGGACCATCTGTCCTTTAAGCATCCACTGCAGAGTAGAATGCCTTGGGTTCGGTTAGGAACACTCACCTGTGCTCCAGTGTAGCTGTCACTTATTAAAGAGAGTCACACTTGGAAAGCTCATAACTCTTCTCTTTGCCTTTCCCCATGTCCTTAAACCTTAATTTCTTCTAACCACTTCCCAATCGTACAAGCTATGGCGCAGGGAAGGCTAACTGGTGATGTCAACCTTTATCCTAGAATAAATTCTGTGTTTTTTAGTAAGAGAGGCAAAGAAATCTATTTTCATAAATGATAGTGTTACTGTCTGCTAATCTGCTTTGGAGCAGAATTAAAGAACTATTGAAGATTTCTTTACCAAATTGTCTTAAAAGGGACTTTCTCTTTTTTAAATTAACATAGTAATTATACCTACTTCTAAAGTTCAGCATGGTTATTTCTCTTATGTATACAACCTGTAATGATCAGATCAGGGGACTTGGTTTAATACTATCTCCTCAGATTTTTATCAATTCCTCCTGAAGGAACATTCAAACTCTCCTCTGCTAGCTCTTTTGAAATATATAACTGAGTGTCATCCATCTTGGTTATCCTAGTGTATTAGACAACAACTTGTCTTCTCACCCCTGCTTTCCTGAAGGATCTGTGTCTTTTCATTAGCATCAGGAGGCCCCAGGGATTATCTCTGAGTCAGGGAGGTGAGGCAAATCCTGTTCTATTACAGGCCCTTGGCAATGCAACAGCAGGCGCATGTATCATACCTGCTTGCCGAGGGCCTCCAAATCATGCCTCCCACAGACAAGAATTCTTTAATTGGATATCAGAAGCTCCTGTTACTTAACGGCATCATAAAGAACAGTTTCAAGCTCAGTCTCGAATTGAGGTACTTTTGGCAATAGTTGGAAATTCATAGGGGCCTTCTGCTAAGGGTTATTGGTAGAATAAATACATGCTTGCCCATCTGGTAGGAAGTACAGTTTGGCGTCTCAAAGATAAGGAGAGGAGTGTCAGTGGAACAGATGAGGAAGTCATAGCAGTGGGTCTTCCCTAAAGTGGCCCGAAGGAAAAGGCAAGGAAGAGGGTACAGTGGTAATTTTATGGGGGCTTCTGCCCCACTCTATCCCATATAGCTCCCAAGTAAACAACACAGAGATATCAGACTTTATTAACAAACTGCTGGCACTGTGCAGGGCAGGTTCTGAGATGTTCTAACCCCCCACTGCCAGAATATTAATAATCAGATAATTGCCCCATTACTTGCCATCTGAGTCTGGTTCTGCTCCATGTGTGTCCTCAGTGGGAGCTTCTGTTGGCCACATGCTCATGGTCCATCCCGCCTCATGGTGACCTCCTTCTTCCCTCTCTGTCCTTCTCTTCTTGGTCCCTACTTGAGATTCCCTCACTCGATCTGAAGTCCTGCCTTCTACTCTCCCCTGCCCAGACACAGGCTCCAGCCTTTTATTCACCAATCAGAGATTACTGGGAAGCATTCTTTATAGTACATTGGTCAATACAATGCCCATGTTCAGACTGCAACCTGATCTTGGGGCGCAGAACTCAGCATCTGAATGCACAGTGCACAAGACCAACCCCAACAAAAGGGTGCCATCTTCTCCACCACAGGGGATCCACACATGTCCTGCAGCACCTTTGACCTTTGAGCTATAAATAGCACTCTGGAAGAGAAGAAAGTTCTTAGTAAGAATTGTAGAGGGAGAAGAGGCCCATCTTGAGAGATCAAGAAGAGCCTCGGCGATAATTTTTTTTCAAGATGTCAGTACAATCATGCTCTCCATTCTAAAGACATACCAGGGCCTTCCCATTATAACTGTAGTAAAAACATCTCCAACACAGGTTTTGGTCTTTTATCAGTCTTTTCATTTTTATTTTGCAATTTCTTTTTCTTTGGTGTTCCAACATAGCTGGCCTGTCTTCAGTTTTCCTCGTTTTCCCTGTTCTCGCGATCCCTCATCACAGGGTGTTCACACATCAGGTTAACTCTGACATAATCTCTGGTCAAACCTGTTCTCAACTCAGGAGGCAGTTCCTTAGAGAAAGCTTTCCTGGCCTTATTAATACGTTGCTTCCTTTCATTGTCTGATGTCTCTTTATAATTTGCATTTGAATGTTGATGCTTTTGTGTATAGTTATTATTTTTATACCACAAGAATTCTCTGTAAGTTCTATTTATTGCTAGTGCTAGAACACTGCCTTTAAGAGAATAGGCAAGCAATAAAATATTTACTGGTGAAATAAAAACTGAAAATAAAAAATTGCTGAAAGAGAAGAAATGGGGTAGAATAAATGAATGAGTGCTCACATTTGCTTCATCCTAGCATCCCTGATATCTATATCTGTATCTCAACATATAATGGGAACATAGTCTACCTAAATTTATTCAATACATATTTATATATTTTGGAAATCATAGGATACTACACAGGTGTAAGAGAGATTGACCTTTATTCCCCACTGTCAAAACAATTGGGCATACTTCTTTCTCCCAAGCTTAATATACTGTGCATGCAATATATTTTATATAAACCTTTTATCATCCTATATGTATGTGTTGCTTCTTTCTCTTAGTGATGTTATTCTCTGTTGTTGGCGAGAATGACTTAGAACTCTTTAAAGTGCCAAATATATTCTACTGCATGAATAATAGTAATTTAAATATCTTTCTATCCATTGTCGTGGCGCATCAGTTTATCAGTGAATAGTTATTATTTGCGGGAGCCGTAAGGCCTTGCGGTAATCAGGTAAAGCGAAGAATCTGGAGCAGGAGGGTTTTGGGGAAAAAAGGAGGTAACTTTTTCCAGGGAGCTGGAGAACATTTATTCGTTGGTGGGTGGTAGGCCCTGGAAGAGAATCTGTCAAACTAGAACTCTCCGTGGCTCAGGTGTGTGCCCTGGCACACGTGCCTGACCTTCAAACACTCACCCCTCCTCCCCGCGAGGCTAGCAACCCGGCAGGCTTAAGCTATGACTGGTGTTTCGCCGCCACGCGCCGCCACGTGCCCTCGCAGGCCCGCCCCTTGCTGCTCCCGGCCACGCCCCTCACACGCGGCTTTCCAGACGCTGCTCGCGGCCCCGCCCTCAGGGGAAACCTCCGCTACTGCTGCCCGCCCTCCAGTGTAGCCACGCCCCCAATCGCGGGGCCACGCCCCAGTAATCCGGGCCCCCGGGGCTGCCCCGCCCCCAGGCCGCTCGCCGGCGCGGAGGCGGGGTCCTGCGCGATGACGTAGGCGGGCGTGCGCGTTGACGGCCCGCGTCTCTGTTAGTCAGCGGAGCGGCCGAGGCCGGACGTTGCGGCCGAAACGCGGAGCCGCGAGCAGAATTGAGTAGCGGCCGCGGCCACCGCGGGACGGCGCCGCTCTCCGCTACAGGCTTCCAGTTCGCCGTTGGCTGCACCGCCGGGTGAGTGCGCGGGCGCCGCGGCTCGGGCGGCCGCCGCCTTTCCCTGGCCGTGACCCCCTCCCGGGAACGCGCGCGGGGCGGGGGCGGCGCGGGAACAATAGCGCGGGCGGCGGGGGCAGCGGGGGGCGTGGTCCACACCGCGCGACCTGGCTTCACTGCTCGGGCCGGCTTCTATGTCGCGCGGGGGGGAATGGAGCGGGTGGGCGGCAAGTTCGGAGGTGCTCCCGCGGAGGTCGGGCGGACGTGACCGTGCATACGCCTCCCGCACCCACGGGGAGCGTGTTTTGACTGTGGGCGGTTTCTTTGTGCGGACGTTAGTGCGGCGACGCCGAGAAGAGCCGGGTGGCCGCGAGCGCGCCGGTCTGTGGGCCGCGCCTTGAGAGGGGCGCCTGCCGCTGACCTTTTGACTTTCCCCCGCCGCTGTCTCTTTGTCTTGCGCTTGGGTTCCTAGTCCAGACAAGGTAGAACCAAGTCCATTTTAAAGTACCAGAAGGAACGCTTTACATTGTCATTCCCGAAAGTTTCCCTTCCCATCGGGAATTTAATAACATGTTGACTGCACGGTGTCCGGTAGTTGCTATTTTTACTTCTGAAATTAAGTGATCTCTTCTGTAGAATTCTGGTCTGTCGGCCTATTGTACCTCTTAGTCAGATAGAACATATGTTAATTTCATTCATTCATTTGGCAACTGTTAGTACTGTAGCCAGATAGAAAAGATGTGAAGGCCAAGAGAAAGACCCTTAGAATTAGGGTACTTTGGAACAGAATAGATGTGCCTTTAAATGAGACGATTATATAAGGGGTGTATTTGAAGTAAGATATTTGGCTCATTTAATGTTAGGAAGAATATATAGATTTGGCTTAAATATACCATCTTTATTCTTAAATACCTCTCTTGTCAATTTTCTTGTCATTAGTAATGGCTACTTCAGTCCTCTTATTGAAGCTGTTAAACCTGTGGGGTTTACTTCTATGTCTGACGAAAGCAAGCAATCAAAATGGTACTTAGAGGCCTATCTTGCATCATTTCTGCATCATTAAGCATGCAAGTCATACTCATTGGGTTGATTAAAAAACTTATAGACAAAAACTTAAAATTAAGCCTTAAGTTCTCCATGAAGTTTCCGAAGTGTCACATATCACTCTCAGTTGGCTAGATCATAAAATAATAGAGAGTACTACCTGTTAAGACCACCAGAGCGTTTGGAATCACTTGTAGGCCATTAAGCACCCCTGCTATTTTTTTCTATATTAAAGTAGAGGATTGTGGCTTGTGCGTCTGTATATTCATGTATAAAAAGTTGGGCATCCATACTTAAAAGTCAGAGATGGTCCAAAATCTCCAAATGAAACACTTACAGTGTCGTAGATAAAGGGCATTTACTTGGTACTTTGTCATCAAAGTTGAGAACTTTGTCAACTTGCAGTATTTTAAGGCTTTCTCCAGTCATATGTATGAATACACCCAGACACAAGAGTGATGTTTCATTAGGAATCTAACATGATTGCATTTATCTCCCTTAAAAGATTATGGTCGTGGGTGTGCCTGCATGATGTTTTTTGGGGGTAGGGTCACACATGCCCCTGTGTGCATGTGGAAGCCTGAGAGTAACTGTGTGGGCTTGGTTTTCTTCTCCCACCTTTATGTGGATCCTAGACAGGGAACTCAGGTTTCCAGGCTTCCAGGGCAAGTACCTCTACTCGCTGAGCTGTATTTATCCTTTTGTGACTATTATTTCAACAGCCTATGTAAATGTATTTTACAAATATTTCTAGTAGTTTAGAGTTGCTTAATTTTTTTAGGGGCACTTACTAGAAAGGTTAACTTGTAATTATCCAACTCACAAAAGCATATGGGTTTTGGTGCATTTCCACTATTTAAAAACCTTTTTTTTTTTTTTTTTTCCAGTATGAAAGTAGTTCAGGTGAACTTATTTACTGGTAAGATAGGAATGAAAAAAATAAGAAAATAACTTTATTACTATGAGATACAGGTCTTGAGGCACCAAACTTTTATTGCTTTACCTAGTTAGATATATTGGGTTCTGGAAGGGACTCCAGAATTAAGAAATTATTTGAGTGATTCAGACTCTGTATAGATTCAGTTAGGTAGTTTCTAAATTCTGTTGTTTAAACAGCTCTTTTTTGGTATTTAATTCACATAAAAGAGTTGCCCTTATAGAGTATACTTTTTAGTGGTTTATTTGTATAGTTATACATTTGTCACTACTATACTATTCTGGGTCATCATTGTGCACAAAGAACCCCCCCCCTTTAAAAAAAAAAACTGATGTTTGAAAGGGTATGAAAGGAAGAGAATATGTTCCCTTACTGAGTTTAATTGTCATGACAGACTAGGAAACTATATGCTTGATGCTCCTTTCAATCCTGAGAGAAATTACCTGGAAAGGGAACTAGTGTAAGAGTAAATTGAGGCACAAAAGGTAATCCCAGGACTTGAGAGTCTAAGGCAAGATGAGTTTGAGACCATTCTGGGCTCCAAGCTAAAGAACAAATTGTATCAAAATGAGTGCAGTTAGGATCATAATTATTTGTTCTATGACCAGTATTATGGAAATGGGCTGGAGAAGTTACTAGATGGCAGTGAAACAGTAATTTGTTGTTAATAACTAGCCATAAACCATCCTAGTGGTATTAAGGGGTTGCTGAATAGGAGCCAGCTTCTTGTTGCTTTGCTTTGCCTGTCACTTGACAAATTTGAGTCATCTCCAACTTGAGAGGCTTTACCTCAGGTGTAGACGTATGCCTAACTTAGTTGTCAGTTCTCTAGAAGACTGGTCAACTCAGTGGTATGGACAGTAGCATTTCTGACTCATGTAGGACAAGGCAGTCATAACCCTGGAGCTTTACATGTGAGTCACTTGCTCTTTGAACTGTGATGCTTATTGTCATGGTCCTGATCACTGCCTGACCTTCCAGGAGCTATGCATTCCTACCCTAATGCAGCTCTGGTTTTAGAAACGAGTCAGAATTCAGAGTTTACTAACAGGTAACCCGAGTACTGACATTGTCACTCAAAGCAGTAGATGGGCCTAAGACAGTCCAGGAACCTCTGTTTCCTTGTAGTTTGTCATCAGAAGTGTGGAATCTGCACTACAAGCTGTTCATTGGAGTCGTTGAGTGACTGGAAAACTTCAGGCAAGAGAAGTAAGAATCAGAGAAAATTATTAATTTGTCTCCAGTATCAAACTTATGCAACAGTTTTTGATAAGAGCTAGATTTTTTTTTTTTTTTTTTTTTGGAGTGGCAAATTCTATTTGCTTCACAGCACCATGCCTTCTGATGAAATACTCTTTCAAGACTGTGGAAGATGGGAAAATGGGGAATTCATTATCCCAAGAAGCTTATGGGTTTAAGGCATGGTCACACAGTGAATTATGCTCCTTTAAAGGACAGGAAAAGCCTCCCCCTACCAAAGCCTGCTTGCTGCAAATCTTTGAACAGTTTAGGTTGTTTTTGGGGGGGGGGGGGAGGGTCTTTGAGAAAATTTGTGCCATTTTCTGTATGATGTGAGTTATATTACAAATAGAACAATTAACTGTATCTCCTGTTATATCTTCAGAGATTTCAGATTTGGTTAAAATTTGCCAATTTTTTTTTTTAAAAAGTTTAGGAACCAAAACATAAATGGCTAGCATGTCTTTAGGGTCATCTCTAAGTCCCACTCCATATTCCACATGTAACTAATTCTGTGACATAGCTAGTTCAGGCTATATAGCATGTCTAAGCCAGCCTTACTAGCCCTTAGATGAGAAGATTAATATCATACACTCATAGTGTCCTGCAGTTCAGTTAGGCAGTGCCTGAGACTGCTGTAGTTCTTGGTGGTAGGTAAGCATTCAGGAAGCTTTAGAGTTTTCAGTTAAAAAAATTTTTTTTCTGCTTTAAATGACTGCAAAATGTCAAGTGAATTTTTAATTATTTTGATGCACAGGACACATTCAGATTCTCTAGGATATGCCAATTGTTTTTGTCTGCATCTCTGGTGGATTTGTTAAAGTTTGAAAATCTCAACTAATCTGAGTTGACTGAGATTATTTGTGTTAACATTTGGACCAGTAATCCTCTCTGACTTACAATTTGGAAACATTCCAAAACCAAGTAATGGTCTCTGATATAATGCCACTACTCCACCCCACATCCCCCCTTTTAAAGCCATTTCCCATAACACAGTATTCCCTATGCTTTCTTAGGTTTATTTTGGCAAATATCTGCGAAGTAGTAATCTAGGAGCTGAAAATAACTCTAATCGTGTAACACAATTGAAGAAAATGGAGTGCTGTCTCATCTTTTATGTTTAATCTTATTGAGACTTTTAACTTGAAGAATGATCTGGTAACTACAGCAGTTCCTTGGAGTTTAAATTAGTGTTCTCTGCA
The DNA here is from genome assembly GCA_028551405.1 of Uromys caudimaculatus. Classification (NCBI taxonomy): domain Eukaryota; kingdom Metazoa; phylum Chordata; class Mammalia; order Rodentia; family Muridae; genus Uromys; species Uromys caudimaculatus. Next base: position 82,799,969 of record CM052708.1, on the reverse strand, counting down.
GTTTCTGGGGATATAATAAATAGTATACGGAATTTCTTGTTCCTTCTTGGGGATAGCAACTATGAAGACACTGATGTTATATAAGGCAGATTCACTGAGAACCCATTCTATGCCACTTTAGGTAGTAAGTGGTTTGGAAGCCTGACACATGCTGAAATAAAGTTCATCTCTATTTTATAGTCTGAGTCTAACTTCGCAGGGAATAAAGACAAGCATGCAAGCAAGCAAGCAAGCAGAAGCAATTGTGTTGGCCATTTCATTAGGAATTTCTTTTGCCTATGAGATATTTGGAAATGTCCCAACCTTAACATGACTTAGGCTACCTTTTAAAAATATTGCTTAATTTATAAAGAGCAGAAAGCAAAGTATCTTCCCTAAATTTCGTTATAGTTGAAAGTGTACAGAAGAATCAAAATCACAAAAGGCTAACCTCACTGAAGTTGTTTCAAAAGAGTATTGAAATAAGTTTATGGAAAGTATGAACAGCAGATGGCAGAGAAGACATTGCTTACACTAAAGCCCTCTAACTTGTATTGAGGCTATGAAGGTAAGGCTTGGTCTGTGCTCAGAGCACTTTTAAAAAATAAGCATTTCTCCAGTGCTGAGAAGCTTTCTGATGCTCAGAAGACCCAGCCTGCCAGCTGCCATGCTGCTAAGGATGTTCCTGTGGATCCTTCCAAAGATAGGTGACTCGTGTACGAGTAAATGGAGATCTCTCTTATTTGAAACCTTGGTCTGGCTGTATTTCAGAATTAGGGCTTTTTCTGTAAGATGAATTTCAGAAAATGATAAGTGTATCTACTGTTTTGTGCAAATCCTGATAGGAGGTGTATCCAACCTTTTGGCAGTGACAAGACCTTGTCAAGTATAGGGCTCACATTTGAGAACTGGACATTGTAGTTATCCTCCAAAAAGTAACAACTTCAGTGGCGGTGGCAGCATCACCACCACCACCACCAACAACAACTCAATGTTTTAAGAAGGCTTGCTGTTTGGTTTTAAGCCACCTTCATACACCTCAGCTAGGTGTAAGTTCGTAGGTCACAGGTTGAACATATCTTCATGTAATCAAACATTAATAAGCATAGATACTACAATAATTGGCACGAGTAAAGATTACAAAGTCTCTTGCCCATTCTTGTCAGATTTTGCCACCATAGAGGGCACACTTATTTTAAGAAACCTTTTACCTATATTTTCATGGATTTTGGTCTTTCCACAAAGGGGACCATACTGAATAGCCACTGTCCCTCCTCCCTTTGTATCTAAGTGTTGTAGATTTGCTGTTCTTTGCAGTTTTTTTCCTTAATAGAACTTTATTTCATATCACTGTGTAAATAACATTTTAGGTAGCTTTGTGACATTCCATTGTTCTCTATTTGGCCTCCTATAATAAAATGCCATACTCAGGGGAGATTAAACAACAGAAATACATTTCTCACAATGACCAATTGGTTTCCTAGGTGGGGGCCCTCTTTTTTCTCCCTGCATTCTCACATGGACAGAGAGTTCTTCGGTCTCTTTCTTTTCTAGGGACATTAATTCAGCCTATGAGGTCATCTAACATTAGTACTTCCAAATGGTTGCATCTCCATACACTGTCATTGTGGAGGTTATGACTTTGATACATGCATTTGGGGGCAGGCACAAACATCAAGTGCTTAATTTCATCATGATGGATGGTGTGCCATTTGCCCAGGTGTGTTGGCACATGCTTTAGTTTCGATGCTCCAAGTTTGAAGTCAGCCTGATTTACACAGTGAATTCTAGGACTACATATCGAGACCCTGTCTTTTAAAAAAGGAAGGAGAGCTTTTAAATGTACTTGCTCTTTTCAATATGCAGTTAGGTTGCTTTTGACCAAGTAGATTATCTTGTGCACATATCACTTTATATTATGTAAAATAGGATATCTTATAGGATAAACTTGTAGAGGTAAAACTGATGGCTCAGAGTGTCTGTGCACATGTAGTTTTGATACTTGAAGCTAAAGTTGTCCAATTTCCATTGGCCTAGCACTGGGTAAGGATAACTGCTTTTTTTCTTCATTGCCCTTAGGAGTGAGGTTAAGAATCACGGAAGGGCTATTTGTATTTTCTTTCTTAGGAACTGACCTTATCCTTGGTTTGTTGTTCATTTTCTTAGATTTGCAAAATTTATTTTTTTCCATATGGAAAGAATTATAGAGACATATATGAGTTAAAATCAATTGTGAGCCACCATGTGAGTGCTGGGAACCAAAAGGGTTCTCTGGAAGAGTGGTAAGTGCTCATAACTGCTGAGCCATCTCCAGCCTAGTTTTTTTCTATTTTTTGTTCAAAATTTTCTGCTGTTTTTTTTTTAAACTTTTTTTTTTTTTACTTTTTATTCTTTGTGAATTTCACAGCTCCACTTATCCTGTCCCTTCATATCCACCCTGCAACCTCCCCCCAAAAGGAAACAAAATAAAAATAAAACAAAAACATCTTGCTGTGGAAGCTGCCCTATAACACTGTGTGTCACACAGTGTGCCCCTTCTGTCCACACGTCTTCACTTGCATATGTTCATTGCAATGAGTCTTTGGTCTGGTTTGAGGCCCCTGGCTTCTAGTACTCTAGATCCTCGCTGGGACTCCTCTTAGATATCCTGTTGTTGCTCTCTTTATTGGAGATCCTGCAGCTTTGGATCTGTAGGACCAGCTCCTTCACTTACTTCAGCAGTTCAGAGATGGAGTAGATATTAGAATGGGTCAACTAAGAGCCCTGGATCTGGGCCTACATGGAAGCTGAGTTGGTCAGCCCTCCAGCACTCCTCTTGAGTCACTATGGCTAGCTGTTCTGGTTTGCCCAGGCAGAGGGTGGGACCAACTCTCCCTCTCTCATGACCTGGGGGCCTCATCTCACCTGACTGCATTTCATTGTTTGCTGACCATCCCTCCAGTCCCTGGCCCTAAGAGTTGGCGTGGTAGTGAACGCTTTTAATTCTAGCATTTAGGAAGCAGAGGCAGGCATGTCTCTGTGAGTTGAAGGCCAGCCTGGTCTACAAAGTCAGTACAGCCAGGGCTTGTTACACAGAGAAACTACATCTCGAAACCCCCGCACCCCCACCCCCAAAGACACTGAAGTAATTTACTGCTGATGTTGAGTAAGCTGGGGGGGGGGGAGAACTCAGGGAAAATGGGGTTCTAGAGTATTCTAATGATGTAAATAGTTGATACTGATGCAGGCTTACCATGTTTCCAAGTACTATTTTAGCGCTTTTACATTGTTTAAGCATCCCATGATGACCTGAGACATGCTAGCGGATTTTGCAGATGAGGAAACAGTTATAGATTACTGGGAAGTTGGTGATGTTGATGAACAGTTTATTTAAACAAGAAGCTAAATTCAAGTTGATTAAATGGTGGAGTTTTGTTGTTGTTTTGCTTTTTGGTGTTGAGTGGATGTAGTCAACCTTTAAAAGATGAAAGTGTGGAGTCCAAAAAGTGAGTAAAAATGGAAATGTTTAGGAAAGAGCATATTTGGTTGTCATAGAATTGGTGCTGTCCATAGGATATGCAAATTAGTTTGTGCTCTTCCAAGGACTCTTGGTGTTTGGAAGGTGAATATTTCTGACTCTGGTCTCTCTCTGGCTTTTGTTTTTTCAGTGAAGTAGGGCATTCAGGCAAGCAGAAGAGAATGGAAGTGTAGGGAGTTTGAAGCACTGATTCATTTTAAGGTTTGCAATTTTGAATTTAAATCTATTTAAATCTTTCAGTCTGGTTTGTGACCTCCCCTAACCCCCAATACTACTGATTATAAAGAAATACAAGTAAGACATTAAGATTTATTCAGGGTGATGTTTTTGCCATGTTTAACACAGTTCTTAATGGGAATCAAAACCAGTAGAAGAGATGGCTCAGTGGTTAATAACACTTGCTGCTCTTGCAGAGGACCCGGGTTATATTACCAGTACTCACAAGTGGCTCACACCTGTCTGTAACGTCAGTTCCAGGAAATCTGACTACTCCCAGCATGAAGTATGCACATGGCACACCTACATGCAAACAAAACATTAATACACATAATAATAAGTAAATCTAATTAATATTAACTTATTAATTAACTTTTGTGACTGGATTTTTACTATATGGGCCTGGCTGGCCTGGAACCATCCTCTTGCCTGGGCCTCCTTCCTGGGTGCTGTGATAAAAGGCTAGCACCATCACACTCAGCTAAATAAATCTTTAAAATAAAACAGTAGGAAGTATAGACAGATGGATAGATAAATAAGACTCCCAAGAGTTTCCTAGTGCGAAGGTTGGCATGGCTGCAGTCTTTGGCATAAGTAGGTAGGAGAAGAGAAACCAGTGGTGACTCTTGCTATGACCCGTTAATACAGTTCCTCATGTTGTGGTGACCTCAGACCATAACATTATTTTATTTTCATTGTAACTTCATAACAATTTTTGCTAATTTTGCTACTGTTGTGAATTGTAAATATTTGTGTTTTCAGATGGTCTTGGGTGACCTCTGTGAAAAGGTAGTTTAATCCTCTAAAGGGTCATGATCCACAGGTTGAAAATCTCTGCTTTACTCTTTTTTTTTTTTTTTTTTTTTTAAAGATTTATTTATTTGTTTATTTTATGTGAGTACATTGCTATCTTTAGACACACCAGAAGAGGGCATCAGATCCTATTACAGATAGTTGTGAGCTACCATGTGGTTGCTGGGAATTGAACTCAGGACCTCTGGAAGAGCAGTCAGTGCTCTTAACCGCTGAGCTATATCTCTCCAGTCCTGCTTTATGTACTCTTGAGGCAGAATTTCATCTTCACACAGTTGGAGGCCTGCCCGCTTTATCAAGAATTAATTTCTTGTTCTTAAAGTCTTCTGACTGTAGATATTAGCATCTATAAAATATCTCCTTAATAGCTCCTAGATTTGTGTTCAGTTGAATAACTTGGTACAACAGCCTAGCAAGGGTGACCCAAAACTGATTATCACACCAGCTTAATACAAGAAAAGAAACTAGGAAATAGGCTTTTTAAAAAGGTGCTGAGAGTAGTAACAGAATCATGGAATCTGACATGGATGAGGAGGTTAAGTCAGCATGAGCATAACAGAAGTCATAGCATAGAGACGCTGAAACTTTTCTGTTAGTATTTGGGATGGGGGAGATTTCACTAGTGCAGTGGTTCTCAGCATGTGGGTCTCCACCCCTTTGGGGTTGCATATCAATTATTTACTTAAAACTTCTAACAGCAAAATTATAGTTATAAAGTAGCAGTGAGATAATTTTATGATTGGGGGTCACCACAACATGAAGAACTGTATTAAAGGGCTTGCTTAAATTCAAGAACAGCATTAGGAAGGTTGAGAATCATCGCACTAGGTTATCAGTTACTGGCATTGGTAATGCTCAGGATGATCCTGGGTGTGGGGTACTGAGATAAGAAAGAGACATATAAATTTGTGGAATCAGGAAGTTACTAAATTAAAAAAGAGATTGGGACTGGGAATGTAACTCAGTGTTAGAAGCTTGCCTAGCAAGTGCAAAGCCCTGAATTATGTCTCCAGCACCATATATGTGTGTGTATACACAGAAGGGTTAGCCTGGATATGTGAAGTCAGCAAGCCTGGATGGGAATAAAGATGTATGCCATTGTTGGTGTAAATATTATTTGGGAGTTTCTACCCAACCTTAGATCATTTAGTTCCCCCCAAAAAGACACAAAATCTTTATACTTATAATAAGCCTTAAAGCATTAGAGCTGGACTGATACCATGCTATTTTATGTATTTCCCCCCTCTGTTATTTTATGTATTTCCTGTCAATAACCCCGAGATAATACTTGCTGTGTTTCACCTAGGCCACTCCTACTCCCAACAGGCTGGCCCTAATGACCATGTGCTCACAATCTACCTACCCCATGGCAACTTTTCCTTCCTCCTCCTCTCTCTGTGTTCTCTGCCTGAGACCCCAAACCCAGTGTCTTAGTTAGGGTTTCCATTGCTATGAAGAGACCATGACCAAGGCAACTCTTTTTTTTAAATTGATTATTTTATTTATTTACATTTCAAATGTTGTCCCCCTTCCTTGTCCCCCTTCCACAACCCCTCCCCCCCTCTCCTTTGCCTCTAAGAGGTTACTCCTCAACCCACCCATCCACTCGTACCTCACCCCCTAGCATCCTTCTTCTCTGGGGGATCAAGCCTCCACAGGACCAACCACATCCCCTCTCACTGAAGCCAGACAAGGCAGTCCTCTGCTACATATGTAGCAGGGACAATGGACCAGCCCATGTATGCTCTTTGGTTGATGGCTTAGTCTCTGGGAACTCTGAGAGATCGGGTTAATTGATACTATTGGTCTATCTGTGGGGTCACAATCCCCTAGTACTTCCCCTAACTCTTCCATAGGGGTCCTTGAGCTCAGTCCACTGGTTGGCTGTAAATATCTGCATCAGTCTCAGTCAGCTTTGCAGAGTCTCTCAGGACAGCCATGCCAGGCTTCTGTCTCTAAGCACAACATGGCATCAGCAATAGTGTCAGGGTTTGGTGCCTGTTCATGGGATGGATCCTAAGTTGGGGCGGTTTCTGAATGGTCTTTCTTTCAGTCTCTGCTCCATTGTTGTCCATGCATTTCCTTTAAACAGTAACAATTCTGGGTCAAACATTTTGAGATGGGTGAGTGGCCCCATCCCTCAACTGGGGGCCAAGGCAACTCTTAAAAAGGGAAATGTTTAATTGGAGCTGGCTTAAATTTTCAGAGGTTTAGTCCATTATCAGCAGCAGCAGGAAGCATGGCAGTAGGTAGGCAGACATGGTGCTGGAGAAAGAGCTTGGTGTTCTACATCATGATTTGAAGGCAACCAGAGAGACTGGCATCTGCGGGCAGCTAAGAGGAAGCTCTCTTCTGCACTGGGTAGAGCCTGAGCATAGGAGAAGACCTCCAAAGCCCACCCCGACAATGACACACTTCCTCCAACAAGGCCATACCTTCTAACAGTGCTACTTCCTATGGGCCAAGCATATTCAAACCACCACACCTGGAATTTTTGCTCCATCTCCTCTCTTCTGCCCAGCTCAGGCTGTAGGCCTCTTTATTAACCATTCAGGGAGAACTTGGAGGGCAAGGTTTACACAACAAAAGCTCGTATACATGAAGATCTCATCTTGGGGCATCCAGATCTTGGGGTACAGAATTTAGCATTTGAATATATAGCAGCACCAGATCAACCCACTACACACATATTTCATGAGCAATTTGCTTAACATTATAGAGGAAGGAAGGGAAATACCATAGATGTATTATGTAAGTGTGCTTGTTACAAATTAGGAATTTTGGGCAAGGGATAAAGAAATGGGTAAAATAAAGGATTTATAGAGCACCATTACAGTATGAATTCAAGAAGTAAACTAGAACTGGCATAGCAGCCATGTGAGATGTGATAGATCAGTTCTCATGATGGGAGACAATGGTATTAGTTTTAGTTCAGACTCTGCCAGTGGATTTTTTTGTTGTTGTTGTTTGTTTGTTTGTTGTTTTCGGAGGGGAGATAGGGTCTCATTATATAACCCTGTTATTTGTCCTGACCTTGTTAGAGACTGAGATGTTTTAGAGCTAGGCCCTGACTTCTAGAAAAACTGCTTTGCTTTATGTTTTCTTTAATCTTGAAGTCTGACCTAACACAAGGCCAAGGATAGTTCATTTCTCCATGTCTGAGCTATGCTGGCCTTTTGACTGCAGTATTTAATCCTCCCTAACTTTGTCAATCTGTTGAGAGTTCATCTTAGCCACCTTGTAGGAATTGGTAGGTAACCTGGAGGATAGTGGTTCTGATACCAGACTTCCTTACTTTACTAGATCTTGGTCTTTTAAGAGTGAAGGCACTCAGATGCCTTCAATTTTGTTTTGTTTTTACAAGTTTTCCTGGGAGGTTTTGTGTGTGTGTGTATTCAGTTTTTCTAGTTTGTCCTAGTGAGACAGTTAATAGGAGATACCTAGTTCATAACTGTGAGGAAAGTGATTTGTTAGTCTGATGATTTGACATTTTAGTGTATATGGTTTAGTTCTTCCTCAAGATGAGATATGAAGTACTAGTTGCTGTGCATTATCACCTAGTAGGAAAGAGGAAAATATGATAACAGATTTTTTAAAAAGGTGGCAGAGAAACTAATTTTGCAGTTTGTGAGAGATAAAGCTAGGATAATATTTTCATATCAGTGAGAGAAAGCAGCCACATACAAAAACATCTGGCATAATTGGTGGCAAGCTGTTAAAAAAGCTATAGAATCCTACTCATTGTAAAGGAGGCACTGAGAAATCACACTGAGTGAAATCTTTTAAATTTCCACAGAGAAACCCTTAAATGACCTCTGAGTTAGTGAGTGGGAGAGTCAACATCAGGGCTGAGTTTATAACTGCCTTGTCATTTTCATGTTCATAGTCTGTCTATTAGTATGATAAAAGATTGCAGAAAAAATGTAATTCCGTAGTACCCATTAGATGCAGGAGTGTCGACAATTTGATTTAGTGTGTATTACTATCTTAATATATGTATGTAACTGGTTTTAGGTCTTTGTGAGTTGGTTTATGTTCTTCATTAATCTGTTTCCATCCTTCTGTATTTCAGAATCATGAGTTTATCATCACATTTGCTTATTGTATTTGAAAAGGAAAAGTAGCATCTCCTAAGAAATGAGTTACTGAAGTGTTTTGTTTTTGATGATTTTTCTCAGCAATCTTTGATGAAACCTTTGGAAGATGGAAGTTGTTTCTTAAATTGGTTACCTCTCTTTGTGGCCTCTTCTCTCAAGTTAATGTGGTGTATGTGTCCTAAGAGCTGGTTTAAGAGCAGTGTTTCTTTGTTGCACTTGTCCATACATTCTGATGCTACTAATTGGTTGATTGCTTGCTTTCCTTTCGGTTTTGGTCCCTTATTAACTGATCCCCTAAAATCACTCCCAAATTCTTTAGAATACTTATATACAAATAAGTTGAAAGAATCTTACAGGGAATACCAGTTAACATTTCATCTCCCTCCTAAGTGACTTCTAAATTTTTAATTTTCTGTTTGAAGCGGTCTCACTGCAAAGTTTTGACTAGCCCAGTACTTGATTTATAGATTAGACAAGTTAGGTTAGATTAATAGATTAGATAGATGTATAGGTTAGATTTTCTTGCCTCTGCCTCCCAAATGCTGGGATTATAGGAATCTGCCACCAGGTCTGGTTTATTTGTTTCTCCAAAGGTCAGTTTGCTACAGCCAAATGCTTTAGCACTCTTGTGAAGGTGTTTCCCTACGTGGTAGTTCATACTGATATTGGGAAGGTGGACTGCAATTAGAGTCCTGTTCTACCATGTTGTGCTGCCCCTTTGCCTGCGAAAGTCAATCCATAGCTGGTTGTCTCTAACCAGAGTTCATACTGTTAGCCCACTAAGGTTGTCCTTACCTATGATTTTCCTTTTCATAATGCTGGATCCTTGAACACACGAGGTCAGTAGTCTGGTACACGATTCTTTGGATTTAGCTGATTGTTTCCTTATGGTGGTTAACTTGAGTCTTTAGAGACTGCTCCTAAAAACAGAAGCTTGGCTTTACAGACTGCTATGTATTTAGGGTTTTCAGCTTTGATGACACTCTGTACATTATATTCATATGTAAGACAAGGTCATGCCATAAAGTGTGATCATGTAAAGAAGGTATTTCAGGACGTATTACAAAGATCAGCACTGTCATGCTGTTAGTAATTGATCAGTGCAGTGGCATGTGCTTCCCTGTTTCTTGTTTCTCAGCAGAATTTACCTGCTATTTTTAGCATTCATTGATTAGCTTTGGTTGAACCCATTATTTCATTTGCTCCTGCAGAGCAGTGTATTTTCCTAACAATCTTTTTGAGTCTATTAGCCAGCTTTCCCTTCTGTTCAAAGACTTTATGAGGCCTGGTGCAACAGCACACACCTGTAATTTCAGCATTTGGAGTTTAGGATGCATAGTGTGGTGGTTTGAATGTGCTTGACCCAGGGAGTGGTACTATTTGGAAGTGTGGTCTTGTTGGAGTAAATGTGGCCTTGCTAGAGGAAGTGTGTCACTGTGGGCATGGGCTTTAAGACCCTTGTCCTAGCTGCCTGGAAGTCAGTCTTCTCCTAGTGGTCTTCAGATGAAGATATAGAACTCTCAACTCCTCCAGCATGTTTCCTGCCTTGATGATAATGGACTGAACCTCAGAACCTGTAAGCCAGCCCCAATTAAATATTGTCCTTTTTAAGAGTTCTTGATCTCTTCACAACAGTGAAAACCCCAAGACACATAGCAAGACCCTGTTCCTCCAAAAATACTTTTTAAATAATTATTTATTTTATCTATGTGAATATACTGTTGTTGTCTTCAGACGTACCAAAAGAGGGCATCAGATCCCATTACAGATGGTTGTGATCCCACTATAGATGTGGTTGCTGGGAATTGAACTCTGGAAGAGCAGGCAGAACTCTTAACCGCTAAGCCATCTCTCCTCCAGACAAAAAACCTGATAATGTTGAAGCTGGTTCAAACCCCAGCTTATCTCATAATTGAGAATGGTAGGGGTGGAACTAGCTCCTAACCATGTTCTACTTGTCCTCGAACATGTGACCATGACACCCCATTGAGAGGACCATGACAACCAGTCACATAGGACAACACCTAAAGCTCTTCCCCATGCAAATAAAGCATCCCTAACATTTCAGACTGAGCCAATGGGAAGAACCTACCTCTGGATCCTACCCTACCTCCAAAGATGTTTATAAGGTCCCTATCCACAAGGAATAAAATATACTTGGAAAGGGTGACTTAGGTAACTTGTGCTTAGAGTCGGGGAGTTATGTTTTAAAGATATCTGTCCTCCTAGTTTCTGACTGTCTTTTATCATGAATAGCTGTTAGATTTTATCCGGTGGCTTGCACAGCCATTGCTGGGAATCACATGATTTTTCTATCTGTTGATATGTATTTCTCAGTAGATTTTAGGACCAGCTTTGTATACCTGGAAAGAATCCTACCTGGTCCTAATGAATAAATCCTTTTTATACTTTGTTGAAATTCATATAATGTTTGTTGAGGATTTTTGCATTGTGTTCATGCAATGTATTAGTCTGTGGTTTTCCTTTGATCTTCGTCTGACTTTGTTGTTAGGGTAATACTTTCCTTTAGAGTAAGTTAGAACTTGGGCCTTCTGCCTTTTTGAGATTATAAAGAGCTGGAGAGATGAATCACTGATTAATTAGAATATAAATCACTTACAAAGGACCTAGGTTTGGTTCCCAGCACCTACATATGAGCTCACAATCTCCTATTAACTTAGGTTCCAGATCTAACACCAGCTTCTGACCTCCATGACACTAGGCATGCATGTGGTATGCATATATATTTGCAGGCACTCAAGCATATGAATAGAATAAAAAGAGAGAGAAATTCATTTCCTTAAGTGCTTGCCAAAATTCACTAGTAAAATCACTGGGGCCTTGTACTTTCTGCTAAAGAAGGTACTAACTGCCAGTTCATTTTCTTTAATAGGTGCAGCCTATTCAGGTGACTGATTTTTTTCTTTCATATATATGCTTCTGTTTAGGTTATGTTTGTAAAAAGAACTTTGGTGGGTTCTTCACAGAATTGGTTCATTTTATCTCAAGTTACCAGGTTGTAGATTTGCAGTAACTCATAGCATTCCTTTATCCTTTTTTTTTTTTTTTGCTAGTAATCCAGGCTGTCTTGCAACCTACACCTTAGCCCACTCTGGCCTCAAGCTCATTTTTCTCCTGCCTTAGCATCCTGAGTGCTGGGTTACAGATGGATGCCATCACACTTGCCCCTTCATCATATACTTCTAGTGTCACCTGAGACCCATCTCATTTTTGTATTAGTAGCTTGTGTTCAGGTGTTCTCCCTCCTTCCCTCTTGTCTCTGCTTCCTCCCCACCCACACCCCCAGGACCTCACACATGCTAGGCAAGCAGTCTGCATACCCAGCATTCTTTTTAAATTTTGACACAGAATCTCCCTAAGTGAACCACCTGTGTAGCTCTTGCAGGCCTTGAAGTTGTGGTCCTCCAGCCTCAGCCTCCTTAGTAGCTGCAATTACAGGCCTACACCACAAGGCCCAGCCATTGCTTCTTCCTCCCAAACTACTCCTTTCTACTTTTTCCTTGGCCTAAAGAGGTATCTGTTTTACTTAAATATTCAGATAAGCTTTTGGGTTTTGTTGGTTTCATGTATTTCCCTGTTTTTTGTTTCATCTATTTCTACTCTAGTTTTCTTGTGGTACTTGCTTTAGGTGGTATTATTAATTTTTATGTATAGTGTTCCATGTTTGGCTGATGGGAATTTCTGAAGGTGGCTTCTCTGTCGATTTGGTCCAGAGATATGACTGTTCACTTAGTGCTTCCTTCCTTGCTGGCAGTGTCTCACTTGTATTTACCTTGCCCTGACCTGAAACACTCTCTGTCTTTAGGAAGTTGTTTGAGACTTGTGGTTTTTTGAGACAGGGTTTCTCTGTATAGCCCTGGCTGTCCTGGAACTCACTCTGTAGACCAGGCTGGCCTCGAACTCAGAAATCCGCCTGCCTCTGCCTCCCAAGTGCTGGGGTTTCAGACTTATTTTTACATGATTGTCCATTTATTTTCTCTAAACTTTGAACTGGTTTGCTTGTTGGGATTTGGGCAGTTTATGCAAGAGTGACTGAGACCGTGTCTCATTTCAAAAACAGTATTTTTCCTGCTTGGTTTAGGTAAGCTAGTGATTTGTAGTTGAACAGTTATCTCATATGTTAGATGAAAAGACAGTTGAATGCCAGATGGCTAGACCTTTTTTAAAAGTTTGGTAATTCACTTTGTAATATTCTGGGTTAGCTTACTTGGTGTTTCAGCATCTTTATAATTTGCAACTTTTAAAAGCAATTGAACTTTTAATTTAAATAAAAAATAAGTACACAAAACACTTCACAAATAGTTGTTTATATATTCTTTCTAACACTTTTTTGTGTCAATACTCTTGTTTCTTGCCATCTTAATTTTATAGAAGAGGAATTTAAGGTAGGATGAGATCAGTAACAAGACTATAATTTGATGCATCATGAGGTGTAACTGAACTTTTAGCTACTTTATTGGGTTCTTTTTCCTGCTTCCTTACACTACCCCTATCCCTTCCAACCCCTAACACCAGGCTGAGAAGGAAGGTTAGAGGGGAAAGGAGGTATCAATATCATTAGACTGCTTCCTACTGATTAGAGGTGTCCTTGGGAAAAGTCCAGTCTTTGTCATAAGGATATCTGCAATCACCAATCCAGCAGGCAGGGGCAGGGCAGCAGGATGAGCAGCAGCCTCTCGGGCTGCTCTCGGTACTCAGGCATCTTTAAGAGTCCCCAGAATTCCAAATATAACCTGTCTTTGGCTGACAAAATCACACCCTTGCCAGAGCATGAGACAAATCATAGTTAGCTGCTGTGGACAGTCTGAAGCAGCCCTATTACTTCCCACATCTGGGATTAAAACAAAAACATATTCATATAACATTTCTGTGTTTTTAAAGAAACCAAAATTTTCACTACAGTGAGGCCTGCGATTCTGCATCATGTTCTTCCTTCTCCTCCTGTTGATTACAGTATAATAGGTATCACTCCTGTTACCATAGTGCCCTGAGTTGATACTGCAAGAGCAACTTATTTAGGCAAAAGTTTTGAGGTCCTTAATTAGAAGTATCTAGAGCCTCTTTGTATTCCTTTGAAATAGTGTTCATTGCTGCAGTTCTCTTTGGCCAAGAAATAGACATTTTCATGAATAAAGGCATTTCTTTGAAGATTGAGGCTTTAAAAAAAGTATATTAAATCTAGTTAGAGCCTAAATTTTAAAGTATTCTGTATGGTATAAGTTAAATAAGACTAAAACACTAACGACAATGTCTGTAGCTGCTATTTTTGTACATAGTCACTGCTAGAATTGGAGGATTTTTATTTTAATAGAGAAAAACATGTTTTATATGGTGTTAAATTTTGGGTCAGAATTTAAAATCTCGATTTTCAGATATGTCGATATGGCACTCCTACATCCTCTTTCCTGGTTTATTTCTGCCCTATCCTCTGCCTTCCTAAAGTTTCTAGGATCAGATGGTCACTCGCTAGTGACACTGCTTTTGAAAAGATTTTGCTGTTTGTTTTGTTGTTTTAAGACCTTGCCTCACTACGCAGTCCTAGTTAGCCTGGAATTCACATTGTAAACTCACACACCCACCTGCCTCTGCCTCTTGAATGTTGGAATTAAAGGCGTGCACCATCATGTCTGGTAACAGGGTTTTGAAAACTGCTGCATTATATGAAACCAACTGTGATGGCTATTCCTGGTTGTCAGCTTGACTACATCTGGAATAAAATACAATCCAGAAATAGAGGGCACACCTGTGATCCAGATCTTGAGGCATAGTGGCCATGAAAGTTTAGGCCTAGGTAAGGTAGTACACGTCTTTAATCCCAGAAGTCTGAGACAAACAGAACTCTGAGTTCAAGGCCAGCCTGATACAGAGCATGTTCCAAATCCAGGTATGGTGGTACACACCTTTATTCTGGGTCATACTTTCTGCTGGAAGCCTACATAAGGACAGTGGAAGAAGGAAGACTCACTCTTCTTCACCTGCTTGCACTTACTTGCCAGCACATCTGTTGAAACCTACTTCTTCAGAATTCCAGCTGGAAACAGGATCAGGTGAAACAACTAGCCTCGTGGGACTGAGCAACTACTAGATTTTTAGACTTCCTGTTCACAGCTGCCCATTGTTGGGTTAGTCATTACAATAAATTCCCTTAATATAGAGAGACATTCTCTAAGTTCTGGGACTCTACAGAACCCTGACTAATACATCAGCAAAATCTTTGACTTGCTCATGGAATGGATATACATTTTCTGAAATTTTAATATACACTTGAAAGTTTGTTGTCATTGTCAGTAAATACTGCTATGTGCTTTGAAGCAGTACTCTTATTCATTATCAAGAAAATATCTTCTATTTGTCTTATTTCAAGTCACTACTTTGTAACTCTAGCACTTGAGAGGCAGAAGTAGGAGGATCCTGAGTCCTTTAGAGCTTAGGTGCATAAAGCCTGAGACTCTGTCTCACTAACATACACACATCCCACACAGACCTAAATAAATAATAGTTTTTGTGTCAGCAGGTCTTATAAAAATAATGTTTTGTGAAAAAGTGGCTCACAAATGCTTTTTTTAGGATTGCTTGTACTTTAGCAGATAGTGGAAAGAAGTGCTTGTATACACTTCCCATATCACAATACAGATGATCTGAAATTCTTTTATATATATATATATATATATATATATATATATTACATCGGAATTTAACAAATTAATTGCAGTGTGGAATCTGAAGTCATGTAATATTTTTATAGTCTATATTAAAATCCAGTGATCTGTGCTTGTTTGCTTGCTTGTTTTTGTTTTTGACAGGGTTTTTATGTATAGCCCTGGCTGTCTTGAAACTCAATTCTGTAGACCTAGCTGGCCTCATATTCACAGAGATCAGCCTGCCTCTGCTTCCTGAGTGCTGGAATTAAAGGCAAGTGCCACCACCACCCAGCAATCTGTGCTGTATTTTAAGTGAGTCTTTTGCCTATTTGAGTTTAAAACATCAAGTATTGATCATTTGGGAAATACTGTTTCAATAATGTCTACTTAAATGTTGCCATAATTTGTTATAGTTGTCATAGTGTGGTCTGAGGACTGGAAGATGATAGGAAACTGTGTCAGAACAGGGTGAATAGAGCAACATACTTCTGATTAGGTTTTCACTATAATCAAACTACATTGGTTGTCAGGACTGTGATTTAATACCCAGTTTTCTTTGTTCTCTACTTAATGTGCTGCATTCCCTGTGTTCACCCAGCTACAAAACTAGCCCTATAGTTATTTTCTCCAGCTGCTGTGGTTATCTGCTGGGACCTTGTCATATAATCAAGATGTTCTCTGACATGTACAAGATCGAGGAGATAGTGGACACGCTGTGCCTGGAAGTGGGGGGCTAGATGATCAGTAGGACAGAGGTTAACATAAACGACTTGCTCATTGGTGGAAATGCCTTTCCTGTTGAGCCAGAAGGCTAACTCTTAGGAAGCACAGTAGTCATTGGATACCACAGAATATTGTCATGAACTATCAACTACAGAAACTTCATTAACAGAAGCCTGTATGAAGTGAATCAGAGACAACTACAGTCACATCAAAGACAGACTTGAAGAAAGAGACCACAGTCAGAGTGTTTATAGGAGAAAAGAAGCACACCTTCTAATTGAAAAGTAAAATCAAATGTATCTGATCCTTTTTGGTAAAAAACACAGCTCTAGAGTGTTATAAAAATATAATGTGGTGATAAGTGGGGGTACCTGATGGGCCCATGCCCAGGGGCCCACCTGAGAAATCACATCATGTGACAGACTTGGTATAAGGGAGATTTATTGGGGGAGGGAGGGAAGTGAGAATCTGGAGAAGGGGCAGAGGCAAACAGGGAAGCACAGCCATGGGGCAGAGAAAGGGGACAGAAAAGACGGAAAGGGAGAGAGGCAGGCCGGCCTGGGACATGTGGGAGAAAAAGAGGGCGAGGGACAGAGAGAAAAAAAGGAGGGGGGCAACTGTACTTTTATATGCCACACCTGGTGCACTACCTGCACTTAGCAGCAGGTGATGACACGCTGTTGCTAGGTCCCTTGGGAGGAGTCGAGAGGAATCACCTATAAGCCAACATAGAGGCCACGGTTTCTCCGCTGTACTATGACCTCATACAGTTTTCTTTAAGGCTAGTTAGGAAATGGAAGGATGTTAACACATTTAGCAGTTACTTTGTGTCATTTATCTATCATCCACGGGATAACAGTATACAGGTGGCAATGTTGGGATCTTGAGTTCTGTGTTTATTTTGACTGATTTTTGAAGTAGTTATTGTTGGTTAAGAAAGAGAATATGACTTGTAGGTTATCTAAAAATGCATTTCATTCTTTTTTAAAAAAGATTTGTTTATATATGTGTGGGCCTGTTTATTTGTATATGGGCCGTATGTGTACAGGCTCTCAGAGTTCAGAAGAGGGCCCTTGGAACGAGTTACAGGTGGTGGGTGTGCTGTGTACTTGGAACCAAACCTAGATCCTCTGAAGGCTGCAGGGGCTCTTAACTAAGACACTGAGCCATCTCTTTAGTCCCAAATTGAAATTTTTAAAATGTTAATCTCTGACTCCCTTAGTTTTAGATGGGAAGGAAGTCTGTGCTAATTCTTTGATCTTCCTGAATAAATTCTTAATCATGTAGCTCCCAGGCATTTGCCTTTTGTGTCTGTACTTGGAAGTTTTGTCCTTTGCACATGTTGATTAGTTTTCAGCCAAAGCCTCTGGCAGGTTACTACTGTAGTACTTTGGTGCTCTTTCTCTAGCCTTTACACCAACCTACAGATTCTAGTTACCTTTATCTTCTTCTGTCTCTTTAGCTCAGTGAAGCTACCATGTTGTGTTTAGGGTGGCCTTTTCTTACAGTGTTCTGGAAAGAGTGCCTACCTTTGTGGCAGGTTAGTTACAGAGAGCTTAATTTGTTTTTCCTTTTCCAGGGTTTGCTGGCTAGTTTTGTGTCAACATAACACAAGTTAGAGTCATTTTGGAAGAGGAAACTTCTTTGAGGAAAATATCCCTACCAGATTGGCCTGTGGGCAAGCCTGTGTTGCATTTTCTTAATTAATAATTGATGTGATAATAACTGTAACTGAAGTTAGAGGTGGTTGTTAAGTGTTAAACTTGGGGCAAGATCCCACCTAGCTAAGCTTATTGTTTATGCATGCGAACAAGGGATAGTTACATCATGTTAGGCATTATTATGACTGGATTATTGTTTTCATTTGGACATAAGGAGTTGTGATTGTGTGTCACACTGACAAGGGATAGATTGTGATAGCTAGTCTCTGTTATCAACTTGACTGTGTTTGGAATGAACTACAACCCAGAACTTACAAAGATCTTATGAAAAAGAATTAAAAGTTTAGGTTCAGGCATGGTAGTACATATCTTTAATCCCAGCACTCAGGAGACAGAGGCATGCAGATCTCTGAGTTCAAGGTAAGTCTACTGATCGAGTTCTAGGACAGCCAAGCTTAGGCAGTGAAGGAAACAATTGAAAACAGAAAGCTGGTGAGGATGTAATAGAACAAGAGGGGCATGATCCAGCCCCATAAAGCAGCAGAGCTTGGCACCTTCAGCCACGTGGCTCTGGCTTTAGAGTCAAGAATAGAAGGTACTGGGAAAATTGATGCTGATTAGCTGGAGCTAAGAAATTAGCAGTGATTAAGAAATGACCAGCATCACTGAGGTGAAATCTTCTGGGAAGTGTTTTCTGAAAGCACAAAGATGCTGTGTTCCAGAGATAACCAAGATTGTATCTTGTGCAGGCAGCTGGACTGGTAATGTTTAAGAATCATTTGGGTGGTACTGGTTTTGAAATCATGTTGTCTTTTTTTTTTTTTTTTTTTTTTTTTTTGGTTTTTCGAGACAGGGTTTCTCTGTGTAGCCCTGGCTGTCCTGGAACTCACTCTGTAGACCAGGCTGGCCTCGAACTCAGAAATCCACCTGCCTCTGACTCCCAAGTGCTGGGATTAAAGGCGTGCGCCACCACTGCCCGGCCCATGTTGTCTTTCATAGCAGTAAAACCCTACGTAAGACAGCAAGGAATGCTTGACTATTTCTAGAGGTGAATCAGTTCAGGTGATAACCATAGTCACAGATGGTAAGGAAGACAGATGGGTAGATTACTGTTGATGACCATGTCAAATGAACTGAAAGATTTCAGTTTTGGAGGGTTTAGTCTTAAATGTGGCTCACCACAATAGCAGAGTTTATAATTTATAAGTTAAAGGGGAAAGAAAGTTTTAGTTAGGTGAGTGAAAGGAGGTGGAGATAAGACAGTGGTGCCATGCCTAAATGCATGTGGGAATGTGTGCAATAGGTCTGCCAATTTTAAACCTAGGATATTTGATTTGAACTTTCTGTAGCCTGGAATCCTTGATTAATGATCCAGTGAATAGTTCTGGGGTGCTTAAACTGTCCCTTTAGCCAAGCCGCTCTTAGGTCATGAGAATTAAATAGTTGGTAAAAAACAGAACGTATCTGAATAAACAAAGGTCACATAGTATTTTCAGTCTAATTATGGGTCACCTATATGATCACAGAGGCAGTTTTGATTGGACTTATTTTGGGTTTTATTTTGAGACAGAGTCCAGCAGTTTATCTCAGTCTGCAACTGTAATACAAGCTGGCCTTGAATTCAGAATCTTCCTGCTTTAGCCTCTCAAATTCTGGGATTATGGATATATGCCATCACAGATCAGATTATACTTGGTCATCTTCGAAAAAATCTTGTATGTAAATATGGTTTATGGAGCTTAAAAAGTTTAGGGTAACAGATTTGTTTTTTTCCAGAATATTTAAAAGCTATACAAATTTTGTGAGCTACTTTTGAGTTTACAGTTCTGGTACTATTTATAACTCACAATTATTCCCAAAGAGCTACCCCTGCTTAAAATTATTGCCATCTGCTGTTGTTTCCCAGTGGTTATTACTTTTTCATCACGTATTTAACCAAATCAGGACAGTGTGACATTGGTAGACAGACTAACCCATATAAGTCAGCAGAGCACATTAGAAACTCAGACTTTGCTCTACACGAGGCCACTTGGTTTGGTTTTGTAGGTTTGGTTTTGTTTGAGATGAGGTCTTGTTATGCTGTACAGGTTGACTTCTAGCTTTCTGCCTCAGCTCCCCAAGTAGCTGGGATTATAGGTGAATGCAGTGAGCCAGGCCTCCAGTTGATTTATGACAGAACTACGTACAAGTTACTTGAGCCAGGATGGCTTGTTCAGTGGATAGTGCTGGCATAGTAGTTTGGATATTGATAGGCTACAATATGATCTGTTACTAAACCTCCTACTTTATAAATTTTTTTCCATAATAGATTTCAGATCAATATATATATCTTAAACTATAAAATACCCTTCCCTCTTTGTTCTCACAGTTTGACTCTAGTTCCCGACAAGAACTAGTCTGCTTTTTTGTAGGTTTATATATTTTTTTTTTCTGTTTAAGACTAGATTTTTTTTTTATAAAGCTTTAACATCTATCTAAAATGTTGCATGTATCACATTTTTTTTTTATTGTGAGTAGGATTTTCATGGTATGAATGCACCAGAGTTGTCTCAGGGATGTAACTGTGCTTGAAACATTTTACTTCCTCTGGATTTTGCTTATTCAAAGTAAAGCCCTTTAACACAACCAAACCAAACCAACCAAAAAAACCTCAGCTAAGACTTCAAGTAAAAAGAATTCTCGGAAATAAGCTAAAGGAAGGCACAGAATTTCTGGAAACTTAAGTCCCAGATACTTAAACTGGCTTTTATCCAGGAAGGCATTTGTACTGGCTGGTTTTGTATCACCTTGGCTCAAGCTGGAGTTAACACAGAGAAAGGAGTTTCAGTTGAGAAAAATGCCTCCATGAGATCCAGCTGTAAGGCATTTTCTCAATTAGTGATCAAGGGGGGAGGGCCCATTGTGGGTGGTGCCATCCTTGGGCTGGTAGTCTTGGGTTTTATAAGAAAGCAGGCAAGCAAGCCAGTAAGGAACATCCCTCCATGGCCTCTGCATCAGCTCCTGCTCCTTGAACTGCTTGAGTTCCAGTCCTGACCTCCTTTGGTGATGAACAGCAGCATGGAAGTGTAAGCTCAATAAACCCTTTCCTCCCCAACTTGCATCTTGGTCATGATGTTTGTGCAGGAATAGAAACCTTGACTAAGATAGCATTTATTTGCTTATTTTTAAGATTTATTGTTATTTTGTATGTATGGATTCTGTACTTAAGGAAACCAGCGAGGGCATCAGATTTCTTGGAACTGAAGTTGCAGTGAATTATGAGCCTCCCTCCATGTAGGTGCTGGGAGCTGAGCCCAGGTCCTCTGGAAAAGCAGCCAGTGTTCTTAACTGCTGAGCCATCTTCAGCCCCATTTTTTTTTTTTTTTTTTTTAAATGTAGAAATGTTCTTCTCTTCAGCCTCAGCAGCATTTGAGGGACTGAAATATGTGAGTGTTGTATCTTTTTCCAGTGATGAGTTTTTGACAAGTCTTCCCTTATTTGTAACTATTTTAATCATAAGATACACATTAAATGTATCATTAATATACATACAATATTGTATGCCTATTACCAATCACTAAACAGTTCCAAAATATTTTCTGACCTCAAAAAGATATCCTGTGTCTGTGAAGTAGTCATTGTCTGTCTCTCCTACCCCAGCCCCTGAGTGCTGCTGAGCTAGTTTTTCTCTCTGTAGGTATGCCTATCTAGATTATTTTATATAGTGAAACCTTACAATATATGTCTTACTTAATGTCCTCAGAATTTGTCTATGCTGTATCATGTGTCATACTTCATGTACCATAGTGGATTTACCCATTCATCACGAACTTGAGTTACTGATAGCATTTAGGTATTGTGAATAATGCTGCTGTGAGCATGCATGGATGCGTTTTTATTTGGGTATTATTTTTTTCTACTTCTTTTGAGTGTAGATCTAGCACTGAAGTGTTTTAATTTATTGAGGTCCTCTCTTGTCATAAAATGTTTCATTATCTG
Organism: Uromys caudimaculatus; assembly: GCA_028551405.1. NCBI lineage: Eukaryota > Metazoa > Chordata > Mammalia > Rodentia > Muridae > Uromys > Uromys caudimaculatus. The sequence goes on along the minus strand of CM052708.1, from coordinate 82,778,323 downwards.
TTCCTGCTAGTCACATACAAAGATTGATTTATATTATAGCCACCCTAATGAATACGAAGTTATGTCCTCTGTGCAGTGTTTAAGATAATAATAATTATGTCATTTCCCCCTTAACTTTCCTCTCTCCAACTGCTCCCTTGTACCCCTCTCTCGTATTTATAGCCTTAAATCTCAATCTCCCCCCCCCGCCCCATGTGTGTATGTGTGTGCATTTTTCCATATATAAATACAACCTGCTGAGTTTCTGTACTGTCACCTAGTAAAGTTAAAGGTGTGCTTATTTATGCCATCAACCAGCAGTTAACTCCCAGACTTCCTAGAAAATGGGTCAAATGCTTTAGGAAAGTTGTGAGCAGATGTGAGCATTGGTCCAGTGGACTACCATTCCACAAGGTAGATGATGAACTAGTTATGCATATGCACTAGTCATGGTAAGTGTGGATTCCTTTATCCTCACTGTATCACTGCCCTTCCAGCATACACTGAAAATCCTATTTTTTTTAAAAACTGAAAAATTTCTATTTTTAGATTCTTGTTCATTTAATTTATATATCCACCACAAACCTATTGATTTCTTACAGTAGTGATCAAATCTTTTTTTTTTTCCTTTGACCTGGTCAAGTTTTCTAGGCTCTGAAGTGCAGGAAAAGTCCATTCTAGACTTTTTGAAATGTTTTCACACAGTCAGATCAGCTGTTTACTCTTTTAGCAGTTGCTGGGTTTGCTCTGTATTCCTTTCCTCCCACAGTCCACTCCCTTTACTCCTGTCCCCCTTTTTTCCCCTTCTGAACAATGAATCTAAGAAGGAAAAATACCTAATTATGTTTCTCAGACTAAATTCTTAGCTGAGATTTCTCTAACCCTGCATTTGTATTTTTTCTGCCGCCTTAGACTTGTAATACCATAAACTAATCTCCATGTCCCTTGGAGTCAGTCATTTGTTTACCCTTCATGGGAAAAATACAGATGAAAACATTGTTACCCCTCTAGGTTTTAGAGTAGTGTGCCTAAAATTATATTTTAGAAGTAAAAACAGTCATATTAGTGATTCATAATCTGAAAAGAATTTGTACATGAGAAAAATACACCTTCTAATTGGGAGTAAACCCCACAGTATTGTACTATTTTGAGTGATTTGTAGCTTCTAACAGTTTTAGACCCCAGAAGCAATTGGGTTGATTTGAGAGTACTCTGAAAAGGTTTTCATTCATTTTATAGGTTTTTGTTGTTGTTGTTGTTTTAACTTAGGAGATTATGTTTTCTATATCTCCCAAGGACCTGGACTTTCTAGGTTTGCCTCAGCCCTGTAGGTGAGCTGGATAAGAGCCCAGTAGGACCACAATGTACTCACCATCGCAGTTCTTCATAGAAGCTCAGATCGTTGGTCCTGACCCTCTCTACCAGTACTAGTCACCCTGTTCTGTTTCTGTGTATTCTCTTTCAGGCCTTCCTAATGTTCTGCAGTAGTTATTTACATTCAGGTTATATAGTTTAAAACAAAACACCTTGTGTGTTTGTTTTCATCTTTGCTTTCATATAATAATCTGCTTTTGATTTAAATTTGTGACTATCCTGTCATTCATTTTTCTTGACAGCTTCTTGATTCTCTGCCTTTATAGATTATAATACACTGTTCCCAGTAACATTTTCCTTATATTTAAACTTACTATTATCCACTAGGTGGCTCATGTGCACCACTTTGGTGGCACAAATCGACATTTGGCAGCCATTGTTTATCATATCAAAAGTAAAGACAGTGTATTACATACTTAGAAGATTTTATATTTTACTTTTGACATCTGATTTGGAGCAGACATGGTGGTATATTTCTGTAGTCCTAGCACTTAGGAGGTGAAATTAGGAGAATTGTGAGTTTGAGGTCAGTCTGAACTACAGATGTATAAAGTGTTGGAACAAGGTAAGTTTGTCTTTTTATGTGGTGAGACAGGGTCTTGATATTGTAGCTCAGACTGGTCTATAATTCTTTATGTTGACCATGCTGGCCTTGAACTTGTGGTCTTCCTGCCTCTGCCTCTACAGTGCAGGACTTAGGCCATATCCCTTGGCTTTGTCTGACTTTTTAAAACTCTCCTGATTTATTTTTGAGTCCTTTTGATAAACGATGTAAAATAGGAAATACGATTATTACCTAGTTTTCTTAAGGAAACAAAATAATAAAAACAGATTTTTTAGTTGTTTATTTGGGAATCTCACATCATACATCCTGATAGCGCTCACCTCCCAGTCCTCCCATGTTCACCGCCCCCTTATGACTGCCCACCACTGCCACCACACCCCACGTCCCCCCCAGGAAAAAAAACAAGTCTATTTTGTGTAGTTCATATATTCACCTGGAGCATGGCCAAATTTTTAGTGGCCAGCCAGTCCCCCAAGGGAAGATGATGAGTCTTTCTCTGCCTACAACCATACCAGAACAACTGTGGAGAGCTGTGTCTCTGTGAGGCTGCCAGGGAGAAGCAGGGTCAGCTCTCCTATACTCACAGACTTCAACGTGGCTTCAGGCAGCAGCCCAGACCATATACATTCCCATGGGCTTTGTGGTAACATGGGTCACAGACATCAATACAGCCCTTGACCATATCAGGACCACTGGACCCACTTCCATTAGCATGGCCCCCTGAGGCAACAGCTTGTGGACATCACTAAGGTGTCAGTCAGCCATCAGCACAGGCTGCATATGCCAACATAGCCTCTGGTGGCATCATGGACCATAGTGGTCCTTGAAGGAGGTCTGGTCCAGATCGTTCCTCATCTTGGGCAAAGCCAGAATGATCCCAGGGTGGCTGGTTCAGAGGCTGAGTCTTCCTCTGCATAAGCTCCAAGCTATTGTACATTCGACTCACTCTTCCACCAGTCCTACTGGGCAATGACAGCATGTAGACCTCAGCCCTCTCCTCTCACCTGTCATCACCATCACGCCTCCATAGTGCCATCCCTCTCCATTTTTCTATCTTTCCTACCTCTCCATCACATACTTGTTCACCATAGTAGCCCCTGTCACCCTCCTGCCATGAAGCAGCGGGCGGGCCAGGGTCATAACAAATAGTTTTAAATGTTACAAAAGAAGCAGTTGATTTCTCTGCATGTATATAATCATTTTTCTAGCTTGGCAGTCTTTGGTTCTCTTTTGCTGTTAAGTTATAATACAATCTAAACAATTTTGAGAGTTCTATTCATACAAAAATAACGATAACTTCTGGCTAAACCACTGATGTACTTAAGATGTTGTCATTGATAAAACTCTGCCAGCTTTCCTGGAGACCTGCCGGCACCAAGGACATCAGACAGACTCCTAGCATAACTGTCATCTGATAGGCTTCACCCTGCAACTGGTGGAAACAGATGTGAGCAGACCCACAGCCAAGCATTAGGAGGAACATGGGGAATTCAGGTTGCCTTATCTAACCACAGTAGTTCTATTGCGACTTGATATGTCAAGGCAGGTTGATAGCCATGGGAGGCCTCCGCTTTCCTAAGGAGAGAGGAAGGACTGGAAGATAAAAGAGGTGGGAGAGGGAGAGACTAAGAAGAGAGGAGGGAGGGGAAGATGCAATTGGAATGTAAAGTAAGTTTTTAAAAAATTACTAAACTGAGGGTAAAAACAAGATGTCATCCTCCCATAACTGTAAATGTTTGGCTGTGAGTCTCTGCATCTGTTTCCACTAGTTGCTGGGTGAAGTCTCTGAGATGACTTACATCTCTCATGCTACCTTATAAATTGTTACACGTTGACCATATACTGACATTTTCAATATTTTTTTGTGAATTATCAAGTATTGTCAATATTATTGCCATGTTTATACCATGTTGTCTTGTATGAAAAATCTCCAGACTTTGATAATTCTTTCTTTCTTCTTTTTTTTTTTTTTTCCTTTGTTTTTCAAGACAGAGTTTCTCTGTGTAACAGCTCTGGCTATCCTAGAACTAACTTCGTAGAGCAGGCTGGCCTTGAACTCATCTATCTGACTACCTCTGCCTTCTGAATGCTGGGGTTAAAGGCATGTACTATCATGTCCGGCCCTGACTTTGATAATTCTTGATAGCCAAGGTAATGGTAAAGAGATTCATATTTTGGAGTCCCTGGGATTAAAGGTGTATGCCTTCAACTTAAAATTTTTAACTGACTGATTGGAAGGTGTTGGCCCAAGAGCTATCTGAGGTATGACTGACAAAGGAAAACATAGTATTGATTGGAATTTCAGTTACCTATATATATTCTTAAAATTAAGACCATATTAGTAACTAATAATTTCACCAGTGGTCAGGGTCTTGTGTTTCCAGGTTTTTGGCCTCTTTTTCAAGGAATTGAAAGAATGCCCACACATACCTGCAAAATACTATGAAACTTTATTTAAAACAAAGTAATAGAAAATACCAGAATACACAGCAAGGGAACCAGCAGGCCAATTGAGTAAAGATACTCAGGGACCCAGATTATTTTTCAGGGCTTCCTCTTACAGGGTTCAAAAGGAGGAGGGATTTGCTTAGTTGGGGTGTAGTAAGGTTTGTTCTGTTTGTAGAACAATGTAGATTGGCTGGCATAATCATTTTTTCAACTGCTCTTGTCTCCTCCCATAGTGTAACTGATTTTACTCATATGCCCACCCAATTATGTAGAAAGCAAATGATGCCTACTAGGGGATCCTTCTTCAGAGGTCATTAGAGGACACAGTTTTGCCTTATTGCATGTTCACTCAAAAGTAGTTCAGGCCACATAATTCCAGGTTCTAATCTCTTCCCTATGTTTTCCTGCCTTAGTTATATAAATAACTAATAAATGAACTTATGAGATGGCTAACTGGGTAAGTTCGTTTGCCCTTAAGCTGATGGCCTGAGTTCAGTTCTCAGGACTCACATGGTAGAAGAAGAGAATAGACTCTGTGTCTCTGGTCCAAATTGTGTACTGTGGACACCTTTACACATAAAGAAGCAAATAAATAATGTAAAATGTAAATGTAATATATACACCAGTTTTTCAAGTCAACTAGTCAAAGGATGCCTTTAACCAGAGTGTAGCTTTTGTCCTTGGTAATGAGAGCATTGTATTATGAAATATCTGTACAAGTATAATTTTATAACTAACCATGACTATTATGAAAAATATTTGCAAGCACTAATAAGTTAGTTGCTTTATTTATATTGAATGCCTACATGTTTTATATATTTTATTTTTAAGTTGTATGTGTGTGTAGGGAGGGGTCTTTGCATGTGTGACTATAGGTACCATTGGAGTCCAGGAGTGAGTATTAGATCCCTTGGAGCTGGAGTTACAGACAGCTGTGGTACTTTTACCAGGTGTGGATACTGGGAACAAGCCTGGTCCTCTGAAAGAGCACTCCACACTCTTAATCACTAAGCTATTTCTCTAGTCCCAAATGTTTATATTCGACTTTTCTTGGTTGGCAAAACAGGCTCAATTAGAGGCCAAGAGTGATGAGGTGGAGATTTAAGAGTATGTACTCTTATTTCAGAGGTCCAGAGATTGGTTCCCAAGAACCCATGTCAGATAGCTCACACAAGCAACATTAACCCAGCTCCAGGGTCTCTGATACCTTCTTCTGGCTTCTGCAGGCACCTGTACTCTGGTGTGCATTACGTACACACAGACACGCACATACATAATTAAAAATAAAATAAATCTTTAAAAATAGCTTAGTCAGATATGTAAATAAATGTTAATACAATATAAAAGCTATTGAATATCCTGAGAAATAATAGCTAATTCATCAAGAAGACATGATTATCTGACCTTCTGTAATGGCTTACATTTGAACAGTTGAAGATAGTACATTTCACATAAGACTAGAGGTACAAAGACAGAAAGGTTTGGTATGTTCAAGAAATAAAAAGTAGTTAATTGTTGTAGAGGTAATATTTTGAACAGTGGAAAGAGCTAGTATTTCTTGCAGTCAGTACCTACTGATGGATATGAATAAAGCAAAAAATAGGTAGGGAACATTAGAAAAGTCATTGAAGTGGCTTAGAGGAGAAATGGGCTTGAAGTAGGGTAGGATCTGGAAACAGAAAAGGCAACTTACTGAGATCATTAGAATAATGTAACCAATATTTGACAACCAGTTAGACTAATTCATTCAAAATATCTTGAACATCTGCTTTGTAATTCCAGGAAACAACTATGAACAAAAATAGTCTCTTTCAGTGGCTTTAGTCCTGGGACATTTCAGACATTTAGATTTTAGGGTGGTACATATGCTAGCATAGAGGAAAGCCTGAGAGTATGTGCACCACTGCTTGATCTCAGAAAGTGGAGGGAGTGGGAAGAAGTGTGTTTAAAACAAAGCAAGACTGACCTGTATTGGTTTGGAAATGAGAGAGATTATGATCTACTTAAAGCCATTCCTTGTAGCTGGATCTTGAAGAGGGAGGAGAGACTTATAAGAGAGGAGCTGTTCATCCAGAGCCCTGGAATTTCTATGAAGGCTTAGACAAAAGGAGCTATGGTTTGACTTAAAGCAAGAGAGATTCTGGATCAAGTTGCATGTTAGACGAATTAGTTTAGTTAAGAAGGTTTTAGTTATAAATAAAAACTTAGGCAAAGATCAGAGAAAGTGACTCAAAAGCTTAACATATGTAAAGGCGGGTTGTGACCTGTCAGAGGTTTGGAATCAGATATGATCTTTAATTAAACAATTGCTCCATAGCATGCTGTCTTTCCTTTTCTCTTCTGTGTGCTGCCTTGTGTGCATTGGCTACTCTGCTTCTCTAACTACAAAGGTAACCACACCATCATTAGTTTTTTTTGACATTATTGGATCCCCTGGAGAGATTCTTAGTGACTTCTTAAATCAGTTATCTACTGTTAGTCTACTCAGCTGTGGCCAGGAGGGGAGGGTCCCCTATAGCATTAAAAACTACTGCTACAAAGCCATGCCCTCTCATAGTTAAGGCATGTAGTAAGTTTTATGGTGGATAGACTTTCCAGTAAGAACTTCAGACAGTCACTTAAGATGCAAATTGAAGAATGGAGAGCAGAGAGAGGACTCAGGGGCCCCTTTTAGGAGAGTAGAGTAATCCAGGCACTAGGAAATGTTGGCTTGAGTCAGACTGTTGAATAAGTGGAGAGTGGATTTGTGGTAGATAAAGTTTGAATCTCCAGAACAAGTTGGGTGTGGAGGTGTGAAGAGTCAAGGATAGCGTGTTATGTTTCTGACTTGCTTGACAACAGGTGATAGCGGTTTCTGAGCTGGAAGAACATGGGAGAAGCAGATTTGGTGGGAGTTGAAGGAAATGGTTATTTTTTGCATGCAATTTGGGGTAGCTTTGAGACATCTAAGTAAGTTATCTAGTAGCCCCTTGAATGTATGTGTCTGCGGTAGAAGAAATGCTCAAAGTAAACAAATACTTGAAACTCCTGAGTTTTAGGTGATAACTGAAGTTCTGAGTAGATGAAATTCCCCTAGGAATATATAACAAGATGAGGACCAAGACAGCCCTGAAGGAAATCCTGTTTGAAGGCTCATGAAGAACAACGGCTACAAAGGAGACTGACTGGACAGGAACAGAAACGAATGAGAAAAATCAGTAGTATACAGTATTCTTAGGAACCCAAGCAAAAGTGTGTCAGGTCTGGAAACAAAATTGGGAGATATAATTTGCAAAGGTAGTGTAAAGCAATCAGATCCTCTTAAATACATTTTAAAAGACAGTGGAGTAAGGTGTTTGTGAGCTTTTAGGAATTTTATGAAAAAACTCAGGAAAGATTTAAAACTATACCCACTACTAGACCACTGAATATTAAGGTTCTTGATGACTCTCCAAAGGTTTCAGGAGAGCAAAGAAGAGATTGTACAAAACTTATTATCCCCAATAATACATTACTGTATGCTGTTTTATCTATCAAATATGCTACTTACAACATTTAAAAAATCTTAGTAGCTTATTAAGAAAAAGTATTAGTCATATTCTGACTTTTTAAATTGGAGTATACTAATGATTTAATTTCCTCAGGGTTATTATTACTGAGGACTCTAATACTCCCAGGGCCTTTTGAGTTCTCTTAGGACCATTTGTTCTTGTTCTTGTTAACCCAGAGTGCTGTTTGAGGTTGCATTGTTTGTCGTTATATTATCTTACTTGGTTTTGTATTCAAAGGCCTTTTTTGTTCCCTCCCTAAAGCACTTCACTTTGTTAGAATGTAAAGGATTATAGAGGCTCTGTTTGGTATACGTAAGGAGGGTGTGTTTCCCCTGCTGTGCTTTAACAAGAGAATAAAGATCTGGGGATGCCCATCACCAACATTCTCTAAAGGGTACCAGTAATCAGTCATCCATCTCTGACCCTGCCTATTTAGATTGAAGGCCTACTCTTGCAAGATTGTTCCCTCTGCAGATGCCATTTGCAAAGCACAGTTGTAGCTCTTTGTCCTACTTGTTTGTCAGCTTGACACAAGTAGGATCATTTTGGAAGAGGGAACGTCAATTGAACAAACACTGCTATTAGATTGGCCCATAGGCAAGTCTGTCTGTCCTCCCTTCTCTCCCTTTTGTTCATAATCTACTAATTCCAATTTTTGTTGTTCATATGTTCATGGTTGTCAGGCTATCCACTGCAGCGTGAGTAACCTACTAGTGGCCACCCTTCTTTTCCAAAGTATAATGATTTCTTTTTCTTCCAGTAGTTGTCAACTGCCAATAGCTACTCAGTGAAGGATAGGGGCCTTGTGAATTTCCTCATCTATGCTATAATTTTGACTGCTTTGATCTTGTGCAGGACTTAGCAGCTAGCCTCAGCTGCTGTAATTTCACGTGTGCAATAGCCATGTCATGTCCAGAAGACAACATTTCATGACACTCTTCCCCATCCATCCTCTGCCTCTTCCATTCTTTCTGCCTCCTCTTCTATGTGCCCTGAACCTACAGTGGGGTGGGGAATCCTGATAAAGCTGTGCCATTTAAGAATGAGTCCCTATATTGACTGCTGCCTACTACAAAAAAGAAGTTTCTCTGACCAAGGTTGAAACAGCCCCCTGGGTCAGCATTTTTATGGAACTCCCTGTGCCTGTGGGCCGCTAGGGCCTCTGGATCAGCTAGGGCCACTTCCACTGCTGTGAGTTGTGGAAGTGCCTGTATGCCTAACTCTGGGTGAGATCCACTCTGACGCATTTCTTTCTTTCCTCAGTTTTTGTTTTAATCCATGCTAGGAGCAGGCACATTTAATTACAGAAATGTATTTGTCATGAATCATTCTCATCACACATAGTACTTTTTAAAAATTCTAAATATAATTACACTGCTGGCAAGATAAACTCATGGTAATTATATGTGGAATTAACTAATACAAAAAATTTTCTATAAAATGCATCTGAGACATCATTTGCTATTCTTAATTTGTGATTTTAAGAGCTGTCTCTGGTGGTGGTTGAATGTGATCAACATTTTATTATAAGCCCTGAGAATCTTATTAGTAAAATACTTGGCAAAAGTTATTATTAGAAAATGTCAGGCATTTGAGCATGTCCCCAGGAATCATTTTACTTTATCTGATTCATTTTTGGATATATGAAGATTCAACCCAAATTAGTACAAAGTGCTTTTAAAACTAGGAATTCTCAGGGTTAGTGTCATCAATTTTTGATCCCAAACAGGGTCCTAGGATTGTAGAACTAGTAGTAACAAACAAAGCCTTGTGTCTAATTGAGACACAAAGGAGACTTCCATTATTAGCTAAATATAGGAATAAGAGGGAGAGACTTGAAGATCAACTTCAGTGCCTATTGTGGTCAGGAGGTTATATATACTCTATAGAAATAAATGAGAGGTTTCTAGTACCGGGCTTGATGTTCTTCTTGTTGAATGAGCCTTAACACTAGAGAACTACTGGTTATGGCCAACGTAAAATGCAGAATTGTAGAGCATAGTCCCAACTGTCCTTAGTCTACAGCACAACTCCTGCACCTAAATTGTTCATTGCAAAAGAAGGACTGTAAAGATTGTAAGAGAGCAGGAAATTTCGCCGTGTAGAAATGTCAGAGAAACTACATTCTTCAACTTTCAACAACGTGGCTGCCTAAAGAAGGATGACACTAGTAGACATACCAGTGTGGGAGAGGGAAAGCCTCAACTCTAGACAAAGAACAGCAGGCAACTGGGGAGCAGAAGTCTTTCCCAGGGAAGAGCACAAGTAACACTTACAGATTGAGCAGGTTATATTTATACATACACACACACACACACACACACGTGTGTGTGTGTGTGTACATAGATATATGCATGCATATAATTTAAGAAAAAAATGCCATGAATTCGAATGAGACAAGTTGGGGTACATGAGAGAGTTTGGGGGGGTAGAAGAGAGGAGTCAAATGATGTAATTATAATCTTAAAAACATAAATGTGAAAAAGAGGGCAGGGGCAAGCTAATCAGTTCATCTCTTTCTTGGAGTTGGGCAGAGATCCAAAAATTTGGGTATCTCCTTATAATAATTGGATTATCAGCTTGATAGGATTTAGAATCACTATGGAAACAAACCTCTGAATATATGTGTGAGGGATTTTTTTTTTTTTTTTTTTTTTTTTTACATTAGATTGACTGAGATGGGAAGACCCACTCCAAATGTAGGAGTCATATGGTAACATTGGCTGGGGTCCTTGACTGCATAAAAAGGAGAAAGCAAGCTGAGATTGATCATTCATCACTCCCTGTCAAAATGGATTCAAACTATGAGCCAAAATAAGCACTTCTTTCCTTAAAAAACAAAACAACAAAAAACTTTGTTTGGGTATTTTGTCCCAACAGTATATAAAGTACCTAAAACACTCCTCTCATTCTCATGGTTCTTTCTGGTAGTTGTCACAGTAGTTATCTACTGTCCTGGTGCTGCTAGGTATGGCATTTAAAAGGAAGATTATAATGAAGTTAGAGGTTGTCTGGACATCTTAGGTCCATCCAGTTTGGCTAGCCCACCTGAAGAGTAGCCTCTGGCCCACATGGAACATTCTTTACCCAAAGATACAGAAGGTAAGGGCACGGTAGGAATGTATGAGGTTACTGAGGCATTATAAAATGGAGCAGGGCGAGGCTGAGAGCGAGAGGGTGGTCACTGACCGCACTTGAGCAGCATCACTAGGCCTCCGGTGAGCCCTAGCATTATAAAAGGAAAATAAACATGACAGATAAAGCCAGGGAATTCCTTTCTATATCAAAATTCATACCACTGGTATAGAGTTTTATGGTATAAAGTATTCTTATATATTTATAATCAAAATATTTTTTGAGTACCTTGGAAAATGGCCTCTTACAAATCAGGTCACCTGTTTTTACTCAGTTGAATGCCATTGACAAAATTGGCATTCTTTTAAACAACTAATGTTGAGCAACCTAAAGCCACCCTCCTAAGATATTTGGGTTTAAATGTGTAATTTTAGAAGCTTAGACATCCACTAACTGAAGTGTGGTGGTAGTATATACCTATATTGTGTTCTGTTGTTTAACGTACACGTTTTTCTGGTATTGTTTAAAAATTAGCCTCTCCACTGAAGACAGCCACTTTTCTTCTAATGAAGTTCTCTCCTGATTTTTGAAGGGAAGCGCCACCCCCCCACCCCCTTAGTGCCCTGTCGGCTGCCTCTGTATGATGTGCTGTCACTCTTAATACTCTCCCACCTCGGGGGCCCAACTATATACCTATCCCTGTTTAAAAACAAACAAAAACAATCAAAACAAGTAACTCTGAAGAGGAACAGGTCTCTTTAACACTAATCTCTTACCTGTCTTAACTTGAACTTCCTCTTGTCTGTTAGAATAGAGAAACTGGGGAAAGGGAAGAAAGGAAGATGATACACTGATACTAGAAATTGAGTCTATGTAAGGCTTAGAGACAGTAAAAATGTCCTCTTCAGATATGTTGAGGACTTAGACTAGTTGTCAAGCCCAAAGTATTAATACAGCACCCAGCCTAGGTATCTAGAACCATGTAGCTCTGACTTCTAGAGTCTTGAGCCATAAGACTTCAGTTGTCCAAGCTTGGAGTGGTGGACTCCTGAGTGTCAGCTTAGCTGTAAGCTCTTGGCACTCAAACACACAGATCTGCCAGCAGCAGAAGGGCTGCTCATCAACTACTCTGTATCTGAGAAGAGCCAAAGGGGCCAGAGCTGTTTGTGAGTTGTACAGTAGCTTCTCTAGTTTTCCTCTTCCACTCCTTGTTCTTTCTTCTGCAGACTAATACCAGTGTTCTGCTTCCCACCTTTCAGACCTTCTATCTGACCTCACCATAGATTATGACCTGGCCCCAGGATGCCCATGATATTTATTGAGTTAATTATTTGCATTAGAGATTGTCAGTTGGAGGACTGGAGAGATGGCTCAGCAGTTAAGGGCTTTGGCTGTTATTCCAGAGGACCCAGGTTCAATTCCCAGCACCCTCATGGCAGCTCACAACTGTCTGTAATTGCAACTTCAGAAGATTCAACCCGCTCACACAAACACACATGCAGGAAAAACACCAATTCACATGAAATAAAAATAAATCATTTAAAAAGAAGAAATTGTCAGTTGGGTGTCAGTTTTATTATCATCATTGCCTTAACACAACCCCAACCTCTCCCCCAGCAACACACACACACTCCAGAAATTCTTTGGATTCCACTGAATTGGTGATTTACTGGGTTAATGAATGGTAGCTTAGAGTTTTGTCTTGCATACATTTTATTTATCTTGTTTTAAATGGAGTCTCTGTTACCTGAGTTACTCTTAAATTCCTGGATTTAAGTAGTCCTCACTATATCAGTTTCCAGCGAACCAATATTATAGGTCCAACCTACACACCCAGTGCTGCATTTTGAAATAGAATACTTGCATAATAAAGGAGAGATTTGTTCAATACTTAAATGAGGAGTTGGGGAGCCTTGAGTTTTAATCTGACAGGTGGTAAAGAATTGTGGTCAAAACTGAGATGGATCGTTTGATGCTCTAAATGCATTAAAAGAAGTTTGTGTACTAATGTTTGAAGCCCCATCCCCTTTCTTGACCTTGCGTAGGTTTCCTGTCCTCCTGCTATCCTTTCAGCCATTGTAGTGTTCCAGGATATCACCATTGGTTGTTAGAGATTTGTCACAATAAAAGAACCTTGTCTGTTAAACAGGCGTATTATGTGCTTATAGTTTACTGCCTGGCTTTCCATTGTAAAAAATAAACAAATAAATAAATAAAAATGATGTCTAGAACATGTTTAATTTGCTTGCTTTTGTTCTTTTGTGCCTATGTATGTGTGGAGTAGGGGTGCATGTGTATGTGGAGGTCAGAGGTCAGAAATCAACCCCAGATGTTCCTCAGGAGCCAGCCAGTCTGTATTTTTAGACTGTGTTTGAGTTTTGCTGGGATGTGGAGCTTGCTAATAAGGCTAAGTTTGATGGTCAGTGGTGGCCAAGGATCATCTCTGTGCCCATGTGCACCTCCTGCACACTGGGCCTGCACATGGTGCTCCACTTAACCTAGCTTTTTATATGGGTCCTGGAGCTTGAACTTGGGCCCTCATACTTATGTTACAAGATCTTTATCTCCCCAGCCTCTCTTTTGTTATTCTTTTTTTAGTAAGGCAATTATGAATTTATACCAGTGACTTAAATTTTAGAGAAACAGTTCATCATAATAAAAAATGTTTTTAAAGAACCAGTCAGTATTTACTTACATGTAACATGTACTGACCAAAGCTCTATGGTGGTTTTGTTTCTTCAGACCTGGCAGTCTGTGTTACTATGCTGAATAGAGTAAGGACTTGGATGTTAATACTATACAAAATCATTTTCTTAAGTCATGTTTTCTTTTCTTTTGCAGCCTTGGTGAATATTTGGATGAAGCCATTAGACTAATTGCTTGCCATCATGAGCAGAAGCAAACGTGACAACAATTTTTATAGTGTAGAGATTGGAGATTCTACATTCACAGTCCTAAAACGATACCAGAATTTAAAGCCTATAGGCTCAGGAGCTCAAGGAATAGTGTGGTAAGTTTTTATTTCAAAGTATGACAAGTAGTCTTGACCTCTTCTCTTTGTAATATAGATCCTTTGGTAAAGTAATCAACTTCTCCCCCCCCCAAAAAAAAAAAATCAGGGCTATATAAATGAAAGCCATAATGTGTTAATTTTCCTTGGGAATTACTGGTGGTATTATTATTATTATTATTATCATTATTATTCATAAGATGTAACTATTAACCAACAGTGCTATCTTGATACATAAATTATGAGTTAATACTTACTTGGACAAAGTCATATAGAGATATGTACTGATATCAGGAAAGAGGAAGTGGCAGGCTTGTTCAGTCCATCTTTTCCCATAGCTGATTAGTGAGATGTCTCATGGAATCTTCACTTTCACTCTGTGATGAAATGGGAATTTCAGAAATCTCACCATTTTACCCTGGGGAGTAAAGTCAGCTAGTACATCTATGCTTCAAAACTCGCGTATCTTTAAAGTTGACCTGAGGACCCAGCTATACCACTTTTGGGCATATACCCAGAAGACGCTTCAACATGTAATAAGGACACATGCTCCACTGTGTTCATAGCAGCCATATTTATAATAGCCAGAAGGTGGAGACAACCCAGATGTCCCTCAACAGAGGAATGGATACAGAAAATATGGTACATTTTACACAATGGAATACTACTCAGCTATTAAAAACAATGACTTCATGACATTCTTAGGCAAATGGATGGAACTTGAAAATATCATCCTGAGTGAGGTAACTCAGTCACAAAAGAATGAACTCACTAATAAGGGGATATTAGCCCAAAAGTTCGGAATACCCAAGATTCAATTCACAGACCATATGAAGCCTAAGAAGACGGAAGACCAAAATGTGGATGCTTCAGTGTTTCTTAGAAGGGTGAACAGAATACCCACAGGAGGAAATATTGAGACAAAGTGTCAAGCAGAGACTCAAGGAAAGGCCATCCAGAGACTGCCCCACCTGGGGATACATCCCATATATAGCCACCAAACCCGGACATTCTTGTGGATGCTGGGAAGTGTTTGCTGATGGAAGCATGATAAGCTGTTTCCCAAGAGGCTCAGGCAGAGCCTGAGAAATATCAGAGGCGGATGCTCGCAGCCAACAGTTGGACTGAGCGTGGGGTCCCGGATGGAGGAATTGGAGAAGGGACTGAAGGAGCTGAGGGGGCTTGCAGCCCCATGGAGGGAGCAACAGTGTCAACTGGCCAGACTCCCTGGAGCTCCAGGGGACTGGACCACCAACCACAGAATACACATGGAGGGACCTATGTATGGTGCTGGCCACATATGTGGCAGAGGAGGGCCTTGTTGGCCATCAGTGGGAGGAGAGGCCCTTGGGCCTGAGGGTGTTAGATGCCCCAGTGTAGGGGAATGCTAGGGAGGGAAGACAAGAGTGGGTGGGTGGGTGGGGGAGCACCCTCATAGAGGCAGGGGGAGAGGGGATGAGATAGGGGGTTTCCAAAGGGGAAAACATTTGAAATGTATATAAAGTAAATATCTAAAAGTAAAAATAAAAAAAAACTAACTTCTACAAAAGGTCCAGGTTTTATAGATGAGCATAATTCTTTATAAATTGAAGTAGAAAATATGCCTTGGGATAGTTCTGCTACTGACGCAGAATCACTAAGTTAGTATTATAATCTAGTGTTTTGAGACATGCTAAGCCACACCCAAGCATAACTATATCTTTATTACTTCTTAAACAAATTTATTTAAAATCTGTTAAAAGAAATCAGGAGTGCTTATGATTCAGCATGTCTGTGAGGTTCTAGAAAGCTCTTGCATATGTCCACAAATATATGTACACAGAGCTATTCTTTGAAAAATTATTTCCAATAGCAAAAATTGAAACAGCATCAAGTCTGGCAGCAGGAAAATAAAAAAGTATGATATAGTCAAACAGCAAAATACTGTACAACAGTTAAAATGAACTAGAGCTGTATATGTCAGGCAGGCATGATGAGAAGTAAGCAAGCGCCGAGTATTAACACAGACTACAAAATAGTGCATCTTGTGCTGTTCCCCTGCACTGTGAAATATGACTATATATTTAGAAAAGAGAAACGCTCACCTCTGAGAGTACAAGAGAAAAAGTTCCTATCTGTAATACGTTTCTCTTTTTTAGATATCAGAACAATTGTGGTAAAATATTAAAATCTTTTAGAATTGTATAATGGAAACACTGACTTTAATTTTTTTCTAATGTCCTCATATCTAGTATTTATACTTATTAATATCTTGAGTTTTTAGTTCTTCCTCCAAAACAAAATGTTAAAGGATTTGAGATTTTTAGTCTTTTATAAACATATTATCAGCGTAGTTTCCTTTCTGTACTCATTGTCTTGTGTCCTGTTTAAAAACCTGTAATATTCTTCAATAAATATATTTGCATTCTCTCTCTCTCTCTCTCTCTCTCTTTCTCTCTCTCTCTCTCTCTCTCTCTCTCTCTGTGTGTGTGTGTGTGTGTGTGTGTGTGTGTGTGTGTGTGTTGCCTACATGTATGTGTATGTGCTGCTAGTGTGCCTAGTGCTTGTGGAGGCCAGAGGAGGGCATCGGATCCCTGGAACTGGAGTTATAGATGGTTGTGAACTGCCATGTGGATGCTGGGAATTAAAGCTGGGTCCTTTGAGAGCAGCTAGTGTTCTTAGCCATCTCTTCAGCCCCAGAGTTCTTCAGTAAATATTTTAAGTAGAAGTCATGTATTTTAAGTAGAAGCCTGTCTTTCTGATAGATGTGCAAGGTGAAGGAGTCATTTAGACCTTAGACTATTACTAATAGTTTGTGCAGCAAGGCTCAAGGGGTAAAGAAAGGAGCCCGTTGTTAAGCCTTACTGCCTGAGTTCACCCCCAGGGTCCGTCTGGTGGAAGGAGAAAACCAGTTCACAACCGTTCTCTTCTGTCTTCCACATGACACCCCACCCATACACACACATACATGCACATACAAAATGGATACATTTTTAAATGTAATTTTTTAAAAATAAAAAACAAAAAGAACTTGTGGCCTAGTGCCCACATATGCTCAGTTTATCTTGGGTGACAGTCTAGTTGGAAAAAGTCAGGAATCTACTTAATTGGTTTGTAAATTTTGTTTTAGAGATTTGTGTTTAATGTTTTTTATTATTTTTATTTTCTTATTACAGCGCAGCTTATGATGCCATTCTTGAAAGAAATGTTGCAATCAAGAAGCTCAGCCGGCCATTTCAGAATCAGACCCATGCTAAGCGAGCCTACCGAGAACTAGTTCTTATGAAGTGTGTTAATCACAAAAATGTAAGTGGATAGTTCACGTTTCTGAGGTATAGATGAAATCAAGATTTATTCATAAATACATGCCTGTCAAAGGCTTTTTAAAAAATATTAGGGGTTTTAAATTGCTTCTCTAGATTGAAACATTATTTAAAATCCTCCCACTCCCACATCCCCCCCAACCCCCATTATTAAGTAGTGGCAAAAGAAAAATGATGTCTGAAATTAAGATTAGATAATTTCCTAGCATTTATTTAATTTGTAGAAGGCGTCTTAAGGAGATAGTGTTTGAAAAGTATTTTACTCAGAATTGAGCTCATCTTACATCTTTTTATAAGACATAAAGGTGACATTTCAAAAACCTATACAGAGATGAAATCATGCCTATTTTATTTAGATATCAGGATTTAATGGGACACAAAATTCAAACTATCTCTCTGCACCTGATTCTGACTTCTTTTAAGTGATATCAGTATTTACTTTTACTCAGATAACCACTGATAATAATAATTGAAGAAAAACTTTGGAAATGTTTACAGAGAACTAGGAAAACATTTCTAACATGAAGATAAAAACTTTTATTCATTTTGAAAATAAAGTTAATGTTGTAAGTTTGCATTAAATATACTGATATGTTTGGAATTATTTTTATTATTTTTAATGTAAGTACACTGTACACTGTAGCTCTCTTCAGACACGCCAGAAGAGGGCATCAGATCCCATTACGGATGGTTGTGATCCCATTACAGTTGTGGTTGCTGGGAATTGAACTCAGGACCTCTGGAAGAGCAGTCAGTGCTCTTAACTGCTGAGCCCTCTCTCCAGCCCCTTAGGATATCTTAATGCAGTAGTTCTTGCAAAGTGGGAGGGTATAAACTGGGGGAGAGTTGCATAGAGGACAGTTTGTGAAGCACTAAACTAAAAGCGCTGGCCAGAGACATTGTCCAAAAGAGTTTATAAAATACAATGAGTTCTGTACTTCTGGTGTAGAAAGTACAGCTCATCACATTTTGAGAGCTAGCCACCTTTAGACCCTTTTGTATGTTAGAGTTACAGATGCATCACCATTGGGAAATATAGAGATGGTAAGGATCAGGCTTATTATTTGGGAAGTTTATGATGTTTTGATAGTAGTGAAATATGCTGAATTAAATGCCACAAAGCAATAATAATTTAGCTGTCAGATAAAGGTAGAGGGCATACAGTAAATGCTGAGATCTCAAGAGGTAGGTTTTTGTGAGCTTCAACACACTGGGAAGGCTTAATGGGGGCAGAACAGTAGAAGAAACTGACTCTTAAGGTTTGGGTGAAAGTTTTTTGGAAAAAGGGCTGACAGAGGGTGAGTGTTCATCATCAAGGAAGAAGTGGTGGTCTTTCTTGTTGCAGGTGGGAGCCAGACGTGGTGCTTGTCAGAGTTCTGCTTGGGCTTCTCCTTGCTAGAGCTGTTCATGCCCCTTCTGGTCTGCACATAGGTTTGGTTTTTTGTTTTTTTTTTTTTTTTAGAGCTGTGGAAGTGTTGTCTCAGTTGGTTTTGTTTTTTGTTTTTGTTTGTTTGTTTGTTTCAATTCTCCACTCTGGGTGGCAGCAAAGGTCTTCTATTTGCTAACTAGAGAATGTGGGAACTATGTACATATGCTTAGCCATCTAAAGTGGTCCAGACTGGATGCTCAGCGTACTTTGTTTATTGAATGAGTATAAAAAAAATTAATATAGTGAAAACCACAAATGAGAGCACCACTCTGCTACCCCTGGTGTATAATGGGTATTTTGTAATGTTTTATCTTTTTAGAGTTTGATGTTCTGGACAGATCATCTTGAAATGATGTTTCTCTGCTCTTTTCAAGGTTTTTGTAATTTTTAGTTTCTCTTTCACCAGGTCACTCTGATGAAACACTTAGCACACAAAAATGCTGCATGTCTGATGGATTCCTCTAATAGCTGTTGAGGCTTGTCTCTTTATTTCAGATATTAAACCATTTGACTCATTGTCAAAGGACTGATAGCAAGTCTCATTGCATCCTGTTTGTTTGATAAAATTAAGGATAGTACTTTTTTTGTTCACCTTCAGATATCAAAGGTGAAGTGCAGCTATCCTCAGAGTTTTAGGCAGCTCCCCACCCCCACACACTGCCACACGCACACATGCGCTCTGGCATAATATCTTCATTTCAACTTTACATTTACTGGTTTCACTTGCCAGAATTGCTAACATTGTCTTCGTAATAGCTAGAACTGTTAAGCATATTGTAGAAATTGCCATGATTAACTATCAGAATTATCCAGCTTCTCCTAATTCTTCATGTTTATATGCATGTTATTAGAGGCATTTTACCTTTTTGAAACCTTTATTTTCTATATCTAGTTGTATTATTCCTCTGTTGCTATTATTCTTTGTTGTTGCTTTGTCCTTAGAGGAAAATAGTGTTTTTAGTAAGTTTTTACTTGGTTGTAGTAATTACTAGTTTTTTGATATCTATTTGTAACCATCTACTAATCATTCCTTGACTTTTGCTTGACTGTCGATTCTAACTAAGATAATTTCTTGGTTCTTTTTTTATTACAAAATAGGACAGCTGTGTTTGCATTTGCCTTACAAAAGCTCAGTAAGATACGGTTCAAATACTATTCAGTTCATCAACTTAGAGTATATAGTTGGATATGTTCACTAAGATATGTAATGAGAAAGAAACCCTGTGTCCTTTGCTGTCTTCCTACTTCCCACACCCAACAGCTCTAAGCATCTGTTAACCCCAGCTTTGTTTCCATATGTCTTTAACCTTTAATATCTCTCGTGTACTGTTAGTTTTCTCAAATATTAATAAAAATAATTTTACTACTTGTCTAGGTCCCCATATATATACTTTATCTGGTTAAGAGACTCAAATTTATTTACAGTAGTCCCCCTAACTTAAATAATTCATTTTCCCCTTTCTGGCTTAATGTTTTTCTGAATATTTACTGACAGACGTCTTCTATAAGCAGAGCTCAATGCATACATGAATGGCATCCATTCTGTCCTCATGAGAAATGTCTAGAAAAACATTCCCTTTCCTAAATTACGGGCAGACATTAAGTGTGTTGTTGCATACTGGCCTAGGAAGGCAGATGAGCTAGTCCTTTCTAACAAGGACCCTCTGGTCTGTGATGAAATGTTCTGGAAATGAGATTCTGTTACAGTGTGCTGAATGTCTTTTCTATGACATGAACAGTAACTGAGGGCCAAGGATGTTAGACTTTACAAAGGAGATCCATCTTTAATAATTAAGCTCAGTAAATAAATTCAAACATAGGAAATAAAACATTGAAAGGGTTTTTTAAAAACAACATGCTTGAAACTAATTGGTATGGCCCAAGTGACAAGTTTTAATATTTAGCAAAAGGAAGGATGAATTAGTGCTGTACTCTGGGGACTTCAGGTGGACTGCTGGGGAGGTTTACTAGCTTTAAATTTTGTGGGTGGTAAGTAATCGAATCAGGTCTGTCTTTATAATACTATATAGTACTCCCATATTATAGGTAGTAAAATGGTATCTGGATTTGCTGAAAACTATTGTTAGAGACTCTGCTTGTACTAGTCTGTTCAGGCTACTACCACAAAATACAGTAGACTATGTGGATTAAAAAACAAAAGAATTATGTCTTAAAATTCTAGAGGCTAGGAAGTCCTGAATAAGGTGCTGGCTGAGTTGGTTCCTGCTGATTATTCTCTTCCTGACTTGCAAACAAACAGTTCTTGCTTTGTCTTCCATGGTACATAGACATGGAGAAAGAGATCTTTTTGTTATTTTTACAAGACCACTTTACCATTAGGAGGGCCTTGACCTTATGACCTAATTAACTCTAAAGTGCCCAGTTGTAGATGCTATTTCATTAGAGTCTATGCCTTCAACATGAATTTGCTGAAGGGCAGATAAGGATGATGAGCCTGTCACTCTAGTATTAAAAGTAATTAAATGAACAGTCCAGATGTGATTTTTAGAATCCTTGGCCTGTATGTACACAGAAGGAATGGGAAAACAAGGTTGACATACTGACTGATGATTGAATGAACAATTTTCTTTGAAATAGTTTATGGTATTAATACTGGAAAGGGAGTCAGAAATCACGCTGAGCCTTCTATTATAAAAGGGAGGGTGCTCTGAGAAGGGACTCAGCAATGAATCTCTGAAACTGAGAAGCCAAGTAAAGCTTCTAATTCATATTTGAGAATGATGTACAGATAAATTCTTGAAGAAAAAGATAATATGTAAGAATAATATAGACAAAAAACAAAAAGCTTAAGGACAGCAGTGAGACATACAATATTTTCATAGATGAAATAGTGTATTTGACTGATAATAAAGAAAATGACAAAAATGAGGCTGGAGCCCTGACTCGGCCATTCAGAGAACTTGCTGTTCCTACAGAGACCCTGAGTTTGATTCCGTACACCCACACGGTGGCTTGCAACTGTCCTTTGTCATCTAGCACCCATTTCTCGTCTCCACCACAAACATAAACAGTGCACATATATACATTCAGACAAAACACTCGTACATACAAAATAGAAACAAACCTTCAAAACAAAACAAAAAGAAAATGGCACAATAAAGTGTTATGAAAATCAAGAGGAAGGAAAGGACTGGGATTCCATAGAACTACTGAGTTATATAAGAATTAGTAGAAGCTTAATATTTGTTGACAAATTATATAGTATTTATAATAAAATAAGAGCTTGATTGGAGTATTCATAAATAGAAAGTGGTATGTGATCCCTTCGGTTGACTTACTGGTTTTTAAGACTTTGGGGGCAGTTTCATAGCAAACTTGAGAGAAAGATAGAAGCTTGCACATATCCCTAGCACCCTCAAAATCAGTAACTACCACCTGGGTTGTACATTTGTCATAACTGATAAACCTGCATTAATGTATCACCTAAAGTCCATTGTTTGCATTAGATTACATACATTCTGCTCTTTTTTGTTTCCAGTGCTAGGAAATGTACCCAGAGTCTCTCTCTGCCTAGCAAGCATGACCACTGAACTGTACTCTCAGCCCTAAGGTTCACTTGGTTTAAGAGAACCTATGAGCTTGAACTAGAGTGATGTTTTTCTGTATTTCCACGTTTATGCTACTCATTTTTATTTATCCAAAAGATCTTCTGAGCCTCCTGATCATTTTTTTTTTTCTGTTCTCCCTAGCAATAAAATTTTAATAAATAAGTTTACTGTTGTTTTGGGTATAAAACTGGAATGATTTTAAACAGATAGTGAATTGTTGTAACATATGTATTTTCAGTTCCCAAATGAAGTATTAAGAAGTAGTTTCTAATGTTTTTATTTCTTTGCTTTGCCACAGATAATTGGCCTTTTGAATGTTTTCACACCACAGAAATCCCTAGAAGAATTTCAAGATGTGTAAGTGTGGTAATTAAAATGCTGTTAATACAAAGTTTTGCTAGTACCTATCTATAGATTGTTGCTATACACTTTAGCTGTCATCTTTTTCTACCCATGAAGTTACATAGTCATGGAGCTCATGGATGCAAATCTTTGCCAAGTGATTCAGATGGAGTTAGATCATGAAAGAATGTCCTACCTTCTCTATCAAATGCTGTGTGGAATCAAGCACCTTCACTCTGCTGGAATTATTCATCGGGTTAGTAGAAAAATATCACCATGTTCTTTTCTAAGGATTTTTTTTTTTTTAATTTTGTGTAAGTATTTTGCTTGCATGTATTTTAAGTGCACAACATGCATGCAGGGCCTGCAGAGGCCAGAAGAGGGCATCAGATCCACTGAGACAGGAGCTACAGACAATTGTGAGCTGCCACATGGGTACTGGGACCCACACCTCAGTCCCCTGCAAGGGCAGCAAGTGCCTGAGCTGTTGAGCCGTCTCTGCAGCACATCGTGATCTTTTCTTTTCAATCCCTGAAGCAAAGTTCACAAAACAAGTTCCTGTTTGAAGTATTGAGTAGCATTCAGTCCATGCATGGTGCTGTACAGTCACCACCTGGGTCACGTTCTAAAACTTGCATCACCCTTTCTCTAGTGAGAACTATAGCCCTTAAATTGTCACTCTTCGTTTTGTCCCTCTCCTCAGAGCCTGGTAATTCAGGACTATGGCTTTACCTGTCCTAGATATCTCATATAAATATAATAATATATGGCCTTTTGTGTCAGGCTCCTTTGACTTTGTGTAATGTTTTTTGGTGTCTATGCTGTATCATATATTAGTATCTCCTTTTATGAATGAATAATATTTCATATGTCATTTGCTACAGATAATTTATGTATTACTACCTGTCGGTTAAAAACTGTTTCACTATGAAAATTCATGTACAAGTATTAATCTTTGTTCTTTAGTCTTTCTGGGAAGGATTGCTGAATCATGTGATATTAATTTTTTGAAAAACCATCAAACTGTTTTTCAAGTTTTACATCCCAGAATCCATATATAATGGTCCAGTTTTTCTGCAGCATTGCCAGTATTTAGCACCTGTCCTTTTCACTTTAGTCATCATAATGGTATGCTATGGAGTGGTATTTTGTTGGAGCTTTGATAAACATCTTCCTAATGGCTAATAATGGTTGTCTTAATTACTTTTCTACTGCCATGACAAAACACCATGACCAAGGCAACATATAGAAGAGAGAGTTTACTGGGGGCTTACAGTTTCAAAGGGAGAGTCCATGACTGTCATGGTGGGGAGCATGGCAACAGGCAGGCAGGCATGGCGTGGCACTAGAGCGATAGCCAAGAGCTCTATATGCAGCAGCAACACAGGAGAGCTAACTCGAGTGATGTGAGCTTTTGAAACCTCAAAGCCCACTTCCTGCTATACACCTCCTAACCCTTCCCAAATAGTTTCGCCAACTGGGAACACAGTATTCAAGCATATGAGCCTATTCTCATTCATGCTACCACAGTGGTCAAGGAGCTCTTCATTTGTTGGTTGGCCATTTCTATGTTATTGAAAAACATGTATTTTTAAGCCCTTGTTTCTAAATCAGTTGTTTGCCTCTTTGTTATATTTATAGATTTGTATGTATGTGTATATACACACACATATGCACACACACATATATATGTGTATATATTCCAGTTCTATATGTACAAAACCGTTACCAGGCATAATTTATAAATTTATAGATTGTTTTTCACTTTACCAATAATGTCTTAATTATGTAAATGGTTTTAATTTTCATGAAATATCAAATATTTGTTAATTTATGTGGTCTATGTGGTCTTGTGTCTTGCATAAGAATCTACTGCCAAATTGAGGTCATAAAAATTCAGCATTGCCTCTTTTTGTAAGTTTTTGAATTTGTTTTGTATATGGTCTAATGCAAAAACCTATTTTCATTCTCCCATGTTTAGAAATCCAGTTGTCCAAACTTTCAGATAATTGTATTGGTACCCTTTCAGAATCCAGCTGGTCAGAAATAATAGTTTTATTCCTGGACTGCCAGTTCTATATAATTAGACTTTATGTCTGTCCCTATATTAAAATATCATTTTTGCAAATTTTATTTTTAAGTGTGTGTGTGTGTGTGTGTGTGTGTGTGTGTGTGTGTGTGTGTGTGTTGCCATGTGGGTATGGGGCCCATGGAGTCCAGAGGTGATAGGATCCCCTAGAGCTGGATTTACAGGATTTAATAGCTGTCATTTGGATGGTAGAAGCCAAAACCAAGGCTTACCTGCTGAGCCGTCTCTCCAGCTATACCAGTTACACATGTAACTCTGTACTGCTTTGAAATGGGATACTGTGAATCCTGTGTCCATTTGTAGAAAGTTTGTTTTGTTTTGTTTTGTTTTTCTCTGTGTAGCCCTGGCTGTCCTGGAACTCACTCTGTAGACCAGGCTGGCCTCGAACTCAGAAATCCACCTGCTTTTGCCTCCCAAGTGCTGGGATTAAAGGCGTGTGCCACCACTGCCCAGCCATTTGTAATAGTTTTAAAACCACTTTAAGTGCATATGAATTTGGAGATTAGCTTTTTCACATCTGCAGAAAAAAAAAAGCCAATGGACTTTGGACAATGATTTCATTAAATCTAAAGAATGAGTTGGTTGGTGGTTTTATCACTTCCTGCATGACTCTAGCTTGTTTTTCTTGAGGGCTTTGTAAGCATAAGATCTTTCCATTTCCTAAGTTGTGTTAGTCTGTAGTACTGTAAGTTGGGCAGCTGGAACAGCAGGAATTATTTTCTCACAGTTATCAATATCCAAAACTTTGTGGGTTTGGTGAGGTCCATAAGCACTCTTGTAGCTTCACATGGTTTTTCCTTTGTCATAAAGTATGTCACTGTGTTCTTTCTGACCTCTGCTTTTGTGTTCATAAACACCGATTTTTATTTATTTTTTAAGATCATGTCATCTGCACCACAGTTTTACTTATATTCTATTTAGGCACTTTCCCCATCCCAGCTGCCCTGGCTAGAACTTAGAGTGTTGGAGAACAATAGTGAGAACAGGCCTCTTTGTCTTACTTGTCACAGTAAGGAAAGCTTTCCATCTTTTACCATTGTGTTAGTCTGTTTCCCACTGTTACAACAAATACCTAAAGCAAGATCCATGCAGGCTCAAGGGCTCTGGAACTACCCTGCATTTAGACCGTCTACTTACAAATTGCCAATGCTACCATGTTCCTAACTGAATGCTTAGAGTCAGAATCAGCCAAAGAAAGAAGCTATAGGGAAGTCTGACTCCAACATAGAGTTTGTAGTTGTTTTGTTGGCTACAGAGTATGACAATACAGTGTCACTAGCAAGGGAAACTCACACAGACTCATCCAGGTATTTTATTTGGTCATAATAACATACCATTTTCCTTAGTCGACAGGAATCATTCTCTGATTCATACTAATACATGGAATCTCCATTTCCTCCAAAGGTTGGAACTGTTGCGAGCCAAAGCCCTTATCATAAATTATGTTGTTAGGCTATCACGGTCAAAACTTCCACAGTAACAGGACAGTTCTGTCAGGTAGGATATTCCAGGTGTTCCCATCACCTGTAGTTTAGGGCAAAGGCCAGACCTCTTTCTATAGAAGATTAATTCTCCATTTATCTTCTATTCCTTATTTACTTATTTTTGTCATTAAAGAGCTTTTATGCACCAATTTAAGTTACCCGTACGTTGTTTCCCTTAACTATATTGTACTGCATTGGTAGATTTTTGTATTTTGGAGTTCTCTTTATTTCTGGGATAGATCCCATTTGGACATGGTATATATCATCTTTCCAGTATACTTTGGAATTGATTTGCTAGTATTTCTGTTGAAGTTTTTTACCCCTGGATTCATTAATGATTTAGTTTGTAGTTTTCTTGTAAAGATGGTTTTAATCATATTTTGGTATCAAGATTTTACTAGTCTCCGTGAAAGTTAAGATGCATTCCTTCCTTTCCTGTTGCTTAACTGCTTTTACTCATTTTAGAAGATGTTAGGAAAAATAAAATATGGCTGAAGAAATGTTCTTAATGCAATAAAGCTGAGCTAGCAGTAGATATGCTGAGGGGTCTGTTGGTGCGATGACCCGTATCTTAGGCTGGACAGTGTGCGGAACTCGGGCGGAGCTGTATGTGTAAGAGTTCTATTAGGATGAGTATCTATAAGAAAGTAAAAATGGACAAAGGGAGAAATTACATTGGCTACATTTATTTCAAAAGCCTCAGCTGGTGGCTCTCATTTAACCTCTGCACTGAAAATAGGTTCTTCCTGGAGGAGTTTCCTACAGGCCACCAGCAGCCATCCCTCCTGGGCAACGGAAGAGTAATTATCTTTGAGCCAAGGGTCTGAACAGATATCACAGAGCCTATTGAAGCCACTCCTTGGATCACTCTTCCCATTGTTTTAGGGTACTAAATTCTGGCTATTCCTGTTAGATATTTTCTTGCTGTCTTTTTCTGAAGCAACTACCAAAATGTTTTGACATAACTGTAGCTGTTGGATTTGCATTTAGTCCTCAGCACCTCCATTCTCAGTTCACCTTAACTGCGCCATTCTGTGATTACTCACTTGGCTTAAGAAACAACCTAAACTTGTATTCCTTGCAGGCATTGCAGTTAAATGTCCCTGTAGACACGTAGAAACCCTGCTGAGAGAGAACTTCCCTCTAACCAGTTCCCACTGAGTCAGCAGAAGAGAGCTGTATGGTAATACACTGGCTCACATGTTGACCTGGAAATGACGCACTTCACCCCTACTCAGTGCATCAGCAGAGCTACCCATAAAGACCTAGTTATAGAAGAGCAGGAAAATGTGAGGAGGGCAAACTCATGAATGTTAGTGAGTACCAGGCATGCCATAGCCTGTGGTTGTCTGACATACCGTGGTTCTGATCCACACCTCATTAATGTGGATGCGCATTAGTGTCTGCATCAGATTCAGACGTTGATCCTTTTGGGCCCAGAAACATAGGAACTGGAAGTTTCTTCTATAGAGAGTCAGGTGGGGCCAGGGTAGCCACAACGGTCTCACTGGAAAACTGAGAAATATAGATGTTGACTTATTAGTTGCACCTGTAATTCTGCTGGATGGACATTGTAAGTGTTCCTTCCTCTGGAGGTAGGAGTGTTCCCTCTTTAGGAGCTGAATCTGATTTCTGCACAGTGCAACCTGCCCACTTGTTGTCCACATTACTTGGCTGCTCCCTGGGGAGGTCTTCATTTCCCCTTAAATAGATCTCAAGTGAGTATTGAAGGCTGTGTACTGAAGGGCTGCTCAGCTTTCTTGACCTGCTTCCTACCCATGAAAGACAGGAGCACAAATGTGTTCTATTGTTGACGTTTTGGACAGAGTTTCTTTCTTGCTGTCCTGTCCATGTAAGTTGCTTAGTAGCTTTCTTGACAACAGACTTGAGTTTTGTTTTTCATGGTTCAGTTTATTGTATCAGTAATCTTTGTAGCTTTTGATTGTATGTCTTTTTAAAGCATATTTGTTAGCTGGCAGTCTATGTATTTATTCTTGGACTTACTTGAGGCTCCCTTGAGTCTACCTTCAAGCTTCTAGGCTTCCAAGATGTCCTTGATTTCTTCCAAGCTATCCATGACTTGAAATAGCACAGTGTTTACTCAGGGTCTGCAGTGTTGGCCCATGCAACATTACTCCAGACCTCGGGTCAGATTCAGGGTTACTTCCAGGGACATCCTTTTCCCATGGTATGAGGTAGAAGAGTAGAAACTATGCTAACTCGAGCAGGTTCAGAATTTTTCAGATCTGGTGAGCATCACATTATTTTGAGTTCCATTAACTGAAACAAGTCATAAGGACCGGCATGTAAAAGGATGGTGTGTGGTCCAGGGATAAGCTAATGTCTGTTGCCTTTTTCTGGGTTCTAGCAGCATTTAGCTTGTCCTTAATGATGACACTGTTACCTTTTATTTCTACTTTGAAGTAGCCAGTTATTTCTAATGCAGACAGTAACCACCAGCAGACAACATTTTGCTTTCTAACCTCTTATAGAGCAAGGGTTAAGGAACTTTATGTAAAGACCTTATTCTGACTGTTTTTTGTTTGTGGACATGGCCTCTATCACAGCTACTGACCAGATTCTGCCCTTCTATCACAAAAGCAACTGTAGATAACATGGGGTGAAAATGACTATGGTTAAGTTTGTATAAAACTTCCTTTGCAAAAGCAATCAGTTGGAGTCCTGTGCAGATGACATAAAATATTTTGCCTCTGCATAATTTGGATCTCTTTCCATTTTGATGCCTCTGTCAGTGCTGTTCAATCACCAAACTCATGGTCCTGTGTCTTGCATAGGTTGTCTCATCTGAAATGCTTGGGGCCAGAGTGTTTCAGAGTATGAAATATTTTAGATTTTAGATATTTGCATAGACTTTACTAGTGAGCATCACTAATCTGAATATCAGAAACCCAAAATCAAAGAACTGTCATGATGGCTCCTGTATTCTTGGACTGATTTGAAGTTACCTTTAAGTTTTTCTTAGCATAGATATCAAAGTAGATATCAACAACCTTTTGAGTATTGCCAGTTATACTAAAATAAATACTAAATTTGGGCCTTTCAGATTTCAGATTAGGGATAATAGTAACTCCCTGGTCCTGGGTCAATTTCAGCCAGAATATGCTAGGCTTGGCTACAATAACAAATATCAAACTCTTGGGTTTTTTGTTTTTCAAAGCAGGGTTTCTCTGTGTGTTCCTGACTGTCCTGGAACTCTCTGTAGACCAGGCTGACTTGAACTCAGAGATCCAGTACTTTCTGAATACTGGGATCAAAGGTGTGTGCCACCACTGCAAAAGCAGATACTAAACTCTTAGTAGTCAAAAGACTAAGGTTTATTTTTCACATTATGTATGTAGGCAGATCATGGTAGGGGTGGGCACTTGACTTTATAGAGATGCCCACTATCTACAGTGTTACTAATAACCAGAGCAAGGGAAAGATCTGCAGGAGGTCATGTTCTGACCTTTTTCCACTTTGTTCCCACTCTACCTACTAGGTCTACTTTTGCCATCTTGCCTGACTGGAGAGAGAGGCTTGGTCCAGTGGGGTGGGGGGTAGAATGTTGAGTTATTTCTACTCTGTCTGTCTGCTCAAATAAATGTAAACTCCAAGTCACTCTTCCTATAAGTAGTTATGACATATGTAGAAAGATAAACATTGATACAGAAAAAATGAACTTTAGTTAATATTCGTAGAGATAAATACTCTTGGCAGTTTATTTCCATACACAGTTTCTTTTAAACTAGAAGTGTTTAATTTCAAAAGTCCTTAGTGCCTGTTTTCTAAGCCTGTCCATGATGCCTTGTGAGAGTAAGTTAGAAACAGCATATAAGCATTCTTGCATGTAGACATTTAAAAGGGGATTTTCGTCTTGAGGGTCTTAGCTTTGATGTTAATCTGTACGTGTGAGATAGTTTGACTGCTGTGGAGATGAGTGTTCATCAAAGCTAAAAGGCACGAGCATGATGAGTGTGAAGGCCTGGGCATTTATATAAGCCATTGCCTTCATTTTAATAGGAATCACACACATTTCCTTCTGCCTGGAGCCAAAGAGAGCTTTTCACAAAGACATTCTTACTATCAGCAGAAAGTAATTTTATGGACTGGTGGGTAGCACCTCACACTAGTGTCTGCTACATGAGAACAGAAGTTTATAAGCTAATGTTTGTGATATATGTGGGAAGTCACAAATGGACAGGCTTATAATCAGCTTTTGGTACTTTAGAACTGAGTTTCTATTGTACTGAGACTGATTCCAAGCTTCCCTCCCCACAGGAGTGAACATGTATAGCCATACATCAGTGTTCAAATAACATATACCTGGGTCGTGTCAAAATTGTGCAAATATTATCAGAATGTTCCAGGGTGGTTTTAGAGCAAAATAAAGTTTATTGTGACTTTAGAATGAGGTTTTTTGTTTGTTTGTTTGTTTGTTTGTTTGTTTGTTTTTTTTAATGTATGTGAGTACACTGTAGCTGTCCTCAGACACACCAGAAAAGGGCATCAGGTCCCATTACAGATGGTTGTGAGCCACCATGTGGTTGCTGGGAATTGAACTCAGGACCTCTGGAAGAGCAGTCTGCTTTTAACCACTGAGCCATCTCTCTAGTCCTAACATGAGATATTTTCTTAGTGCTATTAATTTAGTATGTAAAGTAATGTAAATACTAATTTATGACTCTTACCATGGTAGTGCTTTTATTGTTTTTGATTGGTATTTTGAGATGGGGTCTTGCTGTGTGTCATAACTTGCTTTCTATTGCTGTGGCAAAAAACACTGACCAGAAGCAACCTGAGGAAGAAAGGGCTTATTTCATCTTACATTTCCATCTCTGAGGAAAGTCAGGCAGGAACCTGGATTAGAAACAGAAGCTGATGCCTTGGAGGAGTGCTCTTTACTGGCTTGCTCCTCTGGTGATCTTGGCCTGTTTTCTTAGACAACCAGGACCACCTGCCCAGGGATGGCACCATCTATGGCTTGGATCATCCCACATCAATTACTAGTTAAGAAAATAACCCACAGAGTTGTCTGCAGGCCGTTCTGGTAGAAGACGTTTCTCAGTTGTTGTTCCCTCTTCCTGCATGACTCTAGCTTGTGTCAACAAAAAACTAAACAGTGCACTGTGTCTATGAACTTTCAGCCTTTCTGCTTTGTCCTCTAGTACAGAATTTGAAAAGATGGGCCACTATGCCTACCACAGAGTTCTTAAATGAGGTTTAAGATTCCTTTCCTAATCTCCTGTTCTATTTATCCAAGAATTTCTGGAAATACTTGTATTTTGGTTTGATTTGGTTTGGTTTTCTGAGACAGGGTTTCTCTGTGTAACACCTTGGCTATCCTGGAACCTGCTTTGTAGACCAGGCTGTCCTCAAACTCACAGAGATAAAACAAAATAGGAAATAAAATTGTAATAAGTTTTTACTTTTAAGTAAATAAACATTAATGATGTCTGTACTGGGTTTGTTTATGTAAATGAAATGTTCTTAAATCTGACTCGTTGGGTTTGCCTATTGGCAGGAACCTCCGCAGTGGTACTGCAGTGAAAAGAGTGAACAGTTAACAAATTGTTTGACAGATTATGTAACTCAGTTGAGCAGTGCAAATCTTTGTATCTGTCTTAGCAATCATTTTAATGTTTATTTCTTGAAGGACTTAAAGCCTAGTAATATAGTAGTCAAATCAGACTGCACTTTGAAGATTCTTGACTTTGGACTGGCGAGGACAGCAGGAACGAGTTTTATGATGACGCCTTACGTGGTGACTCGCTACTACAGAGCCCCAGAGGTCATTCTCGGCATGGGCTACAAGGAGAACGGTCAGCATACACTTTCACTTTGAAATATTCTTCTGATTTTATCAGTTTTTATAGACTTAAATTGAAATGCATGCAGTTAAGCATGCGTTACTATTTCAAATGTCTATCCAGGGTTTGAACACTTTGCCATGAATGTTTGGGAAGGCATGGGGATCTTCCCTTACATGTGAGTACCTAGAAGAATCCTAAAACTAGGGTTTATGCCCTCTGCTTGTCTGCAATTCAAACATGACTATAGACTTCTTAATAATTTAATCTTCGTAGTAATTCTAGTGTATATTAGTCACATTTACTCACATCTCCAGCACCTTTGTAAGTGTTAACAGTAGCTCTCCCAAGCTGGACGTGTGGCACACACCTTTAGTCCCAGCACTCAGAAGGCAGAGGCAAGCCAAGGCTTCTTGGTAGCTGTGCTGTTCTTTTTCTGTCCATTTGTTCCTTTATGGGTAGAGGTGGATGTAAGTGTAAAATGGTGTTGCCAAGAGAATAAGTTACTTTTAGTTTAGAGTAAACACAGCCTTTTCAGTTAAATAAGCCTGGGAAAACCAGTTTGGAATTTTCTGAATTAAAATTTAGGTTAATATTTTATTAAAATACAGATATTTTTCTGTTTTTAATATGCTGTTATTTCTGCTCATGCTTTTTAATTTAACTTAAAGAGAGAGTAAAATGCACAGTTGAATCTCAAAATAGTGCATCTTAGTTTTATAATTTTATGACCTCATATACATTTTAAATCTTATTTATACATTTTGTTTGGTTCTACTTTGTATATTACATGCAAAATCTCAGTTATAAAACGTATACTTTTTTTAAATTTATGCAATATCTGTGCATAGCTCTCACTTTAAAATTAGACATGTAATTAAAATGCCATCCTTCATATTTTCTTTTATGAATCAAAGCTTTTTGAAAAGTATTTTGTGTTTTAAATTATTCCATTATTTGAAATTAAAACCACCTTTTTTATTTGTGATGTTCTGCAGTTTTCTAGATGATGCAGTCATATTACGCTTCTTTGATTTTAACGATCTTTTGCTTTGCTTTTTCTTCTTTTGTGCTGCAAACATATAGTGGATTTATGGTCTGTGGGGTGCATTATGGGAGAAATGGTTTGCCACAAAATCCTCTTTCCAGGAAGGGACTGTATCCTTGTGCTGCTGCAGCAGATTAATTAGCTAGGTGATGAACTTCCTTCTCTTTGCTAATGAAAAGAAATATATGCTCCATTTGTACAGTACAGGTTTTAAAATAGATATAAAGTTTGTGGCTGTTATAGTTCAAAAACTGGTTGAGCTAAGTAGCTAAAGTGCTAGTAGGCTGCATTTGGCAGCAGGACATACAGTCTCTGCTGGTCGTCAGCACATTCACTGTCAGTCATTTTTATTTTATATTGCTTTTTATAATTTTAAGTGTATATGGTGTGTGTGTGTTTTTAGTGTTTATATATTTTTGTTTTTATTTTAACCAAAATCTTTATGTTAATGTCATTGCATTTTGTTTTCAGTTGACATTTGGTCAGTTGGGTGCATCATGGGAGAAATGATCAAAGGTGGTGTTTTGTTCCCAGGTACAGATCGTATCCTTATCTTTGGCCTAACCTGTAGTTTCTAAAGGTCAAAATGCATAGTACCGTGGCAGCCTGGTCAAGTAGAGTGTATTTGTCTCTTCCTGATACAAAGCATTGTTAAATTACTCCTTCGGAGTACCACCTCTTACCTGACATAGACTTTCTTCTCCTCATTTATTGTTTTATATGTTAATTTTGAAAAGGGCTCAAGTGTGGTTAATTCACAGGTCCTTGCCTGCTTAGAGTTGATTAACATAAAAAGTTACGGCTTTCACTAAAGTTCCTAACACTTGAGTAAGTCTTTAACTATTGTGAAGGTAGATGAATTTTGGAATTATCTGTTGCTACTCTGTTCATTTGGGGTTTTGTTTTTGGTTTTGGTTTTGGTTTGTTTGTTTGTTTGTTTTGGCTTTTTTGGTTTGGTTCCCCCATGTCTTTCTGTTACTGTTCTGTGTGTTATGTCTTGTTGTCTCATTACATTAACGTAGCATGCTGAGAATGTCAGCAAGTTTTCCTGTGTTGGTAAATAGGTTGGATTCATGCTTTTAATATTTATGTTCACAGTGATGTGTCGATCAGTGAGTAACACAGAATTGTTTTAGGTAGAATGAGAATATTCACCACGCTACAGTAAGAACACGTGGGACATTAGTCTTCAGAGGTTTGGAGTAGAAAGACTAGAAGGAGCAAGACCAGAGAGTCCTAGGCCACAGCACACTGAGATACTGGTATCATTTTCATTCATTTCAGAACTTTACAAGCGTTGCTAGCAGGCAACCCTGAGATTGGCTAAAGAAGATGCTACTGTTATCAAAGTTATCATTCTTGTCACAACTGGATATTTTCTGTTAGTGTAAAAAACTCAAAAAAGCAAAACAGACTAGAAATATTTCTTACTCTCTAGGAAATGCATTTACAGTTTTTAAGAGCTGGGAGACAGGCAGATTTTTAAATGTTAAAATTTTGTATAGTTTGCATTTCAATTTTTATGTAATGATAGTTTTTATAATTTTTATTTTCAATTTGCTTGTTTATGCCTCCATTTTATGGTAAAATTAGTGTTTATACACACCTACACACACAATAAATAAGAACAAAACAAAGTTTATTTACTGATGATTTTTATCTACTTATAATCATTGCTTTTTGTAAGGTGGTTTTGAGGTACAAAATATATAATGGCCACATTCAAGATTTTTAAATTTTCCATTTTCTTATATTTAGTAATGTATATGTGATTAAAGTGTTGACCATTTGGTACATGGAGTATTTTTCTTAGCTACTTGATAATAGATATTGATCAGTGGAATAAAGTTATTGAACAGCTCGGAACACCTTGTCCTGAATTCATGAAGAAACTACAACCAACAGTAAGGACTTATGTTGAAAACAGACCTAAATACGCTGGATATAGCTTTGAGAAGCTATTCCCTGATGTGCTTTTCCCAGCGGACTCAGAACATAACAAACTTAAAGGTAAGTTGTATAATTGTATGCACTAAACTCTGTTTTGGATATACATGTATGGGAAGAAAGTTTAGTCATTATTCTTAAAGGATCTAACTCAAAATTGTGTCTGCTAGTGGCACATAAAAAGTTTTTGTTCTTTTGTCTCCAATTTTTGTATTTTAGCTGGATATGGTGGCACTTGCCTTTAATCCTCATACTTGGGAGGCAGGGACAGGAAGATTTCTGAGTTGAGGGCCAGCCAGAGCTACATAATAAAGACCCTACCTCAAAAAAGGAAAAAAAATGTATTTTATAAATCATGTATGTGCCCTGGTTTCAGAGTAAAAATTATTCTTTGGGTGTGGTGGTTCCTGATGTGATCCTAGCACTTGGAAAGCTGTGTCTGATAGATTGTTAGGAGTTTGAGATAATCTTGGACTACCTAGTAAGTTCCAGACTAACCTAGGGTACATGGCATGACCTGGTCTTTAAAAAATAAAACAAAAACAAAAATTAGGGGCTAGAGAGATTGTTTCCTGTTCTTGTGGAGGACCTGAGTTCAATTCCTACCCTCCATGTGAAGCTGTTCACAAGAACTCACAAGTCCAGCTCCAGAATATCTGGTGCCCTCTCTAGCCTTCCTGGGCACCTGCACTCGTGTGCACACACATGCACCCACCCCTTCCCTCTACACACACATGCACTCATAATGGAAAATGCAACAAATCAGATGGGCAGTAGTGGTAAACACTTTTAATTTCAGCATTTGGGAGGCAGAGGCAGTTCAAGGCTAGCATAGTTACAGAGCGAGTTCCAGGATAGCCAAGGCTACACAGAGAAAACTCTCTCTCAAAAGAGAAAACAAACAAAAAACAAAATCTGCAATAAATCTTATTTAGTACTCATAAAAATAAATGACAAAAGCATCTTTTTTTTTTTTTTTTTTTTTTTTTTTTTTTTTTTTTTTTTTTTTTTTTTTTTTTTTTTTTTTTTTTTTTTTTTTTTTTTTTTTTTTTTTTTTTTGGTTTGGTTTGGTTTGGTTTGGTTTTTTGAGACAGGGTTTCTCTGTGTAGCCCTGGCTGTCCTGGAACTCATTCTGTAGACCAGGCTGGCCTTGAACTCAGAAATCCGCCTGTCTCTGCCTCCCAAGTGCTAGGATTAAAGGCATGCGCCACCACTGCCCGGCCAAAAGCATCTTTTTAAAAGCATAGGATTTGTTTTGTCTTGGTTTGGTTCAATTTATATAAACCAAGCTCGCCTGGAAATTGTGATCTTCCTGCCTCCGCATCCTCAGCTTAGCAATTACAAGCATACATACCACCATGCTTGGCAAAGATGAATTTTCTAAGATAAACATAACCTCAACGTCCTAATGTGAATGATTGAAGAATCTCATGAACTCTTGTATATTAATATCATTATTTTTGCAGCCAGTCAGGCAAGAGATTTGTTATCCAAAATGCTAGTAATAGATGCATCCAAAAGGATCTCCGTAGATGAAGCTCTCCAGCACCCGTACATCAACGTCTGGTATGATCCTTCAGAAGCAGAAGCCGTAAGTTATTTTCTTAATGTTTGAAGAACATACTCCAATCTTAGAGCTAGGGTTAAAATTAAGTTCAACGAGAACTTGCCATTTTAAATAAAAATCTACATGGATGGTATTCCCTAGGACTTCATAAAGATAACCTTAGGTTAATGAGCATCTATCCAAGGCGTCATCACAGTCCAGGAACCTCCTCCTGTTTCTCACTCTGTCAAACTCACAGTTGGTTAGAGGAGCCTAGGATGCCTGTGGGCGCAGCCTTAGATGGAAACAGCATTTTGTATTTAAAGCAGAGCAGAATTCTGAAATATAGGTAAAATGTGACAATTTTAAAACTTGGAATAAAAGAAAAAAGACAACTTATTACTTAGAAAGGAATCTTACAGAGCTACTCTTCAGAAAGTTAAAGTTAATGATGATTGATCAGCCTTTGTCTCACGATTCATTTTTGAAAGTCTCATGTCTAACTGATATTTCAAATAATTAATTGTATATCTATTCTTCCGGTAAGCTAACTCATTGACCTGTGTCTTTCAGCCACCACCAAAGATCCCTGACAAGCAGTTAGATGAAAGGGAGCACACGATAGAGGAGTGGAAAGGTAATGCTCACCGGGGTCTCCGGCACTCACTGAAGGGGCTTCTGGCTTTCTGCAGTGACTTCTTCATGTTATGGAAATTTATGTTGCTTTCTGTTTTCATAACTTATATTTTGTAATAAATTTTTGTTTGTCTTACAAAAGTAGACAGTAGTCAGTTTCCTTAATTTTGAAAATTTCCACCTCAGTTATAGGCACATTAGTGTTTTCTTCCTTGTTTAAACAACTGTGTTTTGGGTGTCCCATCTCTAAGATCACCAGCGGTTATATTCTCAGTGTACTATACACACCTGTTTGTTAATGAATCTATACATCTTGAAGATGACAGACCCTATTGTTCTACGCAGCTACTTTTGCACTTTAATAGCTGGCAAATGGTGAGCTCTAGGGAAGCTTGTGTCTCAGTCTGTGTCCAGCTCCCTTGTGAAGGTGGACCTTCATACAGTCTGACACTGTAGCCATGTGTTTATGTGCACATATTTGATATAATTGAGAGAGTAGTCCAAAAAGTAGACCAAATGTTAAATTTTAGTTACTTCCTGATTTTTTTATTAAAGAAATTGTAGTTTCTGCTTCTATCAGCATGACACAAGAATACTAATCCACCCCCACTCTAACCAGTAGAGTCAAATTTATTTTACTTAACTCGATAATCTCCAGTTCTATCTATTTTCTGGCAAGTGACATAATTTCATTTTACTTTATGGCTGGCTAAAACTAATTTGCATACATATGAATCACTTTTTTGTTGTTGCTATTGTTGTTTTTAGAGACAGGATCTCGAAAAGCTAGCTCTGTCTGGCCTGTTCCTCCAGAACTGCCTGCCTCCAGAGTGCTGGAATTAAAGACCTGTGCCACCACACCCCATATCACCACATTTTCTTCATGCATTTCTTTTTCTTTTTGTTGTTGATGGCCATCTATGCTAATAGTGTATATTGCTGCTGTGGATAGTACCTCACTAAAAATAGATGTGCAGATATCTCTGCTGTTGTCTGCCTTTGATGCCTTCAATGGAATTCTATTTATCTATCTATCTATCTATCTATCTATCTATCTATCTATCTATCTATCTATCTTTTGAGGAACCAGTAATTTCTATAGTGACTATTGTAATTTACATTTTTACTCTAATATATATGAAGGTTCCTTACCCCCCCCATCTTTGCCAGCATTTGTTACTATTGGCTTTCTTGATAGATAGTACCCATTTCAACTGATGTTGGATAGAATCTTGGTACTATTTTTGTGTGTCCCTGATGACATTTGAAATGTTGATTTTTTTTTTCATACATTTATTGTCCATTTGTATTTTTTTTTGATAATTTTCTGTTCAGTTGAAAAAGAAATTTCCTATCTATTGGTTGATTGGTTGAGTATGCAGATTTTTGATAATGCTTTTAATGTTGTAAGAATATTGAAATAAAAGTATATGTGTGGCCCAGATTAGCATCAAACTTGTGATCTTCCTGCCTCAGTCTTCCAAGAACTAGGAGTATAGGTATGTTCCATCTATGACGTCTCCAGCAAGGTATTCTTTATTAAAAAAAAACAAAAAACAAAACTTGAACTTCAAGCATTATATAAACATTTTAGAGTTCTTTACATTTTTTCACAGAATCACTTTTATGTAATTTTTCAAAGAGTGTATGACCCAAAGGTGATAGATAATGGTACCAAACAAGTCAGAATCACAAGCGAGGGCAGGGTATGGGGATACACTGCACCCTATGTCAAATCTGTCGCGCACCGATCTGCTGCTGCCCCTACACCGAGTAATACATAAGTCTTAGAAAGGGGTGTTGGTGCTAACACCTGCTGTAGGCTACATGGAAGGAGCTGAAGCTGCTGCTGCTGCTTTTCCTTCAGTAAAAATGCCCTTCTGTCCCATTCTAATTGTAAGGTCTGTTTTGGTTAGAAATCTTTCTAATTACAACCTTGTGGCTTAAGGACAGGACTCAGAAAGTAGAAGGAAGATAAGCACGGACCTCAGCCCTCACTTTGACAGAATTAGACAAGCCTGTGTAAGGCAAAGTGCTGTGTGGCTGATAGACAGCAGCTGCCCTTTAAGGAGCTGGGACAGTTACAGCAGAGAGCTTAACTTTCTGTCAACATAGTCTGTGGTTGAAGATTAGTGAATTGTTAACACCTGTGAGTCTGAAGCTGACACTTCAGATCCTCTGCCATTGCTACCATTGCAAGAACCATTGAGGCACCTAGCAGGTTCATAAGCTTTGACTTCATTTGTACATACCTGTGAGTCACTCTTCCTCTTCTTTTTCAGAACTGATATACAAGGAGGTAATGGATTTGGAGGAGCGAACTAAGAATGGAGTCATAAGAGGGCAGCCGTCTCCTTTAGGTTGGTTACAATATAAACCTGGTTGTGGTTGTGATTGTGCTTCACCTCTTGTGTTATCTTCGGGGATCTGCAGTTCCCTTGCTCACTCAGTTTGGTAGTTAAATTTGAAAGCAGTGGCAGACACACTGCTGTCTTGATACATTTGCTGTTGTCTCTGTTGTACTGATTTAAACCCAGTTTTCATTGGCACCGCAGGCATGTCTTTATAGAAGAAAAATCCCTTAGAGTTCATTATGCTTTGCTTTGAAAAGTCTTCAGTTGGAATAGATAAAAACTTCACCACAAAATTTGCTGAATTTGCTACATGTACCATTATGTTCTGACAGGTTTTTTGGTCCTTTAGTCACACTTGAATACAAGCTCCTGAGGACCCCTTGTTTCTCAGTGTTCTGCTCATCACTACACAGAAGGAAGGGGGATGATCCCAGATCCTGATGAGTGCTTCAGCAGAGTTCATACCTCTTTACTTTAAGCATCTTGGGGTCCTGAACGCTACACACAGTTTTTATTCTGTAAATGTATTTTTGAGAACTTATGTTTTTGTACTTCTAAATGACCCTTATTTAGTAAACTTGTGGCTTGGAAGTTACTACTTCTTGTTGAGATGCTTTAACATGTTCCTCCCTCTGAATGAGGCCTACCCCTTAAAAGGATTTCTGTCTCTCCATAAGGTATTCCTGTTTTTTGAGGTTTTTTGTTTTTTAAATGCATGAAATGCTTGTTGGAGCCTGCTTTTTAGCAGAGAAAAGCATTTTCTCTCTGTTTAGTATTTATATTTGTCTGGTATTTACTAGGATCAAAGTGTGCCTGAGTTTACCTTAACTAGGCTATTTCAGTTATCCTGGAGAGTCATACAATCTCTCGTAGACTGGCGCACTTGATTCAGGCCCTCCTGATCAAATGCTCTTCTTTTGTGTTGGCTTCTGCTTTGTAAGATGAACCAGGAGTATCACTTGAATATTGTGGTTTTTTGTGAGATTCTATCAAAAGTAATTTTCTATATTATTTTAGTTCTCAGACTTTTTATAGTTTCTTATATATTAGAGATCTTCTCTCCAACAAAATGCAATATAAACAGTTTTGTATGTGATCTCAACTCTTTTGGAACACACCCTGAGTCCCATTTATGGTTCTTGCTGTAGGGCCATTCTCCATGTTACTTGGATTTTAACTTCTTGTCTTAAACTAAAAATGCATTATGGAAAGAAAACAAGTAAGCTTTTCTAGATATTTTCATAATTCTCCCCTCATAGCTTGTGTGCACAAGAAAACATTCGTGTTAGTTTCAATACGATTCAGCAACCGTAAGCCCAGGAGAAGTATGTTGACACTGTAAGTAGGCAGCATAGTATAGGCAGCCCGGTCTGCAACTCTCTCTGCAACTGGTTTGCTGTTTTGTTTCTCATAGCACAGGTGCAGCAATGATCAATGGCTCTCAGCATCCATCGTCTTCGCCGTCTGTCAATGACATGTCTTCAATGTCCACAGATCCGACTTTGGCCTCGGATACAGACAGCAGTCTAGAAGCATCAGCTGGACCTCTGGGCTGCTGTAGATGACTACTTGGGCCTTGGGTGGGTGGGAGGGATGGGGAACTGGTTAGTCATTGATAGAACTGCTTTAAAAACAATTCAGTGGTCATATTTTTGAGTGATTTTTTCAGAAAATGTAGAATTCATTTTGTAGTAAAGTAGTTTATTTTTTTTAATTTCAAGTGTTGTAATTTAAAACTTAAGTTGTGTTTTTAAACAGCAACAAAACTATTGTATTTTTGCTGTAATTAACTGTATAATGTAAGCCTAATTATTTTATCATGGTTTAAATTTTGCATATTTGCTTTATCTTATGCTGCTGATTTTTTTACTGAATTTGTAAGATTTTTGTTTATCAAAGCAACTATTATGTGGTGACTTGCATATATCATGAATTATTTAAGATGTTTATAAGTTTTTTATTAGAATTTATTTCAGATGTTTGTTCATGATGCTATCCTTCAGGGTTATGTGCTTATCAATGAAATAACCCCAGAGGAGTAAGGGAGATAACCTGTAGCCAGTTGTATTCAGGAATAACTACTGTAAATGATGAACGTGTCAAGAAACCTCCAATATTTGCTACTTGCTAGTCCCAACTTAGTTAAAACAATTGGTAGGCAACCTTACCTAAATTTTAGCAAACACCCTGTTACCTAAATGGCAGAATAACTCAGAGCATGTCTTTAAAGATGCTGGGCATATCCTTCAACATTTTGAATCTCCCTACACCAACCCAACAGAAACTTAAATTGAGAAATGTGGTATATTCTGAACATTTGTGGCATGCTTAAAGCTTTTGATCACACGAAGTCAAGAGGATACTTCATGAATATACATTTCAATGGAGATCAACAGATGCTTCCCCTGTACTAGCTATGAACCTGCTTCTGTATACTGAGTTAATCTCCTCAGGCTGTAGGTCCTGGCATTGGCCAAGAGCCTAGACTTTCCCTTTTGTACAGTTTCTGGCCTCTGGATCTTTTCCCAGTTCCTGTTCCTTAGCTGGTCAGTCTGTTGAGCACCAGTTTATGGTGTTTCTGGCCATTTGATTCTACCTGTAGCATAATCCTGTTTTTACTAGCTGTCAGGAGGTTCCAACGCCTACTTAAACTTGAGTAGGTGACATTTAAATGAGCAATATACCGTTCATCTGAAAATAGTAGCACACAGCCATATGTAGGATGTCATTTTCTAAGGACTGTTTTTTCACAGTGAGCAGAGCAGGCATAGTGGTGGTTCTTTAATCTGAGTCTTTGATTTTTTTTATATCTGATTTCCAGTGTGGACGTTGAGTAGTGTAAGAATGGTGCTGCTCCTGACAAGTGTGTGTTTACATTTTATATCTGCAGAATCCTTTCTCTGTAACTGAATTTCTCCTAAGTAAAATGTCATCAAGGTCTCATTATTTCTGAAATGATGTCTGTAATGCCCAGGCACTTTTGGTATTATCTGGAACAAGAGGGATTTCATGTAATGAACTGGAAAATGCATACTTCATGAGCTGCAAGGTTATAGAAAGGAGCCCCTTGGAGTTCACAACCAACAGGAGTAAGAGCAGGCACAGCTTGGCAGATTTCTGAAAGGTTGCTTAGCAGGTTTTTTTGGGTTGGTTTTTTTTTGTTGTTGTTGTTGTTTTGGGGAGACTTGGTTTTTTTTTATATGTATTTAGTGTAAAATTACTTTCAAGTAAGGTATTTTAAGTCATTGTTAATGTGCAATACTTAAGATTAATATACATTACCTTTTTATATACTTTTAAATATAGCAAGCTAGCTTATGATTTCTAGCCTCTCACCTTTTAGTGATTCCTTTTCTATTTGTACAACATGGTGCATTAATTTTATTAGACAAGTATGAATTTGAGACTGTTATGCCTCTTGGGTTATAGAAATACAAGGTTGGAGTCAGGATTTTAGCAGAAATTAGAGCATGACTGTGTTCTTATTTTATACTAGTTTTGCAACTAACTGGTTTTGTTTTCCCTGTGATAAAATGTGTCACTATTGCACTTAACAGCTGACATGCTTTAGTTAGTTTTCTGTTTTGTGTTTGATTGCTGAGAAGCCATCTTTCTTGATTCAGATTATGGTTAAGTAAGGAATACCGGTTGTTCTGATTGTATCATTTGTTGTAATTGCCAGCTCCCACTTGCCAGCCATCATGTTTCAGTTGAATTAAAAGAAAACAAGCTCTCCATGCCTAATGTAAGCTGAAATACTTAACAAAATTACACCCTAAAAGCAAGGTCTGTTTGCTAAATGTGTGCCCCACACATTAAGATCCACTGTTTATACATCCACCCCACACACACACACTTTGTTTAAATCTGTTAACATAAATCCTACTGGTTCTTTCAGAGTCTTAAAGCATCTTAGGTATTTTTTAAAGAAATTACAAATAACATTTCTGTCTATCAGTACTTGTTAAACCACCCTATAATTTTACTTTTCAATTATATATACTTGTGATACTCATTGTCTTACTATCTAAAAGTTGTTTAGCTGAGAATTAGCATTCCACTTCATGATTTAGGAAAGAGAGCCTTATTCTTCCTACATGTCTTCCTGGTTACAGTTCTCGTACCCACTAATACATAGTGACCATCTGTAAGATGACCGACCATGTTGTTGGGATTGCTTTGTTATAAACAGAGCATCTCACTCTTTAGTGCTATTTGCTAAGCAGTTTTTACTGTGTCATGCCATGCTGCTGATCACCAATCTCAGAAGAGTGCACACCAGAAGCAAAGGCCCAGTGTGTTGACACCTGGCTGGTAAGAGAAGCAGTAGCCCCCACCAATACAG
Source organism: Uromys caudimaculatus (assembly GCA_028551405.1). Taxonomy (NCBI): domain Eukaryota; kingdom Metazoa; phylum Chordata; class Mammalia; order Rodentia; family Muridae; genus Uromys; species Uromys caudimaculatus. Next base: position 82,734,444 of record CM052708.1, on the reverse strand, counting down.
AGAAGCTAGCTTGTGGACAGAGCAGCAGCTTGCCTGTCAGCCTGTGTCCCTCAGGCCTGAGCTCATCTCACTTGGTTACCTAAGACTTGGAGGCAGAAAGGCACTGACAGCATAGGATGGGCAGTAGGCAAGGGAGGCTGTTTCCTGAGTTATAAATACAACTTGGTTTACATTATTGACCAGCTTCTGCCACACACATGAAGACAACCATCAGTGTTGCCTAAACGGTAGCGTGCACAGCATTTTGAGATTTAAAAAATAAAACAAAAAACAACATAGTATATTTTCAGAAATACTGCTGTAGTTTGTGAGTGTTGTTCATAGTCACTCATTAGTGTAGAGTGAATGCATGATGCCCCGTGACCCCAGTACTTCTTACCAGTGAGTAGAATACCCAGCACCGTCTCTCACCCATAGCCCTCTTCAGCATTGCCTCATGGCTTGTTGCATTCTAGTGTGCATCGTGTTTCTACTGATCTCTTGGATGTTTCCTGTGAGCCACAGGAAGCACATTTGTCTTAATCGCACAAAAGATGAAGAGATAAAGGGCATTGAAGCAGAAATGTGTGGTTTGGGGTAAGATAGGAAAACTGTGTCCTAATTAATTTCAAAGTAACTGCTCTTAGGCAAAGTGCTCTTAAGGGGAGTCTAGTAAGCAACTTTCTGGGCACTTCTGGTTTAGATTCTCTTCGTTACTGAAACTCTTGAGAAATATTACCTGTGGATTAGTTTTGCACAATGTCCTATTCTCACAATGACTTAAAATTAGACTAGGTTTTTATTGAACTACCTCACACTGATTTTCTATGCTTTCCCAAGTAAGCTGTTGCCCTTACTGTTAGACCTTTACTGAGTGTAAATTATAAATGTGCGTTGAATACTTTATAGCCACTGTTGACAAAATAGCAGTAAGTGTGTGAAGTGCAAGCCTTGCATCAGTAAGAGACAGTCCCGTGTAGTCTTCCACTGTGTCTGGGGATTGTGCTACATGTGCTTATTGACATCATCACTGTTTTTGTAAGAAACCTGCTCGAGATATCAGTCCACGCTTTACATTTTACAAAAGGAGTAAATCTTAGTCAATTTTATGAAGAAATAAATTACTTTTGTAGGCCCAATATTTGGTATATTTTTGAGA
>CM052708.1:82716426-82732806 GCA_028551405.1 Uromys caudimaculatus | reverse complement strand
TGTAGTCTTCCACTGTGTCTGGGGATTGTGCTACATGTGCTTATTGACATCATCACTGTTTTTGTAAGAAACCTGCTCGAGATATCAGTCCACGCTTTACATTTTACAAAAGGAGTAAATCTTAGTCAATTTTATGAAGAAATAAATTACTTTTGTAGGCCCAATATTTGGTATATTTTTGAGAAGCTGTTAATCTTATAGCCAAATGATGAAGTTAAACTGAAGTAGCTGTCTGCCTGGACTGTGATGTCTATTTTCTCATTACAGTTTACCCTGTTAATAAGGTTTTAGATCTCAAAACATGGGATGATAATTAGATTTTTCTCTCTCTCCTCGTACATGTCATTCCTTCTTCACCCCTCCCCTTCCCTGTGCTCTCCTCTCTTCTCTCTAGACAAAACAAAATGGGGCACTTTGTAGGGAATGCTGAGATCATTACTGTGGTTTACTCGTTCATGCCCTAGGCATTAAACATGCACCACTGGATGTAAACAGTGTTATCTAGTCTGTCAATTGGTTATAATATTTTAAATAAAAAAGAAAACGTGGTATGAAAGTAAGAGTTCTTCATTGAAAGCAAAACAAAATTGTGTTTTTTCCTGGTGGTTTTAGGGTTTCCTGTGGATTGAGGTAAGGTTGTTAGTAGGGCAGGTGTCTTAGGTTTGGATTTTACATACATTGTCATCTCAGTTTTCACTGCTGGTGTATGTCTTGACCTAGGCTTGCTGTTCTTGTGTTTGAAATCACTAGAAGAACTTAAAGAAATTTTGCTTCAATGCCTTTTGACCTAGTAACTGCATGAGACAGCAGCCATCGTGGCCACTTGGCAAAAATCGGTGTCATACCTAAGTCTGTCAAAGAAAGCGGGAGGTTTGAACATGGAGCCAGTGGTATATGCTCTGTCCATAGGATCTCATCACTGCTGATGGGTGAGCTGCATGAAGGTGTACAGGGTCCCTCTCTGAGTGCTAGCCCAGCCCATGGGATGGCGTTCCTCCATCTTGCCTGGCTCCTGTCCATACAGCCTTTGTACCCGTGCTATCCTTCCCTGCCTCTGCATACACTAACTTCTGAAGGCATTTGCTGCCTGTACCTGCTGCCTTGGCAGCCGCGAGATTGCTGAGCTGGTGCATGCTGTCCTGGTGCTGTCATAGGTAGGGAGGCAGAGTAGCAGAGGTTGACACCAGAATGTTAACTGCAAGCTTATTTTGAGTTGAGTGATCAAGGTTTCCACTCGGCCATAAAGTGGAGTTCCTTGTTTGGCTGATGCAGGTATTGCATTTTTTTTCCTTTTTTACAGTATTTTTCTTTTAAAATCTGTCAAACCTAAGTGAGGGTGATTTACTTGCACTGGTTTTAGGTTAATTTTTTAAAGCTACTTAAGCTTATACACCAGTGGTTGAACTTGATTGGAAAATAAGATAACTTCAAATATGCTTTGAAAATGTTAGGTTTCCAACACAAGTTTTATTTCGTCAGTTAAAGAAAACATACTGCCAGACTCTGCTGGAAATGGAATGAGAGGAATCAAAAAAAAAAAGAAAGAAAGAAAGAAAAATGTATGGGGAACCAAGACTGCTGACGGGAACAGGCAGGCGCCATGAAAGGAAAAGATATTGTACAAGAAGGTACACCTTTCTGTGAAAGACGAGGAAGGGTATGCTAACAAGAGGGTTAAAAGGCAGGGCCTGGCTGGGAATGAGCGCGGCTGGGTGCAAAGATGGTCTCACTGACAGGAAAGTTGGGGTTCAGAATCGGAACACTGAGAAAGAAACAGGAGAACCTGCTTCATCCTCTAGAGCAGCAGTGTTCAACCTTCCTAATGCTGTGCACCTTTTATACAATCTCTCATGTGGTGACCCCAACTGTAAAGTTATTCTGTTGCTACTTAATAACTAATTTTGCTATTATGAATCAACATAAATATCTGGTATGCAGAATATCTGATGTGTGACTCCTATGAAAGGGTGTTTTGGGTCCCGCATTGAGAACTGCTGCTCTGCATGGTCAGAATCCATTGCAGAATGTGAGATGATGAGACTTTATCTTAGGGTCACTGTGGTGAGAACAAATCCAGTTAGGCTAGAGGTGTGAACACGGAATGGAAGCCAGATGCCTTGTTGAACTGTGAGGTGGGAGAGCGCTCACTTAAGCATGTTGCCGGCTTGCTTAGCACGGGGAGCTGGGCGGTGTTCTGAGCCCTGTACTTGTGAGGAAGTCTCATTACGTGGGTCTGCACCCAGTAATCTGAGAATTTGTACCTCACCTGTTTGCAGGACCTATGGCAGAGAGCATGTCTTAGGAAGAATGGGACAGTTGACTTGCATCCTACTTATCTCTGGATTTCTCCAGTTTTCTCTGTCTGCATGAGGCCTGTGACGTCTGCTTATCCTGGCCCCATAGCATTTTGTATCACCTTGTGAACAGAAGGAAAAGGAGAAGCTTCCTAGTAGCATGCGTGAGACCATCCAAGGTATCTGGACTAGTAGAGGCATGGTGGACTGAGTGGATGGTAATAGTGTGCTTGTGAAAACTGGCCAAGAAATGGAAAGAGCCATGCAGATCGGAATGGACCAAAAGGGAGAAAGCAAAATGCATGTGTTCCCAGACAGAAGCGTGACTTGGCGAGGAGGGCACGTTGAAATGTGCTGTGCTTCTGCGTTGCTGAGCATGGGGTACTCTCAAGGTGTCTGCTGGTTGTGTGTATTCTTATGTAAGTCAGTGTAACCTGCAAAGCAACGGAAGCTGCATGGGACTGTGTGCTAAACCCTGAGCTGCCTTCTCCAAGCCCCACAGTCCCAAACTGCATGAGGTTGGTAAGAACCCCCTTGAGATCAACTTGCGAAGACCAGTTCTTTGATTTACATTTTCATGAAGAATTTCAGAGCTGTGTTGTGCTTTCTTGTGTCATTCCTACAAGGCCCTGTCTGTCAGCCAGTCCACCCTCATGGTATACTGTCCTATCCTGAGTACACACCCACACTTGCCCAGAGGCAATTATTCTGCCTCTGTAAGCCACTATCACCTCTGTCCTCCAGAAATGGTGTAGTCTTTGCCATCTTTAAATCACAGCAGCTGTAACCCAAGACCCTAAGAAGGGGAGTGACTAACATTTCCTGGTGACGAACAGTTGCTGGTGAGGGAGAGGGGGACTTATCCACGGGGTAACTGCCTCTTAGTTGCCGGTGCTCCTGTAAGTTGCCTCAGTTAAGATCATTGAGTCCGTGATCTGGACTTGGATGGGGTTGAACCTTTGATCTGGGAGTGCCCTATCCTTTGATAAGTGGGTGTCTTCCTATCTCCCCAGGAAGGCATGCAGCATGATTACAGAATTCTTGCTCACTTAAAACAACCAAAAAGAAAAAAGTTGGTGGGTGTGGGTGTGTGGTGAAAGAACAAAGTTCAGTGGTTTTCACCCCTTTGCTGAAGGAGAATCTGTGCACCTGTGCTGGGTGCTCAAGGGTAGCTGGCTTCAGGTGATGCTCCTGTCTCCACCTCATCTCTGTAGGCATGCTTGGGTCACAGATGCTAGCTGTCACATCTGCATGCTTTGCCCTCATGCTTGCTCACTTTATTCTCACTTCCGCACTGATAACTGAAGGAGGCGGCGTGTTCATCTGTTGGTTGAAGACAGCCTGTGCTCTGCTGATTCCTTGCCCATAATACTCTTGAAAGGGAGAGCCTGGCCTGGGTGTAGACACTTAGCATGCAAATGCTGTTTAAGCCCATGACTAGGATTTGACCATGCAGAGTTCATAATCCTCAACATGTGGAGTATGCATACAGTATGAAATTACTGCAGTAATGGGAGTGTAATACACCCCAAATTGGATCCTGGCCTCTAGTCTCGGTAAATGGCCTGACCCTCTCCCTGGCTATTCTCTCATAAACAAGGAGGCACAAGGCACTGTAAAGGCTCGGTGTCCACACGGGTGGGGCAGGATATAAGGCACCCTTGGCAAATAGTTGTCTCTTACTCTGAGCTAGAGGTTCAGTCTTTAGAGATCATAACAGTTCAGCTAGCCACGGTCACACTTTTGTTCAAATAGCAGCCAGATCAAAAGAATCCGAGATGCAGCAGTCCTACTTTGGTGGGATATGCTGGAAAGAGATTCCAACACCCAGGACTCTCCCTGTCAGTGCAGCAGAGCCAGTAGACTAGGCATGCCCAAGCCCCACATCGCTCGGATCCTGCCCTTTGTCTCCAGCACTGGACCAAGAGACACCAGAAACCAACTGAAAGGGGAGTCGGATGGTGACAGAGAAGCCTCAACTCTGCAGGGCAGTTTGTAGCTGCCACCGACCTAGACGGGCCACTTGGCAGCTCGACACTTGGGTGAGGTCAGGGTTGTAACTTACAACTTGAGGATTGGCAAGGCTGGGCTATGATCTTTCAAATCTTACTCCAAAATGAAACTCCTAATTGTCAGGTGCCACTATAGCCATCTCAGCTGCCAGTCCGCAGGCCCTGCTCTGGGCAGGCCTATCTGAGAAGGTACTGTGGTCAAGTACTTCCTATTCACAGATTGCTAAGGTGAGTGCCTCCTTCCTTTCCCAGAACCCCAGAGAGAGCAGTGCACATCCATCCTACCTGTCCTCAGGCGAGCCTCTCCATTCCTGTGCCCTTTGCTGACACCCATCCAGTCCTTTGACAAAAGGTCTACTTCCGTTCTCATATCAGCAGTATGCCACCAGGCCCTGTTAATTGCTGCCTTAAAAAAAAAAAAAAAAACAAACCCTGCTTGGGGGGGGGGGGGTGCTGCTGCTGGCTGACTTACTCAGCTACCACCCAGGCCCAGACCCAGGGCTTAGGAATTGACCCACCCCAACATCTACCTCATCTATGAACTGCTGGAGCCTGTGAAGGAGCCAGTCCTGCAGAACCAAAGCTACAGGATCTCCATGACTCAGCAGGATATCCAAGAGTCTGTGAGGGGTCAGTATTGATGGCGCAGCAGAAGCCAGAGGCTTTGAACTAGACTAAAGGCTCATGGCAATGAACATTAGCAAGTAGAGCTCTTTGGCTAAAGGATGTACTGTGTGCTACACAACTTGCAGTGCCGTGAATGATGTGGGAATGTGGGAAAGACAGGAGCAAAATAGTGCATGCACAGGAAACTGCTTGATGGAGGAGCGGGTCATTGCCAAGAGGGCTCAGCAAGATGATTGTTGTTTGTTTTTCTTTTCTCTGACCTTTACTTTTAAAAATATTTATATTATGCATATGAGTCCATTATAGCTGTCTTCAGACACACCAGAAGAGGGCATCGGATCCCATTACAAATGGTTGTGAGCCACCATGTGGTTGCTGGGAGTTGAACTCAGGACCTCTGGAAGAGCAGTCAGTGCTCTTAACCCCTGAGCCATCTCTCCAGCCCCTATTTTAATTTTTTATTTTCTTTTGGGGAGGAGATAAGGATGGATATGAAAGGACTGGGAAATGAGTGGGACTAGGGTGCATGATTTGAAATTTCCAAAGATTCAATAAAATGTTAAACAAAACCCTGCTTCACAGCACCATTCACACAAGGATGTAAAAGAATGTGCCAGCATTCTCCCCTTGCTTTCCTCCCCTCAGCCTGCAGCCAGCCTTCCAGCATCCAGTGCCCTTGACTACTGTACCTGCATCCACTTGTGCCCACTCTATGCAGTGGCCAAAAATGCAGACCTTGTTTAAATGCAAGTGGGGTGGAAGCTTGCCTGCTTGCTCTCTCTGGCCATCAGGTCTACCCACCGCCAACTGCATTCCTTTCCATCTGCCTTGGTCAGCTTCGCATCACTGTGGTGAAATACTCTAGATAATTACAGAGAAAATATCTAGGCTTGTAGTTTGGGGAAAGTTCACCCACGATTGGTTAATTAGTATGCTTCAGGCCTCTGGCAAGGTAGCATAGTAGGGAACATGGTGAAAAACCAACTCCGTGGGCCATGAAGCAAAGAAAGGAGAAAGGGCCAGAGTCCTCAAGTCCCTTTCAAGGTTACATGGCAAATGACCTCAGGAGCTCTTGTGCAGATACTCCCTTCCTATTGAAACACTGACCTGAAAGGGAAGGGTCTCACTGTGCAGTCTTGGCTGGCCCAGAACTTGCTGCTGCTGCCTCATGAGTGTGAGGATTAAAAGTATGTGTCCTACACAATGGGAGACTTTTAAGCCTTAAAAGGCTGGGGAAGGTGAGAAAGAAGTCTCAAGGCCGCACCCCACATTTATAAAAGTAGCAAAAGCTTAAGGAGACTATGGCAGAACTAGCAACCCACCAGCTTGCAGGGAGCTCCTGGGTTGACCCCCGTGCTGGATGGTCTTTTCCAGATGCAGCTGATACTCAGTTACCCATCCTGAAGTAACCCCAAGGAGCTTACTAAGCTAGGTTAGAGTTTGTCTTCCCCAAGAAAGTCATACAACCTTCCCTAAGGCCCTGCCTCTGAACCAGTGAGCAATCTGTCCAACCCCCAAAACAAATTTTAAAACATGTCTTATAGAAGCCTGTGGCCAGAATCCTAAATTATTTTTACCAGTTCATACCACTTCACAATTGTCATTCCTGTTTAACCTGATGGTTTTAATCAATGGCCTCTGCTCACTCTTTATAGAGTGCTTCACAAGATTTTTTTTTCTTTTTAAAGCCTTATTCCCCATCACACAAGAGTCGTGATTCATCGTTTGACTTAAGAGAGGTCATTCTAGTGTGATTATGGCTGGAACCTTTAGCCTTTGAACAGCTTGCGTAAACATAACCTAATGGGAAGAGACGCAAAGGCTCAGAGGTTCCCGGGCAGGGCACTCACTGTGAATGAACCTCATGGTAAGTGCCTCTCACCGGAAGTCAGATGTCTAGACAGGAGAGTGCATTGTACAGTGGGAAAAGAGACCCGAGAGGCGTCCTTTAAATTTCCCATAAAAGTTGTATGTGCCTAAATCCCTATTTTGCCAGCAGGTGGCTGACTTGGCTTGCAAACTCTTCCCTGTCAGGAGCAGGCAGGCAGCTGGCCTTTACCATGGCCAGACTCCCTTTTCCTCCTGTGAACCCCTCCTGAGACCTTGGCCCTGGAAGCTCTTTTGATGAGCTGGTGTCATTTTTTGCTTCAGGTCAACTCAGCAGAATTCTACAACTGTGCTGAAGCAGGACTGTGTGAATAAACTGGTTGTCCTACCTAACTTCTCCTGGGGCTGTTTCCCCTGTCACAGAGGAGATAAGGAGTAGTCTTTAAGTTGCCATGCGAGAGGTTCTGAGTAATCAGTCACGTAGCCTTTCCTCTCTGAATACAGGGGAGGGTGGTGCTTCACCTTTGGGAAGGAATGCAGGCTGCCTGCAGCAGTAACCCGTAACATACACTAACATCTCTGCTGCCCTCTTGGCATGCCCAGGGACACCCTGACCCTGACCTCTGATGCTGGCAGGGACCTCGGTAGGGATCCTCGTTGTGGAACTCTCCAGTCAGCTTCCGAAGGACAGAGGTCGGGTGTTAGTCTGCCTTACCAGAGGGGTAGAGGCAGCTGGCCTTGTACTTCATGAGGGGTAGCCAATGCTACCTACCTAACAGCACGTCACCCTGGCCATTCTGCTTCCCAGGTGTTGTTAGCATGACACCTGAAGCCAGGCAGGTAGGCATTAGGGGCTTGATGACCTTTCTGCATGGCGACCAGAAACTGGGATACTTTGATGACCTCTTACACAAAGGCATACCTCAGTCACCATAGGTCACTGCTTAAAGGGGAAACAAGAGGCCGCACATGTAACAACACTGCAGCGGGGGTGGGGGATTGGGAGGGAGGGAGAGGCCAGTCCTCTTCCAGCCAGGCCTGTATAATGGCCAATCTTTACTGTCAGCTTGACTGGATTTATATACATAGGAGAGACACCTCTGGGCCGGACTAGAACATTTCCAGAGGAAGATGTATGGTCTAGTGGATACGATGTGACCAGCTGTCTCAGGTCCCTATTGCCCCAGCTAGTCAGTTCTCATGCCACAGCAGCTTAAGGCCTTCCTAAAATGTTTATGTCAGGTATTTTATCACAGCAACCAGAATAGCTCAGAGCTTCCTGGAGGCTGGGCTGTGGGGTAGGGAGCACTCAAAGTCTGAAGATGTCTCAAGGAGTGGGTAGACATGAAAGTTACAGGCCCACTCTTACTCCCAGATCTGGAAGGTAGGCAGGCCCAGGACAAGATGGGACATCTAGAGGACCAACCAGCTGGCCGCCTGCAGACTCAGCCCTCTGGAGCAGAGCCGAGAGGGAAGCAGAGAGAAGCTCAGAGGACCTTGCAGGGTAAGAAGTATCCACAGAGGCTCTGAGGTGGCTTCCCCAACAATAGTGCTGAGACCCTCAAGAAGCTTCACCCACACCCTGGGGATGTTCAACCTTCCAGGAAATGTATCACCTGGTAAACGCCACTTGGCACAGACATGAAGAATGAGGCTGGTGACAGGCGCCATGCTTTCAGAGCACATTTAATAAAGTTCTTGGTGGTAGCCTGGCTCTCAAGGTACCATCCTTTAGGGTGGCCACTGGGGACTCTTCCTGGATGAGCGGCTAATGCTGCTGATCTTGGCGCCATCCCCTCTGACACATCCTGGGACCGTATGTTTAGAGAAGTATCCAGACCCTGCCTGGACTATGTGGGATCCTGACAGTCCCCATTCTAGTGTCAGGCTCCTCTATCTGGCACTTGGAGGCAGATGGCCCTGCTGGTGGCCTGGCCCAAACTTGAAGCTTCTGACTTCCTCAGCCCTGCAGGGAAAGTGAGCAGACATAGATACGCTTCTGCTCCTTTCACTCCGGGGCTCTGGCCCCTTTGGTCCCAGCAGTCAAGCTTCCCAGGGTGGTGAAGAACTCCTCCATCTCCCTCTGCAGCAGCTGGTTCCTGCGCTCTGCGTCCTCACGTGCTCGCTCCGAGTTCCGAAGCTTGATCTCTAGCATGGCGTACTTCTTCTTCTCCTGGTCCAGCTCCTCTTCCAACCGAGACATCTGCTTCCGCAAGTCAGCACTGCCCTCCTCGATGCTTAAAAATCGAGAAGAAGGGTTTTCAGACTCCAGCTACTGGGGTACTGTCACAGCAGGAATGAACCTGGGTCTCACCAAGGCAGGGAGATGGCAAGTGGGCTGTAGGAAGGGATCTCACAGCCTTGCCCACTGATGCAAGCCAGTGGGGGCTCCCTGCAGGGAGGCTTCCTTGGGTTTGTGACCCAGAAAGGCTACCATAAGGATCCTGCCCTGCACTGGGACTACCAGTATCCCTGAGCCCTCACTAGATATAGCCTTTTGTCGCTCCACTCCTGTCAACTGTCCTGGTGAATCACCTTTCACTAGCAAGAGGGGCAGAGGTCCCTGGCCCTTGTTTTTATGCGCTTACCCACATCTGCTGCATTCTATACAGTGCTCTGGCAAGAACACACACCAGAAACACCTGTCTGGCCTTCATGCCCTCCTTCGGGTCACTTCCCATGATTGCAAGTCCAGTAATATCAGAGCCTTCACATCAGCCTGAGCTCCATGGTATTGACAAGAGATGACACTGGGACCAGCATCCTCTGAAATATGGGGGTGACTCCCCTTCACTCCCCAGAGCACTGCTGTCACCACAAGGGGAACAATGTGCATGCAGCAAAACACCGCGAGCAGTGTTATCTGTGGACTGGGTATCAACCTCCCTCTGCTCCCAGACACTGAGCACATTGCTTAGAGAAAGGTCACCTCCCTTCACCACAGCAGTGGGCATGCTATCAGAAAGGGGACCTCATGAAGGATGGTACTGAGGTCTCACTTGCTTCTCGTCTACCTTACTACCCTGCTCAAGGCTGGCAGAGCTCGGAGGTATGCTCCCCTACCTCCTACCCCCCAGGGCTCCTGTCCTGTATCCACTACCTGGCATGTCATGCATTCTGATGAATCTTGTGTATGGCCTCATCCTGGTACCCAAATACAAGAGAGGCACAGAATTCTGGTGAGTTTAGGACACAGCTCTGTCCCCAGCCTCTAGCACGGCATCTATCTGTATTCCACCAAGGAGCCTCTTAGGGAGATACTGGAAGGGCAGAAACTGGATTACAGGAGGCCGAATGGGTGAGTTCCATGTATGATAACAGCATATTCCCAGAAGCCTGCTAGATGGGAATGGTCCATGGCCCCTCACTTCCTCATACGAACTCTCCTTCCACGAGGTCCCTCTGTCACCTGAGAGTGTTTCAAGGGCCTTCACTGTGCCTCTCCATTCTTCCCAAGGAATGGTATAACTAGGCTTACTATAGGCACCCAGGATAGGCTGGCTTGCACAGTGGACAGCCTCTGGGCAGCCCTCTCTGTGGCCACCCTCAATGATACAGTCATTCAAGGCTCTCTTCTCACCTACTGCATCCCAGAGAGCCACCTGGCTCCTGACTCCTGTTCTACAAACAAACTGACATTCTCCCTTGTGGAGGCCAGCCAGTCGACAGGTCCACCCACTCCAGACCCCAATAGGTAGTGTCATTTTCCAACGAAGGCAGCCTGGGAGCTGGCTGCTCTGAGCCCCGCCCCTGGCTGCTTTCTAAGCCTCGCCCCCTACAGCTTCCCACGCAGCTCCTTTACCTTTTCAGGCTCCTCTTGTACTCAGTCCTCTGGTGACACAACTCTGCCCTGAGCTCGGCCACCTGGCCCTGGAGAGCCCGGCAGCGGCGAACATGGGCCTGTGTGGGGCTGCCTGGATCATTGGGTTCACTGCTGCCACTGCCCACACATGCCTCATCCAGGCTGTGGCCCAGGTCCGGGGACCGGTGGCCCTCACTGCTGCTGGGGAGAGGAGAGGGCTCGAGAGCCCACTCAGTGTGTAAGGAGCTGCAGGCAGAAGAGTCGCTGGCCCGACAGGCTGTGCAGCTGCTGACAGAAGCCTCTCGGGAGGACGAGGCTACAGACCAGGCCGTGCTGGCCACGCTGGCAGTGCTAGAAAGGTGGCTGGATGGTGGCACATTGTCATAGGTGGAGAGTCTCTGCGCTGAGCCTGTATCCTTAAGCCGGTCCCCTGATGAAGCCCGACGGTGGCTACGAAGAGAGGACAGCCCGTTTATGAGCCAGTTCCCACCAGAAGAGATGATGGGTACCTCTAAGGATGAGCTGACCCCTTTGGGGCTCTCTGACCGGGACCCCTGCTGCCGAAAAGAAGACTTCCAGCCAGGCAAAGTGTGCATCCTCTTCCCAGGGCTGGTGGCTGCAGGGCCAGTTTGGCCGCCAAGGCGTGGAGGAGAAGTCCTAGAGAGCACTACTGCAGCTGGCCCATCCAGGGATGAAGTCCTGTGTGTGGGCAAGCCCGGGCTGCCAGGCTCACCCTGGTGGTCCCTGGTGACCTCTTCAGAGCCCCACTCTACTGTGCCCTGGACAGCGCCATGTGGTGAAGCAGGTTCTTCTAGGGAGGTTGCAGCAAAGAGCTGTCCGTGTTTGCGGATGAGGACGGTCATCAGATGCTGAACCAGAGACGTGCCTGTGATAAAGAAGGGAGAGGTTGGCTGCAAGTGGCAGTACCCACACCTCTAACACACTCAGGGCTAACTACAGCCCGGGCACAGGATGCCTGTTCCTGCAGGGCACCTTCCCCTGTGTCTGAAGACCATCACACCAGCTAGTACCAAGCACAGACAGGGCTGTGCCCACAAAGCCCCTGAGCACGGAGGAAGTGTAGCACTGCTCACCCTAGGAGGAGGTAGGTGCCGTGTGCACATGATGCTCTTCAAGGCCACGGATGATGGGTGGCAGGATGCAAGTGGAAATCAGAAGCCAGTAAATCAGAGCCCATCCACCACATAGGAGTCTGGAACAGAGTTTACACACACACATACACACACACTCACATACACACAGAGTTTACACATACACACACACACACATACACACACTTGCGTACATCCTTTTTAAAAATTACTTATTTGGGGGCTCAGCAGTTAAAAACACTTGGCACTCTTGCAGAGGACCTGGGTTCAATTCCCAGAACCCAATTGGGGGCTCACAACCATCCATAACTCTAGTTCCAGGGGATCCAATGCCCTCTTCTGACCTCAGCAGATACCAGGCATGTACATGGTACACAGACATACATGCAGACAAAGCACTGATACACATTTTGCAAATGAAAATTTTTAAAAGGTTTATTTATTTTATGCATATGAGTGTTCTATCTGCATGTGCACCGGTGTGACAGAAGAGGGCATCAGATCCCATTACAGATGGCTATAAGCCACCATGTGGTTCCTGGGAATTGAACTCAGGACCTCTGGAAGAGCAGTCAGTGCTCTTAACCACTGAGCCATCTCTCCAGCCCCGAAATAAATTTTTTTAGAAAGTATTTACATGAGTATTTTGCCAGCATGTATTTATGTGCACGTGTGTGTTTAGTGCCTGTGGTAGTCAGAAGGAAATGCCAGATCCCCTGGAACCAGAGCTATAAATCGTGAGTTGCCATGTGGGTGCTGGGAACCGAACCTGGGTCATCTGCAAGAGCAGCAAATACCACCATGGCTCTAGCCCCTATATATAATGTTACACACACACACACACACACACACACACACACACACACACACACACACACACACACACACACACGCAGTGTTGTCCACCCATCCCTCCATCATCCCTGAGATGCAATGCTCCAAACCTAGGAGCTCGGTATGGGGCTCAGCAGCAAGGATAGGGTCATGGGAAGGTCTACAGTGTCTATTCTGCAGGCTTGTTCTCTCCAGCTACCTGCAACCAAACACGAGTAGGGAGGCTCACCACTGAGGAAAACCCTGGCCTGGGTGGACTCCCCGCTGTATGCTAGTGATTCAGGAGGAAGTACAGGAGGTTTTTCTCAGCCAGAAAACCAGGCCCTTCCAGAGTGGGCTGTGAGGCTGCTGCTGGTGTCCAGCTTGGGGCCCCATTCCTCAGTCCTAAACCAGGGCCTCAGGAGTGTCCCCACCAGCTAGATGTGAACATCCTATGTGGACAGCATGGTTTCTGCCCTGGCTTTGGTGGGGACAGTCTTCCCAAAGGCTTGTGCATTCCTGTTTTCACTCCAGCCTCTCTATGTGGGCCCTGTGCAAGCTTGGCTGGCAGGTCCCTGGTGACTCATCTCACCTCGCTTGGCCTCCGTTTCATCATCAGGGACTTAAGGGTAATTATCACCCTTAGGCTGGGTGTGAGGACAGCACGGGAGGCTGCTTTGGCCTTTCTCACTCCCTTCTCTCCTGAGACCTTGTCTCGTGTGGTCCAGGCTGCCCTCAAATGCCTGGGCTTCAGTCATTCTCCTGCCTTAGCCTCACCATGTCGCTTTTCAAAAACATTGTATTATTACTTATCGCAAAAGAGAAATTCCCTGGTCCTTCACAGTCTGTCATCTGGGAACCTAACAATCACTTGCCTGTGACAGTAAAGCAGAAAACAATCCATGTGGGCTCAAGGACAAGGATCCCTGCTTCCCAGCTGTCCTGGCATCTTTAACCAGTAGCCATTTTAATGCTTTCCAAAGATCAGCTGCTACCAGCCACAAAGGGAGGGGCAGAGGGGAGGAAGTTCAGTCCCTGAAGATGGGGACAGGACATCTAAGCTATCCCCTAGCCTGGCTCTGAGCCCAAAGTCCCCAGCTTTGGACCCTGCCAAGGCACCTCCCCTTTACCTTCCATGATGGTTACTGGATCCTCTATCTGTGGCCGAAGGATGTTAGGGCCAAAGACAGTTGCCAAGTTCTGGACGCTCATCTTGTTGACATCTGAGTGGGCCTGCACTTCGTCCAGAAACCTGCAAAAGAGAGAAGTAATTGATGAAGCAGCGAATTCTAAACTCCAGTCTGCCGTGAGCTCCAAACCCTGCCTGGCCACGCCCACCAAGCCACACCCACTTCATCCACTCAATTCTGCATCACCTGGTCACCCACCACACTAACACTCCTAGCCACGCCTCTCAGATATACCCACCATGCCGTATGAGTGACACCCACTCCAGCCAGCCAGCCAACCACTCACATACTACACGCTCTGTCCATCCATCAGACTACACCTCTGCCTCCACGCCCTCACCTCATTTGTCACAGCTATGAACAGCCAAACCCCAGAAATTTCCACACAAAGCCCACCCCATCCCTACCCATTCAGCTGCGCCATACCCACCCACCCACTACCAATGATGCTACCTCCAGTATCCAGTCATATCCCACTCCCACCCAGCCTACACTTTCATGTATGCATTCCCTCCAGCCACACCCTCTACCCCCAGCCCCCACCGAATGACCCCATTCCACCCCCACACTCAGCCAGGCCTCCCAGGCTTTTCATGGCTGCTGGGTATGGCCAGCTGTGTGCACCTGTATCTGATCAAGACAGAACATCCCCTGAGATCTAAGAACACGAAAAACAAAGGCCAAGGGACACGGTTTGGTTATCCCTGGTGCAAAAGACAAATGCCCCAAGACCTCAGACCCCACCTAGCAATAGGTGAATGTCATTCCTGCAGGCTCCTACCAGCATCCCGAATGAGGGTACATGAGGGTTATACCTCAGGAGATATAGATCTCATTAAAGGGTACATACACCTGTGGGGAAGGAAAGTGAGAGGAACCCAGGGGGGCAGAGGGCAGGTTACTTCTGGATCACTCACTGATGACCGCCTGCGGCTCTGTGTCCTTGCCATGCCAACACTTGGTGAGGCAGTGTTGAGAGGGCGAATGACCCTTCTATAAGGTTTTGTCTCTCCAGGGGTGGAGAGAATGAGCAGAGAGCTAGAGCAGGCCAGAGGAGCCCCACCCCAAACAGGCCACTTACTTGCAGATGTATCTGAGCAGGTTGTAGTTGGCCTGAGGAAGGTTGCTCACTTGCTTAGCCAACTCCACAGTCCCCTTGTGAAGAAAGGAGAAGAAAGCATTTCAGACACCAGCAGTGAGGCCTCTTCTGAGGATTGGGAGACAGTTAAAGGGAGGTGTGGCCAGTCCCAGGTGACCTCCATGTCTCCAAAGCGTGACTGTGACCTCTTGAGGAGACTGATTTTCTTTCTGGGAGCTGGGGTGAGGGGTGAGCCTCTGCAAGGCCACAGAGGAATGTCTCGGCTCACTTATCAGGGCACAAATATTTGCCAGATAACAACTCTCATTCCCCCACGCAGTCACAGAGAAGGCAAACAGTCTTTTCTGCTGCAGCAGCTCAAAGCTGCAGATGGCCAGGAGGGCAGAGTGAAGGGCAGGGGGCTGATACCCATACTGGGAGCTGTCTTAGGAAACAGGTAACAGGGTTCCTTGGTCACTGCAGGCTTGGAAGCCTGAGTCTGTGGGAGATGATGGCAGAACAGAATCACCCACTGTGAGGAGGCCAGAATGGAGCAGATCTACGTTCTACCCCCACTTCTACTTCTGTGAGAAATTTCTGAGGAAAAGTAAGAGGGCTACATAGACTGCACAGCACTTGGGGATCCCCTCTCCCTGACATAGCAACCTTCCGATCAGGACTCATGTGCAACTGATAAGTCCTGACTCCACATGCCCTCTGCCCGGCAGCCTACCCCCAGGATGTGTCCCGAGAGGCACTGACCTCCCCCTCGTCCTTGGTGAGCAGCTGGGCGCAGCTGAGGAAGTCCTCATACCTGGCGAAAGGGATGACTGGTTCTGGGAGCTCCCTAAGATAGAGCTTCAGCAGGGAGGCCACTGTGTGCACGTCTGTGGTGCTGGGATGGAAAGGGAGACATGAGTGAGAGCAGGAACCAGGCAGCTGCAAGACTAACACATACGCTCTACTTTACACACCCCGGACAGTCCTGGGCTTGGGTCGAGGTGTGTGCATACACCTAGGCTCCTCTGGAGCCAGCTGCAGCTGACTCTGGTCAAGGTCAGGCCCAGGCTGCCCAGGCACAGGAGGCGGGGCGCCTGTGGGGAGCGTGACTGAGCTACAGAAACTCTAGCTTGGGTTAGCTCATCAACCCCACACCCACTGGCTCAGAATCTAGTGTTTAGTCCAACATGCGGAGTGAAAGAAAACCGTCTTTTGTGATCACACAGTGTGGGACTTGAAGACCTTCTTTACACACAGTGTGGGACTTGGGAGATGTTCTGCAGCACAAGCCACAGGGCAAAGATGTTCTACGCACAACAGTTGCTCTGGGTGGAATTTACCTATGACCTGGATCAGCTCATAGGAAGCTCTCACAGTACAGCTAAAGCCTTCACTTGAGCTTACTCAGCTCATGGCTGAAATGGGAAATCTGTATCAGAGGGATGCCATCAGGGCTGACCTTCCTGCAGAGAGCAGACATCTGAGCACTGGCTGGACAGGCCCTTGCCTCTGGATGTCCACAACAGGACTTAGTCTCCACTGCTGGCTCAGAGATGCCTCAGCTGGTGTGTGTGTGTGTGTGTGTGTGTGTGTGTGTGTGTGTGTGTGTGTGTGTGTGTGTGTGT
>CM052708.1:82684844-82716326 GCA_028551405.1 Uromys caudimaculatus | reverse complement strand
GGACTGGCAGACCTTGGCTGTGCCATACACACCCAAGATCCACACATGTGGGGCTCTTCCCTACCCTGCCCTCTCTAGCCAAGCATGTCTCTGCTCACCGCCCACTACCTTCTCCTGGGCCACTTTCTCCATCCACACTGGGGGCCAGTATCCTTCCCAGCTGGGACTCTTCAGGGTCAGCAGCTGCTGCTGCCTCAGGGAGACAGGACTTGGGACTGGTTACATGGTAGCTCCCCCCTCCCTCCAGTCCACAGACCTTCCTGCCTGCATCCCTGCACAAAGCTCCCTCCCTCACCCACAGAGCCCCGGTGCTCAGCTTGGCCCATTTTTCCTCACACTCTGGCTCTCTCACGGGCTCTCTCTGCAGCCCTCCATCCCCACTCACTGCCGGTCTTGTCTTGAACACTTGACTCCTATGTCCCCGAATTCCCTTCCAATGCCACTGTGAATCCACCCCGCCCCCATCACATTCTCACTAGCATGGAAGAGAGCATTCCAGGGCCATCTCCGGGCCCATCGGCCCGGGTATATCATAGTGTACGCCACATGCAGCTGGTGGGCTGAGGCCAGGCCACAGAAGGCCCAGTGGGTCAGCAGACCCCCTGGTCGAGCCGGCTGTCTCCACGGCCCATCTGCAGCTTTCCATCATCTCTCCATTTCCAAAGACACCTTCTTGTCCATGTCAGCAACAGCATTCATCCGGAACGAAGGCCTTGCCTCTTAACTGTCTCTAATCCTGGAGAACACACACACACACACACACACACACACACACACACACACACACACACACACACACACACACACCCCTGGGGCTGAGAGAAAGTTACTATGGAGAAAGAGTAACAAGGTGAAAGGGGAGTTTTGTGGTAGAGGAAGACCAAGGCCAGAAGCACAGGGGGTTGGGTTGGGACTGCAGCACCAGGCAGTCTGGGAGAGGGAGCCCCATCATACAAGCCTAGCTGGTTGGTGGAAGGACTCTGTGAGTGAGTTTTAGGGAGCAGTAAAGTACTAAGGTGCCCCTATGAAAGAGCTGAGGGGAGCAGACCCCCCCCCCCAGCACACTTTGAACAGGTATAGAACAGCAGAGCCCCGGAGACTCTGTGAGTTGGGCGGCACAGCTGCTATGGGAATAGCAGAAATCGGGAGATAATGGTCTCAGAAACACAGAGGAGTTTCTGAACAGAGGGAAGTCAGAGCCCTGTGGCGGAGGGACAATGTCATCGCAACGTCATCGAGATACCTGCTTGGGAGGAGAGGCTGTTAACGCCCCAGGAAGGGAAGTGCCATGATGGAAGGGCAGCCAGGAGCCACAGCCTGGATGAAGGGCCTTGTCATGATGCCAAAGCAGAGATGTAGGTCTATGGGCCTGAACTCAGGGACAGGAGCCAATTTGAACCTTGGTGGCACCTCGCATTAAAACAGGAGGCATGACGGGACAATGACACTATGGGGTGCGTTAGGCTAGAAGGATTGGTACCTTGCCCAGAGACACCAATGAGCTGAAATATGGTGACGTGAGATCTGACATCCTTCCAGTAGTATCCAACCTACAGCAGTGTATCTGACCCTGGGACATTTCTAAAAGCCATCGCTCCCAGGCCCTACCAAGGCAGCTTTTGTTTGAGGCAGTCTCTAATCTTGATGCCTACAGAAGAGATGACATCTGGCTACAGACATGTAGAGTAATGCACAAGTTTCCACAAGCTGTGGACAGAGTTTCACAAGGAGCCAGGTAAAGGGACTCCTATGCCCTCCCTGAGGAGCCATGGTTAGCCCTAAACTACACATCTAATGAAAGAACTGGCCCACTCTGTGCTCGGGGATGTCCAGGGCTAAAATGAACACTGAAGAGCCTGTCTCCTGGCAGAAGGAGCCTACATCTGAGGGAAGATGTCACAAGAGGCAGAAACTTTATGGATGTCTGGTTTGGTTTGATGGCTTGATATATCAGAACTATACAAAACTGCTCTGTAATGGGACAGCCCATACAACCCCACAGACAGGCAAGCCCCGTTCCCCCATTCTTATACCCTGGGCAGTGAATGGTGTTGGCTAGACCCTGGGCAGTAGATGGTGGTGTCTTCCCCTAGCCATGGAAAGCCTCAGCAATGAGTACAGATCCAAAGCAGACAGAAGTGACTGTCTTCCCAGAATCTGACTGAGATGGAACTCAGCTGTTCTGCCACCATGCCATTCTGGGAGCTTGGGATGGGTCAATGGAGGAGGCAGAGCTAAGAGGCACACTGCCATAAGCGTGGAATCCTAGACGCAGCTGTGCCTGGCAGCTAGCTGAGGCCTTCATTCCTCTACTTGGGTCAGGGAAGAGCTGTGGAAACCACCAGATGGCTGACCTTGTTTGTGGCAGACACCCTCAAGAAGATCAGGGACCAGCTTGACTCTGTGCCCCAGTATCCTACACTCTGGGCAGACTGGCTAAAACATGCTCGAGTCACATGGGCAGCCAACACACCAGGCCCTGCTCAGAGATGCTGGTGTCAGGGAGGAACCTAAGCAAGTGGTTCCACCTACACTGCTCTGACCCCCCAGAGCTCACCTGTCAAACAGCGGCTTCTCCCCACAGTCGAAGGAATCCTGCAGGTCCCTCACCAGGTTGGCCTGGCCAGGCATACGGAAGAGCCCCTCTTCACTGAGTCCTCGCTCCCGGATGAAGTCCACACACTGCTCCACCAGCAGAGGTGCCAGTCGGGGACCAAACTTCCGCTCATGGTGCACTGTGTCCTCCAGCCTCTGCCCAAAGATCCCTGGACATAGAAAGGACTATTCACACTCCCCTGGCAGCACAATGGTGGGTCAAGAGTGTCTGGGACAATGGAAGGCAAAGAATGCCATGTGTGCGCCAAAGAAGGCTCTTCCCAAGGAAACAGATTGGACACTGGGAGGGCACAGCCAGGTGGCTGGTCAGAGCTGTTAGGGCAGCAGTAGGTATGGCCTGTGGAGCTTGTCCAAGCCAGGAGAGAAGGGCCCTTAGGGAGCATGTGTTTGTATTGTATTGATGGATGAACTCTCTCCAAATGGGAAACTATGCCATGCCCACCCAAGCACAGGAAATGAGCAGACGCTTCATGGGTCAGCCCACTGGACACTGCTGCAGAAGGGAGGGGTCAGGAGGCACAGCTCACAGGACAAGACAGACGGCACACTGATGTGAGGAACACCGTCTCTCTCAACACCTTTCCTCCCAACGACGCAATGAGCCTTGGGGAGCTAGCTCAGCTCAGTGGATACAGCTCAACACACAGGTGTGAGGCCTTAGCTCAGGTCCGTGTACAGCTGGGCACGGCGGCACACATGTGTAATCCCAGTACTTGTGCTCCCATGGCGGGATGGGAAGGTGAAGATGGGGGGGTCCCTGAAAACTTACTGGCCAGCTAGTCTGGCATCTGCAGCAGTGAACAAGAGACTCTGTCCCCAAGGACAGACACCCCAGGTTGTCTTCTATCCTCATAGGCACACTATGACACACACAGCAGAGAAGGAGAGAGACAGAGAGAGCAAGGGAGAAAGTAAGGGAGGGGGAGGAGGAAGAGGATGAGGAAGAAGAGGAGGAAGAGGAAGAAGAGGAGGGGAAGGAGAAGGAAGGGAGGAGGAGGAAGAGGAGGAGGAAGAGGAGGAGGAGCTAGCTCTATGCTCTGCTCAGGGTAGAGGAATGAAGTACTGTGCACCACTAGCAGGAATAGGAGATGGCGCAGCTGAGACAGATATGCAGTGTGGTGGGACTTTTAAGGAACTGAGAACTGACTGACTGCAAGCAATCCCAGCTCTGGGTAGACACAGTTAAGGAACTGAAAGGGCGCATGAAGGAGGTGTGTGTGCACATGCACAGTAGCTTTACAAAAAGTAACAAAAGGTGGGAGACCACCTACGGCCCATCCATACCCACAATGCACAGCGAGACGCAGTCCTGCCTCACAAAGTCAGGAAATACTGACAGGGAACAACACGGAAGAATCCAGAAGACACGATGCAAAGTAAGACATTCGCAAAGGAACAAAAGTTGTGTGATCGCACCGGTGAGACATTCCTACGTTGTCACACATAGACAGGAAGTGGAATGGTGGCTGCGGGGGCTGGGAGGGAGGTAGACATTCAGTGGCAAAGCTGAAGGATGGTTCCGGCACCATGTGAACAAGGTTTAAGAAGGGTGGAGCAGATGGTAGATTCTGTGAAAATTCTTAAGAACAAAGACCAAAATTGTGAGCATAATAAATGAACCCCCCAACTACACACTGTGTATCTTCATTCGTGTGAAGCTACAAACAAGTCAAATTGGTGGAGATGTCAAGCCGGGGCTTAGCTCTTAGTGGGTCTGTGACCAGAGGTGCCTCAGGGTTCCAGCATCCCTGAATCTAAACCTGACCCACTATCCCAGTCATACACACTTGAATAAAGCAAGGCCACTGAGCAGTGCCGGAATGATTTGTGCACTTTCCCATATGCCCTACCTCAAAAACATTTGGGAGAAAGAAAACCAATACATCAGAAAGAAAAGAATCCAAATATCAAATCAGACCAGAGTGGAAGGAGAGAAGGCAGAGGAATTCCAGACTAAGAACACTGATAATCTGATACATAACAAGACTGGAAGTTTCCTCATAGCCCAGGCAAAGATCTGTAAAGCTCTCTGCCCAGGGGGTCAGCAGCTGGAGAAACTCTCAATGCCTTAAGCTCTAGGACCCTGGTTCTCAACTTTCCTAATGCTGCGACCCTTTAATACAGTCAGTTTCTCATGATGGGGTCACCCCCTAATCACAAAATTATTTTTGTTGCTACTTCATAACTGTAATTTTCTGCTATTATGAAGCATAATATAAAATATTTGATGTGCAGGATATCCCTGCGAAAGGGTTGTTCAACCCCCTGAGACCCACAGATTGAGAACCAACCATTGCTCTAGGAGGTCTGGTCTCTAAAATGGGTAGTGTTATTTGCATCCTCACTGTGCAGACATCCCCTGAAGGATGTCCTTCGAGGCTTGACAGGGACACCATGCTAGAGCTCAACTGTGTTAAGGGCCATAGTTTTGTGGGAGCTGGGTCATGAGGCAGCCAAGTGAGTTCAACCACCTCTCTGGCAACCTACCTCGCTCCCCGCTCCAGGCTGCTTACCCTGGGCTGAGTGTGGCTCAGTGGTAAAGCCTATGCCCAGCATGGCCCTGAGTTCAATTGCAAGCACTACAAAGAACTAAAGAGAATGGCATTGCCAATGCTGTTCCTGAATCTGCATGATCTGGAAATTAAGAGAAGATCAGAGAAGAAAGCCTCCCTGGCCCCGCCGCCATCCCCTTTCTGGGAAAGTCCTCAGGGCACATCAGGTGGATAGCATCAGTGCCTTAAGAAAAGGTATATATGCTTGCATGTGCCATATGCACACACACACACTTTGGGTTTTTGTTTGTACATGTAATCATGTGAGCATGTCAGCTTGTGTGTGCATGTGGCAGAGATCTTGCTTGTCCGGTCCATTCAGTGTGGCTCCGGGTACAGCAAACATCCCAGCATTTCTGCCACTATGGTTCACATTGGAAAGGAGGCGGAGGAACCAGCAGCAGCAGGGCCCATGGACATCTGGGTCATGGCAGAGGAAGCAATACTGGAAAGAGGGAAAACTGCCTCTTTTGGGACTTGGCAGGCTAGTCCCCTAACCCAGGGGAAGGCACAGAGCCTGGAGCCCAGGGACAAGCTGGCTACTTGGGCAGCTCAAAGCAGGCCAGCCTCAGGAGGCCTTGATTTACCTCTAATAGTGTCCCGGCCTTTGGGGTTAGAGCTGCCTGGGCTCAGGGCACTATTCCGCTATTTTTCTCTCACTCAAAACTCAGTCACCCACACGCAGGGCCTCAAATGCACGAGTTTACCTCCTATCATGTGGGAAACATTTTTAAAATTTGCTTTTTTTTGAGGTGCACATGCTAGGCAAGCTTTCTAGAACTGAACTACACCCCAACTCTTCGAGTTTCTCCTGAAATAATCCACGCTTATGGTAGTGACAGACCTAAGTTCCAGCAAGGTGAGAGTGGCAGAGCACTCCATAGTAGCTGTGGTCCCTTTGATAGAAACCCCTCCTAATCCTCTGCAGTCCGCAGTATTCTTTACTGCCTCCTACCCCACCTAGGCTGCTTCAGACTTTGAGGCATTTATTTGCCTCTTCTGCTTTAAGTCTGTGAATAAAGACTTCCCCCAAATGATAACAGAGTCTGGATAAGTGGGGAAGGGGACCTGGCTCACAGAAGGAAGCCACGGGAAGCTGTGTCTGTTGTAACCAGGAACACCATTACTTCAAATGAGCAGGCATAAAACACACAGAGGAAGTGCCCCTAACAAAGTGCCCCCCAGTGGGGCACGGGCTAGCTTGGCATGGCCCCTGCCTCCTCCCACCCACTCATAGGACCTTTCATTCAGTAAGACTCACTCCTCAACTGTCTCCAGTGTCAGCCTTCACATAGACACACAAAGAGACAGAGAGACACACACACACACAGAGACACATACACATGGGCAGGGCCTTCTCTGCCCACCACACCTCTCACCCTGGGGTCACAGCATTGCTTTCTTTGGGGCAGAGATGGAGGAGTGAGCATACAGGACAAACACCATGCAGTGTTCTCCTGTCCCAAGTCACTGCACTCAGCTCCTGGCCTCAGTTCCCAGTGACTGAAGGCCACCGTCAGGAAGACACAAGACTCACAAAGCTCAGTAATTCCAAACAGCTTCCTTCTTGCTCCCTGCATCCTATGCTCAGGATACCTGCCATCTAACTATGGCTGTGTGCTTGGACCTGGCCCTGTTCTAAGAACAGAAGGTCCTCTATCCCCAGGGGAGGCAGCACCATCCCCCTAAGGAGACCATGACCTAAGTGTATAGACCAAGGGTGTCCGCCCCAGATGTGTAAGCCGAGTACAGCACTGTTCCAAGGTGTGGGTGAAGGGAAGGAGGCATCTGGAGAAGTCCAGAGCAGGAAGAGAGAGTGGCAGACAGAGCGTGGCCAGCAGACTGGGCCTTGCCATAAGAAGTGAGAGAGAAGCAAGGGTGGGGGTGTGGGGGGAAAGGAGCAAGAGAGGAAGGAGACCAAGAAAGACAGGCAAGAGAGGAAGACAAAAGACAGGGCTTAACAGAAAGAGCAGATTGTAGGGACTGAGAAGTTGCGGGAGGGGCGCCATGAGCTGGAGAAGTTTAGGGTCTGGAGAGGCCTCAGAAGAACCAGGATGCCAGCACGTGCTGCTGGTACTCTACCAGGCACCAGATAGCCATTTGTCCCAGTTGGATCCAAACTAAGTAGTTGGCAAAACAGAACAAGTTTAACAATGTGCTGGAGTGACAGTTATGTGGCTACCCCTGCTCCCCATACCCCGCCTCTTTCAGTACTTGAACCTTTCCATGTAAAGGAAGCAACTACTCCAACTGCCAGTGCTACTCTTGTGCTTGCGGTCGTTGTTCAATAAAATAAAGGTTATGTGAACACCAGCACTATCGCACCATGACAACTGACCTGACAGGTGGGTGACATGCACAGAACAGACACCCCAACACGACGATTCACACCCCAGACAGGGTAGAGTGGGAAGGTTCAAGAATCTCATTACAATCCACAATTTAAAACGTAGGAGCTGTTTGTTTCTGGAATTTTCCACTTAGTATTTTTCAGGCAGCAGGTGATCACTGGAAACTGTGGATAAGTGGGTGCTGCTGCGCTGAAAAGCCTCAGAGCTGCCCTCAGGCTGAGAGCATGCCCCTGACTGAGGTCTTCACTGTGTGCGAACCAAGCTGGGAAGCAAGCTCTGCCCTGCTGGCCCCCACCAGCCCGTAGGCACAGAACCTAGACAAGCCCACCTGTTCACACGGCACCCAGTCTTGACAGGTCTGCTCTGTGACAGCCCCTCTCAACCCCTGCCTCCCAGAGAAGCCTTCTGAGCATTCTCAGTGCCCCCAACTGGGGCAGCAATCCAGCAGAGGGAAAGCCACAAAGTCTTAGCACTTCAGAACAGAAGAGGTTTTGAGAAGGTGGCGACACAGTAAACACGTTAAGTATGAGGTAAGAAATTGGGATGGGGGGGTGGTCAGTGGAGTAGCTCTAATGGAGGGCTGGTGTCCGAGGGTAGGAGTGAGGAGAGGAGACAAAGGGTCACATGAGCACTGACCCCAGACACCATGAGGTGGGGACACAAGCAGGCAAGTAATAAGACCACAGAGATACAGGCTCTGGGCACACATTTGGCTGAAACAGTGGACTACAAGCCTGTGTCTCTCCATCTTCAGAGTGAGATCTGTCTTCCCAGACTGCCCTGCAGCCCAAGATGGACCCACACTCCCAGGGTATCCCCCTCCTTGACTGGGCTTAGGAAAGGAAAAACCCAGACCTCATTCTGGCTCCGCCTCCTGAGTCTTCCTTGCCAGTAGGAAGGCCATGTTCAGGCCTCAGGCAGCCTCCCTTTCCAGAGGTTCTGCCCACTGCTGTCTTTCCCCCTGGTAGGCTCTGTGAACTCCCAAAGCTCTCCTGGCAAACCTCCGAGAGGAAATGTGCCAAGAACCAGCTCTGGTAGGCTTGTCATGTAGCTGGAAACCCAGCCAGTATGTGGTTTCTTGAGGGCCTGGCCTACACTCGTCACCCAAGTGCCTGCTCTGCCAACTGAGAGGAAGCTGGCAGCGGTGCCTTTCCTCAGGATGAACCTGCAGCCACAGTTTCTACCCTGACAGCTGCTCCCTCTAACCTGGTGGCCTACATGCTTCCAGTGAGCACTTCTCAGAAACCCAGGCAGGAGTGGAAGCCACAGATCCTGCCACTGCTCACAGATCATTCTAGAAGACCCTGGAAGCAGCCCTCAACCTTCCTGCCAAGTCCTGGAGCTGTGTCCACGGATGAGTGTGCCTCACTAACCCAGGACACCTAGTGGTCTTCTCCTGTCCCTCAAGGGAAGCCCTGTAGGAAGGTGGGAGTGGTTCTGCCACAGCAAGAAAGGGAGGCCACTGGGATTCCCTCCTGGATCTGGTCCCAGAGCTGAGGCAGCAGATCAGCTTGGCCTCTGTCTGCCTCTGGCTCTCCCCAGTGGAGAGGAGGCCACAGCCAGGGGGAAGGGGAAAAGAGAAAACAGTTCTCCAGAGGTTTAAAAACTCTGGAGAAATCTATAATCTCCCGCTCTCCCTCTTGGCTGCAGCCTCTCCTTGCTCTTTGGTTCACTCTCATCTGCAACCCACCATGACCACTCTTTGAACAGCCATGTCCCCTTTGACAGGACTACCGACTGCTCTTCTTTTCAGGCCCTGCCTACTGATAGCCTCAGCTTGGAAAGGGATTGAAAAATCCTCCTAACTTGCCTCCAGAACGGCCTTGAAAACCACCACAGGTTAAGGCCCTAGAGGATGGGGTTGCCCACCCCTAGCCAGGCCCCAGGGCACACTGATTTCCTCCTCTGGATGGTGGCTTTCTAGAGGCTTCCAACTGGGTTTGGAGTCAGAGCCTGGGACCCACTTCCTGTTAGGTCCCAGAGCAGAAGGGGAGGAGGAAGATCTTTAGCAAATTCCTACTCTCAGTTTCCTAGTCTCTTCGCACGATCGGACCCCTGAACAGGAAAAGGGATGGGGGATCGCCATGTTCCTCTTCCCACCGACACAAACACGCACGTCCATGGCTCTCCAGTCCCTTGGGAACATCTCTTGATCCCTGGCTCCCGCGATTATAGCCACCCTCCCGCAGGGCCCGCGAGCCCCGTGTCCCTGGTTCCCGCACCCCGTCGAGCCCCTACCTGGGGCGGCGGGCGCGCAGCAGGCGGGCAGGCGGCAGGGCGGCCGCGGGCAGGCGCGGCAGCTCGAGAAAGCCCGCGCGGCCGGCATCAGGCCCATGGCGCGCACGGGCGCGGCGGCAGGAATGCCCGGCACGCGCACAGGTAGCGTCTTGCCCGCTGCCTGCCCGGCCTGAGCCGCCAGGGGCTGGACCTGGGGCGAGGGCGGGAGGATCGAGTGCCTGGGATGTCTCCTGCCAGGCAGCTCCCAGCGCTGGGAGCTCCCGGTCCGCACCCCTTTCTCCCAGCCGAGGCGCGGGATCAGGTGTGCTGAGTTCGCAGCAGCTCTCCACGCGGTCACATCCTTCTAGCAGGGGACCCACTTCAGGAATACCCACGCAGGCCAAGGCCCGGGGAGGCACGAGTTCTAGGTGGTGCAAGGGAGGCCAGAGAGGATTGGGCAACTGGGTCTGAGTCAACCTGCGAGCAGGGCATTGATGCCCCACTTAATGCAACAGTGGCGTGGAGGGCTCCACACTCCAGACCTTCAAGATCTTGGACCTTCTTGGAACCAGTACTCCTAGGGTTAGTGGCAATGGTTTGGATTTGATCTCATCTCCTTGAGCAGCTCAAAAAGATAATTAACTTTTCTTTTTTTTTTTTTTTTTTTTTTTTTTACAAAGAGGCTGTGGCGGCTCAAGGGCAGTTATGCGATTTGTTTGAGGTCTCCTAGCTGGGAAATGACAGAGATCATTCCTCAAGTGTCTGTCTACGAAGCCTAACTTCTCAGGGTTCCTTCCAGAGAAGAGTCCACAATGGTATGTTTCCAAGTGGCACACAGGGTCAGCCTACTCCAGAAGCAGAGATAGAGGCATGGAGAGGAGGAAAATGGCCCTGAGCGGGAGGGGGGGGGCTCTCTTCAAGCTAGGTGTGCAGGGGACAGCCACTTTATTTGTTCACATTTAGTAGGCTCTCACTTGGCGTAAAGACCAAGGGAAAGTTTAGGGCTGCTCCGAGAACCGAGATACACAACCCACTGCAATGTTTTTAAGAACACCCCTTGAACCAGGTATCGTGGCTTGCCTTTAATTCCAGAACTTGGGAGGCAGAGGTGAGTGGATCTCTGTGAGTTCCAGGCCAGCCTGATCTACTTAGTAAGTTCCAGGAAAGCCAGAGCTATGTAGAGAGACCCCATCTCAATACAACAAAACCAAACAAACCAAACCAAAAGACAAACCTTAGTACAAGAATCCATAATGATCAAAATATTCAACTGGTAAATACAGGCAGGTTGAGCCGGTCTCCATCACCCCCTATCTTTATTTCAAATGGGGCGGCATTTTGATGTCCATGTCTCATCCTGGAACCTGTGACTGCCTCACCTTTCACAGCCAGAGAAGCTTAGTAGGTAGAAGCACGCTCAGGGTAGACATGCGGTCACAGACGACCAAGTGACCCAGGACGCTTGAACCATAAGAGGAAGAGGAGCTGAGACATGTCATCCCAGGAGGTGTAAAGGCTAGGGGCATATTCTCCTTCCCTGGGTCCTTGGAGAAGCCCATGCTCCCATTAATTTTTGGCTGGGGGACACTGAGACTCTTAGTCCAGGCCCTGAAGCTAAGAGTAGGGCTAAAGTCCTCCATCCAAAAGGGTTTCTAATCTACAGTGTTCAGTTTCTCTCTTCACGTTACTCTGAAAGTGGGAAGGGTGGAGGCACCTACCTACTCATCCTAGGGTGGGTAGGTAGGTGCCCACTTGTTTTCTCCTCTCTGAACCTCAGTTTCCCCATCTGAGTTAGACCTCGCAGCCTAGGAAGGTCCCAGGTGAGTGGAGGTTTGCAGCTGTCCCCTGCTTAATAGTTGTCACCATCGCTGCTTCACTGAGCTCTAGTTTGGTGGGTTAGGAGCACCCTTGGGGGGCAGGGCTAGAAAGCTGAGACCACAAGTATGGTTCTCTTCCGTGAGCATCCAGGTAGCAGATGGGCTATTCAGCTTGAACTGTCTGTAGAAGTGCTGGGCTCCATGTAGCCAGTGACGGGAGGCAGGTTGATAAGGCTACACATAAAAGGATGAAAGACAGGATGCTGGGAAGCAGAGAGAGAGAGACACAGACACAGACAGAGAGAGAGAGAGAGAGAGACAGAGACAGAGACAGAGACAGAGAGACAGAGAGACAGACACAGAGAGAGAGACAGAGAGAGAGTGTTAAAAAATGGCTGAGCAGGGTGTGTGTGGTGGGGAGCTCCCAGATAAAGCAGTTACTGTGGCCTTGGCTCTCCTGGGAGACAGCCCCAATGCCCTGGCTCTGCTGAGCTTGGAATAGTGGCTGCTGCCTGTCTCCCCTGACTTGAGGACCCCAGATCACAGGCTTCTGGAGCTCTTTTAGAGGAGAGGCCTTCAGGACTGCTGGGAAGGAGACCCAAGGACACTGTGAACCAGTCCCTAAACCTGCAGATCTGCCTTTTATCAGACTGACCAGGATTCCAGGCCTACGGGGGCGTCTCCACCTGTCGTCATAACCTTCCTCTCTCACTAGAATGGGCAGACCGAATCAGAACCAGGTTCAAGAGTCCAAGAGTCCGAAGCCCAGGCTCAGGCTCACTGGCTTGCCAGGTTGACATTCACTGGAACTGGAAACAAGGCTGTCTTCTTGAGTCTCCCACTGAAGCTGAGATGTGGAGTGAGTGGTGCTGGGGGGATATGGTTCCCAGCCCTCTGGCTTCTATCCTAGCTGCCTATACAGACTCACAGATAGCTCAGACCCAAAGGTGTCTAGACAGAGCCACACTCATGATCCCTCAGCCTGCTCCACGCTGGCCCCGCTTCCACTGTCACTGACGTCTGTCCTTGCAGGTAGCTCAGCCCGACTCCTGGAGTCCATGTTCACACCCATACCCACACCCTTCTTACACTCAGATCTCATCACTCCTAGTTTCTGGACAGAGCTGCAGCCTGCTCAGTTCCCCAGGCAGACCCAGAGGAGAGCTGCACACTTGCAGTGCAGAGTCAGGCAGGGCGTGGTCCTCCCCTCAGGCCTGTGCAGGGAGCACTCAGATGTCCCCTCAACACTGAAGGTCAGATCATCATCTGACTCAGTCAGAGCTTCCTCTAGCCTACATCAACGTTCCCACCTCTGCCAGGGGTAAGACTGGTCTGGCAGGTTTCCACCTGACATCTTCCTGCTTGGCTATGGCCTTCTTGCAATACTAAACAGTGAGACACCACTTCACACCCACTACTACAACTGTGCTGGCTATTAGCAAAACAGAAACAAACGCTTCTGAGAAGCAAAGGGGACCCGCCTCTCCCTGGGCACTGAGCAGGTGTAAGCCCTGAATAGTCACTGTTGGCACTAATGCTAAGTTCTTTGGCTTAGACTTAAGCATCCTTCTGATGCCCATTTCCCTGGAAATAAGCAAAGACACCAGGAATCAGGAATTTGAGTAACTGGCAGCTGCTGGGCTCTTGTGTCGTCGTCCTTGATGCCTTGATCAAGAGGACTGTAGGTTACATGCCAGAGCCACTACCCTCATGCCAGTGCCAGCTGTTGGCTGTCATGAACACTCCATGAGTGCTTTGAGCCAACTAAGCCACAAACTACAGCTGATTCTCCTGGCCCCTGAAGGCCCAGCCCCACCCAGGGCTGTTTGAAACAGTGTGAGGTCGATTTTGCAACCAGGAACTTTCAGGAACCATATCCACCTTGGCCAGGGCTTGGCCTGAGCGGTGCACTTCCTCACCTCCACCCCAGGGGAGAGAACACTGTGACTAGTAGCCAGGCCCTGACTGGTCCAAAACATAAGGCTCAATGCCTGTGGTTGGTGCTAGAAGCTGAGATGTATTAGGCCAAAGGCATGTTCTGAAGACTCCTTCTTGGGGTGTGTAAGCAGGCTGCTAGGGCTGGGAGTTGGCTGGAAGACAATTCCTTCCTCTGCTGCTCTGTTCTTCTGTAACATCTCAGCCACTCCGACTCACCAGCACCTTGATCCTACAATCACACGCCCCGGGCACACCATACTGATAGAGGATGCTGGGCCTGTGCTAACCACACCCTGGTGTGAGGGGGCACCTGTACCTGAGTAGCCCTAACCCCTGTGGGTACACGCTTCTTCTACAATCCTCCAGTGCTGAACGCTATTCTTACAAAGGTAAGACCCCAGTCTGGCAGGTGGCACTGACAACTGAAGGGACAGCTGGAGAGTTTAGTGTGGTCTGAACACAAGAAGGGGCGGATAAGCAGAGACGGCCACAGAGCAGAGAGCTGATGAAAAACCACAGGAGCCCGAGGGAGAGCCTACAGACTGCGGCCACCTCAGAGTTCCAGAGCGCCATGTAGGCGTAAGGTCTACATGGGGACACTAACCCTTGGAGGGCTAACTTTCCAATACCTTAGGCCAGCACAGGGTCTATAACAGGATGCCACTTGTCCCTGCTTCTGCACGCTTATTGCCAGCTCTAGCTGCTGTCAGACACGGAGGGAAAAAAAGACACCCAGGGACCAGCATTTGAAGGGCTTCCTTGCTTACGCACAGTTTCTATTCAAGCAGAGGAAAAGTCCCCAGCCAGCTGTTGGGTGACAATTAGGGTGGGAAGAAATATGAGCTCTTACATACATTATTACCCATGGGAATGCTTGGCACAGCCACTGCAGAGAAGGGCATGACGTTTCCTCAAAAACTTAACCAGAGCCTAACAGTTCCACTTTTGGGTGTGGACCCTGGAGACCAAAAGCGAGGGTTTGAAGGGCTATTCATGCAACATTGCTAAGGCTGGAATCTGGAATGTCACCCACTGGCTCATGTTTTGAGTGCCCAGTCCTTGGCTGTTGTACTGTTTTGGGGGGTGGGGCTTGACTGGCAGAAGACCAGCAGGGGAGGGTTTCCGAGGGCTCTCCTGCCAGCCCTCTGGGTTCCACACTCTGTTTCCTGCTTAGATGAGGAGCCTCTAGCACGTGCCCCACAGCCATCGATCCCACCATGCCTTCCCTCCAAGATGGACTGAAATGTTGGGGACCAAACCCTGAAATGAGCCTTTCTCCCTTGTTTCTGACAAGTATTTTGATCTCAGTAAAAAGTAACTTTTATACTCATGTTTGCAGCAGTACCATGCAAAGCCCAAAAGGTGCAACTAGCCTATAATTCATTGATGAATGAATGAATGAACGAACTGGGGATAGGGCACTTAATGGAGTATTATTCTGAGAGTGGGGAGGGTCTTGGAGGAGAGAGAAAGTGAGATTCTGCGGCTGGCGAGATAGTTCAGTGGTTAAGAATGGGTACAGATCTTGCAGAAGATCCAGGTTAAAGTCCCAGGACCCACGTCAGACAATTCACAACTGCCTGTAACTGTAGCGTCGAGCGATCTGGCACTTTTCTGGCCCACTCGGGCACCTGTACTTACATGTACATACATACCCTACACGCTTCCCCAAGATACCTGGAGTAGGCACATTCAGAGAATCAGCAAGCAAGATGAAATTGCCAAAAGTTGGCAGGAAGGAAGAGGCAGTGGGACATTTGTTTAATGGATGCAGAGTTTCATTTTGGGAAGATAAAATTCTGGAATTGGATAGTGGCTGTGACTGCACAACACTGCATGTACTTAATGCCACTGAACTGCACCCTCAAAGCTGATTAACATATGCACATGGGGTTGTGTATATTTAACAATAAAGAGAACTAAAGTAGAAAATGCACAGGTTCAAAAGCAAAAACAGAATGTCTCTCTCAGAAGGCTCATTCCCCAAAATCAAAACACCTGCTTTGTTTTTTATACTCAGTGCCTCTTAGCATCGTGTGTGTGTGTGTGTGTGTGTGTGTGTGTGTGTGTGTGTGTGTGTGTGTGGAAATCTGTGGAAGCCAAAGAAGAACGTGTGGGAGTTTGCTCTCTCCTTCCAGCACGTGAGTTCAGGTCATCAGATTTATTGGCAAGTGCCTTTTTTTTTTTGAAATATGCTTTCACTTTAACCAATTAGGTTAAAATGGATCTCCCATCTGTCTTTACTTCCCCAGCACTGGGACTAAAGATACAAACTGCCATGTCTCACTTATATATGGATATTGAGGATCAAACCTGGAACCTCGTGCTTGCATGACAAAGACTTTACCTAACCGGAGCCTTCTTCCCTGGTGGGTAGGGGCACATGTGTAGGCTAGAGGCCAATTTCACATGTGTTCCTCAGGGGCGTCATCTACCTTTATGAGACATACTCTCACTGAGGTACGAGAGTTTGCCATTTTTAGACTAACTGGGCTGGCCAGTGAGCCTGAGGAAATCCTCCTGTCTCTGCTGACCCCATGCTGAAATCAGGAGTGCACACGCCACCGGCACCACCACTGCCACGTGTGGTCTTTTACTTGGGAGCTGGGGATTATACCTTCTCTCTTCTTTCCTTCTTATCCCTTTGAGGCATTCATTTCTATTTTCTTTGCATCTTTTTTTCTTTGCATCTTTGCTCCCTAACCATAGTCTTATATATGCTATTAGGTGGCGCTGTGGTGGATTCCGCCATCCCACTACACAGTGTCCCACTGGAAGAATAAATTAGTTATTTACTCATAATGTAGCTAGGTGCTTGAGTTAGTCTGAGAAGGCCATAAACACAGGGCTGTGAAGCCCTGCTGCACCCAACTCTCCTGTGCACACATGTCTGCATGGGACCTGCCTCCCAGGGGAAAGGCTGCTTCCCGTGTGCCACAGCAGAAACATTGCCAGATACCTTCAAGCAACTTCCCCGCTGATACATGCAAGATTTGCGTGACACGTAGATGCAACATGTAGTGAATTCTCCTGTCTTTGGCCACCAATGAGCTAAAGCCCACTCACCATGCTCAGAGGCTGTGAGGATTGCTTCTTTGCAAAGTGCCTACTTGAGCCATGTTCATTTCCTACTGGCTCACCTCTGCCTAACTGAGTTGGGAATCTCATGGGTTTGAATATTACAGACACCTGCTCCCTAATTCACTCTTCTCTTTCCAGCCTCCTGACTGACTCTTACAGAATGCATGCCATTTGGTCTACACAGTACAGATCATTTCTTTTTCCTCAAGTTCCCTCTGGTGTTCACAATCTCTT
Organism: Uromys caudimaculatus; assembly: GCA_028551405.1. NCBI lineage: Eukaryota > Metazoa > Chordata > Mammalia > Rodentia > Muridae > Uromys > Uromys caudimaculatus. The sequence goes on along the minus strand of CM052708.1, from coordinate 82,699,520 downwards.
ATGAAACGCAGACCAAATGCGAGGTGTCTGCTCTGTTCCTTGGCTTCGCTTTCAATGTCCTGGCACAAAAGGAAGTCCGTGGTGGCTACAGAGGCTGTCTCTGGGTGGTTCTGGTCTTCCCAGGCTACTAAATGGTCTGTGGGTCAAGCCAGCTGCCATCATGAGGTTGCCCCAGTGAGGCCCCAGAGAACAATCTTAACTTTTAACATTACATTTTCTCTTCTACACAGTGGCTGGTGGCTTGGTGAAGGAGATCAAGCAGACATAGCCAACAATAAAAAAGGAGAGCAGGTGAGGTAAGAGGTGGAGAGCACAAGACTTGTCAGATCCGGATATGGGCTTAGAACTCCCAAGGGTGAGGATATGTTCCTGCCTAACAGATGCCATAGGAAGAGAGGATGGTCACACCTTGGCTAGAACCACCCTGCTGGAAGGCTCTGGACCTCCATGGTCAGCAGGGCCTTGGGCCCTCCTTCTCCTTACTCCAGCATGGTGACACTATCAAGAACACTATCTGAGGATGACTTGAGATAGACACCAACCTATAAAGACAGCCATGTGTCTGCAGTCAAGGCTCCCTTCTTTTCTCCAGAACTAGGCCTGGGCAAAGCCCAGAAGCTTCTGCAGCTGACTACTCCAGCCATCTCCCTGTCATTGTTCATCCCATCTTGTCCCAGCCTGCTGTGGCCACTCTTGTCTTTGCAGCTCACTCCTTACATGATGACTAAAAGATTTTCAATCTAAGTCAAGCTGGGTGCGGTGGCGTGCACCCTTAATCGCAGCACTCAGGAAGCAGAGTCAGGCGGATCTCTGAGTTTGAGGCCAGCCGGGTCTACAGGGTGAGTTCCAGGACAGCTCAGGCTACACAGAGAAACCCTGTCTTGAAAAACAAACCAACAAGAGCAATCTAAGTCAAGTCTCATCTGTCTCCTGCTTACAATTATATCTGGTGCTCCGTTGCATTCATGATGAAGTCTAAACACTACCTGCCATGCCCCAGTTAGTACCTAGCCACCTCTCTCACCCAGGCCCCAGTCCTTTGGCTCCCTTGCATCTCTTGCTTCTAAGCACCTTCAGATGTGTGTATTTGTCTATCTTGCCTATAGACGCCTGTGGCACACAGCAAGTCATGGGGGTCAGGGGCACCACCTGCTTTGTTCACCACTGAATTCTTGAGTGCCTGGCATAGACCAGGTATCTGGTACCAGTCACAGAATGTTTTGAATGAACATTAAGTAAACAGCAGATCAAGGACGGGAAGTGAGCGTGGCAGTGTCGGTTGGGTTCTAGTGTGTCAGGGAGGCCTAGGAAAAGGGAAGGGGGAAACGAACACACTGGATAAGCGCACAGGGCAGCGTGTGATCCACCTGAGCCCTGTGAGAAGACCATTCAGCAAGGCGTCTGGAAGCAAGGAGACAAGCGAGCAAAGGCCACAGGCCTCTATTAGGAGACTCGAGTCCTCTGCCATGGGGCTAAGCACTAGGTGGGAGGCATGACTTCAAGGACAGTAACAGAGGGACCAGGCTGCCCTCAGACATGCAGGATGTACCCAGCAAGTCCCAAGGAAGAGGGAACTTGTGGGCACAGGGCAAGAGGACAAGATTACCTGCAGACAAGGGTTTTACAGGGTGGACATGCGAGCTACGGGAAGTACCTCCGCCCAGCGGGGCCCAGATGACACGGCGGATGGCCTGCACCCAGTCCTCCATATCACGCTGGGAGCTGGCCATGAGCAGGAGTGCCTCAGGGTTGGCTGGCACCTTCTCTCGCTCTGCAGCACCACCTGCAAGACAGGGAGACAAGGCTTACTTTAGAGTTCCAATGCAGGACAGCACAGCGAGTCCCCTACTGGCACCCAAGCGGAGCTAAGCTCTTGCTTCCGGTTTGCATCCAATCTCTTTTCACATGAGGGCACTTTCTGGTGTTTCTTTTCTCCCTTGCCCTCATGTCAGTTTGCTTTTATTGTGTTTATTTGTTCCCATATCAAAACAGAAATCATTAAAAGCATCACAGGGCATTACGACGGGAACACGCCTATTCTGGGATAACTCGGAGAAGTTTAGTCCCTACTGCAGCTTCAGTGTGTTTTGCTGAAATCAGTTACCCGCTGTGTGTAATACTCTCTCTGGGCTCTACCCTTAGTGTAGCTGAGCACCACACCCCCCAGATTCCTTGTAAGTACCAAGGTTACATTGGCCGGATGCTACAGCTGAGCTGGTGTTCAGGAATCGTCTATTTGAATCTACTAAAGGACAGGAGAAGGTAGGCAGCAAGCATTGGTGGCCCTGCACTGTCCCTTGCTGGACTATGGCCCAGGGGAGGAGCCCAGATGGGAACAAATGTTTCCTGAACACTGGAAAGTTCCAGAACAGTTCTGCTGAGCACACAGCCACCCTCTGCCCATCCTCACAAGGACTGAAAGCAGTGCTGTTACAAGTATATTGGAAGGGGCTGGAGAGATGGCTCAGTGGTTAAGAGCACTGCCTGCTCTTCCAGAGGACCCAGGTTCAATCCCCAGCACCCACAGGCAGCTTATAACTGTCTGTAACTCCAGGATACAACACCCTCACACAGACACACATGTAGACAAAACACAAACACACATAAAAATAAAAATAAGTAAAAAAAAAAAAAAAAAAGTATATTGTGAAGGACACTCCTGGAACATCTTCTCCTTGCGAATTTTATATTTTGTGGATAATTTTTCTTCTCTCTTCATGAGGGGTGTTGGTCTGTGGTTCTCTTCATGTGATGTAGTGTGTGTGTGTGTGTTTGTGTGTATAAACATGAATACAGATTCCCTCAGAGGCCAGAAGACGGTGTTGGATTCCATGGAGCTGGAGTTACAACAACTTGTAAGTGGTCCAGTTTGGTGCTGGGAACTAAGTTTGTGTCCTGCGGGATAGCCGTGGTGGTGAGCCACACCTCTAACCTCTTAGGTGGTGAGCTACATCTCTAACCTCTCCTATTTTGATGAATCTATTCTATCTCTAACAATGCTCTCTCTCCCCTTCTCCCACCACACAGCAGTGATCACGCATCTTTAATTACCACCGTTTACACTGAATACTGCACCACTTGCAGGCATGTGGCCCATGTGTATGCCCAAGGAAAGCTGTGACTGTGGATCAATACATTTGTAGATGACGACTTCATAGGTTGGACATGCCTGTGGGACTGCTCCGGAGTAGTTCCATCATTGTCTTTCCTGTCTCACAACTTACTGTTCAACAACACTGCGTATCCCACAGTGCACTGCACTGTTTCCACTCAACCAGCCAGCATCTTTTGCTTTAAGTTATAAGGGAAGGACACATATCTGTCCATGAGACTCTCTGTAGAATCCAGGTCTCATGTGACATTGTCACCTCTGCCTGTCTCCCTTCCTCTGGCATCCCTTGTCCTAGGCAACAGTTGGTGACTAGCTCTGAATCTTTGCACAGTGGGATGCTTTTGTCATGGAGTAAGACCTCAGGTTGGCTGCTCCCCCCTGCCCGTTTCCGTTTCCGGGAAGTTGCTGCACAGCCCACTCACCTGCACGTCGGCTTGCCAGCACCCTTGTTTTCTATTTCTACTCCACTGCCTTTGAGTCATTAAACTGTGATGTGCCACCATGAGGGCTCCTCCTGTTCCTTATGAATGGGGTTTATTGAATTGCTGAGATTTATGAGGTTGTAGTGCTCATAAAGCCCGGGTAAAAGAGCATAAAGCAAATGCACTTGTCTGTCCTTTGCTCTGCCCTCAGTGACTCCAGTTACTTGTGCATTAAACAGGGAGGCTCTCCCAGAGCTCACTGGTGATATGTTTGTGTTAAATACTGTTTTCTATGTATAATTTTCTTTGAGTAGTGTTACAGCAGAATAATGCCCCCTCGACAAGGCTCTGGAACACACGCGTAGGTTAGGCTACATCACATACAATTTTGTCAGTAGAATCTAAATTGCTAATTGGCCCAGTACAGCTGTAACGGACTTTAAAAGTAAAGGAGAAACCAGAGACAAAAGTGGGTACAGAAGAACTAAAACTGACACACAAAACATGACCTGATCAATCACTGTGACCGGCCTCGAGGGTAGAGGAAGGTCAGGAGCCCAGGAGCCTGGCAGCATGTAGGGGCGGGTAAAAGCCGGTCTCTCCTCTCCAGCCTCCCCAAGGCACAGCCCTGTGACCCCTTGACTTAAACCAGACTTGTAACCTCCAGAACCATAGACACCACACAAATCAAACTGTCATTTAAGCCACTGATTTCGCGGTAACTTGTCACAGCACCGGGAGAAAATAGCTACAAAGGCATGATGGCACGCACCTGTAATTCCAGCACTCTAGAGGCTGAGGCGGGGGGTTCACAGGCATGAAGCAGGTCAGATCTACACACTTTCAGGCAGTAAGAATCTGTCCTCCAAACAAACCCCTCAAATAATAGCAAATACATACAGTTTCTACTGCTTTAAGCTCACCAACCTTTCATGGCCCCTGTTCATTCACATGGGCTATTTCAATGTATACTTTGAAAGCTTGATCTCTGGAAATATGATTTGGGGTTTCCATATTATTATTTATATGTATCTCATGTCTCCACTGAGCTCTTAGGATACATTGAATTTAGCTATTAAACAAAATCAAACAAACAAAAACCTAATGTCGCCGGGCAGTGGTGGCGCACGCCTTTAATCCCAGCACTTGGGAGGCAGAGACAGGTGGATTTCTGAGTTCGAGGCCAGCCTGGTCTACAGAGTGAGTTCCAGGACAGCCAGGGCTACACAGAAAAACCCTGTCTCCAAAAACCAAAAACCAAAAAAAAAAAAAAAAAAAAAAAAAACCTAATGTCTCAGTCTGTTGACCTTAAAATATGTGTCATATCTAGGTTGTTTTCAGCTGCTGGACTTTTCCTCTCCTTCTGGGCTTTACCTTCCTGCCTCTTCACATTCCTGATGTTTGAGTGGGTGCCAGGCATTCTGGATTTTCAATGGTTCAGTGCTAGGGTTTTATATTCCTATAAATACTCTTGAACCTCCCTCTGAGATAAAGTTAAGTTCACAGCAGGAGTTTCCTAGGTGAATCTAGAGGGCTCAGGGCAGAGCTCATGGTTCCCCTACAGAGGGAAAGTTCTCTGTATATTCCACCCAGTGTCTCATGGTTGCATGGCTTTCCGGTCTGACAGATGGGATCCAGCACCAATCCATCCTGCGTTAGGGTGGACGTGACTACCTCAGATCCTTCTTTGCTCAGTCTTGGGTGGTTTCCTCGAATGCTTGTGGGGACAGGTACGCAGGGAGGTCTCTATGCATGCGTTGTTTCCACATGGCTCTTTCATCTTTTTATACACCCCCTGCAAGCTTTGATCTCCCAGACTCTCAGCTGTGTTGTCTCTAGCTGTGGAGGCCACTGGGGCTCCATCGATTTGTGTGTCCCTTTCCTGTATCCCAGCCCGGAAACTCCCTAAAGGCAGTCAACTAAGGCACATGTACGGTCTGCTTTGTTTTCAACTCCTGGCTCAAAGGCCCTTCATTATCTGATGTCTGATATCTTGACAACACGGTTTCAAACACACGTGTGTCATGGCAGTGTTGTTTCCATAGCTAGTCTCTGTTGCTTCATGTTCAGAAGTGACAGTCACAGCACTGCCTCTAAGGGACATGTGACACGGGACACATGTTGGAGGCCTTACCATTCCCAGTCACACACTGACAGACAGCACAGGAAGGATTATCGCTAAGAGCATCTTACACATACAGAAGCCAGGACTCACAAAGAACTTAAACACGGGATGCATAAAGAAGCAAGCAGAGGACCAGTCACAACCACAGGCTCCCTCACTGTGCATCTGTGGCGGCCATTGCTGTTCCTCCCCGGTTGTTTTCAAACATTTTTATTCCATTTTAAAAGTTTTGTTTATTGCTATTTTTTATAGGTGTCTTGCTTTCATGTATGTATGTCCACTGTGTGCATGCATTATCCAGAGGCCAGAAGAGGGTGCCTGATCCCCTAGAACTGATATGACAACAGTCACTGTCCAGGATAGTATTAAGTCAACTTGACGTAAGCTATAGTTTCTGAAATGAGGAACACCAATTGAGAAACTGCATCCATCCGGATTGCCGGTAGGGCATTTTCTTGAGTAATGATGGCTATGGAAGGGGCCAGCCCATGAGGGTGGGGTGTGCTATCCTGTAGGCAGGTAGTCCTCAGTTGTATTAAAAAAGATCTGAGCAAGCCGTGAGGAGCAAGTTAGTAAGCAGCACTCCTTGGTGGCCTCTGCTTCAGCGCCTGCCTCCGGGGTCCTGCCTTGAGCTCCCCCTGACTTTCCTCACTGATAAGACCATGATCATGAAGAATAAGCCAAAGAAATAAACCCTTTCCTCCCCAAGTTGCTTTTGTCATGATCTTTTATCACAGCAATAGTAAACCTTACTAAGACAATGGTTAAGTTGCCAACCTGGGTCCTCCACAAAGACCAACAAATGCTCTCTAACCCTGAGCCATCTATCAAGCCTCTTTGTTATTTTGTGTCATCATCATCGTGTGTGTGTGTGTGTGTGTGTGTGTGTATGTACACATTTGGGGTCGAAGGACAACTTATGAGATTCAGTGTTTCTTCCACCATTTGAGTTCCAGGGACTGAACTCAGGTTGTCAGAGTTGGGCAACAAGTGCTTGTCCCCCTGAGCCATCTTCCTCTCTCTTCTTCCTTTGAAACTAATCTGTGTGGTCACCATATTGCCACCGCTCTACCACACATCCCAGGCACTGGTAGCCGTGTTATTCAGGGATGGACTTAACGGTCCCCAAGCACCCGAGTCACCACACACCTTCGCGGTGGCGAAAGTGAAGTTAGAAAGATGAAAAGAATATCAGCTTGGCTTAGCACCTCAGCGAGGTGCTACCCCAGGGTCCACTCTTAGTACCACATCCAGTTAAATACAAGGAGAGTGGGGTCAGTCCTGGCACTAAGGGCATCTGCAGCCCTCTCCCGACCTCTAGGCTGTGAGGACAACAAACACCTTCACATATGGATGTCCCTGGGGGATGCAACTGCCTTGCGTTGGAAGCCATTGATAGAGACCTATCAGATCTACACTGTCTGTGAGTCTGGTCGGTTGTTTAACTTCACAGCCATGGGATACTGCACAGGCATAGTGTGGAATGTCCATGAGGGATCCCCGCTATTCTACCAAACCTGGCTCCATTCAGTGTCAGACAGCCAAGGCAGAGAGCTGCGAGGGACCTGGACCTTCCCTCCTTGGCCCTACATAGACTCACCTTCTATATAGTGACCACACAGATTGGTTTAAAAAGAAGAGGAAAGAGGAGGCTGGCTCAGGGAGGCAAGCACTTGTCTATACAGGGGGACTCACTGGCATCATGCCAAGCTCTCAATGCTGTCTGTCTGCTGCTGACTTCCAAACTCATCACTCTCCAGACATGGACCGATTGCATCCTGGGTCTGCCTTTGCCATCTTTGTGACTGAGGGCAACTCCCATTTGCAGTTTCTCAGGTTGAAAACAGACACACCCTCCTCCCCAGTCTCACATCTCTCCTCTCGTCAGCAAATCCCATCGGTTTATCTTTCAAAGTATGTTCAAAATGGAATCGCTTCTCACTGTCAACGTGGTCGAGGTCACACTCATTTCTCAACTGGCATCATGTCTAGGCACTTGTCTTTTGGTTCCTTAAATCTATTCCCAGTACAGACGCCACAGTGATCCAGCTAAGACTGAAAGCAGCCCGACACCCTGGCCAGTCTTCCCAGAAGCCCCTGCACCAGTCATGATCTTGCTACCATCATCAGGGCACAGCTCCCCACTCCTGCTCCACTGTCCCTGGTTATCCCCCCCTTTGCGTGTGGCCATTCTCAGGTATGGTCTCTGCTCCATGGGCAGCATCTGCCCTTTCTGTGCCCGGAGAGCTGCCCTTCCGACACTGGCACGGTTTGTCCTTCACTCCTTTCACGTCTCTCTGTGAATGTCACCTTGAAGCATCTTTCATGACTTCTCATCTCCAACCATACCCGTGCTCCTTATCAGTCCTCACTGTCCCATAACAACCCCTAGAGTCAAACAGGCTCAGCATCTGCTCACAGGACACACATGCTGCTTGTCAGCCCACTTCACTTTGTATTTTGTGGCACTGGGAGGAGGCTGGCATAGAGAGGAGACACACAGGACACAGGAAGGACAAAAGGTGAACAAGAGAAGTAGACTGTTAAGTCACTGATAAGGTGACTGAAATGCTCACAGCACCCACTGCAGACAGACAGACAACCTGCTGATGTGAGAAGCAGCCAGCTGTGGGCAGTGACCCAGCTGGGCACCCATACAGAATCTCCAGGGGGCAACCTTGGCTGCCCATGTGCCAATCTGCACCAGGCAGAAGCTGCCCGTGGGTCTTCCCTCCTCTCATTTCTCGTTACTTGCTTGGAGGCAGCAGATACTATTTGCCCTTCAAGGGCGACTCTCCAGGTTCCCTGGCGCCTAGGATTCTGGTTGTCCACTTACCCCTGGGCAGGCGCCTGCTCCTCTTCAGATACTTGGTGGGGCAGAAAGGCATGGTGAGGTGAGTGGAAGGACCGGTGAGAAAATGGAGACTGGGTGCAGCTAAGCCTGGGGCGGCAGCCAGGTACACGGCAGGCAGCTTCTTTGACTAGCTGCAAAGCAGTCTATGCTGGGAGAACTGAGCTGTGGTCTTTTGTCTCTCCTGGGGAACTTCTGCATTTTGCAGGACCTGACAGCTGGGAATGTCCAGGGAGGGGATCCCCAAGGGCACTTCCCAGAGAACACAAGCTGCTGGGGTGAGAAGAAGGGAGACCTTGTGGAAATCACACAGCAGGTTGTCCTGGGTCTGGCTCCCTGGCCTGCAGTCTAGCCATGACCATAGCAAGTTTCCTGACTTCGGTCAGCTGTAGTGCCAAGCATCCAGCCACCGTTGTGTCAGCATAGGGAGGTGCTAGGGACAGGGCTCCAAGCTGAGGGCCGCTGTCTCTGGCAGTTTTTGCAGATGAAGGAACACGGGGTAGAAGCTAGACACACACAGAGCTTACTGCACACCTGGGTGCGAGCAGCTTACTTCTTATTTCTGATCCCTTTTAGGCTTCTTATTTTTTAAGATTTACTTATTTTTATTTTATGTGCATTGGTGTTTTGCCTGCATATATGACTGTGAAGGTGCCAGATACCCTAGAATTGGAGTTACAGACAGTTCTGAGCTGCTATGTGCTCACTAGGAATTGAACCCGGGTCCTCTGGAAGAGCAGCCAGTGCTCTTAAGCCCTGAGCCATCTCTCCAGACTCTCTTTTACACTTTTTGTTTGTTGCTTTGCTGTTTTCTTTTGGATTGGTTTCTCTTAGGTTTCTGAAAAAGGGTCTCATTATGTCCGGTATCTGGACTGGACTTGAATTCACTAACTTGTCCGTTCTCCTGCCTCAGGCCTCCTCCCACTCAGGCTGTCACAAACAAGACAGCCAAAGTGCCAGGTGAGTTCTGTCTCTGGGAAGGGCAGAGCCAGGACCTGAATTTAACTGGCATTTTTCCAAGAAAAAAATCACTATGCCGATGATGTTTCCCTGGTGCCTGGGACAAAGTAAGCAGGAGCCAGCTGGCTGGTCTGGCCTTGCCTGCCCCTCCCCCTCCAGCATCATTTTCTCTCTCTCTCTCTCTCTCTCTCTCTCTCTCTCTCTCTCTCTCTCTCTCTCTCTCTTAAGACATGGGCTCAGGACCTGTGTGTTAGTCAGGGTTACCAGGAACTCAAGCAGGGCAGGAACCTGGAGTCAGGAGCTGATGCAGAGGCCATGGAGGGGTGCTAGTTACTGGCTTGCTCCCCAAGGCTTGTTCAGCCTGCTTTCTTATAGAGCCCAGGACCACCAGCCCAGGGATGGCATCACTCACAATAGGTGGGCCCTCCCCCATCAATCACTAATTAAGAAAAGGCCTACAGCAGTGGCTGTCAACCTTCCTAATGCTGTGACCCTTTAGTACAGTTTCTCATGTTGTGGTGACCTAAAAGCAGAAAATTCTTTCATGGCTACTTCATAACTGTAATTCCTCTACTGTTACGGATCATAATGTAGATATCTGAGATATGTGACCTCTGAGACTCACAGGTTGAGAGCCACTACAGGTTTGCCTATGGCCTCGTTGTGTAGAAATACTTCCTCAATTGAAGGTCCCTCCTTTCAGATGACTTTAGCTTGTGTCAAGTTGGCAAAACTATCCAGCACAACCTGTGCCACTGGGCCCCTCCAGAGGCACTTCCCGGATGACTGTGGCAGGGAAACTGGCACCAGGATTTGGTGAGCAGAGACACAGCAAGAAGCCATTTTTATTTGCCAACCTTCTTATGGCACCATCCATCCCTTTAGAAGAAAAGCAGCTGACAGGAGCAAGACACTCCCATGCATGGCTGCTTCACTGGCTTCCTTATGCTCTAAGAATGGAACCAGCTCTGGAGGAGTGTAGCCCCTCTGGCACCTCTCCTCTGTCTGTCTGTCTACCCATCAGCCATTCTGCCTTCCTCTTACCCTTTGGAGCCTCCCTGCAGGGGAGCCTCTGCCTAAGAGTGGCCCTCCTGCCCAACTAGACTGCAACATGCTCCTTTCTGTCTACAGACTTTACTCCACTGGAAACTGGCTTCTGGCTTTGTACACATGGTTATTGCAGGTCTGCCCAGGGAATACATCCATCATCTGAAGGCAGATAGAGCCCTACTCTCTCTGGTTGAGTGAGTTAAAGAACGGGCCCTCTCCACCTTCTGGAATTCAGTTCCATGACCACCCATAGATACCAGACTGTAAAGCCTCTAGCCCCCTTTATAAAGTGACCCAATATCTGCATACAACTTGCACATATCCTCTCTAGACCACTGTTGTACCGAATCCACGGCGACACTCTGAAAGTAGCCGTTATTTGGGGATGGCTGCCCGTGTTCTAATCAGGAGCTAACTCTCATGGGAATATTTTCAACCTACAGTTGTTTGAACCCAGGGGCTTAAATACATTATCTTCAGACATCCAAACAACACGAGGCAGTGAAGCTACTCAGGGCACATGGGATGGTCCACATAGTGAGAAGCAGGCCATCACCTGTCTTACAGGATGACTTGCTTCAAGTCAATAGTTAAACCTGCTTACTTCGGCAAAGGACATCAGGACATAGAGGCCTAGGCCTGTTTCGGGACAGGAGGGAGAAGCCTGGAAGCAGGGGAGGAGAAACTGACCTCTCCAGAGACTGTAAAGCATTCCCACATAAAGACTTTCTCTTCCTTGTAGAAAGCCCTCGTTGGTATGGTCAGCCCCAGGGAAGCTGGGCCAGCTCTGTTCTTGCAGAGAGCAATGCAGTCCCAGGAGCCTCCCTGCCCATCAACAGGGCAATCTCAGGGTCCTCGGGATCTCCCTGGGGATTTCCTTGGGGCTGGGGTATGTGTGACTCTGCAAGAAATCTGAAAGTAGCCTTGCCCTGGGTGGCCCACTTGAGAGACAGGCTGTGACCTTTCTCCCAGAGGCAATTACAGAAGTGGTACCAGCTTTTGGCTAGGTGGAAATCTACCTCTGAATATAAGTCAGACCTTCCCTCCCCAGCGGGAGCCCCAAACATGGCCTCTACGTAACCCTGACTCCAACGCACATCCTGTCCAAACTGAGACCACTTTTGCAACCTCAACATCAGCTTCCCCTCGTCATCCTGTGTCTGCCTATCCCTGGGTATCTGTGCTCTCCCAGCCCCGTACAGTCCAAGACCTCTCTCTGCACATGCAGACCCATTTCCTATCTGCTCCCCTGGTCAACTCCTACTCATTCCAGCCCAGCTCAAGTATCTTCACTTCTCCTTCAGCTTCCGTTAAATTTCCCACTCCACCCAGCCCTTGTTAAAAATATGTGTTTGCTTTTATTTTCTGTGTATGGATGCTTTACTTAGATGCATGTCTGTGTACCATCTGCATGGTGCATGCAATACCTGTGGAGGCCAGAAGAGGGCATCAGATACCACTGGAAGTGGAGTTAACAGACAACTGTGAGCCACAATGAAGGTGCTGAGAACGGGAACCCAGATCCTTTGGAAGAGCAGAACTCCTGCCCTTCTATTTTTTCTTCTACATGTAGTTACTGAAGTTTTAGTAGATAACGGACATTGTGTCACATGCTAGGGACATAAACTAAGGTCTCCAAGATTAACCAAGCCCTAAAGGCTGCAGCTACCGTCACAACTACACCACCTAGCCACCAACATGCCATTCTATAAGCATGCTGCCATTACTTGCCACCCCCACCCCTGGCCCCAGTGCCCAGGAGACACTGTGAGTTTCCCAGACCCATGAGGCAAGAAAGCTCTGAGTCCCCTCTTCAGTCTAATGCTGCCACAGACCCTCTCAGATGCACACCAATCCCCTCTGTGTACTAACTATCTAGAGAAATTTATTTCAGGTGGGTGCCCCAGGAAGGCCTATTAGAGAAGGAGAATCCACAAGGACTTCCTATTGCAACTGAGAAAGACACCCACACTCCTGATCATTCACCTTGATCTGAGTTCCCATATCAAAACCTGAGCAAGTCCCCACGTGGAACTTGTCCCAAGGAGGCCTGCAGAAGGGAGAGGCCCACACGGGCTGGCTGGTGCCTGCTTGGTGTCCTGCCAGCAGTGGGATAACTGGGTACACATAGCCCAGCTACTCACCACCGAGGGTGGTCCTGACATTCTGACTGCCCCTCTCTGCAGAGCCGGCCCAGCCAGAAATGCCAGGCAGCTGCCACAGTGGGGTCAGAGTGATCTGCAGGGCATGTCCAATGCACACAACAAGCCAGGCCCTCTCCTACACAACAGAGTTATGAGCTCCTATGAGGAACCAGGGACACTGCTTCTCAAACAGAAGCGGGGAACCCCACCGCCAGAGAAAGGATCCTGAGTTGAAAAGAGAGCATCCCAGAGAGATCTGGTAGAAATGCTTTTGATCTTCTGAACTGAGGAGAGCAGGAGAAGAGGTGTGGCGGCTAAAAGGTGGACAGTGTGTTCTGTAGGTACACAGGACAGAAGCGCCGGTAGCTCTCTTGATTGGACCACAGAACCTGCCCAGGAACTAAGGGTAGGAAAGTGTTTGGTTTTGGACCCTAGGGACAAGGGATTGCGGTTCATATCAAAGCAGACCTGGCCTCCAGGTTCTCCCAGCATCCCTCAGTCCCTAACAGGCATACCCTGCCCCCTCCAACCCTGAACTTTCCAGCCCAGGAGCTGGGCTGCTCTTCCCCAGAGGCTCTTTCCTATATAATCCAGTCCCCCTCCTTCCTTCCCTCTCCCCATCTCCCTTTCCTCTTCTCCCCCCCCCCAACACCCCTTTCTCTCTTTTCCCTCTTGCCCCACGGTGACTCCCCTGGCCTTGGTGTTTGGGGCCAGTGAACTGACCCGAGAGCAGCTTCCCAATAAACCTGCCTTTAAAATATTCTAATCTGAGTTGAATTGGCCCATTTCACAGGCAGAGAAATAACCTATCAGAAGAGTCTGATGGGGATGGGAAGTAACCTATGAACCTCCACCAGCCTAAGCAGAGAGGCACTCCAGGTCAGGTACCAGTGAAACCCAGATAGGTAGGAGGGTCCTGTAAGTGAGAAGAGGTCCCAAGTCCCACTGTGCCCTGCATGTTTTGTCTCTAGACGCTACATGTGAGGGTAAATCAAACCCTGCTCACTGTAGGCATCAAACACTTACTAATTCTGGAAGTGCCTCAGCTCCCTCTGCCCTGCATTGATCCCAACAGAATAACCACAGTCTTAAGCCAAACCCTACCATTAGGCCTCCCGGGACTCCATGTGCACAACCCCAGCAGTCTGGCCTCAGGTCCTCACCCTGGGACCCTGTCACCCTAAGGAACTGAAGTGAGATCCTGGTGTATTGGATACCACCAGTGACTAGTGTGTCTTCACAGCTGTGTTTGAGTAATGCTGCCCAGATAGACAGACGGGCTTTACGCTGGACCTGGGGACACAAAATAATAACAAGACCCCATATGGTGGTCCTCAGCAGGCCATCCGTGAAAAACAAGCAGGCTACAGACAGAGAACTTGCTTAAGAAGGCAAATTAAGGGTAGGCAGCAGACAACAGTTCTTTAGTACCCAGTGGGAAGGGGCAGGACCTAAGGCCTCAAGATCCACCTCAACCCTGGCCCTTTATTATGGAGATAGAGTCAACTCCCAATGAGGCCCACAGCCAAATTCCACAACTCTATACCTTGGACTCCTGGGGGAAGAAACCTGGCTTGCCCAGTCAGTTTCTTCTAGAAAACCTAAGGTGGGGGAAGGGGATTGCAGACTAAACCACACCTGACTTTGGCCCCCTCTTCCAGCCCACGGTGGGGAGGGAATGGGCGGAGAGGGCTGAGAAACCACTAAAGGGCTGAAGGCAGTTCAGGTGGCTGTCGAGGAGGGTTCAGAGGATGCGATACCAGGGGACAGTGACATGACACACAGCGGAGGAGTACGCGGCCAGGGCCCGAGGGGGCTCTGCGGACAGCTGACCCAAGGCCTGCCCCTCTCTGGCTGGGCTTGCGGACACTGCACTCTGGCTTGGCAGGGCCACCACACATCTCTCACCAAAGCCCTTTCTCTCTGCACCTGTTTCGAGGCAGATACATCCCAGCTCCCACAGCTGTGAGGGACCCCAGGGAGATACATCCCAGCTCCCACAGCTGTGAGGG
>CM052708.1:82626751-82684744 GCA_028551405.1 Uromys caudimaculatus | reverse complement strand
GTACAACTCCAGAAAGCAGTCGTTCACCTTGTAGTAAAAGATAGCACCTGCTAGAGTCAACCATTTATATCATAGATTATATGAACGGTATCCTCTAGAGTTATTCAAGGAGTGCCTAGCAGGTCCCACAGTCTTCTTGAGGACAGTCTTATCTTTCTACTTCCTACAGAAGGAAACTGCCTCAGATGTCCCAACACTAGGACGATCCGACCGTATACAGTGGTGAGCCTTCAGCAAGGCTCACAGGATTGAAAGCAGAGCTCCAGCCCTCCAGGCCTCCTATCCTCAGGCCAAGCCATGTGTGGGGCTGGGTACTGGCCTTAGGAATGTCCCTTCAGTATGACCCGACTCCCAAGGTTCTCCATCACATTAGCCAACCTTGGTTTGAGGACCATAACTAGCAGAGCCAATCAGTTACCACCTGTCCCTCCATCAGTAGATACCACGGCAACACCTGATTATCCAGAAGTGGCTTCCCCCAACTTTACCCATGTGCTATGGGGGGACAGAGAAGCAACGAATGGGAGATAAAGCAGGAAACGTTCTGACTTTAGGGTGCTTCTGGGCACACTTCCTCTCATGACACATTCTTCCAATGAACTTGCTCTGGAGAGGAGGCTGCCTTTGCCTCCTATGTGCCCATTAAAGGCGTGCACTACCACCACGCCCAGCTAATGAGCCGGTTTTACTGATTTCCTGGTATATGCTGGATTAGACCAGATCATTAAAAAATGGATTGCATATGCTGGAGAAGCAACATGAAGACTGGAGTTTGGGGGAGAGACCCCCTCTCCCCAAAACCTATATAAAAGCTGGATGAGTGTGGCGACCCCCTGAAACCCCAAGACTTGGAAGACAGAGGCTAATGATCCCCAGGGCAGGCTGGCTACTAGCTACTTAGCCAGTTACTGCACAGACACAAACACAGTCACAGATCCAGGCTACATACTGACAACCACAGAAATGACAGCTGACACCAAGGGAAGAAAGAAGGGTCCAGAACTCAGGCATACCTTTGGGGCAAAGTGAACAACACTACCAACAAAACACCTACTGCTCAAAGTGCGCAGAGCAGTGAGTCCTTCCTACCAGACCTTGGCATGCCAGGTCCTCTATCACACAGGGGCCATAGGCCGTGTGCTCATAGAGGACTGTTGCTTAGTGGATATGGATATTCTGAGGAGACCAGGATGCCACAAGGTCCTGGTGGGCGGGTCCACAGAAACTCTCAGTTACTTCACAAGTCACTTAAGGCTGGGACAGACCAGGGACACCATAGCACTGGGGAAGCAGCAGAAAGACAGGCCTTGCCTGAGATCTGTGGCCAGTGAGCAGCCCTGAGCTGCCTGTCCTGAAGGATGCCTGCTTCCCAGGGCCACCTACTTTCTCCGTGGGTGTTAGACTCAAAGGCTAGGACTCCTGTTTACGTGGATATACGCTTTATTTTGTTGAGAATTCCAAACTATCTAACTCTTGCTGCTCCTTGCTCCATCAGACAAGTACTGCCAAGTAGGGCATTCTTCAGATGGCTCTGTGTGTGCCAACACCCCACCACAGGCCAGGTAAGGCCCCTGTCCTTCCTGACCAGCTTTTTTTTTTTTTGGTTTTTCAAGACAGGGTTTCTCTGTGTAGCCCTGGCTGTCCTAGAATTCACTCTGTAGACCAGGCTGGCCTTGAACTCAGAAATCCACCTGCCTCTGCCTCCCGATTGCTGGGATTAAAGGCGTGCACCACCACTGTCCAGCCTGACCAGCTATTACTGGGAATGTGTCAGGGGGCTGGCAGAGACAAATGCACTCAAGAACCCACGGCCATCTTGGCTGGCATAGCCACTTTGGGGCCCTGATTGCCAAACATTTTCTGCCAGCCGGAGGCTCACTTGCTATCCTGCACACGCTTCAGGTTCTTGTCCTAAGAGGACCTAAAGCAGCTCCTTTAGGTGATTTTCTGTGCAATTCAGGGTCCCCGTGGAAGGGACAAAAGCATCATCTGTACAGGTAGGCACATGGCCTGGGAATCCAGCCCTAAGGTGTCCATTAGTGTCTTGCAGGAGTGCAGAAGGTCCCATCAGGCGGCTAAAAGAGTACAGACAGGGCCATGGAGGAGTGTTCAGCACGTGACCCATTTGCATAGAAAGGTTCTACCCATCAGCTCTGCTCAGCTTGTCTCAGCCCAAACCTCACTAATAATGTGTCTGGTAATGATGAGCACCTATTTTTGAGTTCCTAATGGGGAAACCCAGTCACTGACC
Organism: Uromys caudimaculatus; assembly: GCA_028551405.1. Lineage (NCBI taxonomy): Eukaryota > Metazoa > Chordata > Mammalia > Rodentia > Muridae > Uromys > Uromys caudimaculatus. The sequence goes on along the minus strand of CM052708.1, from coordinate 82,682,493 downwards.
ATAAGTGCAAGCACTCTGGCAAATGCTGGTAGGGCTGCTGAGACACAGAAGAGGCCACCAGTGGGGACACTAACTGGCTAATGAGAAAACTGGGCACAGGCAATCAGGAGCCAGGCAGGGCAGAGCCTTTGATGTTGGATGCTAAAGGCTTTGTCCTCCTGAGTCCCTGGCCACCTGTCACTGTCACTTGTGCACGCTGCATTTTAGGTCAGATGTCAGAGCTGAGCACAGGGAGTGGAGAAGGTGTCTTCTGAGGACACTAAAGCTCTTCTGAGATGGAGCTACATCCTCTGTGGCTCCCTCAGCCATGGGTTTCGCCCAGGACACACTATATAGTCCAGGATCCCTCAGTGGGCCCTGGGGCCTGGCCTCAGAGCACCCAGGGTGGGGGCAGGGTGCCCTGGTAGAGGTCCTGATGCAGGCACAGGGGCGCTTTGTTCTGGCCTTCACTGTTCATGCTGAGCAGACGCTCTGTCAATGGCGCTGCTGTAGTATTTTAAGAAGATTCTACAAATAGCTCCTTCAGAATGGGCTTCAGAGCCTGGCTTATGAATGTCCCCAACCAGGGCAGCCGCCCAGACCTCCAGCCAGACAATAGGGCCTCACAGGGAGTCGGCGGATGCAGGGTGACCCCAGCCACACTGCCCAGTGCTCCCAGGGGCTGCCCAGGAGTTTCTTGGGAGGTGTGGCTCCCTGTCTGGGTGACATCCCCTGGGCACCACCTCTCCAGATCTCCAGGGATTTCCAGGCTCTGAAGCTGCCCTGTGGGTCATGGGGGAGGGGCACAGGAAGGAAGGGTGCCTTGAGATTTCCTCAGACACCATTTTATTAGGTAGCCAGAGAAACCTCAAAGGCCTACTGTCCTGGCAGACAAGGGCTATTAAACTGCGATCTTTCCAGAAGTTTATTCTGGAGCCGGTGGAGGGGCAGTAACGAGCTGGCTGTTAGAGGAAGGCAGAGGAAAAGTCAGAGGTTGCACTCCTGAGACAATCTGCAAGCCTGGGGGTTCAGTCAGTCACCCCTGAGAGCCTTGAAGTCTAGTCCCTTCACAGCCTGGGAAAGCTGAGGAAGGAGGCTCGGTGTGTAGGATGTGAGGCACAGCCAGCACTCAGTGGAGGCAGCCTCTCCCCTCCCCAGGTGAGACCATTCATCTCTCATGCCTGAAGCATGCCCGAAACATGCCTGAACTGCTGAGAACCGGCAGGCATCACGGGAATTCCTCATGACACCATAGAGTCTACACACTTCGGGCTGTGGATGTCCAGTGGGCAGGACACTGGGTGCCTGCAAGAGATGAATGGTTAAATGTAGGCTTGGCCAGAAGCAAAGTGTGAACTGAGACTTTGGTCTAAGGTCCTGCTTTGTCCTCTTAGGCTTGGAAAAAGTCTGAAATAAGAATTGCCCTCACGGGGATGAAGAGATGACATGGAGCTTGCAAAGGAATGGGCTCAATTCTCCTCTGACCTCCATGAGCACAAAGCACACGTGCAGTGTACATACACAGGTACAGGCAAAGCACTCATCCATGGAAAATCAGTGATTTTATAAGTTTAATTACTTTTTTAAAAAAATCACTTACGGAGGTTCCCTGATAGTCACCACCCCCTAACTCCAAAATATGCTGGGCTGGCTAGCAAGGGGGCAGGCACAGCCTACTCTGAACCTATGGAGGTTTTACATTGTAGAGGCCACTGTGACATCACTGATGATAATCAAACTTGTCAAAGTCCTAAGCAATGTGGATGGAGTCCTGAGTAGAGGTACTGTGTTTGCACGGCCTGGCATGACCCTACACAGTGTTGGTGCTGTGGCTTCTGATGTCTACCTGGATCGCCAGGGGCCAGCAGCGCAGCAGCCTGTGTATTTATTCCCAGCTAGCCCTGGGCTGGAGCAGACTTGAGAACAAGCCTCACTCAACACTGTAGGGGAACTCACTCAAGGACAGAGTCCCTATAGGCAACAGACTGCAGAGACCCTGGCTGTAGGAACCAAAGGAGAAGCTGATTGTCTCTGCCAGACCTTCAATTCCTCCAAACTGTATATAAGCAGGAGCACCCCTGCCCTTGTGTCCCCCCACTCCCCCAATTCCAAGACAGGATTTTTCTGTGTAGCCCTTGGCTGTCCTGGAACTCGCTTTGTAGACCAGGCTGGCCTCGAACTCACAGGGATCTGCTCGAGTCTGCCTCCCAAGTGCTGGGCTTTAGGCCTGCGCCACCTCCGCCCAGCTCAGTTTCATCAGTAAAGAGCACATGTTGCTCTTCTCCTCATGCTCTAGAACCTCGCTGCTGTCTGCAAAGCCACAGTGACAGGTGGGAACTGCAGCTCTGAGTGGCCTCTGGTGGGAAATTGTACCTGCTTCCTCATCTCTAGAGAGAAAATCATGACATAGATCAGGGTTGCACAGGGAGTGGATCACTTCGTATATGTGAAGTGCCTTTGGTTAGAGCCTGGCACACAGTGTCATCTGTGTTACTTACTGATGTCATTGTGTGTAAGTAAAGGTACATGTAAGGGTCATTTCTATCACTGGGCATTTTCGAGGTGCCAGCACCACCATTATGCAGATACTAATTCGGATTTGCAGATCCCACAGGTCTGAAGAACTGTGGGAAGTCTGCTTACAGACAAAGCCATCGCCTCTTTGATTCCAAGAAGTAACTGTCTGCCATCAGAGTTGAATACAGAGCCCACCTGCCCCACCTTCTTCCAATGTTTCCCACATCCTTTTTTTTTTTTTTTTTTTGGTTTTTTGAGACAGGGTTTCTCTGTAGCCCTGGCTGTCCTGGAACTCACTCTGTAGACCAGGCTGGCTTCGAACTCAGAAATCCGCCTGTCTCTGCCTCCCAAGTGCTGGGATTAAAGGTGTGCGTGTGCCACCACTGCCCAGCTGTTTCCCACATCCTTGAGCACAAGCCTTTGGGTTGCTTAACTCACCATTAACATCTCCAAGTAAAGCTTAGGTAAGAGGGACCAAGCCCTGTCCACAGGAGCCAACTGAATACTTGTTCATGTACCTTGGTAGGAATCAGCTTCTCGAAAAGTCCCATCTCAAAGCACTGTCATAATCTGACCTGCTCTGGGTTCCCTAAAAAATCCCCTCCCTGGACAGAGCACTGCCAACATCTGACCTGACTCCCAGCTTACCCTACTTTCAGGGCACTTGTTAAAAAGAATTAGAAGTAATTCTTCCACCCCCTAGCCCCACCCCGGGACAGGATTTCTCTGTGTAGCCCTGGCTATCCTGGAACTCACTCCGAAGATCAAGTGCTGGGATTAAAGCACTACCCAACTATCGGAAGAAAATTGTTAACAATACAGCAGTGATACAAATTGGGGAAAACAGCATTTACCCAAAGCTAAAAAGGAAGTTTTACATTTTTTAAGTTTTAAGATCATCTGGGGAAAGAAATATCCACTGGACACTTTTCGTATTTCTGGAGTTCTATGCGGTCATGTGTGTTCCTTCCCAAGCAAGAAGTGAAGGCTATGACAGAGTCACAAGCCTCTGTGCTGAAGCTGTGAACTTGCCCTTGTATCCACCGTGTCGAGTTTACAGCAAGCATTACAGTAAGAAAGAAACAAAATATGGGCGTGCACAGAAATTAATCTACAGAAACTACCCTCGAGCAGCTCTCAATTTGCTAGACAAAGACTACTAGCCAGACATAGTAAATACACTCAAAGAAATTAAAGACACCTCCGGGCCACCACACACAGCTTTAATCCCAGCAGGCAGGCAGATCCTGTGAGTTCAAGGCCAACAGCCAGAGCTACACAGTGAGACACTGCCCAAAAGGGGGATGGGGTGGGGGACTGGCTATAATGACATCTCACTGATTACATAACAGTGATAAAGAGATGTAAATTATAAAGAAGAATCAAATAGAAATTCTAAGGTTTAAAATGTGATAATGTAGTATTAGATCTCAACACAGACTTGAGGGAAACTGAGGATACCCAGTCTGAGGGAAATATTTTTTAAAACATGAATTAAAGGGAACAGTAGAACTTTACAAACCGGCGATGTGATTAAGTGTGCCAATATACACATAGCGTGAGTTCCAGGGGAACCATATGACGGTGGGGAGAGGCAGAAGAGATACAAATAATGGTTCAAAATCCTATAAATTTGCTGAAAAACACTGATCCAAGAATCTCAAGCCTGGAGAGATGGCAAACTGGGCTTCACAGCTGACAGATGCACAGGGGAGCAACCCGAAGACAGAATCTCCAAAGAAGCAAAAGGTCTGCTTTTATGCATGCTCAAAGGAAGGCCACTCACCCAACCCAGATCTTAGGACCCCCATCCTAGCCAGACTGCTTCCGATTTTCTAAGAAGGGAAGACAGCACCAGGCCTGCGGCTGTTCACTGCTAGAAGCAGAGAGCACTTCTGAGATTTCTCAAAAGCATGGTCTGGAGCTCCCGCTGCCATGAACCTGGGAGATCACCAGAGATTGCTGGTCTCTCTTCCCAGATGCCCAGTGAAGTTCTGTGTTGTAGTCCAGTGAAAGGGGAAGAGCTGAGAGAATCGCTGGGCTTTCTGAGGCCCCTAGAGTCGGTGTGTGCATCCTAAATGTAGGTGGGGCCAAAGAGGCTCAGGGAGGGGAGGGCTAGCCTGCCTAGGAAACAGAACAAAGCCTCTGCTCTGCCTGAGGCCAGTTCCTGTTTTAAGGAACCCACAAGGCTGCTGCCCCGGACACTTGAATAGGGAAGAGGTGACAGAGGACACTTCTCAGAAGCACGGTGGGACCTGCACAAGACCCAAGTCACAGACAGGATGCTGTGTGCCCTGTAACCTCTACATGTGACCAGGACCATGAGGCTCTGACCTTCTGGCCACCATTCACAGCCTCTCCTCCACCCACACCCTGTTCCACTGCCTCTGAAGCTGAGCTGAACACAGCCTGCCCAGCCGCTGGCCTCTGATGCCCACCCCTAAAGCTCACTGTTGGCAGTGTGGGCAGGACTCTTTCAAACAATCTGCCCCTGGGATCTGCTGGGTAGCCAGAGTCACACACTGAGCCCTACCAATGGGGAGCCAGAGTGTCACCTTGCCTGCCTACACTCTGCTTGCCAGTGTTCACAAAACACATAGGTCCAGTGCCAGACTAGAGGCAACAAGATATGACCACCGGGGACAGCCAATCAGACCGACCCTACTCCTGAAGAACGAAGTGAATGGGGCCTGTAGGCTAGGGGCTTCTAGCTTTGGGTGCGGGCCACCTGCTGGGGCTCAATCATTCTCAGGCATACAGATAGGGGCCAGAGAGATTTAGGCAATGTAGTTTGCAAAGCTGGTCACCAACTAAGGAACTGAGATTATTTTCTGTAGATAGAGACTGTGAGGCAGGTCTGAGGAGGGACACGTGACCAAGTCTACTGATGGGACAGTGCTTGGGCAGCAGACTAAGTGTGGGGTGACCAACCTAGAAGCCAGCGCAGGCAACAAGAAAGAAGGTGGTCCAGGGAACCGGATCTCAGATCACCCACCCTTCCACTATGGGATTGAAGAAGAGAGAGCCAGTAACTCTGCAGAGGGGGCATGTGGGTGTGAAGGGCTCCAGCTGCGATCTGGACAGGGACTCTGCACCTGCTGGTTGTGACTGATGCTGCAGAGGAGCGTCAGCGGCTGTGTGTCCACATTCTCTCAGTCCCCAGAGTCCTAGAGAGACAGAACTCAGAAAGTAGGGGAGGTCAGAGCAGACAGAGTGAAACAGCACAAATAGGCACAGATGAAAGGGTGGACAGGTGCAGCCACCAGCAGTAAGGTGGGACAGAAGGGGCCTAGGGGTCATCAGGTGCTTGGAGTCCACCATCAGGTGCGTATTGGTCCAGCTAGAGTGGAGGCTACCAAGAATGTGGGGGACAAATGGAGGGTAAGAGGCAGCTAGGGCCAGGCAGGCCCTGGGTGCTAGGACGGAAAGCAGAATGATGGGTAGATACCAAAGAGCACAAAGTGGGCACAGGACTTGTGGTACTTTCTGATTAGAGACTTAGGCAGATTTTTAATGACAGAAGGAGCCACAGGGAGAAGGGAGTGGGGGTGTCTGAGAGCAGGGAAGGCTTCTGACCAGAGGAAGAGTGAGGAGCCAAAAGTCCCAGAAGAACAGGAGATAAAGCAGCAGCAGGACCAGCAGCAGCCGGACTCACGGGCCTGCACGCTACTCTCTTATAGCTACCCAGCTTAGATTCAGCTTGGACTCGATGCCAGGCTCAAGGGCATCTCCTTCTTCTATCCCTCAATCCCAAGCAAGTATGCAACACTGAAGAACTGGATAAACACGCCCCGTAGCCCTACACACAGATGCATCTAGAAACACTCCCAGAAAGGATGAAATCTCACAGGTGCCTCAGTGTTCACAGCAAGTACCTCCTCCCTCTGCTCAGGGACACGTGACCTCTGCAGACCAGACCTCCCCTGCAGCACAAACTCTCCGTTCTCTGGGAGCACCTGGGGCCCAGCCCTGACTCTTCTGCAGCACCCAGTCATACAGACACCACCACCATCACCGCAAGAAGGCCTGCAGCAGTGCCTCATGCTCACTGTGCACGGGAGTCCCAGCAGCCAATGACCTCTGAACAAACTCCAGAGCTGGGTTTTAAAGCCGCAAGGATGCCGCTGCTAAACCAGACTCCGGGCACTAGGGGAAGTTTTGAGGCTCTTTTTGCCAGATTCCATTCAGATTACTGGAATTTTTCTACTTCTTCTAACACACTTTCACACATGGACAATCTGCTAAAATGCTCTGTTGCAAAAATTTAGGTTCAGGAACACCCAGGAATGAAATCACCGAGAGCAGCAGTTGCCTTAGCTGTTGAGCCAGTAAAATATCAGTAACTAAAGGACTTTTCTGAGTAAAAGGACTGTGTGTGTGTGTGTGTGTGTGTGTGTGTGTGTGTGTGTGTGTGTTCTAAGACAGAGTTTCACTGTGCAGTCCAGCCTGAACCTGAATCTACAGTATTCAAATTTCCTGCCCCAGCTCACCAAGTTCTGAGACCACAGGTTTGAGCCTCATGCTGGGCTTCTTCCTTTTCTTTAAAAAAATTAAAAATAAAAAATCTTTTCTAAAAAGCAAATACACATACACTTTGAGTTGAGAGTCCTAATCTTCTCAGGTGACAAGAACTAGCACGCATACACACACACACACACACACACACACACACACACACACACACACACGGCCTTGGAAACCAACTTGCTGAGTTACTGCTATGGCAACTGAGCTTAATATCTAAAGCAGAAATTCTTAAAGTGCATCCCGTGGTATGTGCACCATGGGGCTCTGTGCAAAACAGTTTTTCTGGAGACAAACCTAGAAGCTAGACCCACGGTCCACCCAACACACAGCTACACAAAAGTATCAAAGGCCCTGAGATGGCCTTCCAGAAGAAACCTTCAAAACCTTGATAAATGACAATGTCTCAGGTTATTTGACCATGTAACAGTCTACTTCTTTCACTGACTGCAGAACTCACTTCAAACAGTGAGCCAAACTGCCCAGCACCTCACCAGATGGGTCACATGCATTCAAGTGTGTTAAATGAGTCAAGAGTGTGTAAAAACGTTTGGAGATTTTTACATTAAGAAGCCAAGTCCAGCAGGCCATGGTGGTGCACGCCTTTAATCCCAGCACTTGGGAGGCAGAAGCAGGTGGGTTTCTGTGAGTTAGCGGCCAGCCTGGTCTATATTGTTAGTTCCAAGACAGTAAGAACTACATAGTGAGATTCTGTCTCAAAAAGAGGAGGAGGCGGAAGAGGAGGAGGAGGAGGAGGAGGGGGGGGGGAGAAGAGAAAGAGGAAGAAGAGGAGAAAGAGAAGGAGGAGAGGGAGGAGGAAAAGGAAGAGAAGGAGGGGGAGGAGAAAGAGGAAGAGGAGGAGGAAGAGGAGGAAGAGGAAGAGAAGGAGGGGGAGGAAAAAGAGGAGGAGAAAGAAGAGGAAGAGAAGGAAGAGGAGGAGGAGGAAGAGGAGGGAGGTAGAAGCCTTTCTTGAGCCATGAACTCTATCTGCATGGGTTTCCTCCTCCTGCTAGGCACTGCCTGGCTGCTCACCCTGGCATCCCATAACCCTAACCGTAACCAGCACCATTTATTTCCACGGGCTGGAGAACCTTTGTGAAAGCACTCCACATTGGGTCCCTACTTCCAGCCCCTGCTTGTCTCTTGTGGCGGAGGCCAGTAGGGTAACACTGCCAGGCCAGGCAGCTCCTCACTGGGATGGGCATAGTCAAGGATGGGGGCTGGTCTACAGTTCTGGATAAGCCTTACAAGCAGGAGATACCCCAGGGTTCCTTCTAGGGTGCCCACTGAACTCATGACTTGCCCTCCGCAAGTCTTTGCAGATCTACCCTTGCCCCCGAGAGGGACTCTCACAAGCCTTGTTTACTGAGAAGGGGTCAGAAAAGACCAAAGAGACCTACCTAGGCCCCGCCCCCACAAAATCCTTGCCTTTGGACTCTGACCTGCCCGCAGAAAGCAAGCTGCAAGCCCCTCCCCTGGAATCCCATTGTTGCCCTGGCTAAGTTGGCTCTCTGCCCAGGCCCCCAAGCATGAAGCCCCACAAGCAACATTCTTTCATTTTTCTTTTAAAAATCAAATGCTAAAGAAAACGGTTGCAGTGGTACAGCCATACCAGCACAATCTAGATGGTTTCCATTTGGTTCTGGCTGCAGGTCTGGGGCCGGGTCCTGTCTAAACTCCTGCGGTCAGGTCTGTTCTGTCATGTAGTGGGCCACCCCAAGCCCTACCTGGAAGAAACCTGGACTTTTGTGGAATAAGAATCACCTGAGCAAGAGTCCCTCACGCTGTTTGACAGGTCCATAGTTTTCCCTTATCCGAGTCTAGAATATGCTTTGCAGACGAGCAGGACTTATTGCTTATTCTCAGAGCGACAGACAAGCCTGCCTTCCATCCTTCCTTCATGAGCTCAGAGGGTCAACTTAGGGCACTCCTGAAACTTTCAGCTCTCAGGTCCTTAGACGATTACAACAGGTAGGGCAGGTGTTAGGGTCGGGCAAGTTTGGGAAGTAATATAAAGGGATGTGCCCCTTGACCAGAAGGGCTCCTTTCGGCGCTACAAGGGTTAAGCCAGAGGGCTCCGGCCACAGCCTGGGGAGGCCGGAGCTCGGGCAGTCGCCGCTGTCCCGAGCCTTCAGCTTTGGGCCCTCTCCAAGCCCGCTACATTCCAGAAGCAGCTCCGCTCGCAGGTTCCGCTGCGACTTTGGAAAACTCTGAGTCAGGCCCCCTTAGTCCAAGTCTGTGACAGAGGCGGATGAGGAGAATGAATGGCCCGCCCCCCTCCGGGCGGTAAAGCCGCACAGGCGTCGCAGGCGCTGGCCGGATTGGCCGCGTCGGGAACCGGTCGGCCACTGCCGGGCTCCTCGGAGCCCTCGGCCCGGTGCAGCGGTGGACTTGATGGACCTGCCGCCTGTGCCCACCGACCGCCCGGGATCCCCACGCTGCGCTCTTCCGCGCGTACCCGGAGTTAGGGGAGGCCCCGGCGAGAGTTAGAGCCCGGGAAGCGCAGCAAAGCCGGGCAGGTGCGGGCAGCAGCAGGACGTGGGGACCCGGGCGGGGGTTGTGCCTGCGGCTGCAGCGCGGCGCACGTGCGCGCCCGGAGTTACCTTTGGGCGCTCGCAGGTGTCCTCTCCAGTCCTTGCAGCAACATAACCCCATGGCACCGCCGCTCTCCGGCCGCTCGCCTCCGCTCCCCGCCCCCGCCGACACCCCCGGAGCTGCAAGGCTGGCCCGCACTAGCCCGCTGGGTTCGTGGAGCGCACCGGGACTTCGTTCCCTCTCTGGTCCTCGCGAACGCGCAGATCACGCCGCACGCCGCGCGCCGCTTTTATGCTCGGCCGGGACGGCGCCCTCCCCACGGCCCGTTACTCTCCTCCGGCGCCGAGCCGAGCGCACCCGGCGGCCGCCAGGGGGCACTGCGTCAATCACTACACTCTCCCTAGTCGGCTTCAGAGCCCACCAAGGGCGGCGCGACCACCGAAGCCTGATCGCTGGGCGCAAGAGGATGAAGTGTCCTTGTGCGACAAGGATGGCTCCTCCCCCTCCAGCATCCTTTGAACAGTCACCTCAGCCTTCTGCAAGACTGAAAGGGGGTGTGGTCTAAAGCCACCTGGCTCTTTCTCAGCCCACCTGAACTGTGTGTACAGTCACAAGAAAAAAAGTTTGCACTGGGTAGATCGCTTATCCTACTGGGACTGTTTCTCCCTCTGAAAGATCACTTGGCTCAATGTAAATGTTACACACACACACACACACACACACACACACACAGAGAGAGAGAGAGAGAGAGAGAGAGAGAGAGAGAGAGAGAGAGAGAGAGAGAGAGAATATAATTATTTTTCTCTATTGATTGAGAATGCTAATACCCTTGAATCCAGCAACTCCATGTGCCCCACAAGAATTCTTGTCCACATGGCTAGGGAAACTATGTATAGGGGCCATTCATTGCAGCCTTGCTGGCAACTGCTTAACACTGGAGCCAGCAAAATGTTTCTCAGTAAAGGAATTTTCTAATACATGGCGATAAAGTGGAGCAAGATAGTTGGGGTGGATATACTGAGAGGGACTTGATAGCGCTCAGATAGAACACCAACAGGCTCTATTCTATGCACTTGAGAGGTGGAAAACCAGGCTTGCTTCTTTTGGGGATGGGGGAAAGTGAAAGAAGCAGGCAAAGTGGATATTAAGAGGCTAGTTTTCTTATGGCAGCTTGTTACCTAGCATATGCTGTGGAACACTCAAATGAGACAAATCATAGTCTCTCATGTATTTGTTTGGCACACGTTCATTACGTTTTCTGCTTACTTTTGTGTGGTGATGGGATGGAACCCGGGACTCCTAAGCCCAGCCCCCAACCCCCTGCCAAGAGTGCTCAGTTGTTGCTTCCACTCCCAGTCCCTACTGTCATCTGCCACTGCCTGGCTCTGATGCAGGGCTGTGTTTAGGCTAGACTGGGACCTCTCCTTTCATCTCCCAGCACAGAGGTGTGCAGGGAGCGTTGTGTGGTAGGGTGTGCCAGGAGACCAAAGCTGACCACTGTGAGCAGAAGAGCTCATCGGACAGGGAGGATTGCTGACTAGGGCAAGCCAGGAAAAGGTTTTCCCAAGTCTTCATTCAAAAGGGAGATTAACAACAGCAAGCAGATCTCTGCCTCCCTCTCTTTGACTCCCTAGAGAGCCTGGGGTGGAGCTTTGGGACAGTCTCAGGGTGTCCACAGCAGGTCCAGAAAGAATGTTTTCACTCAGGACTTGGAGGCGAGCTTACAAAGAAAGTACCAGAGAAAAGCCAGCCAGCTCTGACTTCTGGTTGCTGCCAAGTCACTTATACGGTGTTAGCTAGCACCAGGCAAGATCACTTCGTCACAGACAGCTTAATGAGGCCCCAGGAATTCCAGGCTGGAGCTCCCAGCATTCAGGGAGAGCGTCCAAGGGGGAGCAAGCCCCTGGGGGGGGAGTTGTTCAACGGCCAAGTGCTACATTTGGGAAGCAAGATTTAAAAGAAAACGTCATAGTGGCCATTGGAGGTCGCTTGTTTATCTTCCCAAGAGGAAGTGGCAGAGCCGCATCGTTCAAAAGGGCCTATTACTGAGAGTCAACGTCCCCGTTGAGCCGTTCAAATATATTTGGGATACTCGACTTTTCAAGGTGGTTTTAAATACTAGCTGCTAGGCAGTTGGGCAGACAAATAGGAAGTCAGGAGCTTCTATCGTTTCTGCCTTTGGTTTCAAACCCTTTAATTCCTGGGTATATATTGTGGTTTTTATAGTTTTCCTGTTGTATGATATCCTCAAGAGAAAAGGAAAATAACATTCACTATATACTTCCAATGATGTGCCATGTAATTCATAGATATTAATATCTGATACCTACAAAACAACCCTTCAGGCACCTGCTATAATATTCCACTTACAGAAGAAAAAAAGAATTGAAATTTGAGGAAGCGAAGAGACTTGCATATTTGCTTATAGTCAGGGAGTTGAGAGAGGAGTGACCAGCCAAGCAGGCAGATGGATGGATGTGTGAAAAGGTTGATGGAGGAAAATTAATGAATGGATTGGTGGATTAATGGTCAGAAAGATGTGTGGATAGGCGGGTGGGTAGATAGGTGGACTAATAGATGGATAGGCGGATGGACAGGTAGATAGGTGAGTTAAAGGATAGCTGATTGAATGGATGAGTGAGTGGATGGCTGGATGAAAAAGTAGTTGAATAGAAGGTTGGGTGGATAGAGACAGACTCACTGGATAGATGAATGGTAAATGGATGGGTTAGCAGGTAGATGGATGGCTAAGAGTATATGAATAGGAGTGAACAGATGAATGTATGTTGATCAATGGTTAGTTAAAAAGATGGATGGATGGTATTTCCTAAGTTTAGCCCAGGGTCTTAGGCTACAACAGAAAAAAAATTTCACATACTAAGCACAGAATTTGATTAAAAATATAGTTTCCTGAACATAGCTTTGCACCCCAAATTGCATGATCCTAAACTCTCTGGAAACGAGCCAGTATCAGGACCATTTAAGTTGGTAAGGCTCCAGGCTCCATCCTCTCTGGGCACGGGCACCTCAGCTACGACTGTGAACTACAGGAGGAAGGAAAGCTGACAGACAGCTGCGGAAGGTGGCGTACTGTAAGTAGGAGTTGCCCCATCTGCCCAGAACACCTCCTATGGTTCATTTTCCTGGAATCCAGAGGGCAATCGTGAGCATGGCTGAAGCTGCCAGGTTTTCAACAGATCAGGCCACTCAGGGAGTTTCTTGGGAGCTTCAAGGCTCGCTGGTTATAGTTCTCTGCAGGAGTCAGTTGGTCCCTCCAGGAATACCCAAGTAATGATGCCATCTCGGGGTAGATTGAGCAGCTTGAGAAACGGCAGAAGTGTAGAATATCATCTTAGCTACAGGTACAGCTTGGGGGTGGGCACACTATGATTACTCCTCCCTCCTTCTCTTCCTTTTTTCATGTACCAACAGTGAGCCAATACAGCCAAGCCCTGATAAATATGCCCATGAGCTGAGCTGAGCTCCAGGAGCACTAGGACAGTACCTGTGGGCTAAGAGATATAACAGATCTTATTCTGCCAAGAGCAGACAAAGAGTGTGGTGGTTTGAATATGCTTGGCCCAGGGAGAGGCACTATTAGGAGGTGTGGCCTTGTTGGAGTAGGTGTGGCCTTGTTGGAGGAAGTGTGTCACTGTGAGCATCAGCTTTAAGACCCTTGTCCTAGCTGCCTGGAAGCCAGCCTTCTCCTGTTTGCCTTTGGAACAAGATGTAGAACTCCCAGCTCCTGCACTATGCCTGTCTAGATGCTGCCATGTTTCCATCTTAATAATAGACCGAACCTGTAAGCCAGCCCCGATTAAATGTTATCCTTTATAAGAGTTGCCTTGGTCATGGTATCTCTCCACAGAAGAAACCCTAACTAAGACAGTTCTATAGAAGAAGAGAATGGCCCCATGGGGATACTAGAGTGCTCCTGAAGTGGGCAGAGGGTTCTCCCTGAAGAAGCTTAGCCCACTCAGGAGTGGGGAGCCATAGCAGGGTATCAAGGTGTGAGTGTGATGTATCCTACTGCTTAGCCTGGTGCTGGAGTGGAGCCAGGGTTGTAAGGGAGACCGGGACAGGGAGAAGCTAGAAAGCAACAGTACAAAGCAGGTGAGAGGTGCAGGGCCCAGATACAGCAGGTCAGGGGACATAGCATGGAAGGACAATGTGCTGACTGGGTGGTCCCTGGGTCTCAGGCCTTAACTCCTTGAATTTGGGCTGCCCACACTCTGCTTAAAGAAGAGCGGTCCAGTGGCCAGTTCTGGGAAACCATCCCCTGGGAGCAGTGTGACTGGGCTGAAACCATCACAATGCAAGAAGCCCAGCCTTGAATTCCCAGCTCCAAGATGATGAGAATTCTATCCAACATGTCCATCTACTGCTGGTGACCGTCCAGAGAGGAGAAGCTGTGAAAACTGTCGGGGGGGGGGGGGTCGGTTCTGGAGAGGAGCAGGCCTGTCAAGAGGCTGACCCTAAGAGCAGGCTGTGAGCTCTGTCATAGGAAGACAGATCTTGGCACATCTGTAGAGCCCACTCCCAGGTCCAGGATGTGGGGGCAGGGTACTGGAGGAGCTGGCTAGGCTCACCAGCCCCAACCAAGGCTCTTCAGTTGCACTGGACAATGGTTATGGGAGGAATGTCTTGCAACTCCGAATTCCCACAGAAAAACACAAGGGGAACAACGGTTGCAGAGAAATTCCTAGGGTACATTTTTTTTCCTATTCTGGTGGCCTGAAGCCACTGAAGTTGGCCAGGCTGCCAAGGGAGAGGCTGCCAAGCCCACGGTCCTTTCCCTAAATCTCACCCTCATCCACTTCTGCCCCCAACCTGCTATTTCTGCATTTCTTTCCTTCCTAACTCCTAGGACAAATACAGTTTGGGAAGAAGCAGGTGGCTGCAGCCACAGCCACTGCTGAGAGGGTGCTTGCATGCAGCCGCAGATGAGTTTAGCCTTAGCTCCAGACACTCAGTATGTCTCTGTGGGTCTGGCTGCATTTCTGCATACTAGACCAATGAGAGGTGGTCTGGGCAGTAGTCACATAGTGGCCTGTGCGCTTTAGTAATCAAAGTGACATATAACGAGCACCTACTGTGTGCCAAATACTGTTCTGAGATTTCCACATATGTGAACTCATCCATCTCCACAAGAACCTATTATAATCCTGAATTATAAATGGGGAGATCAGACACAAAGTGGTCAAGTGACTGATTGTCCCTGCTCAATTTTACTACCTGTGATCCTCAGCTCAGACTTCGTGGACTGAGACCACGCTAACAGCATATGCCTGCATTTAGAGGGAAGAGGATCCTGCAGGACAGGATATGCACACCTTTCAAGGTTACAGCAGCAGCAAGCCCAGGACAGACACCAAAGATGAGATCTTTCACTGTGAACGACTCCTGCCCAGTGCCAGGATCATTTATTAGGGCCCCAGTATTGCAAACTGGGGTGTCACTGGTATGCTTTGCTACAGGAGGGGTCTTGGTAACCACATGAGTCTCTGCCATGGGCAACCCCTGCAGTTGGTAGCTTATCTACCATAGGTCACTGATAGGGAAACACTGAGACCAGTTTACAGCATGCCATCGACAGGGCAGGGCACTAGGACTGTTTTCAAGGTGGCTGGTATTCAGTGCTGTAGCAAGTGCCCCGCCCCCAACCTGATTGGCGTCTGTCCTGCTCAGGTTACCACTTCTTATGAGTCACTACTGCAATGATTGAAGGAATAGTACTGCTCCACAAAAGCACTCGGAATTCAGACTCCTTTTGGGACCCCAGTGTCCCTTTCTGGATACCTCTATCTTTGCTTAGGCAGGCCCTCAGGAGATTTTAGGTACCAGCGCTGCCAGAGATGACTAGAGTTCAGGTGAGCGCCAGTGCATAGGGAAGTAGGCCACCGGATGTTCAAGCCTGTGGTTTCAAACCGCTTTGCCCAGACCAAAGCCTTCTTGGCAGAACAGTGAGATAGTAAAGGAGGGAGGAGGGAGGACTGGGGGAAAACACCCCCGCCCCGCCGTGCACTGTGCTCCCTGCTGCCACCTACTGGTGGAAGAAGAAAAGACCAGGCAACGTTCCAGCATGTCTCCAAGCCAATTTGTCCTTTGCCCAGCAGGCTGCCTGGCAGAAGCTGCCCTCTGCTGTGTGCTCAGAGAACAGAAGCACCCCTGGAGTTTTTCTGTAGTGATTCTCAAGTGTGTGTCCTGCTTTCTGGGAATACCTTAACGTTAATTCTACTCATTGGCATTGAGAATGGTGGGCATGAAATAAGGCCCTTCCCAAGCCATGCGTGGTACTGGCAGTGAGGTGATAGAGATTTGTTGATGGGCTAATGGGAACCGCAGAACAACAGCTTCCCCGGAGGGAAAGGATTGCCAGACCTCTCCAGCCTGGCCTCCCTGCTAGGCTGAGACCTGTCAGTGCCCTGTGTCCCTCTTCCACACTATCTTCACTGGCCCCTATGCCCCAGGTGATCTGCGCTGGGTAGGTTCACTCAGGTTTTTGTTTTTTAATTTTATTTATTTTAATGTATGCGTATTCTGCTGCATATATATCCGCCTGCCTGAAGAGGACATCGCATCAGATCATTGCATGGTTGTGAGCACCATGTGGTTGCTGGGAATTGAACTCATGACCTCTGGAAGAGCAGCCAGTGCTCTTAATTGCTGAGCCATCTCACTAGCCCCCACTCAGGTTTTTTTTTTTAAAGATCTATCTATCTATCTATCTATCTATCTATCTATCTATCTATCTATTTATTTTATATGAGTACACTGTAGCTGTCTTCAGACACACCAGAAGAGGGCATCACATCCACTTACAGATGGTTGTGAGCCACCATGTGGTTGCTGGGAATTAAACTCAGGACCGCTGGAAGAGCAGTCAGTGCTTCTAACCACTGAGCCATCAGGTTTCACTTTCCATAGCCTGGCCATCCATCCCATACACTCCCGAGTGCCAAACCCAGAAAGCATTCTTTATAGACTCCAGACTGGGGATCTGCAGGGAGCCATGAAATCAATTCTCCAGAACTTTAAATAAAAATGCAATGGGGTGGGAGTGTTGGAGGGTACTGAACCTAAGCACAGAACTGTTTTGCCAGAGCCCTTGACAGTGTGTGTCTATGGGTCTTGGGATACAGGTAACGTTTATTTCATATATCTACATCTATATCTATATCTATCTATCTATCTATCTATCTATCTATCTATCTATCTATCTATACTATGAAAATAATGTATTAGTGTGTCTCCTTGCTTCCAGAAACAAAACTCTCGTGTAAATCAGTCCTCAGATTTTTTCCTCCTCCCCAGATCTCCTAGCTGATCACTTCCTTTTCTGCCTGTAAAAGAAATCCCCCAATCTTTGCTAAACCACTAAAAAAAAAAAAAAAAAAAAAAAAAAAAAAGCCAACCCACCACCCGTGGCCACAAAAGGCCCTCTACGCAGGACTCCGAGGACACTGGCTATTGACTGGTCTTGCATACCCAAGGGAGCCACTTAAGTGGCCCTTCACAGGACAAAGATCAGCTTCTCTGGGGCTAAGGGAAGAAAGCAACCCTCTGCTCTTCACATTCTTGCAGTACACACCCTCACGGAGGGCTGCTTCTTAGACACATCTAGGGGACTGCTCTTTGCTTCTCTCACATTCTTTCTGCTACAATTACCGTGGAGAACTACTCTGCACCAGGCATGGGAACTCTCAGACCAGAGGCCCCACTGGAGCTCCTGACTATTCGCAAATCTCCCTGTCCACTGGCTGACTGCAGACTGTCTTCCCTGACCCGACAAGCTCCGTTGGTCTTTATTGAAAGGCCTGATTTTTCAGTGTGTTGGCGTGCTCCATCCTTCCTCCAAAGGGGCAATGGAAGTACTGTCCTTTGAATGTGTTGTCCAAAGTTTCATCTGCTGGATTTGTATGTTGTGTGTGCCTGGAGGTAGAGCTTTGGGAGATTATTAGAATTAGATGAAGTTATGAGGGTGGGACCCTGGGATGGGATTGGTGACTTTACAAGAAAAGGAAGAAGAGCCAGGAAGAGGCTCAGTCAATCAAGTACTTGCTGTGCAAGGCTAGGACCTGAGTTCGATCCTCAGAACCTACATATAAGTTAGGCACGGCTCTGATTCCAGCATTAAGGGGAAGTTGATGCAAGAGAGTTTGGGGTTTGCAGGCAAGCAAATCTATCAGAATCTATGAGCTTCGGGTATGGTGAGTATCTGTATCAAAGGGAAGAGCAACATAGGCTAGAGCTAGCACACTCCCCATCTCACCACGAGAGGCCCTTACCATGTAGGATGCTACGTAAGATGCTGTGTGCGGTCCTCAGCAGAGGCTGAGCACAGTGGTCACGCACTGTCATGTGTCAATGTCAATTAGTATTCTTGGTCATCAACCTGACCTCATCTGGAATTAACTAAAACCCTCACATGGAAGGCATACCTGTGGGAGATGTTTGCTTAATTTGAAGTAGGAAGATCCATTTCTGTTCTGGATCTTTGAGGTAGGAAGACACCTCTAATCCAGATCGTTTGAGGTGGAAACACACACCTCTAACCTGGGCCACACCTTCTGCTGGAAGCCCAAGTGAGGATATGGAAAAGGGACGATTTTATCCTTTGCCTTCTCACTCCTGCCTTACTAGCAAGTCCATTTCTTCACTGGCATTAGAGACTACTTCTTTGGGTTTCCAGCATCTACTGAGACGAACTGAGACATCCAGTCTGGGGAACTGAGCAACTACTGGACTCTTGGACTTTCCTTTCACAGCTAGCCATTGGGGCCATAGCTGTGCCACAGCTTGTAAGTCATTATAATAAATCACACACACACACACACACACACACACACACACAAACACACACACAGAGAGAGAGAGAGAGAGAGAGAGAGAGAGAGAGAGAGAGAGAGAGAGAGATTCTATAAATTCATTTACTCCAGAGAACCCTAACTAAAGTCTTCCCAGACTCCAGAACCAAGAGCTATATAACTACTGTTACCACTGTACCACACTCAGTTATAGCAACCTCCTCCTGAAGGGACTCTGGCCAGCTCGAGCGTGGCGAGCATGGCTCTGGCAGGCCTTGCCCTTCTCCCTGACTCCCTCTGCCTTGCTGAAAACCGTTAGATTACATTCCTAAAGCTAGCCACCAAGGTCCGTTCCCTTATTTGGCCACTTCTTCCTTCTGAGCTAACTACCAAGGTCCAGCTATCAAAGTATTGCAGTCCAGCAATCAGAAGCCCCTTTGGCTCACCTAATGAACATGCCTGATTAAAATTAAACACCTCATCCTAACACGGGGGTTCCCCCTTTACCTTTGTAAACTGCCATTTTCCTATGTGTCAAGTCTGTCTCCTGTCTATGCAGTAACTATCCACTCTGGGACAAATACCCCTTCTCCCTCTCCCTCTCCCTCTCCTCCCTCTCTCTTGTTCCCCTCCTCTTCTCTCTCTTCCTTTATCTCTTGTCTCTTATTCCCTGCTCTCTGTCCCTCTGGGGCAAATAAATCTCCTTTGTGCTGAGAACTTGGTCTCAGGGCTCCTGAACCCCTACTTTTCCTTTCACCTCCAAAGCAGACTAAGGGAGGCTCTTGTATCCACTGAGCGCTTGCTCTGTGCTAGGCACTGCTCTGTCCTCAGCCCTTAGCAAGGACTCTCGACCATGTTGATCAATGAGGCTCAGGGCAAGGAGTGGTGTATACAGCTACGAAGTAGCAGGTACTCCCATGGGCCTCTTAGATGCCTACACCTCACCCTTCCCCCCAAACCACAGCATCTCAGGATGGATCCCAAAAGCCCCAGGGTGGTGCCGCAGGCAGAGTGATTATTACAGTATGACAGGAAGCACTGGGCAGAGAGGAGTGCCAGGGAGACTGAGGCCCCACTATGGGAGAACAGTGGGAAGAGGGGCTGTGTCTTCTTAGTTTCAGTCTGTGGATGTGTGGTGAGGACCCCAAGGTCAGCACAACTGGTGTCTGAGGCAAAGTGCAGTGTCAAGGGCAGGCACCATTCTCAAATTCACTGTGGTATAGAGGGCTGCCATAATATGTACCCACGCACTGCGTGGCTTAAAACAACAGACACTGTGAGAGATCTGAAGAGCAGAGATCTACACGATGCCAGCAGGGCCTGTGGCCTCTGAGTCTCTAGGGAAGCATCCTTCTCGTGGCTTCCTACCTTCCTCAGCATTCTTTGGTTTGTAGGCTGCAGTCTCTTTCTCCACCCCCAAAAGGCTTTCTGTCTCTGTGTTCCCTGCTTCTCCACAAGGATTCCAGGCACTGGATTTAGGGCCTGTCCAGCTTGGATTCAGTTCAGCTAATTGTATATGTAAGCACCTTACTTCCAAATAAGGTCGGACCAAGGTGTCAGTGGGCATGAATTCTGGGGACACTATCTGCCTGGGACAGCAACCTTCCCCCTTTTGCCGCTGCGGCCCCCATTTGTCAGCAGGAACGCTGGATGTCAGATTGAAGAGGGCCTCAATCTGCTATCTTTCTGGAACACTCCATTTCCTATTGAAAATGTTGAATTATCAGTATTTTTTTTCAAAATTACAATCACTCACACTTGGGCATACACTGCAGGAGTTGCTTGAACCTAGTTGAAGAGCACATGATTAGAAAGGGACTTTCCTTGTGGGGACCTATACTTCTATAGTTAAAGTCCTTTGTTTCAAAAAAGACATCTCATGAGCCAAACAAAATATGTCTGCAGGCCAAAATCAGACACAGCCCTGGCATGCAGCTTGTAGCTTTAGAGCTATGCTCCATTTCTGGTCACCATTTGTCACCTCCTGTATCCTTTCTGTTCCTCAATGATTGCTCCTTCGCTGAGGCTAATATCTTTTGAAGGCCACACCCCAGGCTCTGAGTGACTGACTGAGTTCCTGCCTAACAGAGTTGACGGATGGACTTGAGGCTGGTTTGTTCTGAGCACTGCTTTTCAGACTCCCGAATCTCATGAAGCATTCACAACCCACTGTCAGTAGGTTCTGTCCTAGGTGGTCTAGGTGGGGCCCGGGGATCAGTATTTCCAACAAGTTCCCTGGTGATGTTGATGGAGCTGACCCACTGACTAAACCCAGAGGAAGAGTCTAAAGAGCAGCCTGGTCCATGAGTGCCTGGACTAAAGCTTCCAAAATGGAGGACCCCAAACTTGGACTTGGGTCCCTAAGGTAACATGGGTCATTCAACTCCCATCTACTAACCCTCTGCCACCTTCCTCCCCATATCCTAAATTATCTTTATTTTGAGCTGGCATGGGACACACCTCCCCCATATACCAGCCTCCAAGTTTGGCATCCTGTCACTGCTGACGGCTTTGTCCACAGTTCTTGCTATCCCAAGGTTGTAGTTTCCATCCTGGCCATGGTTTCTGTTGGCTCCCTGCTAAGAGTATTACCCTGGGTCTCACCTGGACTGGAGCCTCATTTTGTACTAGTCATGGAACTTTGAAACAGTGATCGCTCTGTGTCTCATTTTCCACATCTACAGAGCACAAGTGTGCTCCCTAGTCACAGCTGTGTCGGGATACATACATAGTCACTGTGCATGCTTGTGAGGTGCTGTGTGGCCGAGCAAGTTCGTTTCAGTCAAATGTCACTTCTTTGGGTTGGGGAAACATAAAACCTGCCCCCTAGCTGTTCTGTAAATTATAATTACTTGTCAACCATAGGCCCTCCTCTGTGCTATTGAACATTCAAAGTTATATCTCTCCAGCCACACCCTTGCCTGCACACAGCCCAGCACAAGGGGATAACTCATTTCCACTCTCCTACAGAAAACCCCTGTCACTTTAAGAACCTCACACTGTGTCCTGCAGAAATGTGAATTAGGAAAACCATGTCCTTTGTTGCCCTAGTAACACAGCCAATGACACTTGAAGGGACAGCAGGTGGCCTCTCATCTTGTCACTCAGCAAACACATACCCAGACCAGACCTTCCTTCATGTAGGACCAGCCACATGAAGGCAGGCAGATTTGTGAACAGCCACTGTGGTGGGTGGATGAGTGCCTCACACAGGAGTCTAGGTAGTCAGGAAATGTCAACTGCGCTGTAATATTATATAGTGTGTATATCTAGACAGCCAGGCTGTCCTGGTAGTAGCTCTGGTGGGACAGTAAAGGCAACCCCAACAATTTCATTTTTAACCATTGTACAACGTATTTTTAGTAGACACGTAGGGATTGTGCATTTCCGTGGCGTGCTGTGTGGCCTTCCATCACAACGTGTGACGGGCAGATCACGGTAGCTGCTGACCACCTCTTTTGGTTGAAGATATTCACAACCTCTCCACTAGCAATTTTCTATTATTCACCTAATCATTGTCAGCGACAGTTACTCTCTTGTGCTACCAAACATCAGAAATTTTTCCTCCTACCAAACTGCACCTTCAACCTCTAAACTCTTCCTCCAGCCCTAGCCACCTTCTACCAACGGCACTTTACTTCCCCTTTCTTTGAAATCATCTTTTTAGCTCCCACACGTGAGGACTCACCTTGTTCCACTTTACTCCATGATCTCCGGTCCCACCCATGTTGCCACAATGACACGGTTTCATTCTTTTGCAGGAGGTGCTTTCTGATCCGCCTCGTCATGAGAAATGGCTGACATTTAATCATCGGATAGAGACCATGGCCTCCATGTGCAAGGCTGAAGGTGAAGGTTGTTTTCCATGGTACCCTCCCCTGTAAAAGGAGATTCTAGCTGCAGGTCTCCGATGCACTGCTGTGGGACTTAAGTGAGAGCTGAGACCCTGGGGGAGCCATCTCTGCAGGTCCTGTTGAGCAATGCTCTCAGCAGGAGAGTCCAAAGTCCAGACTCCTCACCACAATACATCCTTCCCCTTCCCTCCTTCTCATTGTGAGCGTCTTGCAGAACACTAAGTCTCTACCAGGAGACACCCTGAGCTTCTCCTCCTCAGTTCAAGCTGCCCAGTTTGGCTTCTGTAAACCTAGAGCTGCCAGCACCTTAGTGCATCTGTCTGGTCCAAGGAAGCAACCAAATATAAGTTAAATTAATTTGTCTACATCTGCCAGGTGGTGGTGGCGCATGCCTTTAATCCCAGCACTCGATAGGCAGATGCAGGCGGATTTCTGAGTTCAAGGCCAGCCTGGTCTACAGAGGGAGTTCCAGGACAGCCAGGGCTACACAGAGAAACCCTGTCTCGAAAAAAACAAACAACAACAACAACAACAAAAAAATTTGTCTACATCTATGTCAAAAATCTGACATTTGATTCAGTTATTTAAAATCTTTAAGTATGTTTAGAAGAACTTGGGTGTGTGTGTGTACTTCTTGAACCACAGAGTTACAAAATACAAATCTGGAGTAAGTACTTCCAATGAAAATTAGTGTTTAAATCCACGATAGAGTGCTTAGCCCTAAGTGGGACATCTATGTCACTCCCTCCAAGGCTCAGGGGACAGCATGGAAGAGAGGAAAGGAAGAATGGAGAGAGAGAGAGGACGGAAGATGTGTGGCAGAGTGCATCTTCTGGGTATGGCTGACTCATTCTTGAACCCAGTGCAGCTAGGGTTCTGTGCAGACTGGCCTGGGCCTGACAGCATCCATCATCATGGGGCCCCGCCCCTCCCCAAGGTTCTATTGGTAGCTAGTTGCTGGGGGCCACTGCCCCCCACCCCTGCCACCGCCCACGCTCATGCAAGCAACCCTAATAAAATTCAATGGTTCCCACAGAACCCGAGGGGTAGGAGGGGGACTGATGAGAAGAAGGATTCCCTAGGGAGAAGAGGGGGCTGCTGAGAGAGGTACAGGGAACGAAAACAATTAAAATTAACCATATCAATGTATGGTTATGTCTGAAATTTACTTAGAACAAAAATATGTATAAAGGAAAGTGATACTGAAATTTGGGTGTCCAGATTGAAAAGTGCCCAAAGTGAAAAGTACTCATTACATTTAGGAAGAAAATTAAAATATGTTAGTGGTATCTAGAGGTTGACAGGGGACATGCTAGTGTTCTCCAGGCTCTGGGTTCAAGCCTCAATCCCTGGACTCCTTCCCACCGTTTTATACTTGGGATCTCGCTAAAAATACTTTCTCCTTTTGTGAACGGTGGTTCCTAGCAAGTAAGTTAGTCACTAACCACAACCTGCTTATGGGTATTGCTCCCAGGGGTGCTTCCCCAAAGGACACCCTTGGGAGTTTCCTACCCTGCTCCTGTGTTTAGCTGAGAGAGTTTGAGACCAGAAGAGTAGAAGGTCAGACTAAGAAGCAGGAAAGTGCAAGCAGTCATTCCAGAATTTGCTGATTCTTCCACACTTGCTGGTGGGAGTTTCTGATTCCATTTTTAGAAATAACCCAGCTTCTGGTGCTCTTCAGGCAAGCTCTGTGGAACTGCACAGGGTGGAGCTGAGACGCAGGCTGACTGGTACCAGGTGCGGAGATAGGACCATATCATCCTCCCTCCCTGCTCAGCCTGCCACAGTGATCAGGGCTGTTCCTGGCATGTCAGACACACAGTATCACTCTCCTTCTACAGAGTAATCCCAGTGCTGGCTCCCTGTCAAGGTCAGGTCTTAGAGATAGCTGATTCCAGACTTCCAGTGTATTCCAAACTGCTGGCTGGATCAGAACAGGCAGTTGTGAACTCTAGGCTGGTGGGCAACTCTTAGCAGCATTCAACCTCCCCAGAACAGGGCATGCACCTCCATGACCCCAGTACAGCTCCCGACCCCAGTACAGCTTCCGGCTCCCAGTATCTGGCTGATTCTGTGTGGTCCTATAGCTTTCTTGTCAACTCTTCCTCTGCAGGCATTAGCTAGAGCTAGCATCTGATACCTGCCCCTGGGATCTCTTATAAAGTATGCTGAGCAACGGAGACTTGAGAGCCCGGTTAGTTACCTGGCCGAAAGCCCAGGGCTCTGGTCTACATCCATCAGCCCAGCTGCCTCCCTGTGGAAGCATTATGTAGATACTATAAGAGGGAGGTCAGCAAGGAGTTGCAGTGCTTCACTGGCTACTTAATTCATGAACATCTCATGGAGAATGGCCTGCCCAGGGCCTTATCACTCTCAGCCCAGAACCCCAAAGCAGATCCCCCACTCCTTGACCCTTTCTTGTGGGTTTAGAGGGAGGCCTAAACTGGGCTTAGGGCCAGACACCCACAATGCCAAGAAGTCCTCATGAGATCAAGTGTGCAGGGACAGGCAGGACAGGATTTGCCAGGATACTGCTGGGGTAAGAGAAACGTCTACACAGAAGATGCAGACCCCCGAGTGTAGCCCTTTTGGGGGGACCTGGCTCCTTCAGGCCTCAGAGAGCTAATCATAGACAGAGCTCTGGCCTGGAGCTAGCTCAAGGTGTAGTTCCTCCGGCCCCTGGCTCTGGGATTCTAGCAAATTATGAGGCTTGTTGGAATGGGGGTTCCTCACCTGTAATTGTGAGATCCATCAAATTCCACTGTTCACTTACTGAGTACTTCGCAATAAAGAAGTTAGCACAGGTTAGTCCTAGGGTTAGTGAGATTATCATGGCAAGTGCTTAGCCTTCACATAAAGGATGCATGCCCACATAAAGACTTAATTTTAAGGTATCCATATCCTGGCCGACAACCTCAGAAACCCAACAGCTATCATTTATGAATCATTCAGAAGTCATGCTAATTCTGTTTCTGAGCCCTACTCTCCCAGGCCAGTACTCCCTTTTCTGTGTTGCAGCTTCCAGGCAGAGTTCAGAAAAGGACTATGGGTTTTGGACCAAGGAGGTCATCTGGTTTTCACCTGCAGTCATCTAGAGCTCTCTCTCTCACACACATACACACACACACACACACACACACACACACACACACACACAAACACACACACACACACACACACACACACACACCGCCGCTTGCCTGTTTGACTGCATTGCTTCTGCCTGAGTCAGGACCTTGGTGTCTGCCGTACAGTCAGCTTAACTTCGTTGGTGGCATTACATGGTCTGTGCCCTGGGATATATCGTTTTCCTGGGGCCCTGCCAGGAGAATGATGTCTACCTTCTCTTTCCTTCACCACTACAGATTGAGGAACAGGGACCAAGGCAGCTTTCTGCTTCTAGTGGTAAAGGAGAACAAACTGGCATCTCCAGAAGGATCCCACCTTCCTCTTCCTCTGTTGTTAGTAATTATTCTTACTAAAATATGGGTTACAGTTTTAATTACCACACTACAACGTCCCCTCGGGTTCGCTAGCTGTCAGTCCTCCCCCAGTGCTTTCTTGAAGACTGAGTCTCTCAGTCATCACTCTAGGAACTATTCACTTGGGAGGCAGAGGCAGGCAGATCTTGGAGTTCTAGCCTGGTCTACAGAGTGAGTTCCAGGACAGCCAGGGCTACACAGAGAAACCCTGTCTCAAAAAATTATCATATACACACACATACGCACACGTGTGTGCGTGTGTGTATGTATTTATATATATCACATATAAGATAAAACACACACACACATGATGTATGGAAAAGTAGGTATCAACTGGATTTATTTTCCTTGTAATTCCTCTGGTACCCGCATATCCTGAGAGTTCTAGCAGTAGCCCCCTCTCCTCTCTTCTTTCTCAGCTCTAGGGTCAATGATCCCAGGGAGGCTTCATATTCTGTATAACTTAAGAAAGAGATACCTTGAGCCAAGTTGCAGTCAGTGTTCTATTTGTATCAGACTTTAATTTGGTTCTCCTTGCCTGGTCACCATGAAAGCTCCAGAGGCCAGCTATAGTGGCTCATGCCTTTAAGCCCAGCACTCAGGAGGCAGAGGCAAACGCATCTCTATGAGTTTGAAGCCAGCCTGGTCTACATAACCAGTTTTATGCCAGTCAACAAAATAAGACCCCACATCACCCCCCTCCCCAAAAGCTACGTATTAGGCAATCCAAACAAGACACAAAGTGCTGGCAACCACACTTCTGCTCTCCTGAATTCAGTAAGTGGTGACCCCCACATTATGTATACCGACTAGGTGGACATGGAGCCATGTGCCATAGCCAGAGGATAGGAGGAGCCCTGCACTCATTTCCCCAATGACTGTTCTCCTATGCCTTGCTCAGTGGCTGGACCTGTAGTTCTCCGGCTCTTTGAAACCAGCTGAGCCAGGCAGTTGTGGCACACGCCTTTAATCTCAGCACTTGGGAGGCAGAGGCAGGTGGATTTCTGAGTTCGAGGCAAGCCTGGTCTACAGAATGAGTTCCAGGACAGCCAGGGCTATACAGAGAAACCCTGTCTCGAAAAACCAAAAAAAAAAAAAAAAAAAAACCAGCTGAAAGGACTGCTTGGAGATTGAAGCACACTAGTGGTGTTAGCATTGACAAGTTTGTCCACTAGGTGGCGCTCACACCATTGCTTTTCTTCATTTTAATCGTGTTTACAGCCCACAGGGTTGAAGGCTGCAGTAGGATCTATGAATTAAACTTAAGTAGACGAC
Source organism: Uromys caudimaculatus (assembly GCA_028551405.1). Taxonomy (NCBI): domain Eukaryota; kingdom Metazoa; phylum Chordata; class Mammalia; order Rodentia; family Muridae; genus Uromys; species Uromys caudimaculatus. The sequence goes on along the minus strand of CM052708.1, from coordinate 82,655,520 downwards.
CATCCTAAGAATGATCGCATTTCCAAGAGCTGTCAAGTTTTCCTTCTTGGGTGACGAAGGGACCCAGTGCAGAACGAGGGACTGTCCCAGGCTCAGGTTCTTGCCAGAACACTGTCCATGAGTCTGTCCTTTCTCCTCCTGTCCTGCCATTGATTCCAGAGGCACTGGATCCAGGCTTCAATATTAGGTGTCTTTCTGTACTTTTCATTTTTCTGTGCCCAAGACCTATCACTTGGGCACCCTTGGAATGGTGGGGAAGCCCTACCCATACAGATCATCCGTCTCCTATCCAGCCTTCTGTTCATGCACTTTAGTGCTGGGAGACAACATGGACCCCCACAGCTGTACTTCCTGTTTCTGTCCCCAGGTAATTAGCCTTAACCTAGTAAGTTATTTACCTTGTCTCAAGCTCAGGATGGTAAGTAATGTTCACTGATTCTTTAAGGGCAGAGATTATGCCCTGCTCTCGCCAGGGCCTCTGGAGGCCAGCTCAAGATCAGACACATACCCCAGGTTACTGAGTTTGGAGTGAGAAGGCTCCTTGAGCTTCTTAGGGTGATTCTTGTTTCAGGTGGGGTCCCTCAATCTTCTCTTCTTTTGTTCCTTCCTTGTCCATGCTAGCCTCAAAATGGTAATTCTCCTGCCTCAGCTCTGTCATAGTGGAGATCACAGTGCTTATTGCCATTCTGGACCCTAATTTTATTATTATTATTCCTTTTCTAGCCACAAGGCCCTGGCTGGAGCCTCTGTTGGAAACTGCAGTCACATAAAGCTCAGCCTGGGACAGGCTGACCTAGGAGGTACAGGTTCCCCTTCTGTCAGCTGTTTAACTCAGGTGGTTCACCTAACATCTCTGGGCTGTCACACCTTCACGGGCAGGAGTGGAACATTTCCAGCTGTAGCCAAATCCTCCTGAGTCCCATGGGACTAGGTTGGCAGGAAGTCCCAAGACTGCAGAGCCCCTGGAAAGCGGGGAGGAAGGAGAGTCTCAGGGCCTCTATCAGCACTGGTGATGAATTCTCTCCACATGTGGATTTGCAGTGCTCAGAGCCCAAGTGTTCCCTTACCCACCTCTTCTGCTTTTCCAGAGTGGTCCCAGCACCACCGAGGTCTTAGGAGGATCTGTGTCACAGAAGCAGTACAGCAGATACCAGCAGTTCTGAGCGCTACACAAATCGGGTGCTCAGCCAGGCAATAGGCTTCTGGGCTGGGAAAGGGCTCCAAGACCAAGCCCCCAAACCTCACGGCTGAATCACAGAAAACATAAGCATCTGGACAAGGCTCAGAGTCAGACGACCCGTGCCCCAGGGCAGCCTGTGTGGCTTGGAAAGCCAGGTGGCCTAGGTTTGGGCCTGCTGTGGTTTTAGGGTCTCCACTAAATCTCATGTTAAAATTTAACACACACACACACATACACACACACACACACACACACACACACACACACACACACACACACACACACACATATTGTGGAGTGTTAAAAAGGTAGGCCCCAAAGAAGCAATCAGGTCCAGAAGGCTCTGCCCTCACGATGAAGCAGTTCACTCATGGGTCGTCACAATGGGTCTGTCCTAAAAGCTAGTTTGGCTGGCATCTTCTTTGCACCAGGTGATGCTTTGAAATACAATACCTTGGGATTCTGCAGGTTCCTTGTTGTTGGGGGCACAAAGGTCCTTGAGCCTGCAGATGACTCAGGAAAGACAGGGCTGTTAAACACACAGGGCCTCTTCTCAAGGAGGAGATAAAATGCCTGTTTTTCTGCCCACAAGGCTAGGAGTGGATTTGGTTGACAACTTGGTGACCTTTTTGCTATCTGCAGAGGCAGAGCTCACCCACCTTTTGCTATAGATTCCGACCTCACCCAAATTCTCCAGAATGGTTATCCCAGGCTTCTATCTCCCTAGCCCTTTACCCATCCTTACTAGGTATAGCTTCTTAAGCTTCAACCTCCTGGTCCTCAGAACCATGATCCGAACATACTTTATTAGTTAAAATGTTTGTGTGCATATGTGTGTATTCATATGTGTGTGTGTGCATATGTGTGCATGTGCGTGCATGTGTGTGCATGTATGTGTGTGTGTGTGTGTGTGTGTGTGTGTGTGTGTGTGTGTGCACACGCATGTGAACTCAGGCGTGAACATGCCACAGCATGCCTGTGTGTGGAGATCAGAGGACAACTCTTCACCTCAGTTCTCTCCTGTCACCTTATGAGATCTCAAGATGGCACTTGGATCATCAGGCCTGCACAGAAGCGCCTCTGTCCACCGAGCCATCTTGAAGGCCCACTTTCCTTCGGTATGAATCTCCCAATCTGTGGGATTTAGGCTACAGAAAACAAACTAAGGCAGAGCCTCCGCTCTACTAGTTGGCTGTGCACCAGGGCATAGCCGTTGTTCTTTCTAAACTCCAGAGTCCGTTTCTGGGAAACAGGCTTTGAGTATTGTGAGAGGCAGATCAGTGGTTCTCACAATGTCCACATTCTTAATCCCAGAACCTTATAAATATATTGTTTTATGTGATAGGTGGAATAATAGGTCACTAAATATCCATTTCCCAACTCTCAGGACTTTTAGAGTATATTGCTTTCTGTGACAACAGACCCATCCTTCTAGACAAAGAAATCCTTGCAAATATCTCTGCCCTAGATTAGGAACACAGGACTGGTGACTCCCCCCCCTCCCCAACTCATTCTTAGGGCACATGTTCAGTGCCTTTCTGTCAATACGGACAGAGTATACTGAATTCCACTAGGCACTCTGGCCTTCCCGGGCCAGTTGCTTCCCAGGCCCAGAGGCTGCACCTTGGCCATTCCTTCCCCAGGGCCCAAAGTCCTCACAGCCCCAGGTAATAGGGCCTCCTTTTTCTCTGTCTTCACTGCAGAATCTTTGTTTATGTCTCACAGTGAAGTAAGCCTTTCTTTTCTTTTCTTGCCCAATGGAATTTAATTCAACCATAAAGAAGACTTTAATTGGGTCGTCTGCAGGAAAATGGATACAACTAGAGGTCACCATGTTAAGTGAAATTACTCAATCTCAGAAAGACAAATGTATTTTCTCTCATTTGTGGATCCTAGAGTTTACATAGACATAGAAAATCACATACATATACATACATAGATTTTACATAGGCATACACATGTACATATATAACACACACATAGCTACATATATAAGACATAAAAATAGAAATGAGGCTAGGGTATTAGTGGGAAGAGGGTAAAGGCAAGGCCTTTTCCTAATTTGCCCCAAGCCCCACTGCTTGTATTTTCTGAGTGCAGTTTTAAATCCAAGCCTGGGATTGCAGTCATGTGTCACCGCACCCAGCTGAAAAGTGTGTGTTTCACTCTGCCTATGCCTCTCAGAATCCCCAGGACGGTGGTCTGCAGATCTCAGGCCCCAGCCTGGGCCCATCTTACCCCTTGGTAGACAGCAAGAGCCAGGTCATTTCCTCGTGGTGTTTGGGGTGTCTACTGCACCCCTCTGTGATTGTAAAGGTACTGGCTCACAGACTTCAGCCATGGAGAATCTTAAACACTCAGTGGTTCCCAGAGGAAGAGTCTAGTTCACGCTCTGATCCCCTCCAGTCATTCTTCCCTTCATGCTGATGGTCTCTTCCCTCCAGTCTCTGCACTGCCCTCAAAGACCTCTGTCCACAGACATTTTAGCCTATACATAAGATGGGCCAGGAACGCCAGGGTTAACCTCAAAGGGTGTATCTCTCAAGGACTTGCAGGTGAACGTTGGTGAAATGCTTCCAGCCGCCCATTACCCAGGTAAGACACTGTCAGGCCCTCCCTGCACCATCTCAGATGGCCCCAGTGAGGCAGAGCTGGGTGTCACCGTATCAGGCCATTCACTCACACACGCTGGCTAATCTGTTCCCGGTGCCCTTCCTCACACTCTGAGGAACCACCTGTAGAGTAGTGGCCAGATCCTGTCTCAGGCTGATTCTGGTGGAGGTCAAGGGAAATAAAAACCCTGGGAAGATGAGCCCTCTTGTGACAGGGGCTCACACGACAGACACATACTTAGTTCAGTAAGGACCACATTGAACAACCTGGAACTGTAAAAGCCTTTTCTGTAACTGCTAACAGGACAGTGGGTCTTGGGGAAATAGTTTCCCTCTCATCTTACCGTAATTCTGCTTTGGGATTCACAATAAGCCTTATGATGGTCTTCTGAATGGGTTAACATTTGACTGTGACCTTATTTCCACATATAGGTTTGCAGCCTCGCCCTAAGGCAGTGGCTCTCAACCTGTGGGTTTTGACCCCCTTGGGGGGGGGTACATATAAGATATTTACATTACTATTCATAACAGCAGCAGAAATACAGTTATAAAGTAGCAACAAAATAATTTTTTTTTTTATTTTTTGGTTTTTCGAGACAGGGTTTCTCTGTGTAGCCCTGGCTGTCCTGGAACTCACTCTGTAGACCAGGCTGGCCTCGAACTCAGAAATCCGCCTGTCTCTGCCTCCCAAGTGTGGTGTGGAGGTCACCACACCACAAACTGTATTAAAGGGTTGTAACATTAGGAAGGTTGAGATCCATGGCCCTAAGACATCTTTGTTTATTTGCTTGGGTTTATCATGAGCATAAAAAAAAAAAAAAAAAAAAAAAAAAAAAAAAAAAAATTTCTCTTATCCAGGAACTAATTATCCAAATAATAAGATTAAAATTTCTAGTTTCTTCCCACACTTTTTCTGGCTTTGGCCCACATTTCTGCCTTAGCTTGGGGACAGTATCAGTCCTCCTGTAAGAAATAGGATTCTGGGGGCAGGAACACAGTCATACACCAATGGGGCCACCAGGACCACCTTAGCACACACGGGCACCCTCAGCCTACCTGGCGTAATCTCAAACAGGTGCTTTCCTGGGTCCTCAGGGTCTGGAAGAAGTTCAGTCACTTGTGTCCCTTGTAGCGAAATAAATCCCTAAAATGGAGACAAACATAAACAAGAACCATGAGGCGACTGGGAAAGAGCTTTGTGGAGTAAGGAGTGGGGGCTGGTTCTAGGACAGGGCCCAGCCCTTCTGCCAAGGCAGGCTGGGTCCTGCACCTTCTGTGGCGCAGAACCAAGCACAGAGGACACCCCTTCACCATCTGCACATTCATCTGGAGGGTGGGAGAGGCTTTTCCAACAAGGGGTGGGCCCAAGGGGGTGGGCCAGGACTTCCCGGTGTAAGACAAGGCAAAGCAAGATGGGTTGGGGGCAGGAGGAGAGAGCTGGGTACTCCTGCTATCCCTATCCTCCACATTCCAAAGGTTCACTGGAGGAGCATGAGGGGACAGCCCAGGAGGCAACATAGGGGACAGGCAGCATCCCAGATCTATGTGAGTTCAATCTGCCATGGCCAGGCAGGATGAGGCTTCACTTGTTTCTCCTTTGGTTTTATCTGTGTATTTAATTAATTATTAGGAGATTGTTACTGCAGTGCTGGAGATCAAACCCAGGGCCTCTCATTCTCCAGGCACGTGCTCTGCCCCTGAGCTGCATCTTCAGCCTGATGTTTCACTTCTTTACCTACAGAACAGGAGTCACCAACATCCACAAAGTCACAGCCTAGACAGTGCCTACATAGCCGTCCCTTGGAATCCATGGTGTCCTGGCTCCAGAACCCCTTAGATGCTTTTTCTGAAGCTCAGTCTATATGTCTGTATAATGGGATAGTGACCTTCACTTTTCAGGAGAGTTCCATAAGCAAGATTCCTGCTTGGTAAGGCCTACATGCAGGGTTGCTTCTCTCACCACAGGCCAGCCGGGGCCCTCTTTACTCTCTGGAGGATTTCCTTAACGCCATGCACGCTCAGCTTTGCTAAGCTCAGACTCTAAGCGGCTGGACTACACACACCTCTATCCTCTCCACAGGAAACCATTTTAAACTCCATCCCCACAGTCAGATCTCCAGGTTGAAATCCTGGCTCCACTTCCAATAAACCATGTCACTTTTCTGTCCCTCAGTTGCTTTACCTGCACATCAGAGGAGTTCCGGTTCTGAGCAGAAATGGGTGAGTTCCTGGGATGTCCTGGCACATAGTGAGAACAACTGTGTGTGCTTGGTTTTGAGACATGGTTTCACTATGTAACCCTGGCTGATCTGGAGCTCATCATATAGACCAGGTTGACCTTGAACTCATAGAGATCTTTCTGCCTCTGTCTCCTGAGTGCCCATGTGTGTACCATCATGCAGAGCTGAGAATTGTGTGTCAGCGAAACAAATCTCTCTATTATGTCTCCACACCAGCTGGGGGAACACATCCATGAGTCTGCATTTGCCCAGGTGGGTAGCTCAGTGTCTGCGTCACCATCTCCCATCTCTCTACTCTTGAGCCTGGACCACTTTAGTGAATCCCCATAATGTCCCCGTGGGAGACTATACATCCTGTCGCACCATAAGGTGGAACATTAACCTGATGCAGAGTCAAGTCTTTTCTGGCAAATCCTAGCCATAGCAGGGCAATGGGAGCCTTATGTCTGCTGGCATCTGTGCTTCAGGGACATATGGAAATGCCTCTTCTCATTTAAGCAACATGAAGGAGGAAAGGTGTCTAGTACCCACAGAGGCTTGCTCTAGGGAAATTATAGCAATATGCCAGGGATCCAGCTGGTAATTGCTGTAACTGAATTACTGGTTGCATTCTTACTAGGGAGCCTGGAGCTACAGGAATAAATTAGGACAGCAGCCCCAGGATGAGAGAACCTGCTCATTAGAGGGCGTGGGCGAGGTCCATCACTGAGTCTCGGCACATGCTGTTTCCGTAACTGACTCTGGGATGGGGTACTTTTCCGTGTGTGTTTTCCCTCGGCTTCAGGAGCTGTCATCCTCACAATGGGAGTAACAGTATCTTCACAGACATCACTTTCTACCGAGGCAATAGGAAAGAGCAGAAATAGCTTCTGCTGTGGGAAATGGTTCTATGTTCCTGGCTCTTAGCCTACGTGATTGACTAGAAGCCCTATGGGGCAGGTGCTGCTATCGCTATCTCCCTGTACTAGAGGGTGGGGGGAGGGGCAAAGGGCAGGCTCCTATCTCCGCTGCTAGCAAAGGCAAGCTGGGATTTGAGAGCTGTTGCTTCCTATCCTGCTCCCCTTTGTGACAGCAGCTTCCCACCAGCTCAGCTTGCTTCCAAGAAGCTGCTGTGGGAGCCAGAGGGGGACTTTGGGATCCACAAGTCCCTTTGTACTCCAGCGAACCCTGTGTGGCCCCATCACTGCAAAGGACCTTGACACCAACCTGTGGCTTCACCTAATACTGCATCACCCAACCTTCCTAAGGTCAGGATTGGAGCTTTGATCTGAGGGTACTGGGGTGGGGCAGGATGTGGTGGTCCCAATAAGTCTGATCTCCTGTTAGGTGGTGTGGTGTGTGTTAACACTGTAGTGAACGTGTCTGTAAGGAGTCTAACAAAGAAACATTCCTATAACAACCTTGACCTTGTCTCCTAAGCTACTGCAGAGCTTGTTGGAACACAGAGCTCTAGGCTTGTGTAGTTTGACAATATAGAAGACAAAGCACCCAGTTTACATGTTTGCCATCCTCTGTAGTACACAGGTCTCTTTCCTTCATGGACAATTTCATGATGTCACTGAATGTGGAGTTGGGAAGAGGCTCACTCTAGCGTTTGCCTCGTGTGGTCACCTCAGAGCACAGGGCCCAGTCAATGAAGCCAGCTGAGAAGGGGTGCAGGTGAGAGCTCAATTCTCACCTTTGCTTTCACCTTTGCTTTCACTACAACTCATTTAACTGAGGGTCTGGGTGAATTACCTGTGCATCACGCGCCTGCTTGTTCAGAGTAGCACCGGACTCCATCTTGGAGTTTTGAATCCCACAGTTCTGGAGAAAGTAGCCGAATCTGTATTTCTGCTTAATTTTCTGATGTTGGTGGCCCCAGGAATATGCTTTGAGATTTGCTGGTCTAGAGTAGGCAAGGGTGGGTGCTTTTCCTATGAGTTTAGTCCTTACCTAAATTTGTTCTCCTGTAGAATAACTCTCTAGCCCACTGTGGCAAGCCAATGGGTTGTGATCTACTCCAGAGAGACAAGATGGGCTTTGGTTGAAATTCTGTGCCCTAGACACGTAAGTCACAGGAACAGTGAGTATCCACTTCTATCCTCTCAGACAGTGTCCCAACCAAAAAGTTTTTGATATATTCCAGGGGGAAGTGTCCTAATGAGCATTAGCAAGGCCTAGCTGGCCTTCTTAAAATAGTATGGGGCAAGGGCCTGGATACTTGGGCTCTGGAAGGGGTCAAGTTCATAGTCTGCACTAGAGCAGCATCCCTTGTTGAAAGCCTTGTGGGCACAGAGAGAGAGCACATAAGCTCTGAGGCCCTTCATCCTTTCCCTGGGTCTGAACTTATCACGAGCATTGGCTATTGGGAGGTTTTCTCAGCCTGGTGAGCTCATCCTGAGAGGCTGTCGCTGACTTTGCTCATCTCGCCAGAACTCACCAGAAACTGTACACAGAGAACAGAGCTCCAGGAAGTGGGTAGGACAAGCCTGCTTTTGGGTGAGAGTATATTTCATTGACAGCAGAAATTAAAATGCTTATTTAAAAATCCATCATTTAGCTGGGCATGGTGGTACATGGCTTTAATCCTAACACTTGGTAAGTAGAGGCAGGCAAATGTCTGTTAGTTCAAGGCCAGCCTGGTCTATATAGTGAGTTCCAGGACAGTCAGGAATACATAGACCCTGTTTCAACCCCTCTCCCCACATTCATCATCTAAGGATGTATTAAATGGAACCTGTAGAGCAAGCCTAAAACTATAGCATTAGTTTATCAAACGGCTTCTGTAGGGCAGGAGTTTAGAGGTGGGGTAGTTGAGCAGTCAAGGCTTTTTAAGGAGACAGTGAAAATACAGAGACCTGAAAACCTGAAGGAGGCCAGAGATACGTTTTCCAGCTGGCTCACTCCATGGAAGCTACAAACCAGACCCAGAGTCCTAAGGTACAAAGTAGTGTGTCATCTACAAACACAGCAGAGGGGATTGACTATAATTCAGCTCTTCAGAGGAAAACATACTTGTGGGCTTGAAAACAGCGACCCAGAGAAAAGATCATTTTAAAAAAGGGATACTTAAAAGATCCTGCAGACTGAACTAAAAAACTTTTATTATTTTATTTTTACTTATGTATTTATTGTGTGTGTGTCCGTGTTGTGTGCGGAAGTCAGAAGAGACCTTGCAGAAGTCGGTTTTCTGCTTCCAGAAAACTTACAGATCTGATACGCGCTTTTAGCAAAGTTGAAGGAACAAAATTGACATACAAAATCAGTTACTTCTCTACATACAAGTAACAGACTTGCTTAGAAACTGAAAAACAAAAACAAACAAACAAACAAACAAAAAACAAAAACCCTATTTCATTCAGCCATAACTTAAAAATGCAAATCTGAGGGAGAAGTTGGAGAGAGGGAAGGAAAGGGTAAAGGATGTAAATGCCGTGTATTCATGTATGAGTTCTTTGAATAAAAATTATAAAGACCTAGGCATAAACCTAACCAAGAGATGGAAGACCTTTACACTGAAATACTAAGACAACGACGAAGTGGCTGCAGAGACAAAAGTGCCTGCTGTGCAAACATGAAGCCCTGAGTTTGATGCTCCAGAACCCACATAAAAAACCACGCATGGTACTGTGTGCTTGCCATCCCAGTGCTGGGGAGGTAGAGACAGGAAGATCCCTGGGGCTTGGTGGCCTGCCAGTCTAACTGAATCAGCAAGTTCAGGTGTAGTAAGGGGCCCCTATGTCAAAACAAGGTGAGAGCAGTTGAGGAAGACACTCCATGTCAACCTCTGGCCTCTGCACATATATACACACACATGAACATGTGTGCACACAGATAAACACACACACACAAGATACTAAAACAAACAGACAAACAAACAAACAAACTGAAGACAGTGATGTAGAAAGACTTTCCGTGTTTCAGGATTAGCAAATGAGTTATCATAACATTGTGAAAATGGCTATCTTGCCAAGAGTGATCTGCAGACTTACTGAAGACTCCATGAAAATTCCACTGATATTCTTCACAGAACTAGAAAAAAATTCTGAAGTTTATATAGAAGCACAGAAGATCAAAATAAGCAGAACGAGCAGTACTAAAGGAATGACAACACCAGGTCTCAAATTATACCAAAGAGCCATAGTGACGGAGACAGCATGGTAATGGCACACGAACACACACACAGGATAACAGAACAATCTAGGAGGCCCTGAAGGAAACTCATGCACTACAGCTACCCAATTTTTGACAAAGCTGTCAAATATACACACTGGAAAAAATATAGTGTATTCAACAAACAGTGCTAACAAAATGGGATGGATATTCTTCAGAAAAATAAAATTTGTGCATATCTTTCATTCTTCATAAAAATCAATTCAAAATAGATTAAAGATCTTAATTTGAAACTGGAAATGCCAAAACTTCTAGGAGAAAACTCTTCACTATATTAGTACAGGCGAGAACTTTCTGAGAAAGATTCAAATAGCATAGGGAACAACTAAGGATTGACAAATGGGGCTGCATAAAATTATTCTTTTTAAAAATGCTTTATTTGTATATTTTGTGTGTGTGTGTGTGTGTGTGTGTGTGTGTGTGTGTACCTATGTCATCATGTGTGTCTAGAGATCAGTAGGAACAAATAAAATGTTGACTAAAATAAATTTGCCTTAAATATAGACAATTGAATAAGATGTATGCATCATGTGACTTTAACCAAGGAAGCTGGAGTAGCTAAAACTAGAGGAAAAGGGAGATTTCCACCAAAGGAACATTCTCAATGGTGAAAAGATAATCCATGATACATGAACGTATCAATTTGTTGGTAGAACATGACAATGTTAAAAGTTTAGGTACCCAATAACAGGTCTCTAAAACACACAAAGCAAAACATATAATGATAATAAAACATTTTAATATCTCAGCCAAGCATGCGTCACCATGAACATGGGTTTCTAAGGTGGGAATATCTCTAGGTTGAAGCCAACCAATCTGGGCAGTGCAGCAAGAATTATGTTTTCTCTTACCACATCTACTAACCATTGAGCTGGAGGGTTGCGTGGTATAATGAAGCAGGAAAAACAAAGAAAATTCCATCCATGTTGAAAAGAAGTACTAAGACTGTATTCATAGGTACACAACTGTCTACATGTCAAATCTTATAAAAGCTACTAGAACAAATACGTTCTTCAGAGTTGGAAGGTATAAGTCCAAAAACTAAAGAATGTTTCTATATAGTAGCAACAAATAATTTTGGAATCTGGAAATTGAAGCTGTTTTAAGCAATATCAGAAATCTGAAATATTTAGCAATGAATACGATAAAAGATATTTAAGATCTGTGCACTGAAAATCATAAGCCATTGCCTGGAGAATGAAAGATGAGCTACAGAAATGGAAGGTATATCAAGTTCATTGACTGGACGCTTTCTTGTTGGCAACGTGTCAATACCATCCTAATGAACTTATATATTCAGTGAAGTTCCAGTCAAAATTGCAGTAGGCATTTTTGTGGAAATGGACCAACTAATTCTAAATTACATAGAAAACCAGAAAGGACCTAGAACAGGTAGACAACTTTGAAACAGAATAGCAAAATTGGAGATCTAAAGCTATAATGAGACTTATTATAAAAGTAGGACGAATGATCAAAATAAGATACTGACATCAAATAAATCAAGTAAACAAAATAGACAGTTCAAAAATAGACCCATACATATTTGAACAACTTTTTTTTTTCTGAGACAGGGTTTCTCTGTGTAGTTCTGGCTTTTCCTAGAACATTCTCTGTAGACCAGGCTGGCCTCGAACTCACAGAGATCTGCTTGCCTCTGCCTCCTGAGTCCCTCCCAGTCTGTCTGCCCATAGCATTAACAATTCTTCTAATAAACTCCTAAGTCCCCTGTAACCTGTCTCAGTTTTCTGTTGAGCCACCTGCCCTGTCCACAATCCAACCACTGGATCTTTAAAAAACAATATATTTTATATAGAATTCAAATAAAAACAAAGGATGTATGGAGTTGCCTATTATATGACAGGCCTAATCTTGTATTTCTTTCTCTCCTCTTTGTGAAATTATTTATAAAAGTAGTTGAGAACAGCTGTATTTTTTGTTTGAGCTATTTAATACAATTTGTGCATGCTTGTGAACATACTGTGTTTTGCAATATAAAAGTTATTGATTTATTTCATTTTTGATTGTGACTATGTGTGAATGCATGCATGCAAGTGCCCATGGAGGCCAGATACATCACGTCACCTTGGATCTAGAGGTAACCAAATTTAGTCATCTAAAAGAGCGATAACGGAGATGAGCACAAAGCAGGCTGCAGTGACCCTCAGACCAGCCCAGAGATGAAGCGCCATTCCTACCTAGATGCCATCAGGGCTAGACTGGATGCCTTGGAGGCCAGCAGCTCCCACAGCAGCGAGCAGCAGCTGTGCCCCTATGCTGTTGCTGGGGAGTGCCGGTTTGGAGATGCCTGTGTCTATCTGCATGGGGCCATGTGTGAGATCTGCAGGCTTCAAGTCCTCCACCCCTTTGACCCAGAACAAAGGAAAGCTCACGAGAAGATGTGTATGTCAAATTTGAACATGAGATGGAGAAGGCCTTTGCCTTCCAGGCGAGTCAGGACAAACTGTGCATCCTGGGAAAGCATCTGCTTCTGAGAGGAAGTTTGGCATTCTCCCCACTGAAGCCACACCTACTCCCTGTCCTGCATCCGCCAATGGAGATGTGCCAAGCAGTTTGAAAACCCGATCATAAAGTCTTGTCCAGAGTGCCGTGTGATATCAGAGTTTGTAATTCCAAGTGTGTAGTGGGTAGAGATTCAGAATAAAAAGAATGAATTAATTGAAGCTTTCAAACAGGAAATGGGTTCTTTAACTCTGTGCGGCTTTGGGATTTTATCGAGAACCGAGAAACCCGGCAAGTCCCCAGCACTGACAATGTGGATGTGACGGAGCTGACGGAGCTAGACGTCCTCATGCACCTTTCTGGAGTAGAATCATCAGAACCCTAGCCAGTGGAGTCTTCATTTGGGCTCTGCAGTCAACTTTCCAAGGCATGGTGCAGATGCCTCTGTCACTGACCCGAGGTGACACAGTACCGGGATGCGAGTGCAGTAGTGAGTCCCCTTGGTCTCTTCATGATCCATTTTCCCTGCCCTGGAGAAGGGGAGGGAGATCACCAAGTCCAGGGAATCACTACATTTAGAGTTGAGCTCTTAGTTGTACCTCCAGCCCCTTTATCAGGGACCAGCTATGTGGTCCAGCTGTTTTAATTGATTGCTTTTAAATGAAACCTGACTGCCATCTTTCTTTTGTGACTTTCTTCTTTAAGCAACAGTAAACTTGAAGCTGCTCCTAAAGCAGCTAATCTGTTCTTTCTTGCCAAGACGTTGCCAGCCCTATAGAAGGCTCCTCTGCAGTGACCATCTCTAATATAGTGTTGTGCCTTGGAATTTATGCAGCTGCGTAGTGCGAACACATTTGGTCATATTGGTGCTGTGCTGTAGTGTAGACTTCTACATCTGTGAGCACGGCTGTTGAGTTCCTTCCAGTGTCTCAAGTCAATAGGCGTGTGCAGTTTGTAAAGATCTCCAGGGAGGCCGGGCGGTGGTGGCACATGCCTTTAATCCCAGCACTCGGGAGGCAGAGGCAGGCGGATTTCTGAGTTCGAGGCCAGCCTGGTCTACAGAGTGAGTTCCAGGACAGCCAGGGCTACACAGAGAAACCCTGTCTCGAAAAAAAAAAAAAAAAAGATCTCCAGGGAGACTCCATCTTACCCTGACACGGGACTCACACTCAAACTGCTCGTTCTTGCTGATAAAGTAGGCTCTACTCTACTTTGTGGTAGGCAGGAGCAGTCACTCCTCTGTCCAAGGAGAACTGGGACCAAGACAGAGCAAGTTTGTTCCAAACCAGAATTTAGTTTTGGAAAAAGCTGTTACTACCTGTGTGCTTTTGGCTTGGTTGTTCATGTAACTGCAGAGGAGGCTCCTTGAGTTCTGCCCAAAAAACTGAAAAAGTAGGACCGACTGCAAGTTTGATAGTACTTTTGAAGGAGTCAGTAGCCATTAAACCTAAATTGAGGAACCATCAGATAACTGTATTTTATCAGGCTCAATAAAAATGAAATTAAAACCCAAAATCATTTAAAAAAATAAATAAATAAAAGAGTGATAACTCTACCACTGAGCCATTTCTCCAGTCCTACATCGAGATCTTGAAGTAGTACTGTGAGTAAAAGAAGTTAGACATCAAGCCAGAGTGCATCCTGTATGTTACATACTTAGAAGATTCCATGAAATTTGAGGTTGAGCCAACACCATGGCACTTTCTGTGAAAGCCAGCTGTGAGCTTGATCCCCAGAACCCATGCAAGGTTAACCTTTTGCAACTACATGTGGACCCCCTCCCTCCCCCCCTTTCTCACGCCACACATACACACACACAACCTTGCCTGCCTCCACAGAACAGGTGGTGAGCTGTACTCGAGGGCGCCTCTTCAGCCTTCACGTGGAGTCTGTGCTTTGTAAACAACCCCTCCCCTGCTGCAGCTGTGTTACATCTGCAGCCTTAACTCCTCCCCAGCCCTCTTCCTGGACTAGAACACATTTGCTTGTTCAGGGATATCTTTGAGGGGAAGCATCCTTCTGTGTCTATTTGGACCACTGGTCTGTGAATCTACTTCACATACATATCTTATAAAATCTCACAGCAGCTCGAGTAGTTCTTTCTTTCTGTCTGGGGGATTACACTCTGCCCTCAGTGTGCTGGGCAAGTCTTCTACTACTGAGTCACACCCTTACTTCTCAAACTAAGTAGTTTTGATTAAAAAAAAAAAAAAAAAGTGTGTAAATGGAAATGCAGATGTTAAAGATGATATGAAGAATGTAAATGATCTCAATAATTTTATATGCTATCATGATGAAATAAAAGTATTTTGATATGTTGGCATAAATAAACTTTATTATTAAAAGATAGCTCAATAAAAACACAGGCAAAGGGTATTAACAAGAAATTCATAGCACCAGGCAGTGGTGGTGCACACCTTTATTCCTAGCACTTGGAAGGCAGAAGCAGGCAGATCTCTAGTTCAAGGTTAGACTGGTCTACAGAGTGAGTTCCAGGACAACCTGGGCTGTTAAACAGAGAAACTTTGCCTTGAAAAAAAAAAAGAAATTCATAAAATAATAAATACATATAATGGTCTGAGTGTTGAGTAGCCCCGAAGTCGGAAGCTAGAACCCCAAACATCAACACTGGAGTGCGGGCTTCTGGGAAGTGACGAAAATGTGCAGCCTTCCTGAATGGGGATCATTTGCCTTTAAAGAAAGGAATTGAGGCCAACAGACACAGCGTAAATGGATGCTCACTTGTAGGACTTGTAAGACAGATGTACGTCTTCCTGTACATAATAAACTGTCTCCGGATCCCCTATAAAACCCAATGTAGTATAAATGCTATGTAGACAGTTGCCGTATATTATTGTTTGGAGAACGAAAACAAAGACAAAAGGCTCTGCATGTTCATACAGACATAGTCATCTGTCTTCTCCAATGCTTTTAATCTACAGTCAGTTGAATGCACAGCATTCAAATATGGAGAGTCAACTGTATTCAGGAAGGGCACAGAATTCTTAGACACCTTGAGAGGGAGTGGAGAGATGATTTTCCTGTCCTACCCTGTAATGTTTGCATCCAGATAAGAACATTTAAATAATACTAAAGTTCAAAAGAAGGCAGTTAGATAATTTGTGGAGTGCTGCTCAGGCCTGAGTAATGGGCTGTTGGCATGTGTCTTCCATCACCCACTCACTGCATGTCTCCCTTTATGTGTCAGGAGCATCCTGTCTGCAGTCTAGAATGTCTATCCATCACTTCTAAGCAGAGAGCGATAGCCCCTTCATCTGTGAACATTTAGTATGGGGGCCTCTCAGCTCTCCTCAGACTGAAACCAAGTGGTGATTCCCCTTCACATCCTTTGACCAGAGTCTGCATAGCGGCAGAGCTCTGCTTGCCTGTCTCTAGCCAGCTGTTTCACAACGTAACACTCGTGGAAGGCAAACAAGAATGGCATCGGAGATGGGACTCACAGAAACCTCCAAGGTTTTATCCTCACAGAGGTCAGATCTCAATACTGACCCATTGTTTATGGATATTACGCTCTGGGACAAAGATTGCCTAGCATTTCCCTGTCTGTAGAATATTTACTGGCATCTCCTTCTACATACCTTTGGGTGTTTGATGGGAGGGGGTACTCTGAGGGCTTGGGATGGAGCTGGGCTGTTCAGGTGCCCAGGACCTCTCAAGAAAAGGCAATACTATACACTCTTATGATGGGAATTGGGGTCACATTGGGCCTTCAGTTGATACCCATGTCACCCAAGAGTCTCAGTTTCCAACTCAGTAATGTGGGGGTATTTTAAGGATTTCATGAGCTAACACTTGGACAGCTCTGGGTCCAGCATCTAGAGAGAGTATTGTTACTATTAGTAGGTCACATGGGCAAGTTTGCTTATGATCAAACACTGTAGGATGCAGAACACACACACACACACACACACACACACACACGAACATTGAAGAAACTACTAGGAAGGTGTGGAGACAGCTCAGCAGTTAAGAGCCCTGGCTGCTCTTCCAGAGGATGAAGGTTGGTTCCTAGTACCCACAGCCATCCGTAGCTTCAGTTCCATGCAGCCCAGCCCCCTCTTCTGGCCTCTTTAGGCAATGTACACACATAGTACACAGACACATATGGAGGCAAAACACCCCCACACATAAAATAACCAAAATAATTTTTAGAAAAGAAAACCATTATGAGGTTTGTACTATTGTAGTATTGTGCCTTACATGGGACTTAGGCAGATGGCTCCATAGGCTCAGGGCTGGCTTTCTGACCTTTACACATGAAAATATTCCTGTGGGTCTCCCCATTACCACACTTCATGTGTCATGAACTAAGATAAGATAAAGATTTGGGGAGTCTGAGATGCTAAGGATAGAGTCCTTCTTTAGAGTCTAGGATCCTCTGCAGGGCCTAGGATGGCGGCAGCTCCTCAACCTGTCTAGATCTGGCGTTTGCCTTAGGATTGAAATCTTTGCAATCCTAACTCAGCTGAAACTTAGCACAGGGAGGCTTTCTGGGAAGTCTTCATTTTTCACCTTGACTGTGTGAAGAAAGTGCTTCTGAAGTCCCTTGAAAGAAGGTGAACAATAAAGCTCCCTGCAGGCGGAGTCTGGCAGGTTTTAAAGAGCAACCACTCAGACTCCATATCTGGTGTAATTCTGACCGGGCCTCAGATCCATCTTCAAAAGTTTTAGCCATCTGACACCTAGCCAGGAACCGGATCTCTCCGAACTTGACATAAATAATACAAACTTGAAGGAATCTCATTGCCAAGTAGGGAAGCAACCTCTCCTCCCTCCTTATCATCCAGGTCTGTGGCCAGGAGCCATCACCCTCTGCAATGCAGGGACCCACGCAGGCGTAGTGAAGGGCAGAGACAAATGAGTGGGCGAGGCATTCACCTCCCCGAGGAGTGGGGGTGACTCCGTTGTCTGTCTTTGCTAAGACTCTGTCCTGACAGTTCAGATTTCAACATGGACTCCGGGTGTTCTCTTAAATTGCATACCAGAACTGGCCCAGGGAACACTGTTTTCCACTATGTCTTGGGGCTTCTTCTGTTTTCTCTAGAAAATCTTATAGATGGGTTTGGGTGTGCCTTAGGATCAGGGTCCTAAGAACAGACTGTTCAGCAGACACAGAGTTTTTGGTTCCCCACACATTATAAGTCCTCTGTTGGTCACCACCTACGCCATCCAGCCCAGTTATGAACCGTTGAAAGATCCATCTGAGCCGGGCAGTGGTGGCGCACGCCTTTAATCCCAGCACTCAGGAGGCAGAGGCAGGTGGATTTCTGAGTTCAAGGCCAGCCTGGTCTACAGAGTGAATTCCAGGACAGCCAGGGTTACACAGAGAAACCCTGTCTTGAAAAAACAAAAAAGCAAAACAAACAAACAAAAAGATCCATCTGAAAATGATGGAGTCTAGGCATGGTGCACTGGTAGAACCCTAAAGGACACTCAGATCTCAAAGCTAACAGCCTCTCCCAAAGCCCGAAGAGGTGCCCTTTCCAAGGTGGGAAGGTCCTGGCTTGTTCTGCAACTCGTCATGTGACAAGACTGAACTCTAAGCTAGACTCCCCAAACTGCATAACTGACTCATCCCACGTCACTCTGGGGAACTCCCTGCAGAAGGAGCATTCTGCGGGCTGTAGATGATGTTGTCCAATGGTCACAGCAGGCACCTGGGGTTTCCCCTCCTCCCTCAGCCTGTCACTATGAGGGCATTCTAGTGCCTATTGCCATGTCCCTGAGGTAAGATGTCTGTTCCATGTTGGAGAGAGTCTGTATGGAGCCAGAGCTTAAGTTCTTAGTGTCCTGCCTTAGTGGCCTGAGTTAGGATGCTGAGTCGTGCCCCACAGCTATGCGGCTAGTGGAGCATAATGCTAGCCAGGGCTTACTTAGAACTGTGTTTATTCTGCTCCAGCAGGAGGCAGGGAGGCAAAAGGGCTAGTGGATAGTAGGTTTGGAGAAGGGTCTAGTGCCATCAAATTTCTACCTACTGCTGTTACTGAGAGGTCTGAGGGTGGGGACACCTGCTGCTAGTGGACCTGGGAGGTAGCAATGACAACACTAACAGGTCTGGCCCTTTCAAACATGCATGTGACCTTCTCTCCTTCTCTCTCTTCCTTCCTTGCTGGGTCAACCTGGGAGGCCATCGCGACAGCTGAGGCCAAGCCCCAGCCCCAGCTGATGTTGCCCCATAGGAAGGTAAACTTTTGGTATGTTTATCAGATGATCTCAGAGGAGGTTAGTGTTGGTTATTTTAACTAATGAGATACTATTTTGAGAAAATAAATATTGATTTTTGTCTTGTACACCATGCACGCACACACACGCACGCACACACACACACACACACACACTTATAAACAGTAGCACTATTAAGCACTGCATTTCCAGATTGGTAAAGCTTCTTAACAAAACCATAGTCTCCCCTTACTGCATTTCATCTTCTGCAGTTTCGGTCACATTTGGCCAACCATAGTCTGAAAATATTAAGTGGAGCATTCCAGAAATAAACATTTTAAACTGTTGTGATTTGAAACTTAATAGTTTGATGGAATCTCAAATTTTCCTGTCCTGTGCCACAAAGCATGTGAATAATTTATTCTGTTAGCGTATTCATGCTGCATACTCCAACCCCATCTGACTTAGGCTGTCTATTGCTGCAAGCATGACCATGACCCATGGTCAGTAGCAACTTGGGGAGCAAAGGGTTTATTTCTCTTACACTTCCACATCAATCCATCACTGAGGGAACTCAGGGCTAGAGCTCCAGGCAGGGACCTGGAATTAGGAACTGAAGCAGAGGCCAAGGAAGACCACTGCTTACTGATTTGCTCACGACTTTCTCCGTCTGCTCTCTTATACAACGCAGGATGCTAACTGTATACAACTGTTGTTCACTGTATATAGTTCTTATTCAACTGTACTATCCCAGGAGTGGTACTACACCAACAGTGTGCTGGGCTCTCCCACATCAATCAGTAACTGCAGCAACACCTGGAAGAGTTGCCTACAGGCCAATCTTATGGGTGCATTTTCTCCATTAAGATTCTAGGTTGGGGTCAAGTTGACAGAAGACAACCAGCTCCTGGTAGCTATCAGCAGCCATCTTAGTTCTAAGGTTGACTGGGTTGCACAGCAGCTGGGTTCAAGTAACCCTTACTTTATAATGGCCTCTAGTGCAAAATTGCATTGCAGAATGATATTTTAATTATTCAACTTTGTTTTCCACTGCTATTAACCTATTACAATGTTTCATTTATAAATCAAACTTTATCATACACTTACATATATAGGAAAAAGCCTGGTGCATATGGGTTTTGGATTACCTATAGCTTCAGGCACTCATGTGGGTCTTAGAATGTATACACTGTAGTAAGGGGGACAGCTGTACTGGTAATTACTTTACTCTTCTGACTAGATATTGAGAAGTAAAAAGTAATGGGAGGCTGGTCCGTCTATTTGAAATATGCTAACTGGGGACAAAACCAATGGGCCTATGTCTGGTTCTGATGGTCTGCAGGATATGGCACAGGGTGTGGGCTCTGGGATCCATCTTCAATGGTCTGGAAGTGTCCCCACCCGCCTGACATTTTGGGTTGGAAAACTGAAAAAAGTCTGGTAAGGTAGCATAGGTTCAAGGTGATGTGATGTCTTTCTGACCTACTGCGACAGCCCTGGGGTGTATGGAGCTGTTAGGAGGGAGGCCACTGTACTATTCAGCTGACAGGTTAGTCAGAGACACACCTGAAAAACACAATTCCTGTCCCCTCACCAATCAGCCAGCCTGTGAGGGGCCTGGCCAGGACACTGGGAAGTCCTAGAATTAGGAAAATGGCTAAGCTTTCTTCTGGGATCACTGGATAAGGTGGAAGTGTTTCAAGTGGAGGTGCTGGGGAAACCTGAGCTAAGCCTAGTCCCTCCTCCTCTCCATGGTGTATGGTGAGGCAGCTGAGTAGAGACGACCAGCCTCCACCGGCATCAGCTCTGGAACCGAGCAGCTCTATACTGGCCACCTATACGTTTCCAGAATGCTCTCTGATGTGAATCTTAGGTGGACATCAGAGTTAATATCTGCCCCCGTACTCTACACCAAGTTCTTCAGGGCCAGCATGTTGGGTCTGGGACCAGAGCTGGGAGCCTATGGTAATGCTGTTCTGCCTTTGTCCCCTACCATGAGTCACATGCACATGGGGACACAATCTCTCCATTGCTCACACGATGACACTAGACCACAGGCCTGCTCAGCCATTCCATGGTTCACACCATACTTCATGGGTTGCAAAGCATTTCCCAGTTGCTTCCCTTCCATCTGCAGCATGGTGAAGATATGAACTGTCCCCCACAAAAGGCTTAGGTGTTAAACACTTGGTCTCCAGCTAGTGACATCATCTTGGGAAGTGGTAGACAGCCATGTGGGCCTAGCTGAAACAAGGTCATGGGGTGAGCCTTGGAAGGTCCTTAATGCTCTGCCCTTCCCCTCTCTCCTTCCTACTTGCCATGTGGTGAGCAGCCTCTGCCACGTAGTCCTGCTGTCCCTGTCACAATATTCTTCCTCACCATGGGCCCTGAAGCAACAGAGTCAAGGACCACAAATGGGACTCTCCGACCGTGAACCCAAGAAAATCCTTTCTCTCTTGGCTTTTTTTTTTTTTTTTTTTTTCAAGACAGGGTTTCTCTGTGTAGCCCTGGCTGTCCTGGAACTCACTCTGTAGACCAGGCTGGCCTCGAACTCAGAAATCCACCTACCTCTGCCTCCCAAGTGCTGGGATTAAAGGTGTGTGCCACCACTGCCGGGCTAATCCTTTCTCTCTTAAGTCATTGATGACTGATATTTTGTTTCCAATTCCCTCTGTAGGGAGCAGACAGCTTTGAGGGCAATCCTGTTGGCTTATGTGGGATGTCTGGATGGCATCTCGTTGTCATCCAGAGTCCAGATGGGTGCTGGAACATATTTATTAAGGAATTTGCTTCTGCTCAGAATATACCTTAGGGTCTCAGTGGAGTGGAATGGCCTCCTGGAAGTGAATGGAATCCTTCCCTGGCTGGACATAGTTTTGATCCCACAGTATTTCTGGAAAGTTCACCAGCAATGCAGATGCCCTGGGGTATATGGTCCTTCTAGGAGGTGAGGCTATTGCATTATCAGTGGACAGGCTAATAGGAGACACACAGTATAAACACTTGTACACTGGCCTGTCCAGCTGTACCATCCTGACTTACTGAGTTGGCTGCAGCTGAGAGTACCTGCTACATTTTGCTGGGGCAGACAGACCTCTTCTCTAACTGTTGCAGATGCTGCAGTCTCTTTAGGAAATGTACTCGTTTCTTGGCGGCCAAGAGAAGGCATCAGCTTGACAGAAGCCATCTCCAATCACCTACATTATGCTGATAAACTATAGTCCAGTAATCTACCAACGCATTAAGGATCTAGAATGGCTGAACACCAATGCAAAGTAAATTATGTTCAGCTAAACAACGAAGATACACTTTCCTGCTGTCTCAATGCCATTCAATCCGCTTTTCTGCCCAGTAATTGACAAAGCTCATGATTTACCAGCCAGCTTTCCAGCTATTACTGTAAATTAACTGGGTTCACCTTAAAGCCAAAGAATTGATCTGTTGTAAGAGGGAGGCATTCAAGGACTGGAAGCTCTGTGCTGAATTAAATTAGTAGACCAAAAGAGGAGCTCACTTCATAAATGAATGATCAGGAAAAAAAAATACAGAGAAACCTTGTCTCGAAAAACAAAAATAAATAAATAAATAAATAAATAAATAAATAAATAAATAAATAATTGATCAGGGACACTGGAGGAAACGTGGAAGCTGGCAATTAGTTTTGTTTGAGATGCTCTTGTGATATAGCCCAGGCTAACCTCGAACACTGCTCTGAGGTCAGTTTTAGATGAAGTGGCTGAGTAGTGACAGTTTCCTTTCCCTAGGGGAGTGGCAGCATATTCTCATATAATTATTAATATAGTAATTATAATTATTTTAATTAAATGATTATAATTAATATGTTCCCAGCTAGTCCCATTGTTGCCTCTAAAGCTTCAGGAAGGTATAAGACAAGTTTTAAGGCAACTTCATTCAAGATTTTTCCTTAACATGATACAGAATAGGGAAACTTGTTCTAATTAAAATTTGTTTAAAAGTGAGCCGCTGGGGTTGCCATTTTGAATTTAGTAAAAACACCTTTTTTGATTTAACTTGTTTGACCAGAACTGGGATTTTGATATCTGTAACAGCAGAACTTACGGTCCTCAAATGGCTACAACATATAAGAATCCCATAAAGAGAACACAAATTCTCAGATTTAGAGCTAAATAATTGATACTTCTCTTTTTATAAGAGTCTAGTAATTTTTCACAAAAGAGACATTTGAAGTTGTCTCCAAGGGCATTTTAAGCAAGAGAGGATGTACAGTCTAGTTTTTCTCCGCCACGCTAACAGATACCTATCAGCAGCCAATTAACTCAAGGTCATGTCTGTGTCTCTGCCACTGCTGAGGTGTCCTGAATGGCTAAACCAACAAGCAAGTCTGCGGCAGGACTGTCTTGCTTGGGAGGACATCGCAGGAGGGAGGAGGAAATCTGAACAAGTTCACTGACCAAATACGACTCAGGGAGCTGCCAGCTCCAAGGTCCCGTCGGTGTCCACCATTAATTGTATCTCCTTGGAGACGTTCACCAGGCCTGGCATGGACCCAAGGGCTCAGATGGATGGCAACTGAAGAAGATGATGAGCACCAACAATTGGAAATCTGGGGAAGGGCCTGCTTTGGCAGACCCCAGAGCTCACCAGCTTCTCCTCTGGCCTCAGTTTTGATTCATACAGCATGTGGCGTTGGACAAGTGGTGAGTCCAGGATTTCATTCCTGTGCGTTAAGTGGTCTCCACTCGCCTTTGACTTTGAGGGACCGTCTCTGATCAACTCCCTCCATGTTACTTCATGAGGCCCGGGGACCAGAGTTCACCTGCTCCAGTCTGCCACTCCACGAGAGCAGAGCGGTCGTGAATGAGGTTGGCTCATTTTTCCTATGAGTTGAATGCCTTATTTAGTGCTCGTCCCAGGATTTCCTTGCCTTAGGTGATAGACCAAGTTTTTTTCTGATCCATGGGAGTTCACCTTCCTTATCTTCAAAGGGTCCCTGCTCCTGCCATACTGAAAATGCAGTGTTCGAGGGGACTATCTTTCTCCAGATAGTCCAGGTCTGAGCATGGCTGAGCTCGGCAGGGCTTCCCCTCCCCTGCCATAATTTATGTGCATTTTTAAACAGGACTCAAGGGTCTCATTTGATTTTTTTTTTTTTTTACCCCTGCAACATATCTCACTATTAGTTTCTACTGAGCCTTCAGCTAATTAAAACCCTTAATTCTGCTTTATGTGACATTTTAAAAATGCATATGGGTAGGTGAGTGTATATCACATGTGTGCAAGCACCCTAAGAGGTGAGAAGAGGGTGTCTGATCCAGGAATTGGAAATACCAGCAGTTGTTAGCTGACCAATATGAGGTCTAGGAACCAAACTCTGGACTTTTGCTGTAGCATCAAGCTTTCTTAACCATTGAACCATCTCTTCAGTCTGTGAATATATATAATTTTATATAATATATATTATATAATATAGTTACTAATATACTTATATAATCTATATGTTTATATAATTTATATATTATATACTATATGTTTATAATATTTATATAACACTTGTATATTATATAAAAACAATATATAATATATTATAGTAACACATATTATAAATATATTTATACAAATATATATGTGTGTGTATATACATACATATATACACATATATACACATATATACACATATATACACATACATATACATATACATATATATACATATATATACATATATGTAGCTCAGACTGACCTTGAATTCATGATCTTCCAAGTTCAGTTTGCCAAGCACTGGGATTACAGGAATGTGCCCATATTCTTGGCATATTTTTTAACATATGGTCTTAATTAGACCACTCCATATTATGGGATCAAACAACTGTTTTAAACCAAGGCTAGGCCTTTCCATTTTAACTTCACAGTTTTCCATGAACCCAGCTTGTCACTGCCAGCTATCAGAGATGTCCCTAGCAGCTCTGCAAACTCATTACCCATGTTTTTGGTTTTCAACAGCATCATAAACGCACGCTGGGACAGTGATTGAAAGAGTTGGTTCTAGAATCACAATATTTTCTTAGTTGTGGCCCCAGCACTTTCTTACTTGTTCTATGTGACATCTGTTTTCTCAACTGGCTAGAAGCGGATCTGCACAACTTACAGGTCTTGGAAAGTTGGTGTAATTATTTCTAAACTGTTGTGATTATTCTCCTCTGCATAACAAAGCACCCCAAAACTCAGTGGCTTGAAAAGAGTGAACTATGAGTTTTTGGCAGGGCTCAGGGGACAGTTCTACTCCACAGAGTGTGGTCTAGGGTCACTCACACAGCTGCACACAGCTGGTAGCTGCCCAGACATGTGCACAGCTTGGCTTCTCAGAGGTGGGGACTGGAATGCATTCAGCATCACTTTTAGGACATTTTAGTAGCCAACTAGTCCCAAGCCCTGCTCATATTCAAGAGAAGGGGAAATGCACCAACTTGCTGCAAGGAGCAAGGCATGTGTCCAGAGAAGGGAAGAATGCAGGTGGTCAGTCTTGGAGAATACAGAGCATGGGGCTGGGGACATCAGAGTAAGTGGATAGAGCACAGCTGGGGAGTGAGCCTGCTGGTCCACAGTCAGAGGGCTTGGCGGTCACTGTTCTCCAACAAAATGACCAACATGGCAGAGGCAAGGTTGGGGGCGCCTGCCTGTCACCGACCCCTCTCTGTTGGGTGACCTGCTAAAGCTTCATAGGCCCAATTCACTTGAGGAAAGAATTTATTTTGGCTTAGAGTTACAGAGGGATAGAGAGTCTGCCACAGTGAGGAGGGTGTGGTATGGTGGCAAGAGCTGGGGGTGGCTGATCACAGTTTCCATCCACACACAGGAAGCACAGATGGGGAGCAGGAAGTCAGGTAGGACTCTAAACCCTCAATAACATACTGTAGCCAGCCTCTAGCTTCTAATGACCAATAACCCTTCCAAACAGGGGCAACACGTGTTCAAATTCATGCTATGGGGGATAATGTGTGTGTGTGTGCGTGTGTGCGTGTGTGCGTGTGTGTGTGTGTGTGTGTGTGTGTGTGTGTGTGTGTGTGTGAATATATGCCAAATGTGAGCCCTCACAGAGGCCAGAAGAGGCCATGGGATTCCCTTGCAGCTAGAATTACAGGCAGTTGTAAACCACTTGACTTGGGTGCTGGGAACCATACTCAGATCCTCTGGAAGAGCAGTGAGCACTCTTAACTGTGGAACTATTCCAACAACTCCAAGCATTTTTTCATTTAAATCACAACCATTGTCTTCTCTGGTTATGAGCTAGTGGGCTGTGAGCCCATATCCAGAAAGCTACCATTGTTTTTTCTATATATGTGGAACTCTGGTAAATGACTTGCTAAAGTTCAGACATCAGGTGTCCATGGCAAGTGTCCTGGCCAACTTAACTGTCAAGGGGACACAGCCTGGAATCATGTGACAGGAGACTGTTAGCTAAAAAACTACCTAGATCAGATAGCCCCATGAGCATGTATGAGGGGGCTGTCCAGATTGTTCATTGATGTGGTCCAAGGCAGGTGGTCCTGACCTGCTTACGAAAGCTAGCTGAGTCCAAGCGAGCAAACAGCATCCTCCCTGGTTCCTGCCGGATGCCTCTGGCTGATGAAAGTTCCTTTCCAAGTGAAGTTCTCACTGAGGTCGTCCTGGCTTTTACATGCTATTGGAGCACCTGTCATCATAGGCAACATGTCAGGTCCCATTTCCCTCATCTAAAAGTGAGACACTCCCTTCTCTGAGGTGAGGTGGAAGGGAAGGGCTCCCAACCCCCCTCCCCCAGCTGAGCTTTGTTTGGGGTTGAAAAGCTTGCTAAATGATGGTCCCAGAAAGTGGAAGACATTCCTTATGACTTTCAAGCTATGGGACTGACTGACCTACCCAACCCCCACATAAGGTTTCCTCCCCACCTTTTGGTAAATATTTCTTTTAATTCCAATTAAACAATGTACTTAGTTTACTATACATAACGCATATTCAATATTACAAAATGAAGATACATTTTTTTCTGTGTCTTTTAAAATGAGTATGTACTACCAAGACCACACAGAACCTGAACAAGTTCAAGCCAGATGAGGTTCCAACTCTGAAGGAGGAAGTAAACACAGGAAAAGAAGCTATTTGCAATTGATACCTGCTAGGAAAGAAAAACAACCTATTTTCTCCCACAGAATATCCCTGGGAATATCAGCCACACTCCAGGGCAGCCCCATGCCCAAGAGTAGTTAGCCAACACAAGATGAACTCCTTGTTTGTTTGTTGTGAGATTCAGTTCCATGTTGGCACTTTCTGTTTTATTGGTTTCCTTGACAATGTCTGATTGTATTAATGCTCACTTCCACTACAGCCTCTTTCCCGTCCATCTTGTCAACCCAGGCTTTTAGGCTAAATTAAATCAAACTTTAAATCAATTTTCTACTGCTCCTTGCTGCTCAGCCTCCTAACACTTACTATCCTGGAAAAGAGGAAAGAAAACAAAATAAACAAAAAAGGCAAAACAGAAACTCAGTCTGCCTGAAAGTGCCTTCTCAACTGTCCCTACCAGAGGCTGCAGGTGCCTGAGCACTCTACCGCCCCGCAGATACCAAGCTCCAGTTTCCACTCTGCCCTGCTAATCCACACCCTTTCTCTAGGCCAGGAAGGACTTCCCATCCCTAAGCCTCCTGTCTGTGCCTTCCAGCCCCTACTTGTGCAGCTGAGAATGGCTTCCCCAGTGGCTGGGTGTGAGCCTCTCTCCAACGCTAGGACAAAATGAAGGCCCAGCTTTGGATTCTGGCACCCAGGCTGGGCCACATCCAATGTCTGGCCAACAGTTGCTGCTTCTGTTCTGCCACACACACACACTGCCCATGGGCTGTTCCTGACCCGACATTGTTAGGTCAAGGTCTGCTGTTCAGAGGCCATCGTGGGACTCAGTGGTCCTTGGTAGCCCCTGGTGATGTGTCTAATCTCTTAACATCCTTTTCTGATTATCTGAAGAACACTATGGGCCTGTGGCTCTGTTCCATTCTTTCCTTTGATTTCACTGTTTTCTCTCTTGGTTAAGTTAAAAATCATTAAAGAGGTGGGTGGGTGTGTGAATATAGTTTGCTGTGAGAAATCAGAACAATACCCAGAAATCTCAGTTAGCTTTATCCTTACGGGCCATTCCCAGGTCTACCCCAAGCTTTACCTGGTGGCTTTGATTTGGCTTATCTATATCCTCAAAATCCATATTAATTACTGTGGTTTTATTTTACTGACTTCGAAGAGCAAAGTTATTCAAGGAATAAAATTGTTCTCTACAATGTCACGAGACAGTAACTCATTCCTCCCTCACCACTGTCAGAACCAGCACTTTCTACTGTCTTTTTAATGGGATTTTTTCTTTTTTCAAATGCCATGTTTATGATACTTTGTCTTGGTGTAAAGCTTTAGGAATTATCTGCAGGATTCCAAGCACAGCCGAGACTGTTCTTCTAGTCCCCTCACCCCCTTGCCTGCTTCCTGCATGCTCCTAGTGCTTACTGCATCATGAGCCCATCCCGAGTGCCTGCCACAGGCCCATAGTGTTCTTCAGATAATCAGAAAAGGATGTTAAGAGATTAGACACATCACCAGGGGCTACCAAGGACCACTGAGTCATCAGGGAAATGCAAATCAAAACAAGTCTGAGATTCCACCTCACACCAGTCAGAATGGCTAAGATCAAAAACTCAGGTGACAGCAGACGCTGGCGAGGATGTGGAGAAAGAGGAACACTCCTCCATTGCTGGTGGGACTGCAAGCTGGTACAACCACTCTGGAAATCAGTTTGGCGGACCCTCAGAAAAATGGACATAATACTACCTGAGGACCCAGCTATACCACTCCTGGGCATATACCCAGAAGATGCTCCAACATGTAATAAAGACACATGCTCCACTATGTTCATAGCAGCCATATTTATAATAGCCAGAAGCT
>CM052708.1:82589380-82626651 GCA_028551405.1 Uromys caudimaculatus | reverse complement strand
ACAGAGGAATGGATACAGAAAATGTGCTACATTTACACAATGGAATACTACTCAGCTATTAAAAACAATGACTTCATGAAATTCGCAGGCAAATGGATGGGACTTAAAAATATCATCCTGAGTGAGGTAACTCAAGTCACAAAAGAACACGGTATGTACTCACTGATAAGCGGATATTAACCCAAAAGTTCGGAATACCCATGATTCAATTCATAGCAACTGTTGGACT
The DNA here is from genome assembly GCA_028551405.1 of Uromys caudimaculatus. NCBI lineage: Eukaryota > Metazoa > Chordata > Mammalia > Rodentia > Muridae > Uromys > Uromys caudimaculatus. The sequence continues at coordinate 82,626,422 of CM052708.1, read as the reverse complement.
GAGCGTGGGGTCCCAGATGGAGGAGTTGGAGAAGGGACTGAAGGAGCTGAGGAAGTCTGCAGCCCAATGGAGGGAGCAACAGTGTCAACTGGCCTGACCCCCTGATGCTCCCAGAGACTGGACCACCAACCACAGAATACACATGGAGGGACCCATGGTGCTGGCCACATATGTGGCAGAGGAAGGCCTTGTTGGCCATCAGTGGGAGGAGAGACCCTTGGGCCTGAGAGTGTTAGATGTCACAGTATAGGGGAATGCCAGGGAGGGAAGACGGGAGTGGGTGGGTGGGTGGGGGAATACCCTCCTAGAGGCAGGGGGAGGGGGAGGGGTAAAGGGGTTTGCAAAGGGGAGACCTGGAAAAGGGAAAACATTTGAAATGTAAATAAAGTATCAAAAAAAAAAAAAAAAAAAAAAGGCCTTTTTCTCTGTGCCTTCCAGGTTTATACAGTCTCTCCCAGAGGATGGAAAAGACAGTTCCCTGTTATTGTAATGTGTTAGCGGTGAACTCAGGGCCTGGCACATGCTGGTCAGAGTTCTACCACTGAGTGTATGCCCAGCCATATTTTTACTTTCATAAGTTTGAAAAGGGGGCTCACTAAGTTGCTTATGCTGGCCTTGAAATTGCGATAGTCTGGCCTTAGTCTCCTGAGTATCTAGGATTTCAGGCCCGGCACAGAATTTTAAATATGGGGTTTCTTGCCCTGGTATTTTCTGTTTCTATTCCTGACACCTCTTCCTCCTCCACCCCAACCCCCTGCTCCTCCTGCTCCTGCTCCTGCTCCTGTTCCTCCTCCTCCTCCTCCCTCTCCTTCCTGTTCCTGTTCATGTTACATTTGTCATCCAGTCCTTTACCGCTAAGGTGTTGAGTACTCGAAGCGTGATGTATTCCACCTTGTCCATGGCCCTAGCAAGGCCTGAAAGTTCACTTTCCTCTCTGACCAGGGAAGAGGCTGCTCCTAACTGAAGGGCCTAGAAGCTAAATGTGAAGTGAATCCTGAGTAGGGGAACATAATGCTCCCACTTAGAGCTGGATCCTTAGTCTGAAGTGATGCTCTGCCTACCACCTTTACTCAGGGGCTGAATATATATATTGTATATATGTATATATGTGTGTGTGTATAAAATCTTACACATAAGTATCGCTCAGGAGGTCTAATTAATGGGTATGTGTTTTATACATGTGTACATGTGTGGGGCAGTGGTCTGTGACAGGCAATCTGACACCTGGTTGAGCATAGGCTGGAAGCCCTGGGAGACTCAGTGGAAAATCCACGAACAGTGGAACCTCCACGAGGGACCAGAATTCATGCTTCTGGCCAACGCTCCTGGAAGACGCCTGCAAAACCAGCCACAGCCTTTACAACCCTTGTATAGAGAGAGGCCTGGCATGTGAGACTTGTCATGTAGAAAGCAGCCCTGAATCCCAGGCAAGCAAATGAGGCACCACCAAGTCCCCAAACCAGGCTAATGGAAAGTATCGGTAACCAAACCTCTGACCCCTCCCAGACAGTATTTTAGGGCTTCCTGACCCGAGTAGCTCGCTCACGCGCTCTCTCTCTCTCTCTCTCTCTCTCTCTCTCTCTCTCTCTCTCTCTCTCTCTCTCTCTCTCTCTCCCTCTCCCTCCTCCACCTGCCTGCCCTGCCTGCTCCTATGCACCCACTGCCCGCCATCCAGAAGGAATAAAGGTGCAAACTGCTCCGGTGTCTGAGAGCCTCTTATTCCACGAGCTATAACACTTTGACCCGAAAGAGACCCGCTCTCCAGGCCGGGCGGTGGGGTGTGACGACAGCAGCTAGCTAACACAACATCGGGCTCAGATCTGGAGAGTGCCCGAGGCAGCTAGCACCCGCAGCCTGCCCCATCTCTAGTCGCCCCGGACCTGACTCGATTTGGGGTGCGCCGGCAGGCTGGTCTCACAGAGATCGCACAACTAGAACCAGGCGTGGAGTGGGAAAGCGCCAGAGGCGACCCGTGCTTCCATCTCCTCCTGCGCTCCCTCCCGGCGCCTCTGCCCAACAACTGAAGCGTGGCCCAGCAGCCGCTGGCCTCCACAGGAACCGGGACCAAGGGGACTCCGCCCCTGCTCGCGCTTTCTTCCCTGCCAGAGCAGCATCTTGGCTAGCAGCGCAACATATATGCTTATAAGCATGTGTCCTAGTGTATGCTCAGGTCAGAAGCTGATGTTCAAAGGCTCTTCCTCAATCATTTTTCACCAAAGGTTTTGAGAAAGAGTCTTTCACTGAACCGGAGCTAGCTCTCTGCCTCAGCTGGGCTGGCTTCCCAGCAAGGCCCTGGGTCACAGGTGTGTGCTGTTTTCTATGGTGATACAGGGCATTGACCTCAGGCCCTCATGCTCCCGTCACAGCACCTAACTGAGCTGCCACCCCAATCCTCTGAGAGCTTTCGAAGCTGACTCTCAACCTAGTTCTTGGTCTTTGCTCCTCTTCCTCCATATCCAGCCCTGCCAGTTCCAGCCTGTTGAGACTGGTCTGCTCTGCAAGCCAGAAGCTCCTGTGCAGCCCTCAGCCCAGCCTGGAATCCGGGTCAGCTGGACATCTCAACAGCTTCTGGCCAGCCTGCTCCAGCAGCAGAGGCTGTCTCCTTCCTCTTCACTCTGACCAGACATGTTTGTCACTTCTTAGGGAGGTTTAGGGAGTTGAAACAGCCAAATTAGATTTTCTAGATCCGTTGTCCTCACCTAGATGGTTGGGTTTTACTTTATCTTTCATTAACTAGGAAGGAATTTTGAAGTGTGCACCACAGAGCCTGGTTTTTCCAAATGTCCAGTCTTCTTTCTTTTTTGTTCAAAGTAACTAGTGTAGATTTTCTCCATTCTTTTGCTTGTTTATTCTTCTTGTTTTTGAGCCCAATCTCATTGAACTTCCTGGCATTTACGAGGCAGATAAATCTAGTTTATTCTTACTTATTATGAGTGCTGACATGCCAGCACCTACTCTTGCTGTCCTGTGGCCTGCTTTAGATTCTTTCTCTAGCATTACTGGTTTTCTTATGCTTTGGAGATTATACCTACCATTTCTATCCCAGTCCATTTCTACTCAGTGCCAAGAAACTCACAGTTAAAGGCCTTAGATAAAGTAAGTACTCAAGTGCAGTGGTTTGAATATGTTTGGGCCAGGGAGTGGCACTATTGGGAGGCGTGGCCTTGTTGGAGGAAGTGCGTCACTGTGGGGTGGGCTTTGAGACCCTCATCCTGGCTGCCTGAGGAGTCTCCTGTTCCCTTTTGGAATAAGATGTAGAACTCTCAGCTCCTCCAAAGCCGTGCCTGCCTGGATGCTGCCATGCTCCCACCATGATGATAATGAACTGAACCTCTGAACCTGTAAGCCAGCCTCAATTAAATGTTATTCTTATAAGAGTTCTTGGTCATGGTGCCTGTTCACAGTAGTAAGATCCTAACTAAGACACCAAGTAATGGAAATGGATGGAGCTGGTCACCAAAGCAGGTGAAGAAGCTTCAGACCATGAGAAAACATTCAAGCAGAAGTAAATTACACCCTCAAAAGAATAATAATAAAACCCTAGGCTCCTTCCCTGGAAAACTGGATGGTCTGCCTGCTAGAAAGCCTCCGGAGCATGCTCTAGGGAAGGCTGGAAGGATGAGAGCAGATGTCAGGCCCTGGAGAGCACCTCTTGCCTGGCCTTTTCTGTCTGAGCTCAGCAAGCCACTTGCCTCATCTCTATGCGGTCTGTGGCTGGGGCCCCTGGCCTGAGAGGGGCAGAGGAGAAGAGATTAAGGCTTTAAGAGAGAGTAAAGACATGGACTACGACTGATGCTTATCATGACTCCTGAGCTCTGGGGAACATCGCAGATGGTTGGATGTGCCCTTTTCTGACAATTATAATAGCTGGTGCAAGGCTGTCTGCCGAGGGGGTACTGACTGCCGGGCTGTGCTGTCACGATGAACAGTGAACAGAACACATTTTCCAGGAACCAGATACTGAGAATTAGTCTATTACATGCACTTCATGAAATTAAGTAGAGTCTGTGGGTTGACCGTGACAGCAGTTTCAGATCATACTATAGCAGTAAATGTCACATTGGACTAACAGTGGCCTTGAGATTGCAAACCTGTATAGCAGAGCAGAGTTTGTTATGGAACAGTGGTTAGGTGTATGATAATGTCCCTATTCCTCAGGAGTGTCAACAAACCCAGAGAGTCACAAGAGGAGCTTTGAGCAGAGGCTGGTGTCTGTTGGGATATTGTGGCTCCTTTTATAGATGTGCCTTTCTCTCTGGAGATGAAGGACCTGGTCTGGCCTGGGTTGTGTATAAGGGCAACTGATGCATCTAGGTCGGTGACTGGGAGATGCAGTTACCACCATTTAATTAGCTGCTCACATCAGAAGCTATCAAGTTCAGGAAGAGATGGTAGCAATGGGGAATTCTAAGACTGACATGCTCTAAAGCCATCTGATTGGAGGTAGGGATGCCTGTCTACTCCAGGGCTCACTGCAAGGAGCACATGGGAGAACCTGGAGTAGAGGGGTCTTCACCCAGGGCTATCAACACCTAGCATCACTTACCATCCCATGCTAAGCTTCCAGAAGGAATCCTTGCAGGCTGCACAGAGAAGCAGATGACAGCAGGAGCCCAGTGCATGGCTGGGACATTCTGGTAATTTTTGTCATGAAGTCAGAATGATTGATCATGGATAGGTCAGTTAGGTAACACTACTGATGGGTCAAGGAGGCCAGAAGGAAAACGATCCTGTGCCACATCCCCGGGGGAGAGGGATCAGCAGGGCTGGGAGGGGGAAAGGTGAAAGAGGATTACGTACACACAGGTTCAGGTTTAAGAATTCAGTGAGCTGAGATAGACCCTTCATTATAGAGCTGCTATGTAATTTAATCCTGTCATGTAGGTAACATTGCCCCATAAAACCTAGGTTGAAAAAGTGTCTGCCCCAAGTTGTATAGTTAGCATGCTGGATGGAATTCAGATCCAGACTCCAGAGTCCTCATCTGCTTCACTGAATTCAGGACACGCCTTCCTGTTTTATAAAGCTAAATGAGACCAGGATTTCCTAATTTGCATTGGAACCGTCTACATCCTATTAACTGTAGTTTGCTCCACGCTCCTGAGCTTTGTCCTACTCAATTTCCATTTGTGCTGTTACCTATGTGGCCACCTTCCTAAAGCAGTTCTATTTATTTGTACATTTGTCTTTATTGTAAAATTGGCATGACGTAAAGTGTACCGTAGTAGCCATTATTAAATTATATCGTTCAGAGGATTAAGTACATTCACATCACGAAGCAACGCTTTTTCATTTTGAGTGCAAATATATTTTGGAAAGATAAGGTAACATAACGACCACAGAATAGAAAGCAGAATTACTCTCCATAAGTGGAGTTAACCATTGGAATGCTGCAAGCGCAGGCACCAAGTCATTAACTTGGAGCTGACTCCTTCTGTCACCGCAGGCTGTGACATGAAGCCTGCCCTCCTCCCCATTTCTATTAAAACAAGTGTTGGGGACATGGAAAAGATAGAAATGAACCAAACCTACAGTTCTCACATTCTCAGAAGACTTCATACAGGTGTGAAGAGTCATTGTCTTACTTTGAACTTGACGTTCTCCTGCACCCAGGTCCACATCCTGCTCGCATGAAACACTGTCTTTCTGAAGCTGTGGGCACCACTGAGATTCTCAGTCTCCCATCTACCAAGGCTCTGTGATCTGACTTTGAATGAGGAAGTCTGAGTGTCCTTTGCAACTCAGAGCACTGAGAGGGAGTACAGGTTGGAACATGGTTTCTACCATCTCATCTGAGTCTCTCCCCAAGAGGCTATCCCACACTAACTCAGTGTTAGCTCCAGAACTCTCTATAAAAAAACAAAAGCCCTGTTGTAAAATGACACATTTATTCATATGTAACCTTTGTATACCCTTCCGTAAATTTGAAATCACCCATAAGTTTCTTATAATACCTGGTGCAATCTAAATGTAAATAGTTACTGTACAGTATTCTCTAGTGGTTAATGACAAAAAAAAAGAAAATGTGCACATGTTCAGTATAGATACAATCAAAAATACTGCTGATCAATAGATGTTCAATGCACGGGCACAGCGGCCATGGTGACAGAGTTCTGGCTTTACCTTTCACAGAGATCAGATTGCCCTAATCCTAATCTCTTGGAAGGTGCTCTGCAGAACGCTCTGTTTTGGTATCGCCATTGTCTGTCCGTGATGAGGCCACGCAGGACAGACAAAGCTACTAGTTGCTCTGAGTGAGTGAACTTAGTCATGTCTTGGTGGAAGGGCAGACATTTTGAGCATGCCTCAAATTAGGGAGGTCCCCAGTAGCACAGGGAAGACCCCCTTTGAGGCAGAAACATCAGACATAAAGCGTCACAGTGATTCAGACTTCAGGGTAAGGGTGGATTGGTCTGGAAGCCATTTGCCTGGATAATGGGAATGAAATGTGTGCACGTGTGCCTTAGTGGAAGTAAAGAGCTGAGCTGAACACGGGAAGTCTTGTTTCTTAAGCCAGGCAGGGACGCACTATACCAACATTAAAAGGAAACATTTCATTTTGGAAGTTGGGGGTATGCTGTGATATGGGGACACGCGTGGAGTTAAAAACCAGACTTGAATACTGGTCTTCCTTCTACTCACCCATCGAACTTACCCTCCCTTTACTATCCAGCATAACACCCATGGGACCCAGGACCTTCATGCCTCACCTGGGGCTTGCTTTCCTCTTTGTCTTTGTAGTAGAAGAGCTGATCCCCACGAAGCACGAACCATCGCTGCTGCCAGTTCTTCATGATACTCCTCTGCTTCCTCAGCCAGCCGGCCTTGAGTACGGGGCCCAGCTTGTGGGGGACCAGGGGCCTCCCTGGGCTCCGGCTCTGTTCCCCCATCACCAGGCTCTTGGAGCGAGCTGGAAGGCAAGAACACACAGTGAGTGTGCAGACTGGGATCAGTACCCCATCCTGGCACCTCAGCCACCCTGGCACCAAGGCCCGGGGCCCAGGCTGGTGGTGCAAGTTAGAATCACTTTCCCCTTGAATTTCCCAGGGCATATGCTTAAACAACTCAGAGGCATCTTGAGTTGACGTGCTTGGAGGGAGGTATATGACCCTCCTTCTTTAGATTCTGTTCTGTTACTGAATTCCAAGATTCTTTACTTCTCCAGGTAGAGATGGATAACTCCTTTCCAGGGACTACACTTCCTTATACCTGGCTTATCTTCGACACCACTCTCCAGACATTTTTTTTTTTGTAATTTTTCATTTCTTTCCCATTCAGATTTTAGCCTTGGTTGCTGGTGAATTCCTACTCTATCTTTAAGACTCAATTCAAAAGAACCATCCCTCGGCTATTGCTACTGATCTTGCCAGCCTTGTCTCAGCTTATTGAGTAATGGGGCCATCTCCATGCTAGCCTCCTATGCTAAGGAAGAATGGTGATCCTAGACGAGTTTCTCCAGAGAAAATGAAGAGACATCGAAGAGTGCTTAGGTGCAGCCCAGCTTAGCCCTTTCCCACAACACAGCCACTTTTGACCCCTAGCAGCACTAGGCACAGAGCTGAACATAGTATAGTTGTATCTCAGATGGATCTACATCCTTGTCCCCATCTGGCTGCTGGGCCAGGCTCCTGTACCACTTGATGCAGAATCAACATACACTTCCCTTGATCAACGTTTAAAGACACGAATCTGTCTGGTCATGGATTTGCCTTTCTTCTGCAAAAACCACCATCTGTGGATTTACAGGCTGCCTTATCCACCATCATGGTAGTCTACACAGTATCTTCTGACCAAGAAACCCAACTCATAGCCTGAGAAGTGTGACACTGGGTCCACAATCATGGAATCCACTGGCCTTACCATGTCCCCCACCATCTTGAAGCAGCTGGTCTATCAGAAAAAATGGAAAGACCTTTGGAAGACATGATTACAGCCGGTTATAGTGCCAGCTGGTGGCAGCAGCCTGGCCTGCTAGGGTAGAGAGGTAGAGCATGGTCCTTTAGAAGGCAGTATAGGCTTTGACTCAGCAGCCAATATACGGTATAGCTTCTCCCATGCCCAGGATCCACGTACCTGAGTTCAGGAATCAAGGGGTGGAAAAGAAAGTGGTTCCACTCTCTATCATCCTTAGTGACCACAAGGAAAATGTTTGCTTCCTGTTCCTGCAGTCTTAAGTTCTGATGGCCTAGAAGTTTTGGTTCCAGAGTAGGGGAGCCACACAAACATTTCATTGAACTGAAAACTCAAGACTTCCCTATGGCTACTTTGGGCTTCTGATGTCCTTAAGCCAATGGGCTAAGAAAGAAATAACAGTGTTCGGAAGGGTGATTGATCAGATTACCAAGGGTAAATTGGATGGGAGGTAAAAAAGATTATGTCTGGAGTGTAGGAGATCCTTTAGAGTTTCTCTTGGTGCTGTCATATCCCGTGCACTCCTCAAATATCTCTTCAGCATCATCCAGGCACGATGACAAAGGACACAGACCCATCAGGAATGAAGGTATGGGTCGCTCCTCCAGGAAAGGAGCCATGACCTGTTGAGATTGTTGCTAAGGGTGAAGAAAACGTAGAGTGGGCAGAAGATGGCAATTATAAATACCATGGGACCAGCTTCAGAAATGAGGGTTATAACGGGCATGAGCATTTCTATCATATTTTGTTAAGGATGTGTTTGTACAGATACTTGTTTTTTTCCTTGATTTCTCTATCAGGTAATGTAACATAAATAAAGAGAATATCAGTGGTTATCATATTTAAGTTTGAGTAAAAGAATGTCCTTCAAGGAACATTGACACATGTCCTAAATTTATAATGCATTTGTGATTGTATGAGGGATAGTTATGTCAGGGGTAATTGTAATTATAACCTGGTTAAATATATAAATTCATTTGCAATTATACATGAGATAGTTATATTATGTTTAGGCATTATTACGACCTGGTTATTACTTCCATTTGGAAATTAATCATGTCATCGGAGATAGGATTGTGTGTCAAGTTGACTAGGGGTGGACTTGTGATGGCTATTCTTGGTTGTCAACTTGACTGCATCTGGAATTAACTAAAACTCAATGGCTGGGCACATCTGGGAGGGATTTTCTTCTTAATTAAATCATCTGAAGTGGATCAGAAGACTCACTTCTCATCCAGATCTTTGAGGTGTGAAAATAAATCTTTAATCCAGATATTTTGAGGTAGGAAGACCTACCTTTTAATCTGGATCATATCTTCTACTATAAAACTATATAAAGGACATCCAAGAAGGAAGCTTGCTTTATTCTTGCCTGCTCGCTCTCACTCTCACTGGCAAATCCATTCCTTCACTGGCATTAGAGCCTACTTCTTTGGGATTCTGGAGTATACTAAAGATGAGCTGAGCTATCCAACCTCATGGACAGAACAACTACTGGATATTTGGACCTTCCATTGGTAGGTAGCCTTTGTTGGAGTAGTTGGACTACACACAGCCTGTAAGCCATTCTAATAACCCCCCTTTCTACATACGTGTAGATTCATTCTATAAATTCTGTTTCTCTACAAAACCCTGACTAATACAGTGGGGGAAGGCATGAGAGAAGAAGCTTGAGATAGTTGGTCACATTATACTCTCAATCAGAAAGCAAAGGTAATGGATGCTGGTGTTCAGCTTAGTTTTCATTTTTTACCTAGTCTACGACCACAGCCCACTGAATGGTGACATCTAGATTTGAGGTTGGTCTCACCACCAGTTAACCCATCTGGGAACTCCTTCATAGGCATCTGTGTGCTCCTAGATGTTGTCAAGTTGACAATTGATATTAAACATCAAAAGTCCATATCTTGTCAACCTGGCACCAAAAGATATTCTGCTAAAGCTATAATCTTCCACCCCTCATCCTCACAGGCTCATGGCTATCTCATAATGAAAAAATGCATTCAGTCCAACGGCAAACATACTCATACCTTTTTCAACAGTGCTAACACATCAAAAGTGCAAGCACAGAGTATCATCTGAGACTAGGGAAATCTCTTAACTGTGAGCCCCTATAACATTAAACACAAGGTACACACTTCCAGTGCACAATGGCACCAAGAAAACATTCTCGAAATGATGAAGTGAAGATATAGCAAGTAAAGACTGGACTATAGCAAGACACAAATGCAGAAGGGAAAACATCAAATCCTGTGGCTTCCTGTCCGGCGCTGGGACTCACAATGAACCATCCAGGCATCAGAGAGCATGGGAAGCCTTGTACCTCAAGCTCTGCCGTATCTCTCTCGGCCAGCTTCGGCCTGTGCCTGCACTTTTCCTTAACACATCTCTTGTGGTCCTAATATCTCCAAAGTGCTCAGATCTCCACTTCAACATAGGTTTCACCTTTCACAGCTCCACACAACAGACTCTCGGGGCCTTATTGAAGAAATAGGCCATACATTGTGTGGCTTCAGCAGCCATCTAGAACCTCAGAACAAACTTCCATGATCCCCTCAAGTGGCATTTTCAGTTCAAGCTCTCTTCTCTGAAATTAATTTAGATTTGTACAAGAAGTCAGAGCCTCTGATATATTACTGTTCTAGAACAGAGACCTGGTGATAATCTTTTCAACAATCATAGCTGCTTTTCAGCTCTTGCCACATCTGCAATTTTACACTTTACCCTTTCCCTGACAAACAGCACGTTTTTTTTGTCCCCCTCCCCCCAATACTCATTTCTCTCTCTTCCTGTAAACCCGGAGAAGATCAGTGAGCTGTAACCATGATATATCCTGAATGCTATCTTCTCTTGAAGTTTCCTCCATCAAACAAATCAGCCCATTATTTTTTGTACTCAGCATCACTGAAGTTCTCAGAATATGGGCAGAGTGCAGGCAGATTATTTTCCAGAATATATCCCGGATGGCTTCCAGCCCAGTGCCCAAGGACCTCATTCTCCCTAAAAGCACATTGTTTGTGTTCTCTCAGCATGTGGCTTTACCCTCACCCACCAGAACCACCCATTAAGCTCTCCTCACAGCATACGAGGGCTTTTCTACCCCTAAGGCCTAAAAAACACATGATGAACTTTATCACAGCAACAACTTCACTCCTGGTACCAAGTTTCTATATTGCAACCCCAGTCCTGGTACCAAGTTTCTGTATGAGTTACTTTACTTGTTGACTAGGTACCTGGCAAAAACAACTTAAGGAAGGAAGGAAAGTTACTCTGGTACACAGTTTGATGGTAAAGCCAAGGTAAGTCAAGGCAGCAGGAGTCTGAGACAGCTGGTCATATTGCACCTGCACTCAGGGAACAGAAAAAGGTGGATGCTTGTGTTTAGCTTATCTTCTCCTTTATGTACAAGCTATAGGACCTTAGTCAGTAGAATAGTGCTGTTGACATTTAGAATGGGTTTTCCCACCTCCAAGAACTATGTCCAGAGACTTCACCACAGACATGCCCAGAGATTTGTTGAGTCTAGAACTTGTCAAGTTGATAATAGATATCAGCAACCATGCAATGAGATCTAGTTGAAGAAATACAGACTTTGGGCAAAGACTTAGGCTTACCTCATGGCCAGCACTGTTAACTCTCCCATACTCTACAGGTCAGTAACTGCAGTCTGTACAGGACTATAATTCCTGCTGCCCAGTAAGTGGGAGGAGGAGAGATCACCAAGCCCTGCTGAGTGTTTGGCACATCAACTGGTCTAGTGACTGGTACCCATAGTGAGATGATAACTGATAAAGGGAATAGTAGGGTGTGTACCTCCATGGATAATTTGTTTCCTGAATCTGAGCAACCAGCAGCAGGCTCACAGAGCAGAAGAAATCCTTCTATGGCTATTGGCACTTTAAGCATCTTTATATACTGCTTCCTCAAAATGGCGACTGGCTATATTTTACCACACAGGTAGACTGGCACACCACTTTCCCCACGCTCACCAGTGCTGCAGATCATACTTTGAGGATTCACACTCCAGAACTTAGTAGGTGCAAAATGATAGTATTAGTTCTCCTCTTCTGGATGTTTAATCAATTGGGACTCCATGCTAGGGTTTGCTATAAGTAGGAGAGGCCTGCTCATTCTGTTTGGCATCTAACTCATCCGTCTTGATGGGGAGAACAGCTGCAGTCCTGAAGTCTTAGCTCTCGTGCCTCTGGAAAGGTGCTCTTCTGTTTCCTGACATCTGGTGTACCTTGCCTGGGGTCTCTGCTTTACTAGTTTAGTGGTCCTGCCTTGGAGGACACTGACCTGGAAGAAATGTTTTATCTAACTGACAGGGGCTGGACTGGGCCCCTGATGAGGCAGAATGAGGCTGTGCCTGGTAGAATTGCGTCAACTCTCAGGAGGGATGCTTCTGTTCTTCTGGCTGCCCTCTGCCCTGACCTTACATCAGCCCAAGCTGGCCAGGCATAGCAGGGCTGGATTAGGTAGACACTGGCTGATGTGGTTCTGAAGAGGTGACAGTGACGCTCATGATGAGAAGCCAGCAAACATGACCTCAGTATTCTAGGAAGATCTGAGAAAGAACCCAGGAGCAGATGGGACAGGGGTACCCCTCTGGTTACTGAATTTTCTTTTCAGGGTCTCAATTCGATGTGCATCTCTAAAGAATTTTTTAAACAAGTTCATTAAAATTAAGCCATCAAATACATACATGGGTTTTTGTGTTTTGATTGCCTGATATTTCTAACTAACGGCTTGGCAGTCAGTGGTGGTCCTGTGAGTGAGGATTCTCTGGTGTGGTTGGGTCGGCTTGGTCTCCACAGTCCATTTTAAATTCTTCTTCTTTTTAGGTAATCTGCAAGAGGCACTTAACACCTTCCATACTTCCACAGAAGATGGCATAGACCCCTCTGGGGCCTGCAGTGGGGCTCTGAAGCCATGCAATGTCTTAGGGCTGCATTCATGGCTCATTACAGCAGAATCTGATCCTTTCTCATTCCACCAGACATACACCTTCTCTTCCTACTCATCCTGGTCAGGGCAGCTCACAGCAGAAATCAACAGTCTTAGGAACTAATCAGCATAGATGGACTCTCCTGAGTACAGTGCATGAGGTCTACAGATGCCAGATGGCTTCTCAGGGGAGGATGGACTCCCTGGGCACAGGTCCATGGATGCTAAGCCTGGTAACATGGGCAATAAGTAGTTGTGGCTGACTATGCATGCTATTGGCATGTGTGGCCTTTGACATGTCAACACAAAGAAGGGAGAGATTTTTACTCTGATTGTCAAGCTGTGGACACCAGCCTTCAAGTAATGGACAGCAGGCCTTCCTGAAGCCACTTTCCAGGGAGGGAGAATCAACTCCAATGCCCTATAGTTTACCAGAGAGGCTCTTCTTACACAGGCCATATTGACTATCAAACCAGCACAGGTTTTTCCCAGATGATCAATCATGTAGATATTACTTAGACCCATGGAGCTTCTCAGGAGGAAAATGGCCATGGGTATGATTTATTAATAATCACTGTTCTTGTCTTCAGCACTTCCTTTAATCAATTTATTGAGTTCTGTAATTAGGCTTTGAGTCAGGCGGTGCTGAGAAACTAAGGCTTCAGAACTGACTGGAGTCCCAGGTCTTTTTGGCCAAGTGAGAAACTGAGTGTGAAACTCTCCCAAGCCTCCTCGCTCTTCTAGGACTTCACAGCTAGCCAGTGTCACATGTTGGGGTGCTGTTACAGCACTCCCCCCACTTCGATGAGCAATTAATTTCTAGACTCGGCTGTCCCTGAGTTGTCCTTTCCTTTCACCCCGCCCCCTTACTGAATCAACTCAATCATGCTCACCCGGCAACAAACCCCCCCGGCCTCTCCCCAATGCCTGTGCAGTGTCAAGGAGACACTCTGCTTCAACCTTGAATTCTTGAATTCTCCCATTAACAAGCCACCCTGTACTGTTTGCAGATATGCAAACTGAGGTCTTCAGAGGCAGCAATAGTGGTTAGAGGCTGGCAAGCAGCACAGCCCAAGACTCTTAATTTTGCCTGGCTTCATACCTAAGCACCAGCCTCTTCATCAAAGTGCTGTGGGTCCTAAGCTCAGGCCTGAGAGTCTTGCCCTCCCTCCAAATGCAGTTATGATCTTGTGGTGCACAGAGGAACCCCATGTCTGCCCTAGGCCATGCGTACGATCACATATCTACCAACAGAAGCACCTGCCCAGCTAACAACCGCTGAGCTGTCTCACGCATTCACCGTGGTGCTCAGACACCCGTCTCCACATCCGCTCCACCTAAAGCTTCTGGGGCAAAGGGTTTGGAATCTGGATTTCCTGGCTGCTGAGACGTCTGTAATATGGTTACTACCCCGGACTCACGACACTGTAGGAGTCTGATCCTCCAATCCAAGTATGGCTCCTTCATGAGGTTCTTCTGATTCCTTCACAGGAGGTCACCCTTTTCTATTTCACCTTTAACACTGAGAATAACAATCTTCTGTGTGATATTGCTGACTGTCTGTTCAGCTAGCTACTATCCCCTGGGGGTATATGCATGTTGTAGTCTCCTCTGCAGCTGGAGCTGGCCAGAGGATGCATTTCAGTCCAAGGACTGATGGGGTGTGAGCAGAGGCTTCTCACAGTCAATACGTCTAAAAAGTAAATGGACAATAGGCAGAAGAGAACAGGCCAAAGACCAATGGGGACAAGTAGAGGCATGCGACTCTGTCACCTGGGCAAAGCAAACTGCAGCACCAGGCATCCTTTGCACAGGAGAAGTTTATAAGGTTTGGAAGTTATCATATCTAACTTACTACATAGTAGAGAAGAGAATGGTTTGTGGAAACTGTACACCTTTTATAAGCCTGCAATTCTGCCTCTCCCAACAAAAAGAACCCCCAGTCCAGCGCTGGTGACATAGAAAGGTGCCCACCCACAGCTGAAAATGCAAAGAATCTAATGACACTTAGTAGGACATGACCCTGTACAGGGCAGTGTGTTCCTCTGTGTCAGAGCCGTGCTGGAAAGATTTTGAGATGATTTACTTGTGCTATTGAATGTTCATCTGACAAACAGGGAATTAAACTCTGTCCTTTCCTGCCCTGGCACCTTTCCTCTCCTGGCCTCTCCATCTCAGTCAGTGGGAACCCCATCCTCGGGCCCACCATCCTTCCTCAGTCACTGCTATCCCCTCCCCATGCCTCCTCACGCTCCCTGCTCTGCAATCATGTCTTGCTGTGGGCAGTTGGGGAGTTTTCAAAGACAGGAGTTAGAACTGGATGTTCGGTGGAAACCCTGTGGGATCCCCACCTCACCGTGACTCACGAGGGTCCTACAGGCCTGGCCTTATGACTTCACAGCCCGCCCCTGGCCCCACAGTGTCCTCTGCTGACGTGACTGTGTTCAGTCCCATACCCTCCCCTGATACAACAGGGGCTTCCTCAGTGTCTCAGCGCTCTCTCTCTCTCTCTCTCTCTCTCTCTCTCTCTCTCTCTCTCTCTCTCTCTCTCTCTCTCTCCTCATTTCTCCCATAAACGCTTTTCTTCCGAGGTCAACACTAATAGGCAAACCCCTTAGCTCTCTCATCTCCCCCATTAATAGTCATACCTGGGATTGATTTAGGGACCCACTGGGTATTTCAAACCCCTCAGAGGCTCAAGCCCCTCATATAAAAAGATAGTATCTGCTTATAAGTTACACAATCCTCCCAGACATGTTCATTCTTCCCTAGATAACTCGCAGTACCTGGTACAATACAATGCTCAGTCCATGGTCATTGTACCACATCGATTAGAAAGACAAGGCCTGTACCTGTTCAGCACAGATGCACTTATTTTTCTCAGTCTACAGTTAGTTGAATCTACAGATACAGAACCCATAATTACAGACGGCCACTTATGTACTGTTATGGAACACCAGGAAAGCGAGTTGCAGAACATTATAGGAAACATAAACTCCACAAAATGGGAAGAAATCACCAGCCCCAACAAAGACATCACAATGTATTTGGGGGTCTAGGTTTTATACGGAACAAGGTCTGCTGAGGAACATATCCCACCCAGTAGGTTGTATGTGAAGGGAAGAACGGAGCTGTGTTACTATGTGGACTCAAACCATTTATGTAAATCATACTGAAACATTTTAAATGAAAGCTGCTTAGAAGGGCGCTGGCTGGATCCTTTGGGATGTCTAGAATGCAACAAACAGATCAATACTTTGGTAGATGTTTGAGTTTTTCCTGTGGCAAGCACTGTGCTTGGCTATAACCACAAATAAGATCTGCAAAGACCCAGTCACTGCCTGTGGGAGGCAGTAGGCAGGGGACAGGCTAGCATCACACACATCAGGACGCAGCCAGCACACATAGGCTGGAGAAAGCCTGGGCCTGGCCTGTCTATGGACCTCCCAAGGGCCACAGTTGGGGGCTGCCTGTTATATCTGTAGGTGAGTCCTTGTTGGGTCTGAGTTTCCCTCAGCCTGTAGAGGGGCTCAGTGTGGGCTAGCAATTACTCACCTGGGGTGACTACTGATGCTAAGGAAATCTGACGATGCTCAAAGATGCCTCTTAAATTGTGGGGTGCAGCAGCTCTGCCCGAATTCTCTTGGATTCCTTTTCGGATCTTCATGGTCCCCTCTTACAGTGGGTTTCAGTTTATACACAGTCCATTCCCAGAAGGATCCTCACAATGGCCTGATTGATTTAGAACTGTCCTTTCAGAGTCTGGTTTAGAGTCTGGTTGACTCCGAACTGGGAGGACTACAAGTACCTGGGAATTTATGTCATCCTCAGCAGCTAACCCTTGGTCAAAGTTGAGTTCCCTGGGGCTTAGGCAGAGAGCTCCTTTTATGGCTTAGGCTCCATTCTTCCTCTAGAATCTTTCCTCTTCCCTGACTCCCTCACTTCTCCACCAGGCTCTTGAATGAAAACTGCATGTGATTCCTCTTTTTCAGGGTCTACTTTAGAGACCCTTTCCGGGCACATTCAATAGCGTTCAGGACCTTTTGAAACCAGATGCAGCAGCAGCCACTGACCCATCTGCCCCTCCAGACCACATGTGCTGGGATTGGGTGCCCTGCAGCAAGCCTGAGGGGATGCCCCAGAGCACTGAGCAGCAGCAGCAGCAACAGCAGCAGCAGGAGAGCAGAAACACAAGTGATTTATGAAAGTCGATGAGATTTTTAAAGCAGGCTGGGGGAACAGCGAGATGAATCTCAGAGCTGAATTGATTTAAAGGGTAAGTATTGAGGTCTACAGATTGATGGAGAGAAGAGGGGTGAGGTAATGGAAGGGCACTGGGAAGGGGCCAATGGGATGTTTTTATAAAGTTAATGCAATTTGTAGCCAAGGTTGAGGGGCTCTGTCAGGGTCCTGTGCTGTCCCAGGAGTGAGCAGAAATGCCAGATGATTTATTGCATGGTGGCTCTGAGTGTGAGTCTCTCTCCTCTCTCTCTCTCTCTCTCTCTCTCTCTCTCTCTCTCTCTCTCTCTCTCTCTGACTTTTAGTGGTTTTCCTGCGCTCTGTTTTCCCTGGGTCCGTTACCTTCATTTTCCCAAGGTCTGGAGAGCCAGCCAGGCCCTTACAATGGGACTCACTTTCCTGCCTAGAGATCTTCAAGGTAACTACGTAAACCTACTCTCCAACCCCCGCCACTGGAAATCTTAACTTGTAAAACAGTAATGAGCCAGCCTGGACCTTCTGGCAACTTTTCATAAAGATTATTTTAAAGATTTAAAGAGTCGATATAGAAGATTACATTCTTTAAAGTTAGCCTCAGCTGGCTTGCTTTTTCAGCAAGGCTGTGTGGTGCAGAGACTAGAGGATACGTGGATGGCTTTCTCTTTACTTCTTTCCATGCAGGTGCACCCCAAGATTCAGCTGCACTCAGTGATCATTTTCAGTTATCCAGTGTTGAATTTAGGGACCGTCTGTGTGTTTAGCATGGGGAGCCTAGGGGAGGGTGACTGCTAGGCAGAGCTAAGCAGGGAGCAAACAACGCTGCTATCCACGCACACACAGAGGAAAGGGCAGTGTGATGCAGGCCATGCCGAGGTCGGGCTAGGGAACAGACATCTGGAAGAGGTGGGAGGGCCATAGCTGAGGCTGAAGGAAGGATCTGTACACAGGGAGGCCCAGCAAGTGAAGGGAACTGACCAGCAGGAGGACATGAAGAGAAGGGGGTAAGGAGGTCCGTTACCCAGTACTTCTGGTTGGCTCCTAGGCTCTTAACCCTAACCTTGGAGAGACCACTCTTGAGCCCCCATCAGGATTCTCAGTTGGACTTCTCCCACTCACAGCCTCTATCTACACTATGCAGAAGGGCACAGTGATCTTGGCGATAATCCGGGTGCAACAGGAACCTAGAAAAGTGGAACTACAGATTTCTACCATTCCCTAGCTTGGTAGTTCAAGGGAGCAGCCCCAGACTGCCACTCATAAAAGGGAACAAAATGCTAACCCTGATCACTTCCCAGACTGCCAGCCTATGCTTTGAGAGCAATGGTATACTTAGCGTTGATCCTCACCTCTTCAGGCTGAGTTCCTGAAGTTTCCTTCTCCTCTTCTGAACCTTGTCTGGGAACTGCTAGCCCAGGAGCCATCCGTGCTGACTGATTCTATTCCCACCCACCCATTCACCAAAAGCCTACAGTTGGTGAATCGATATGATTCAATATCAATTATAAATTTCGTTTTCTGCCTGCCTACAAGCCATTAGCTTAGATCAATACGGTCTCTACCCTTGCTTCAGCCATCACTGAGGTTGTTGATGAGGTCAGCAGCTGCAGAGCATGGTCCCAAGCTGCCTGGGTCAGGAAGTCAAGGCAGCATTCCAGACCAGGGCTGAGTCAGTTCAGGTCCATCTTGCAAATAACATACTGTCTTCAAACTAGGTCATGGCCGATGCTCAGGTTGTCTGGGGCCTCAAGGCCAGACAAGGTATCCCTCTGGCTTTTATCTGGCAGTACATTTGCCCTGAATGTCTAATAATGTTACAGACATTGCTGTCTTCTACGCAGGAGAGAAACCTATTTGTTTGACAGCTTGTCTGATGTATCTTGGAAAGAGAGGCGAAGGATGGAGAGGCTTGAGTCTGTCTCCTGGGTATAACAGCCTTCTCTCCCGGCACATGGATCTTGGGCAGCATCAGTCCACAGGCCAGAAACAAGGGTAGGAAACAGATGGGAGTGTATGTCCTTGGCCTATATTCTTAAATACTCTGGCCCTTAAAGACTATGCATGCGTTATGGCGAGTTGGTTAGTTGCTTCCAGCCCTGTAGCTGGCACCCAGGACATAGTGTCCAGATGCAGAGGAGCCTAGCTGGCTCAGACCATCTGCTCTGAGAGCGGCCTCCTTTGACTCTCTCATTCACTGTGCATGGTGTATGGGAAGCAACACTGCTCCTTTGAAGAAATAGTGGGAATAGCGGCCTGGTCTTTGCCTGTTGCAAAGTAAAGTGATCCCAGAGAACCTCATTATCCAGTACTGCTCAGGGTTGACATGGAGCCTATCAGGAATAGACAGGGAAAGCCTGGTCCCAGGTCATAGAATTCATGTGAAGTCACTTTCTGAGATATGTCTACTCTCCTGTCATGTAAGCTCTCTGAGCATCAACAGTGAGTATTATTATCTTTGTAAGCTTCAGAAGTTCTGGAATTCTCAAATATGTATCCAACCCCAAATGCAGGCAGGAGGGGAAGGTTCCTGAGTCTATAACATCTAGGAAGGCTATACCCATATAATCCCAAATTATGGAAATCAATATAAAATAGCCATCAAATTTGGGATTCTTTAGCATACTCCAGGTAGATGACACCAGGACTGCTTGCACAGGGCATGCACTTTTGTACCCATGACCAACACTGCTGGAAGCTGCCTGTCATTGCCACCTGGAGAAGCGTGGCCAATCCTAAGCCTGACTCCTACTAATGGCTTGGTGGTAGTACCTTCCAGTAAAGCTCATCTGAGATGGCCAGTTAGAGTGGATAGCATGTCATCACCAGTGCAGAAACAGAAGGGTAGGCATCTAAGTCCCTACGAGAGGGAGCAGCCACTTAGGGGGTTGGAACCAACAGCTGCCGAGAGACCATTTACCTCTACCAGTCACAGACACAGCTATATTGGGGAGGAGCCTGCTTGGACTTCAGAGTCCCCGGCTGAAGCTCAAGATGTCATGGGTGCTCTGACTTTTGAGCAGTTAGCTCCATTCTCTCTCACATTCTTAAGGCTGACAGGAGTGAAATCAGAGATGTTCAGGTGAACAGACAGCTCAGACACACCCAGCACATCCCAAACCTCCATGTGTTTCTCACCTTCCATAAAAGAGAGAAGCACGGTGATGTTGGTGTAGTGAGACCAAGTGTTGATGGGGTGGGGGAGTCGTACTTATAAGTCCATCCATCCAAAATTTAAAGTGACTAAAGCAAAACACTCCATGGTGATAAAATTGGAAAACATTCACCCTGGGAAGACCCAGGAGGGACTTTCTTAAGCTAAGAAAGACACACTGTATTGATCGGATGACAGTCATTGGGTAGACATTTAAGACAAGCATTTTACTGTGTGTGTCAGTGCCTCTTTGTCTTCAGGGAACAGGAGGCTGCCCCAAAACACCAATGCTAGTGAGACTTACAGAAACTCTGTTTTCTCCTGTATGTACAGATGTCTACCTGTACCTGCTTACACAACTTTTCTCTGACATACTAATTTGTTTAGTATCACTACTCTTGTGCCTTGGAGCCATTATTCAGCAAAATAAGGACTGTTTAAATACAAGCAATGTGTTACCATGGCTACCAATCTGCCATCCAGGATGTCTTCTGAGTGACTAAGGGGAAGACAGCACAAACAGTGGGACACACTGGACAGAGGGATGATTCATGTCCCAGGTGGGACACAGTGAGAAACTGTGAGATTGTGTCATGCTACAGTTGAAATTGTTTACAGTGCACAACTTAAAATAGGTCCATTCTTTACTTCTGGATTTTTTTTTAAATTTAATTTTGAAACATGGTTGATCCCAGGTAACAGAGAGCACAGAGAAAGGGGAACCATGTATGGGAATTATGTCTCAGTAGAAGCAAACAAACAAACAAAAGAAACAAACAACAAAACTCTAAACAATAGGTTAAAAATCTATTTACAATGTACTTTGAGGCCACTGCAATTCAAGGATCCTAAAATTGGGATCTTTATTTTCTATAGTCATCTTCCCTGGGCTTGTTCTGAGCCCTGTGCTGATCTGAGCACTTCTGTAATTTCATATTAGCTCTGGAAGGCACATTTGGGAAACAGTGTATTCTCTGTGTGAGACAGAGGCTCTGGGTCTCAATAGAAGCTGTATAGGCTTGGGCACTTCTGTCATCAGGGTAGAATTAGCTCCCAGCAGCAGTGCCAGGGCATGGCCTGGATGTTAGGTCACAACCAGGTGAAAGAAACCCATGGGCTCTCTTTGCTCCTTTAGGATCCAAACTGTAAGGTCTCCACATTTGACTGAACTCTGATCTGTTTCCTGTGTCCTGGTTAGCTTTAACTGTCAACTTGACACAGCCTAGAGTCACCTGAGAGGAAAAGCCTGAATGGAAGAGTTGCCTAGATCAGATTGGCCTATAGGCAAATCTGTGAGTGATAATCTTGAGTACTTACTAATCATTACAGGAGGTTCTAGCCCACTGTGGGTGGCTTTATCCCTAGGTAGGTGGTCCTGGCTTATATAAGAATGCTATCTAAGCATGAACAAGTCAGAGTGAGCCACCAAGCAGCATTCCTTCTCGGTTTCCTCTGCACACCTTGACCGTGAGGGAGCTCCCTGGTCATAGGTAACAGTACCTCAGGAAATAGCAAGCAGCTATGCCCTCAGGTTCCTGCCAGGACTTCCTCAATGACAGACTGTGACCTGGAAGCATAAGAGGAAATAAACCCTTTCCTCTCCACGTTGCTTTTAGTTAGAGTTTTACCACAGCAACTGATTGAATCTAGAACACTAGACCCTCTCTCCACCTCAGGAATGGCTCACATAAGCCCCTCCTTGGCATAGCTCACGGAACCCTCTGGTGTCTTCTAGGCCCTCTCTGAGCAATGCAGGCACAGCCAGATGCTGTATCCCCGATCTGATTCTGTTTCTTTGTGGCTCACTCTCAGGCCATGAGTGTGAACTCTCCTAGGAAACCCTCATCGGGACATACACAACATCGGGTCTTCATGGGCATTTTCTGCAAAGTCACACCAGTCAGAACTTAGCAATCAGAGCGGGCTATGGACCCACACGACTCCCTTAAGGATGCGAGCCTCCAGGATTCGGAACAGTTCCCTGGTCAGCTGGTATGAATCAGGTGACTTCTGGGTTATCATTCCCTGGCGGCATCTTAAGGGATCTCACAAGCCTCAGCATGACTCCAATCTACCCTTCTACCCTTACCCTAAGAGGAAGCCACCTTCTATCTCTGTACAGTCCAGTGCTGCATAGCAATAGCTTGGTCACAGAGGGACCACACATAGCGGTTGGTGGTCTCATGATCTTATAAAGATGAAAATTCTCAAAGCTAGTGACGTGGTAACATTCATACGGTTGTACAAAACTTATTGTTCATGTATTTGTGGTGATGCGACTATTGGCCAATTTTGTGCAGTTGTCTAAAGTTAGAGGACACTCAGTCATGTATGGTATATAATATTTGACAATGAGTAAAGATCACTGTGTCATTTGCGTACTTAGTATCTATATTTCTAATCATTATTTTAGAATATACTACAATTTATTTATCAAAACAGTTAACTGGGGGAGAGAGAGCACTTGCTGGTTTTGCTGAAGACCTGAGTTCAGTTCCCAGCACTCACAAACACCTGTAACTACTGGCCCAAGGGATCCAGTATCCTTTTCTGGCCTCTGGTGTTACTGCACACATGATGTATACATGCATACACACTTACATACATACATACATACATACATACATACATACATACATACATACATCATAACAAAGTTAGGTGTAAATCAGGTAGAAGTCAGTGGCATTAATAAGACCACCCATCATAGGCTGATGTGTGTGACTGTGTTAGTTTTTGCTTGTGAATCTATCCTTTAATGGCCGACCCATCCCTCCAGGCCCGTAAGCTAGTTTAAAAAAAAAAAAAAGGCTTGAGTACACAAAAGTTAAAACTAGGAAAAAAACCCTTATGCAACAAGGGTACAAAGAATATTTCAGTATGGTTTTAGAATGCATTTGTGTTTAAAGTTGTCAAAAAGTTACAATTTAAAAAGTTTATAAGGTAAAAATGCTTTGGCAAGCTAAAGTTATTTTATTACTGAAGAAGAAAACCTGCTTTTCACTTAAACCTTGTGTTTGGCGACGCACAGGGACGTCCTGGGCTTCCACACTCACCCCCGCCCCCAGCCACCCACTGACTCACCCCAGGAGGCTTCCAGTCTCCACACTCTATGCACCAAAGTGCCTGGTACAGCTGCAGACACTTGCCCTTCACACTATATTTTATTATAGCCTTTTATTCTTAGACATGTGACTTCTGTACTACAATTGCCTTCAATCGTATGTAAAATGTTACGTCATTTTGTGGCCCAGGAGCAGTAGGCCGAGGCTGTGCCGTGCAACCTAGGTACCCACGAAGCGGTATGTGAGCTTGTGAGGCTGCAGAACGGTGACATCACCTAACGATGCGTTAGGAGACATCCCTGTCACCTGATCATAGGTTCCCCCCTAGCAGTTACCATATTCTTAGAAAGTATTCACTTATTGACATGTTTTGATTTTCCTTTTTAAGTGGCATCTATTGACTTTTTAACTACGGAAGAGGATATCACACACACACACACACACACACACACACACACACACACACACACACACACCCTCCTCATTGTTCCCATACAATTACATCATAAATTGCATTAGATCAATATATAGAACTTTCTCATTAGTGCCCTGTGACTGTTAGTCTCCTATGAGCTATGTTTTATACCATGAGTATTTTTCTCCTTTTGGATATTTCTCTTTGTTTTCCTAGAGTTGGTCTTGTTTTTATGTTTCTCAGTTCTCTGCTAGGTCTTGCTTTTCTGACCTTAAACACTGTATCAGTCACCTACATCCAAACTTTGTTTGTTCCAAGGCTGTAGGCACTTCCTTCAACTTCATTGCATTTTGTAATCCTATAGCTGGAGGCCTGCAGAATAATTCACAAAGGTCTGTAAATAGTTTGGGTTAAGGACAAGCAGATGACTTAGCATTCGACAAACATGAATGTCACTTCCATGATGCTTGCTGAGGACACTGACAATTTTCCTCTTATGCCTTTCAAAATGACAGCAAAGGAACTTGATTTTAGTGTAGCCATGAGAACTGAGGAATTACAACAAAAGTGCCTGCATCCTTGAGGGGATTTAACAAATATAAGTTTACTCTCTCATGGGGGAAATAAATCCCAAGAACAAGGCCACAGCAAAGCCTCCATCCCACCCAGCAGTTGTCTCCTGCCACCCAGCCATAGCCAAGTTCTCCACTCATGGGGGGTCTAGGGATTGATGCTCTTTCTAAGGAACTTAGCCACAACCTTGCAGTCTCTGAAGAAGGGGGCCTCCTAGACAGTCACAAGTTTACCCTGAACCATTCCATACAAAGGCAGAAGCTCATGAGAAAAATCATTGATGGATCAGCGACAGGACATAAAAACTTAGAGCCATCTAAACTTAAGAAAAAACAAGACCACTAATATACAACTAAAAGGACAATTGTGGACCGGGTAAATGTTTGTAACATACAACTCAGTCAAGGGAAAGGACAGATTTTCCTGAGAACCTCAATGAGTTAGAGACAAGTTTCAAACCTCCTAAGCTAATGCCTCCCCACGAATAACCAATTCATTCATTTATTCACGCACTCAAAAATATATTCTGAGCACTTACCATGGACTGAGGGAATAATGTTCAAAAAGAAAAATAGTCCCCACCCTCATGAAGCGTCTAGTCCAGTGCAGGTGACATACTTAAAAGTCACTCTCAAAAATATGTAACTGCCACCTGTGGGTAGGAAAGACTGAAGAACAAAGGTGAACCGAGCAGGGAGCAGGGACCCAAATGGTAGGAGGGTGGGGGAGGATTGCCCTGGTGGGAGGAGCTGAGGGCTGGAGGGTGAACAGCAATTAAAGGAAGGTGTGTGCACATGGGCGTGTGTGTGTGTGTGTGTGTGTGTGTGTGTGTGTGTGTGTGTGTGTGTGTGTGTGTGTGTGTGAAGTCCAGAAGGAACTCACAGAACATAGAGAAGTGGGGAGAAGGTTAGCATATCTGGGACTTAGTGAGTGAGAAGACTGTGGAAATGAGCTGGGCTCTGAGGGACACTCGGCCATTTGAAGAACTGTGGGTTTTAATACAGTAAAAAGCAGTGGGTATTGCGCTAGGATCCCTAGTTGAAGGATGGGGAAGACAGCTGGAGAAGGGTATAATTCACATTTTGGATGATGGCTTTGGCCAGGTTAGAGATTATGATGGCTACAGAGGACTTGGCCTGAGAGGAAGGGGATGGACAGAGAGAGCATTCCTCAGCCCTGCAGCAGTAACTACTAATGTGTGATGGCGTTCATAGGCCTTAAGGAAGAGCATCAGCAAGACGGGCAAGACCAGCAAGACAAGCCCCATGACAGCAGTGTTGTAGAGAGGCTGCAATCCTAGTGGGCCAGGACAAGCATCACAAAGTGTGGAGAGATGGGGATGAAGCGAACACATAGAAGGGCCTGGTCCCAGGGCTGCAGGCAACTAGTACTCGCCATGGCGTCACGACGCAAGCTGAAGAAGGAAGAAGGAACACAGCGGGTCAAGGGTGGAGGGCGTGAAGATGGCTGTGAAGGTGCAGTCTGCCCTCCAGGCTCTCCTGACTGTTCAAGGCACCCCATCACTCTGAGGGGAGGGGTCCTACCTTGTGTTTATTTTTCTATCTTAAAAAGAAATAACTATCCTGACTGTGTCAAAGAGCACATGGGCTTGTGCCCTGCTGTGGACATTTGCAAATGCAACTTGGTTTTCTTCTGTGAAAGCTGGAAGGGACAGGTTAAGCTGAGCCTTTTACTCCCACCCTGGAAACAGCAGCAGTGGGAGATGAGCCTGCTGGGGACAGAGTCTCAGGTGGGAACTAAGTGAGCAGGGACTGCAGCACCTGGTTTCACTGGGCAGAGCTTTACCAGTGTGTGTGTGTGTGTGTGTGTGCATGTGTGTGTGTTTGTGACTTTGTGAGTGTCCATGTGTGTGTTCATGCATGTGTGTGTGTGTTTGTGAGTTCGTGTATTTGTTGAATTTGTATGTGTGTGTGCATGTATGCGAGCGAGCGTGCATGTATGTGTGTCTGTGAGTTTGTGTGCGCATGTGTGTATGTGTTTGCCTCATCTGTCTGTAAGTTTTTGGAAGTTAAATCCATCCAGAGAAGGACAGTTGACCTATTGCATGCTGTGATCTGGGTGTGATCTTTATAGAGACACACGGAGCCCAGTTTCCCTGTATGGCAATGGGCTTTAAGGACAGAATCATCACAGAGCCCGACCCTGTGATTGATGTGCTCCTCAAAGAGCGAGTTAGTACGGTGAAAGCAGGTGATGATGTGCCTAGCATTACGCCTCAGCCTCTCCCAAACCTCTTGTGCCCACAACCTTCATTTCCCCCTCTCTGGAAGCCTGGCACTAAGACAGTTCTTCTTAGGTATCTGACAGCCAGACTTCTCCTGAGAAGTTCTTAATCCTGACATCTCCTCCTCCTCCCCCTAACTGATGGTGAGGACACCCTTCAGGGTGATGGTCACCTTCACCTGTTCCTTCAGGGTTGGCCTGATTGAAACGCACCAAAAAGTTAGCAGACAATGTAGCTTCAGAGAAGTGATCCCAGAAGCCCAGACATCAACAGCCCAGGGGAGCAGTTTCAGGCAGACCCCAAAGTCCTGTGGCCCTGTTGTCCAGGTCTGAGTTTTTTTAAACTTTCCTGAAGAGGAATCCAGATCTTTTTCAAGTGACACAACACTTGGCCGCATTTCCACTTAGGTGTGGCCTGCAAGAGCCTAGTTCAGACAGTGGCTGGGGGCTTTGTGCTGTGAAGGCTCTCCTAGAGGGTCACACAGGCTCTGTCCTAGTCCTGAAAGCTTTAAATAGGGGTGCATTTTGGTGAAAATTCTTCCACCTGCCAGAGCCCAGTTTTTTTTGAGTCACATGAAACTTTATTTCTGAACATGCTGCCAGTCTAACCTGGTTCCTGGCCTGACTGTGGTGTTGGGCTGCACACACTGCCTTTCCTGCTTTTGGCTCTAGCCTCACTGGTGTGAACAACACACACACACACACACACACACACACACACACACACACACACACACAGAAAACTACATGTGATGCTCCCTGTTCCCACCCCAGCAGCATGCTCAGCCTCTCTCTGCCATCCTGCCCCAGATCAATACGGGGTCATTCCTCAGCTTCCAGATCGAGAATCACAGCCTCCTCTGGCCACCTCCTGGCACCTTGTACCCAGCAGCTTCTTTGTAAGCCATGTTCTCAGAATGCCTGTCTCAGGATTTATGGTCAGACAGTTTTGTGGGCAAATGATTTCTATATTAATGTCTGAAAAACTACACTAGAAACTTAAACTTGTCACATATCTAACCAGATGGTATGGCTCTCAACCTTGGCACTGCTGGCATTTAAGACCAGATAATTCTGTGTGCTGGGCCTTGTCCTAGGCACCTAGGAGGTGTTTAGTGGCACCCTTGACCACTACCTACCTAAGGATGCCCATAGCACCCTTGGTTAGAATGGCCAACAGATGCTTCCAGGCATTTCCTAATGTCCCTGAAGGGAGGATGACCGGCTGTTGATGGAAAGCCATGGGACTCGTATATTTAAAACAAGCTTGGTGTGGGCCGGGAAATGGCTTAAATGGTGAAGTACTTCCTGTCATTCAAACATCGAGATCTGAGTTCAGATCCCTAACTCCAAGAACAAAGCCAGTCACACAAAGTGGTGTGTGTCTGTGTGCCGAGGGTGAGGCAAAGAGATAGATCTCTGGTCAGCCAGTCTTGCCAAATCAGGGAGCTCTGGGTTCAAAGAGAGACCCTGACTCAAAGATTAAAATGGAGAATAATAGAAGAAGCCAGCTCCTGACCTCCCGATGCTCCTGGAGACTGGACCACCAACCAAAGAATACACATGGAGGGACCCATGGTGCTGGCCACATATGTGGCAGAGGAGGGCCTGTTGGCCATCAGTGGGAGGAGAGGCCCTTGGGCCTGAGGGTGTTAGAGGCCCCAGTATAGGGGAATGCCAAGGTGGGAAGACAAGAGTGGGTGGGTGAAAACCCTCATAGAGGCAGGGGAGGGGGGGAGGGGATAGGGGGGTTCCAAAGGGAGGATCTGGAAAGGGGGAAACATTTGAAATGTAAATAAAGTATGAAAAAAAGAAGAAGAAGCCAGCTGAAGGTAGCCATGCAGACGCATGCTTGTGCATACATGTGAACACACACACATGCACACACACATAAAGTTTGGGATTTCACACACAGGCCCCTTTGCTGAAGCACTGGTCTCTTTCCAGACCAGCAAGATCTTACAATATAAATATACATATACATATACATACATATATATATACATATACATACATATATATATACATACACACACACACACACACACACACACACATATATATATATTCTAACATGAGCATGTAGGTCATGGAAAAAATCCAGTACCCAAACTCAGAGCCAGAGAAAGGGGAAAAAATCGATGAGATTAACTTTAACAATAAGCTTCTTTAACCCACTCTAAGTACTGTCATTTCGGTAAGTTATCCGTCTAAAATAAGTTTTAATGGAGTCATTAAAAGCCTGGGTGTACTTTTCTCTTTGGGCCAGTTACAAGCGAAGGGATCATTAGCCTCACGTGACTAGCGGCTGTGTGTCTTCAGACACAAATCCAAGGACAGCAATGGCTTGCCTGGAGGGGTCTGGCCTGGCTCACCCCTCCCTCATCTTTAGAATAGTCTCTACCTCTTAGCAGAGCCAGGCAAGTTCATCCTTTGCTCACAGGCTCCCAAGTTACACTACATCCCAGCAGCCTACAGAGGAGCCGGGAAGCCACTGAACACACTGGAAAAGTTATTCCTGCCTTCGGTATGCTAATGAAGCGGACACCCAGAAGAAGTACAGGATCTCCACTTCCCTCCCCTCCCCACACAGCTGCCTCCAAGGAACAACCCCAAGACCCATGCATCTCCAAAGACCCATCTTTGCCCTCTGCTTAGAAAGCAGGTTGTCCCCAAGCACTGGTCATCTGAAAAGGCCTGTCCATCTCTTTAAAGATAGATGTTTTCATCTGAAGTAACCCTCCTGGCCAAGAAGTTGCTGCCTTGGGGGAAATGCTCTGTTTCTTTTCCTGTCTTGTGCCTGGGTCCCCAGGCCACTCTGCTGGGACACAGGCTGATGGCTCAGTCCTGAACTACAGATTCCTATCTCTTGTTTTATTGGACTTTAAGTATCTGCCCCACCCCCACATCGACTTTCCAACAGTGCTGTGCCCTGGGGCCGGAGGTCTTGTTCTGGCATAAAGGTAGGTGTGAGACACTCCCCTCTGCCTCCCTGCTGGCTGTAGGGAAGCTGCTCCCAGCAGGCGGGCCTCAGACTTGACCCAGGCTCTACAGAAGCCCGGGCATTGCTAACCCCGGGAGGCTTTCAACTTTTATTATTTTTCCCCCAGTTGCCACCTGTTTACTTATAACGACAGAGCATGAAATGTGGGGTGGAGGTGCTCACCACCTATGCACTTTAAATACCTGTTCAGTAGCTCTGCGATCTCAGATCTGATGCCCACACAGCCCCCTCCCCCAATCTCACTGAAACTGCAGACACATAGGCTCCGGCAGACGCTCACTGTCCAGGTGCCACAGCTCCAGGGCGCTTTCCCAACCTGGTACCAGACAGGACAGCTCTCCGAATGGCCTCGCGTTTGCCAGGGGGAACACGCTGTGTGCCTGACAATCCGCAGGAAGTTGGACTTACCCCTCCTGGCCTGTCTGATCTTTGGGCTCAGCATGCTGCAGCCACCTGGCCAGACCCACTGGGCCGATCATGCTGCCATCCGCTTCCCTTTTCTCTTCTTCTTGGCCAGTGGCCCTTCATGCCCAGATCCTTCGAGCCCTGGGGCCACTGGCGTCACTCCCTCGGCTCCCTCTTCTGGCTCCTGCTTGCCTTGGACTACATAAGTCCTGATGCATTATTTATCCATTCCAGAATTAATTTTCATCCAAGCGGACCATTAAAGCCACAGTGATTTTTGGTGATCAATCACGGGCCAGGGCGGGGCCCGCCTGGCTGTCCTGTTCGCGCACGCGGGGCTACTCATTCCTGAAGGAGGAGGCGGGGTCTTAGGCTTCGGGGAGGGCAGGTGGGCGGAGCCAGCTGCAGCCCAGTGGAGATTCCCTCTGGCTACAGGTCCCCGGGTCCTGACTGGCTGTCTGTGCGTCAGCCAGCAGAGACCACCAAGAGGGAGGAGGACACACGTAACATCGTGGTTAGCCGGTCCAGCACATCCTACTAAGGCGAGTGCGAGGTTGTCAGGCAAGGGAGTGGCGAGACCCTCTCCAGGCCCAGTCCAAGGGGATGGGCATCTCAGCTCCGTGCCTTTCTTGGAAGGAGTTGGCATTCTGGCGTTGGTCACAACTAACTAGCAGCAAGAGTCCTGCTGAGGGTATCAACCACCTCCTTAGTAAGATAACAGAAAACTGGAGCCGTTGTTGAGCCCCACCTCAACACCCTAAAAATCACTCTACAAATGCAGTCACAACATTAGCTATGAGTTATTAGGCACCTCCTTTGTTCCACTCTCTTGCTACTGAGGAGGATGCTATTAAGGGTTCACAGGAGGGAAATGAATATCAAATGACCAGCTAGAAATCACTATGTTGCCTAGTAGCTGGGCTGTCATCTGCACACAAGGCTGACTCTAAACTTGTGCTCTTTTGTTGCTGTTGTCCATTTTTTTTGTTTTGGCTGAGTCTTGCAATGTAGCCCAGGCTGGCCTTGAACTCTTGATCCTTCTGCCTCACCCCCTGGAGTGCTGGGTTATAGCACCCTGGCTATAAACTTAAACTTTCTTAATGAAGTCAGTCTCTTAAAATACTCCTGTTCTGACCACTGCTTGGTACTAGCTCCCTCCTTGAGAGAGGTCCATGAACGTGTTGGATTGTGACCTCTTCACTTTCTTCTCTGACAACCACCTTATGTGTCCTCTTGACCACCGAACCCTAGGGTTCAGTTATTTCAATTGGTGTTATAATCATCCTGCTTTGAATGCCTCCTGTCCCTGTCCCCTCATGCAGCCCTCCTCAGCGTTCTTTTAAAAAAAAAAAAAAAAAAAAAGAAAGAAAGATGTTTTTAATTTTATTTATATTAGTGCTCATCTGCATGTACACCTGCATGCCAGAAGAGGGGATTAGAAGTCACTACAGATGGCTGTGAGCCACCATATGGTTGCTGGGAATTGAACTCAGGACTTCTGGAAGAGCAGACAGTGATCTTAACCTCTGAGCCATCTCTCTACACCCTACCCCCAGATATCTATGTGCCTCTTGTCAGTGTCCCATTGACAGTTAACCACTTTCAGCAGCTGCAGGGGAAGGAGGACTCCTGGAGGAGGAGAGGACTGAAGATTGAGGGGCAGCACTGAAGGATGAGGTAAGACCCACATCCAGGTTAACAGGCCCTCAGAGAGCAGGCACTCAGTCAGCTCCAAGGCTGCTCTTCCAGTCTTAGCTCGCACCTCAGATGGAGGCGTAGGTATCCTGACATAGCGTCCAAGACCTTTCAGAGTCTGTCATGCCTTCCCTTCCATCCCATGCCTTGCTGCTGCTGGACTTGGCCATACTCTAGAGAGGCCCCCGCATGTCCCCTTTCATATGCAGCTCCTGCTCCCACTGCATGTACCTCACAGACAGTGCTGTGCCTCTGGAAACTTCCCTCACATTGTGTCAGCTCCACAGGCCTTTAGCACATGCTTATGAAACTCTCCTGGTCTTACCAGTTGGGGGAGACACTAATCACTTTCCCTGAGCCCTTGCACACTTTCCTAGGACTGGCCTTCTTGACCTCCCAGCCATGAGTACCAAACTACCTCATAAAAAGCCCCATGAAGGATGTGGTGCACAGAGGATGGGGAGATGGCCTAGTGGCTAAAATGTCTATCATGCAAACACAAGGACAAGAGTCTGAATCATTAGAGCCCATGTAAATCCTGGGTGGGCATGTCAGCATGCCTGTAGTTCTAGTGCTTAGTAGGTGGAGATAGGGGATTCTGGGAACCAGCTAGTTAGCTAGATTAGTTGGCAAGCTCTGAGTTCAAGTGAGAGAGCTTATTTTGATATAGTAGTTGGAGAGTAAAGGCAGCCAATGGTAACCTCGGCCATCTACACCCAGGTACATACATGTGTATCCACATACATGGGGATGCATACACATACATGTGCACCAAACACACACATGTGCACACACATACATGGGGATGCATACACATACATGTGCACCAAACACACACATGTGCACACACACACTCTCTCTCTCTCTCTCTCTCTCTCTCTCTCACACACACACACACACACACACACACACACACACACACACACAAAATATTATGCATGAACGGATCAGGAACATCACTGCATAGCCGCTCTCCTTAAGGCCAAGTACAACCCAGATCAGGCTAGGACAGAGCCCACCCAGGAAGGATGAGAGAATATGGAGCTGGACAAATCGCATGTTGACACCAGGGTCACAGGGCAAGTCTCATGACCGGTGACAGCATCTTGAGCAATCCGGAAACCATCTGTGAGTAATGCAGCCTGGCCAGTGTTCCCCTGAGCCAGGCTAGCAAATGCCAGAGCCTCAGCCCAGGGCTACTCACGATTGTTTTGCTTAAGAAACCACCTCCGGGAGCTTTTCCTGTGCAGCTGCTTCCCTAGGACTTCAAATCAGTGCTCTCATTGCCTGCTTTTCTGGCCATTAGAGTCTGAGGAACAAAACCACAGGCTCTGGGCTCAGGCTCAGACTGACTCAGGAGGCAAGTCTGAAAGGATAGGAGCTGATGTGATTGGAACCATGGGGTCAATGGGTGGAGAGCAAAGTGGCTGCTTTTTCATTCTCTTGCTCTGACTCCAGACTGTTCCTGGTCCTTCTGATGCAGAATTCACAGGCAGCAGCTGAAAGGGGCTGATGCCTTACCATGGGACAGTGGACCCCAGAAGCCTCTGGATCCGTCCAGGGCTAGAGGGTGAGGGCAAGAGCCGGGCTAAGGGATTTATTGGGTGTGAAGACTCTGAATAGCTTGTATTTGAACAAACATTGAGATTCCAGTAGCTCTGCCTCTGCCTCTGCCTCTGCCTCTGCCTCTGCCTCTGCCTCTGCCTCTGCCTCTGCCTCTGCCTCTGCCTCTGCCTCTGCCTCTTCACCTCTCCTGCATCATGTCGTTCAGCTTAAGTAATGCTGTGGAGCAGGCCCTGAGGGGCGTGAGGGGACTGAGAGGTGCAGAACTCTCCAGAGTTAAATGCACATTTGTTGATGGAATGCCCGCCCATCAGTGCAGTCAGTCCAGAGCCAGGGTGTTTCACTACTGTGGCTCTCTCCCTTGGCTGCACCCTGCAGACTTTGCAGAAGAGTCCCTGCATCCCTTAGTACTGCTCTTCTTAGCCAGCACGGGATGCACAGCCATCCTAGACTTGAGAGAGTGTGACCTCTGTGCAGCCAGGGGAAGGAACCACTACCCCACATGTCCATGCCTGGGGCCAAAGCTACCAAGGGGCCTTTGCCTGCTGCTGTCCTGAGGGAGAGGCCTTCTTATGGAGAGATACATGTTGTACTGGCTGGTTTTGTATCAACTTGACACAAGCTGGAGTTATCACACAGAAAGGAGTTTCAATTGAGAAAATGCCTCCGTGAGATCCAGAGGTAAGGCATTTTCTCAATTAGTGATCAAGGGGGGAGGGGCCCTTGTGAGTAGTACCATCTGTGGGCTGGTAGTCTTGGGTTCTATAAGAAAGCCAGCTGAGCAAGCCAGGAGAAGCAAGCAAGCCAGTAAGGAACATCCCTCCATGGCCTCTGCATCAGCTCCTGCTCCTTGACCTGCCTGAGTTCCAGTCCTGACTTCCTTTCTTGATGAACAGCAATTGAAAGTGTAAGCTCAATAAACCCTTTCCTCCTCAACTTGCATCTTGGTCATGATGTTTGTGCAGGAATAGAAACCCTGACTAAGACACATGTGTCAATCATTTATCCAGCTAGGTAGAACCCCATGCTCTAACGAGAAAGAAATCCCTTGCATATAGAGCCTCTGGTGCTACCACATAATCTGTGCAGTGTGCAGAAGTATCCAGTAGAGGGTGTGGGGTTGGGCTTGGGCTGAACCAGCAAGCATCAAGAATGGCAGCCAGGAGGAGGAACTTTTCTCTAGTTTTCACAAAGATGCCAGATGGACAGTGGGTCCCTGCTTCCCTTTTCCAGAAACATCTGGGCTTAGACAGAAGCACTCCCATGCAAAGGCCAGTATGGAAGAGATGCTGACCTGGCTCTCCATCATCTGTCCCCAGCACCTCTGTTCCCTGCTGTGAGGAGGCTGCTGCCACCTCCTTAGCCTGTCACTAGGCCATGCCATCACTTCTGTCTCTCCAGCTGCTGATCCAGGGTGGTCCCAGCCAGGTAGCTGGCATAAATCTGGTTAAATATTTAATAAGATTGCAAAGCCAATAGTTTAAGATGGATACCATCAGGAACTGAACAATATAAACCTGTAATTGAGTAAATTGTGTTACAAAACTTATCACTTCTTCAGTCATCCGTAGGAAAATACTATATTTTCCCATTGCCGTGTGGAGCTCGTCACGTTCAGTGCTATTATTGGAGGAGTGATGGAAATCAGGGACACTAATCCAGAGCCTAGGAATCTCTTCTCTTTTCACATCCCTCCGATCCATTGCAGAGGCCCCTAGGGCCCTGCTATAGGGCAGGGAGCATACGCTACCTGCCCAAATGGGCACATCTCTGACCCCTTCTCTACCACCCGTGCTGGGTGACCCAGGCAGTGTGGGGCCCCTGCTCTGAGTGGAGAATGCCAGGTCTCCACCTGAATCAGCCCTCTCCTTCCTCATGGGTGTCTGTATATTCAAGCTCATTTCTATTTTCTGGTCAGCTACGATCAGGACACCTTAGAAGGGGGTAAGGGCCATGCAATCTGAGTCCCAAACAGCTGTGTGGAGCTGAGTTCTCACTGCTAGCCTGGAAACACTCCACATGGATTGGAGAAGCAGAAGTGAATACCCATCCTGATGATCATTGCATGGCTGGGCCTCTTTGTTAACGTGGTTGACTTTCCATGGGATCTGTGGTTTCATCTGTTCTTTGCCTGGGAGAGTTTGAAGCCTCCTCTAGAGTCAGTTCCTTATTCATCAATATGAGCAGAGTGGATGACCCATCCCTGAGGCTCCAGGGACTTGGGATGTATGCGTGTGTGTGTGTTTGTGTGTGTGTGTGTGTGTGAGAGAGAGAGAGAGAGAGACAGAGAGACAGAGAGAGACAGAGACAGAGAGAGACAGAGAGACAGAGACAGAGAGAGACAGAGAGACAGAGACAGAGAGAGACAGAGAGAGAGACAGAGAGACAGAGAGAGACAGAGAGACAGAGAGAGAGAGAGAGAGAGGAAATAAACGGTGAACTCTTGCTGACTCTCTTCCGTAATTTAAATACCAACTTCACACAAATCATCAGCCTAGACTAATGTACTCTGCCAAGTCTATCATGGCCTTAGTAGGGACAGAATGACATGGTTCCTGCCCCTGGGACAGGGTCAGCGGGTGTGGGCCTGATGATGGCTGCAGTGGGTGTAAGGATTGTTTGTATAATAATGTACATATTTTATGTTTCTCCTTCAAGGACTGTCCTTCCTATTAACACTCATGACTCCATAATATTCAGTCTGGGAGGCAAAGGTGTGGCCAATGTCTCAGCAAAATGGTAAACATGGGACCTTCAGGACAGTCCTTAAGGCTGTGGAAAAAAAACTCTAAGAACACAAGTTCAAAAATATATAATTTCTCAGAAAAAAGAGTAAAGATGCAATATGAATTATACAAGGGGCTTCACAAATCTAAAGGAACCAAAGCAGCTGCACCATGGGGCAGCTTGTCAGAAAGATACTGAGGAAGGAGATAAAGAGATTTAGGGAGTGGTGATTGCAGGAGATCCCACCCCAGCTAAATTGTTTGTTTATGCTGACAAAGGCAGACATATTCCCGAGTTCCAGATCATCCTAGTACAGAGCGAGGTTAGGCCCAAGTGTGGTAGAAATGGTAATTTCAGGATGGGGCTCTACCCAGCAAGTTATCATCTGTGTTTAACAAAGGCAGGCAGATGTCTGAAGAAAATGTGTGCTTGCTGTCTCCTAAAAATTAAGGGGCTGGGGTCACAAGATGATGGTTCATAGGGTACCTGTCTTAGTCAGGGAGTCTCTTCCTGCACAAACATCATGACCAAGATGAAAGTTGGGGAGGAAAAGGTTTATTGAGCTTACACTTCCATGCTGATGTTCATCACGAAAGGAAGTCAGGACTGGAACTCAGGCAGGTCAAGGAGCAGGAACTGATACAGAGGCCATGGAGGGATGTTCCTTACTGGCTTGCTTGCTTGCTTCTCCTGGCTTGCTCAGCCTGCTTTCTTATAGAACCCAAGACTACCAGCCCACAGATGGTACCACTCACAAGGGCCCTCCCCCCTTGATCACTAATTGAGAAAATGCCTTACCGCTGGATCTCATGGAGGCATTTTCTCAACTGAAACTCCTTTCTCTGTGATAACTTCAGCTTGTGTCAAGTTGACACACAAAACTAGCCAGTACAATTGACCCCTTGTCAACTTGACACACAAACACATCACCAATAAACCTCGACCCTTACTTCCTTATTCATCCCCAAGATCTAAATAACTTTAAAAGTCCCACAGTCTTTGCAAATTCTTACATATTAACATTTCAATCTCTTTTAAACATCCAATCTCTTAAAATTCAAAGTCTTTTAAAAATTCAGTCTCTTAACTGTGGGCTCCACTAAAATACCTTCTTTCTTCAAGAGGGA
>CM052708.1:82558038-82589280 GCA_028551405.1 Uromys caudimaculatus | reverse complement strand
TCCACTGCTACTGCTGTTCTTGGTGGTCATTTCATGGTACTGGCATCTCCAAAACACTGCTGTCTTCTGCTGCAACTAGGTTTACCAACAGCCTCTCCTAGGCTCTCTTCATGGTGCCAAGCCTCACCTCCTTTGCATGACCCCTTCAGTCCTGGGCTGTCAATTGCAACTGAGGCTGCACCTTCACCAATGGCCTTCTACGGCCTCTCACAGTGCCCAGGCCTCAGCTGCTCTTCATGACTCCTTCATGCCTTCAAAACCAGTACCACCTGGGTGACTCTTACACATTACCAAGTCCTGCCACAGCACAAGGTACAATTCTGGCTATCTCTGGAACGCAGCCTCTGTGCTCTCACCCCTATGATGCTGGTCTCTTCTTAATCACCGCTAATATCTTATTAGCTCCAGCTAACCAGCATCAATAGTCCCAGCAATGCAATGGTTTTGCTTTAGTAGTTCTGGTATCTTGTTAATCACAGCTGATTGCTTCAGCCCCAGCTAACCAAAACCACAGAACCTTAAATCAAACTAGCAATGGCTCTGATAAGTGTCTTTAATCTTTCGTCTGAAATTTCACAAGCCAGGCCTCCATCTTCTGCACTGTTCTCAACATTATCTTCCAAGCTCCTACAGAACATTCCACAGAGCTCTTAACATCCCAATGACTCTTCTAGCTCAAAGTTCTAAAGTCCTTCACAGTCCTCCCCAAAACATGGCAGGTTGTCACAGGAATACCCCACTTCACTTGTACCAATTTGTCTTAGTCTAGGTTTCTATACCTGCACAAACATCATGACCAAGATGCAAATTGGGGAGGAAAGGGTTTATTGAGCTTACACTTCCATGATGCTGGTCATCACTAAAGGAAGTCAGGACTGGAACTCAGGCAGGTCAAGGAGCAGAAGCTGATGCAGAGGCCGTGGAGGGATGGTACTTATTGGCTTGCTTGCTTGCTTCTCCTGGCTTGCTCAGCCTGCTTTCTTATAGAACCCAAGACTACCAGCCCACAGATGGTACCACTCACAAGGGGCCCTCCCCCCCCATCACTAATTGAGAAAATGCCTTACCGCTGGATCTCATGGAGGCATTTTCTCAACTGAAACTCCTTTCTCTGTGATAACTCCAGCTTGTGTCAAGTTGACACAAAACCAGCCAGTACAATGCTCAAAAGGAAACCTGGAGTAAATGACTAGATTGATATGTAAAATAAAAGACTGGGCTTATGATCTTCAAGAGATGAACTTATCCAGAGAATAAACAGAAAGAACTTCTTAGAGATCGGGAATGAGCAGAACATCTATCTATCTATCTATCTATCTATCTATCTATCTATCTATCTATCTATCTATCTATCGCTGTCTGGAGATCTGCACAGAGAGCAGACCTTGGAGAAAGCAATATGGAAAGCTGCCTCGAGCAGAACATAGGTTGTCAGCTTGGACCCTCAATTTGACTTCAAGTTGTTTGTTTTGCTGCTCCCAGACACCCCTTCCTCAGAACCCCTCTCCAAGCCGAGGCTGGTCCTTGGTAGCACTCTTTTTAGATCTTTAAATTGAGAAATTGTGTGGGATTCATCAAAGGTGAACTTTTGTGCTACTTTGCTGGTTGTGCTTTGCTGGTACTACGGGCACATCCTCCATCTGTGTGACCACCGGGAAGTTGGACACTGGAGGACAAGTCCTGTGTTGTTATTACGAGGTCTTCCTCAAGAAGGACATGACTTTGGTTGCTACCACTCTCCATGGTCATTGACTGGAAACATGCCAAGAAGAGAAAAGCACAAAGTTGGCTGGAAGCCTGTGGTCATTTGAGTGAGAATGGACTCTGTAGGCTCATGTGTTTGAATACTGGTCCTCAGTTGAAGGAACAGTTTGGGAAGGATTAGGATATCTGGCTTTGTTGGAGGAGTTTGTGTTACTATTGGGCATAGGGGCAGGACTTGAAGGTTTCAAAATCCAATGTCATTCCCAGATAGTTCTCTGTCTCCTATTTGTGGAGAAAGATGTAAGCTCTCAGCTACTGCCTAGCACCATGCCTGCCTGCCTGCTTCCATGCTTCCCACCATGATGGTCATAGACGGAAAACTGTAAGTCCCCAATAACTCTTCTATCAGTTATCTTGGCCATACTGTCTCTTTACAGCAGCAGAAAGGTAACTAAGACTCTGAGCCTCACCCCAAGAGAACAAATAGATAATGGAAGTTGGTTCGTCCCACTGCTGCCCCCGGGTAACAAGTTCTTTCTCGAAGGGTGCTCTGTCTAGAGCTCACATGTGTCACTTTTAAACTTCTGTAAAAGCCAAGCTCAATACTTGATACTGCTCATCTAAGAGTCTTTGTTTAGACTGGACAAGTACCTGGGACTCTGTTGCACTGAGTGACTTTCAGATTAAAAATAAATTCATTCCGCTGCAAATTTGGTGAGTTTTTCCAGTGAGGTGCTCAGAGGAAAAGTT
Source organism: Uromys caudimaculatus (assembly GCA_028551405.1). Lineage (NCBI taxonomy): Eukaryota > Metazoa > Chordata > Mammalia > Rodentia > Muridae > Uromys > Uromys caudimaculatus. The sequence continues at coordinate 82,586,826 of CM052708.1, read as the reverse complement.
TCTGTCAGTGCATGTGTAGGTCTGGGCCCCTAAGGAAGGTGGGGAGGGAGTGGCTGGTCCTGTAGGATACCTATGGCTGGCCCACACTACTGGTCAGGCACAGTCCTCAGCTTCTGTCAGTCTGGGGCTAAGAGAAAAGAAGCACATGTAGTATCTCCACCAGATCAAAGTGTTCCTGGTCATGGAACAAGGATTCACCAAAAGTCCAAGTAGCTATGGTCACTCCTAAAGCAGGGTGTGGCAGAGAGAGGGAGGGCTGCTACTCTTAGCCCAGAAGCTAAGAGTAGACCTTGATCTCACAGGGGCCAGTGAGGATCTGAAGTGACTTCTCCTCCCTGAAATCAGGGTTAAAGGTTATGTTTGAGAAAATAAAGATTGACTGTTCTGGTCAGTTTTGCATTGTTGCTTAACAAGCATGGTTCCTGGTGCAAACAGCTGTCTGCTGAGGAAAGGCAGTACCCTGAGTGAAGGGTGAGAGTGGATTGTCCCAGTGCCCCCTCTGTGTTCACTCCTCTCCCACAGTCCCCTTTCTCCCTACTCACATCTTCCGAGAGGAAGTCCCTCACCTTGACACCTCTGTCTGCTTCATTTCCTTGCCTTTGGCGTTTTTAGTCTATCCCTTGCTGGCTCTTTTCTCAAGGCCACAGACAGCCCAGTCTTTTGCTCTCTGGGTTAGAGCTTGGTTGCTCTGGACAGTATCCAGTCCATCCACGAAACTCCCCATATCTCTCTTTGGAAGTCATAAAGAACTGATCTGCTTGGCCCCCAGTAGGCAGTCAGACATGGCTATATGACTCGGGCCCAACTAACATAAACAGAGTCAAATTTACAGTTGGCAGCAGGGACAGTGTTCTGCAGTGACAACAGCCCCCTGCAGCATGGGGAGATGTCCAGCAGCAGGGTCCCGGCTGTCTGCCAGCCTGTGCTGCCAGCATGTAGGTCTACCACAACCTCTGCCACTTCTGACCATTTTCCAAGCCTGCTTCAACTCCCAAAGAATCTTATAAACTTCCAATAAATTCCCTATTCTGCCTTAGCTGCTTTGGTTGCCTTCTCGTTAGAGATGAAGCCTATGTCCGTCTTACCCCTTAGTCCAAGCTCGCCTGTTCTCATCTCCCTGACCTTGTTATCCTCAGAAACCAGCACAGACACACAGTCTCCCCTTGTCTGTACTTGAACCGAAGTCATTTCCTTCCTTATTTTCCTGATTGTGCCACCAACTTCATCTCGGCCTGAAAACCACAGGCCATCTTCCCAGACCTGGCCTCTCCAGCCCTTCATTCTGTTTCCTCATGAGACTCTTGTGGTTAGCACTGACCCTGGCTCCCAGTCACCAAAGGGATGCTTCCAGGTGAGGTCCTCCTACCAAGTGACTTCCCTCATGGTCTATATTTTATCCTGATATGTTTCAAAACCCAACTGGGGCTTAGCTCTCTGCCTCTGTCTCTGCCAGGGTCTACTGTTCACAAATTGCTTTCCTTCCTCTGGTTCCTAGGAACCATTAGGGTCCCTAGCCACCAGCCAGTATTCTCTGTGACCACTGACCTATGACTAAATGGTTTTCTTGCAGGTCCTTGGTGAGTAACTACATAACAAAACCCATTTTGATAACAAAACAGGAAGCATAGACTAGTAGCACGGTAACTTCATAGCTTCATCTCAAGCCCAGCACTGGTCTGCATGGTTCTCCACCATTGCCCCATCTGCTGTCATTTCTTGGATCATTAGAGGAGCAAGTAAGGCAGCCTCAGCCAAGTAAAAGTGCCATTCTTGCTAGTCCTTAGAACCAAACAGATCTTATGGAGTCCCATCTGTTGGGTGTGGTCGTGACCACAGAGGGACATTAGGTGGAGAGTTGACAAGGGACTTGGATATAAGGATGTCATTCAGAGGAGTCTTGGCTGGGGCTGTAACTGTGACAAACCACCAAGAAGAATGTGAATGGTAAAAGGAAACCAAGAGTGGACTCCGGGAGCCCCCACACCTACAGACCATCAGAAGAGTGGGTGGGGGGGTTAGCTAAGAGCCCTAACAGCATAGGCAAAGAAGCAGGAGAACCCAGACAAGAGTCACCACAGGGAACACTTTTCCTGTGTCGCTCACTGTGTGGTGTGCTGAGGCGAGGACTGGGCTGGCAGTGCAATAGGACAGTGTGAGGATGGTCTGGCCTGTGATATTGTGTATGACCTGAAAGTAGACGCCCTGTATGCATGAAGGAGGCCAGAATTTGCCATTACTAGTATGTTCTAATCCTGGCAATGTTTTGAACTTTCTACCCCCTAAACAGTGGCATGGAAAAAGAAGACAAGACACAAAGACTTCCAACTAAAAACATTGAATAGAATATATAAAATGAGCATTTAAAAATAAACAGTGGATGTGGGTTATGGGGGATGAAACTACATGGTCCCCATACAGGAAGTGTCATTTTCTACAATGAATATAGTTCACTTAAGAAAGAAAGAGTAAATGAACAGATAGCTGGGAAATGAAGTGACAGAGGAATTTCATTTAAGAAGAAACATCTTTCCCTTACACCATCACCAACAATAACAACAGAAGCCTGCAAGAGCTGGTAAGACAGCATGTTAGAACTCTAAAAATTAATGAGGAACCATTGGCAGTTCTTAGCTGCCCGGAGACGAAGGGTCAGTTAACTTACAGGAAGTAGCCCCTGATAAGTCTACCATGCTCCAGTGGTGGGTCAGACCTCCCAGAATATTTGGACAGCAAAAACTGGCCTTGATGGGGAAAGGAAACACAAAGTTGGATGAGAAAGGAATATGTGGTGGGTATGGGAAGAGTTGGGGGATTGAGGGGGAGGAAATATGATCAAAACTTGTATGAAATCCTCTAAGAAGTAATTATATATATAATACATAATATATAAATATAAAAATATAGCTTTATAAATATAAAATATAAAAATAAAAATTATATATATGTAAATATATTATACATAAATAGAGTAAAAAAATCAACCTAAGCTTGCATGGACTGTGGGAATTCCTTAATTAGAACTCTGAGCTAGAGATCAGAAGGCACAGCTTTGTGACACTTGGCCCACCTACCTTCAAGCCCTGTTCCAATTCTCTAGGTCAGGAAGAAGTTCCCAGAAACCTTACATGCCAGCATCCTCGATGTAGGGAGTGACAGCTCTGCTGGGGCCTTGCTTTCCTCTCACTAACCCAGGACTCTCCCATGCTCAGCAGGGAGCAGGGGTTCCCCTCAAAAACTCTCAGAGGCAAATGTTTTGGTTTTCGGGTCTTCAGGCAGTAGATAATAGAACAGAAATTAGCCCAAGACAAAGCTGTGGAGAAAAGGACTGGAGATGAGGTGTTTGGAGGGAAGGGTTTAGACAAAGTCAAACCTGTAGTACTTTTGCCTCGTTGTAACCAAAATGTCCAGTAGAAACAGCTTAAGGGATAAAGGTTTATTTCAGCTCCTGGTTTCAGAGTGATTTCAGTCTGTCATGGGGAAGGCATGGCAGTGAGAACATGAGACAGTGATGTTCACATAAAAGCAATCCATAAGCAGAGCCCATAGATGGAAACCAGGGTAAAATTTCAAATCAACCTACTCCCACTTGCCAGACTCTACCCCCAGGGCATGATGGCCTTAAGAAAGGGTTGTAAGCTGTGGAACAAACACTCAAAACAAACCTGCTGGGAACACCTCAGATGTTTTCCATCTCCATGACAAACCATGACAACTGCTGAGGAAGCCCTGAGCTGTCACCTCCCTGTGGTCTCCAGACTCTTCTCAGCATAAGGTCTGGGATAGAGCTGTCAGCTGTGGGGCAGAGTGTGGCAGGCATGTACCAAGACACCACAGAGACTAGGAGAATTTCCATGAAATGTTTAAAATCTCTGTTCAATTAGCAATTAACCTTTGAGCAAATGGTATAAACGTCAATGGCCACACATGAAGAGAAATATGCACCAAAGTGGTTCAGAAAAGCCACAAACCCAGTGAACAGGAGCAATGAGCAGGATTCACAAATCTCAGAAAGGAAAGTCTGAGCCCTGGAGTTGTCACGGGGAGATGGTGATTGCGGCCCAGCACAAGAGCCATCTTGCTGTGGTTGTGGATGGCAATGCCAGACTTTGTCAGAATGTCTGTGGTCAGAGGAAGGCTCTCTGATGCCTTTCTCTTTGTCCACCGCCCCAGAGAGAGGGTCAGCATCCCTCTCTCTGTCACTGGCCCTCCAATCTGCTTTGGAGATGGTGACGCATGGTTCAAATTTCAATAGATGGCGAGAGCCAATCCTGCTTTTAAAAGAACAAAAGCCATTGGGCCTGGGGTGGCTACTCGCAAGCTCTGTCTCAGTGACCTGAACCAGGCACCTCCCACTAGGTGACACTGTCTGATCACCTCTGAGGATTGTCTGGGTCCTGCTTGGTCCCTGGCAATGAGGTTGGCACTCCCCTTCTGCACTCAGCCATCTCTGGATGGACACCCTGATGTTCTTCAGGGTGGGGCTGTTACTCTCCCATCCAGCAAGGGACACAGAGACCTGAGGTAATGCATGGCAGAAGGAAGGCTGGCCAACAGCAGCTCTGAATGTGTATTTGTATGCCCAGGACTCCCACTGGATCCCATAGGAAAAAATAGTGTATCATAATTATTATGAATTAAATGAACGATTGCAGCATCTCAGACCAGGCCTCTGGGGTCCAAGTCTGGTTTTACCTTTCTCCCTTCATAGGACTTGGAAGTAAGAGGGTGTCCTGGATGCTTAAGAAATGTAGGCCACAAACCAAGCTCCTGATAACAGCTTAACAGTCAGCCACTGCCACGGTGGCCAAAGTCACTCAGCTCTGAAGAGGAAGCCAGCACAGCAAGTTCCTGGGACTCATTAGCTCTCACACTACTCAGAGGAAGTCAAAGTGATCACAAAATGCCACTTCTTGAAACTATTAGTGGTTAGGGTGGCTTTTCTCTCTCCATTCCGAAACAAGATTTTTTTTTTCACTCTTGGGCCATGTGAGTAGCTCTCAGTTACTCATCCTGAGTCAGTATTGACATCCAACACCCGCTAGGACACTGTTTAGCATAGCTGAACCCTGTCCATGCCCCTGTTCCTTCTTTGAGATGAGGATCTGAACACTGTCTGGCAGGGCTGTGAGGATCAACCAAAAGGAGTCTCACCCATCATTTCCCAGGCAATGAGTGCTCTAGCAGGAGTGACTCGAGATGAGTCTTTCTTTATACTTGATACCTACCATGGCTCTCATTGGAAGCTTCTGAATGATAGTGGGGGAGGGGGAGCCTTTGTTTTCCAAAGGCTCCTGAGTCTTTAAACATTTTTATTTTGTTTATTCGTGTGTGTGTGTGTGTGTGTGTGTGTGTGTGTGTGTGTGTGTGTGAGAGAGAGAGAGAGAGAGAGAGAGAGAGAGAGAGAGAGAGAGAGATACAATTTCCATGCATGCATGGGAGGCAGAGGTCAGAAGACAAGTTTGTGGAGTTGGTTCTCACTATCCACCTTTATTTGGGCTTTGGGGACCTAATTCGGGTCATCAGGATTGTGTGGCCTGGCATCCGAATCTCTGTTAATGCAGCGATTCTGGGAGAGTGGGGTCAGGTTGCCAGATGAACCAACTAGGTGATTAGTTGAGGGGTGGGGTTGGAGGTCAATTTAATCACCTCAATGAGTGGTCTGATCCAGTCAGTCCCACCACATGTGAGTATAGAGTCCCTTGATGAAAATTTCTTCAGGGAGCATTCAGGTTGGCTAAATATGGACGTTCTGGGTACCTGGCATATCCCAAGGAGGTGTGGCAGCTCCTAGCCTTCCCCCTCAGCACTTGCTCTAATGTCTCTATGATTAGGTTGTCCAGGGATGTAACTCTTACAATAAATCAATGCATTCTTGAATTTCGAGAGTCATCCCAATGAGTTATTGAAGCTGAGAGGGGTGGAGGGAAACCTTGAATATGGAGCTGAGAGGACAGAAGCATAGGTGGCCTAGGCACCTGTGGTGGGCACTGGGAGTCAGGGGAGTCAGGGCAGTTCTGTGAGTCTGAGTCTGAGTCTCGTCTACAGTCCCACAGGCTATGTGCTCACCCTGGATAGCTCAGCTCAAGAACTGAACTGAATTGTTGGGTATTTTATTGATATTGGAGAATCTGAGAATGCTGTCTTTGGACAGTTGTCATCTTTCAATAAGCCAGCTCTTGAGGATGGGGCCAGGGACCACAGCAGGGTTTGGAGTAAGCAGGTGCTATGTATGGATCAGGAACCCAGGACTGTGGAGAGCGGGATACAGAGGAGTGGTTATGGCTCCCGCCGCCGTAGCAGCTCGATCCTCTTAACAAAAGTTTAATTCTGCACTTCCGTGTCCTTGACATGCCAAAGGGCACATGATAACTTCTGATCTAATCCTTGTAAGCACACTGGTGAGCCGTGGGTGGGGCTAGGTACTGTTGGTCCTGTCTACAATGTAAATGGCTGAGGGGGTATTTGAGGCATCCTTCAGGTTACCAGCTTCATTAATTAGCACGAGGTTGGCTCAGCCTGGAAGAAGGAAGAAGGGACCTCTTGTCCTTTATAAAAGGCCCTGTTTGGACTTGGGGGTTGGTCCTGCATGAGAATTACCTGGAGACCCAGCCTTAGGGAACAGATGGACACTGTACTCTGACACAGAGGGAGGGAGCAGCGGCTGCAGCTGGACTTTGGCTCTCTCTTCCTTGCAATGGGCAAGCAGATCATTCTTGAGCACCCTGGGACAGCAGCTCCTAGTTATCCTTAGACGCAGGACACTGCTGCTTTCCAGAGACATACGATGTGGCCAGGAGCACATCGTGCCTGGACGGTCATGTCTGCTCTTAACAAATGTCACAATTGTTAAAAATTACTTAGGTGCTAAGCACATGCCTTACAGTAGAAACCACTATCCTGCATTACACATGAAGCAAACTCCTTTGTGATAAACTCCTTCGTGAGGAAAATGAGGCCCAAAGAGTGTGTATGCTACGTGAAAAGTCAGGGCTAGGAGGTGGCTAAGCTGGCACCTCAAACACAGCCTGCTAGTTTGAGCAATACAAGGTGGCCCTGGCTGTCTCCACCAGGAGGACAAGGCCTTCAGTCCCATAATGCTGAGCTCTATGGGGAAACATTCTTCCCTGGGAATTTCTTACTTAAGGTACACCCTCACCTGAAGGAGTCATCAATGGCTGGTCTTCCTGAAACTGTAGAACTCTCCCCTACTTGCCCATTACAGGACAGCCATAACAAGCCCATCCACCCAGAGCTACAAGTGGTCAACTGAGCCTGCTGTGCACCTGTGTTTCCATCTGATGCCTCCCTGACCACTGTGCCCAGCCCCCTGCTATATCCATCTCAGTCCACTTCCAAGAGCCTGCCCAGTTCAGCCTGCCACCATTCACTTGCGATCCTACTTAAAGAGGAGAAACACTCTCAGAGTCCTCGAGAGATGGGAGCAGCTATTTCTGCCTCTGGGCACAGGAGTTTGGAGTGCTCGGCATTCCCCTCTGCTGCCTGAATTCTTTCTATAAAGGTGCATCAGCTGGCAGATGGCATGCCAGGCTCCAGATGAGTTCCCTGGTTCTGAGTCTCCATCGTTCCACTGTATATGTTTTAAAGCTGCAAAAGGACTTGGGAGGTGGTTGGGGCTAGGGGCATAGCTTAGCTCTTAAAGTGCTTGGCTTAAAAATATGTGGACCTGGGTTTTATTCCCAGAGTCCATGTAAAAAGCTGGTCATGGTGGTGTGTGTTGGGAGGTGGAGACAGACAGATCCTTGGGCCTCTCTGGCCATCCAAGTTACGCTACTTGGAATATGAGAGACCTCGCCTCAAAAAAGTGGGTGGCTTCTGAGAATAGACATTGGAGATTCTATATACAGAGCAACACACACACACACACACACACACACACACACACACACACACCCCACACTGTAGCTCGCAGTCAGAGATTAACGATGGTGTTTTATTATCAGAAGGGAACACTTATGAATATTTGGGGCTTACCCTGAGCCCTCTGTAAGCTTTGCTTTTATTAGATACTCTAGTCTCACCACAGTTCTGTACGGGATGGTCTAGCGTGGCATCCTCTTTTCCCACCAAATGGACAGTATAAGGGAAGGAGCAGGCATTAGTGAACTGACTCGATGAGGCAGATGCAGAGGGCAGGGAACAGAGGCCGTGGCTAGCTGGGTTTTCATGTCTCCACCCACCACAGGGGTGTTGTTTCCCCAGCTGTTCCCCAGGGCAGGAACAGGGGTGACCACAGGAAGCTGGCTCTCTGAAAAAGCTGCTGACTCAGCCCCCATCGGCTCCCTAGAGGGCAGTTTGCCTGGCACCGTATCTGTCTAGACATTTGCTGAGAGTAATGCCAGCATTGTTTCTTGGGCACAGGTTCTTCATAGCTCTTCAGAGCTGAGACAAACAAGGGTGCTGATCCGAGTTCCCTTCAAACTCATAGGATGCAGCCACAAGTTCCAGTGCCTCAGAAGGTGGCTGCTGGAGACTGGGTTCTTACAGCGGTGGCCATGTTACTTACATGAGGTCATACGGTGGCTCTAATCCAATTTAGAGCCACCATATGGTGGCTTTATAGGAGGGGTGTGTAAGAACACAGCCCCAGAGAGAGGGATGACCACAAGAAACATGAGGAGAAGAGGGAACCTGAAGCCAAAGAGAGGTGCTGCAGAAGACAAGTCTGCCCACACCGTCATCTTCTAGCTTCTGAACTGTGAGGAAGTGCGCTGCTTCTTAAGCTGGCCAGCACACCACTCCACCTCTCCCAGCCCCCTTTTGTGAGCAATGAACTTCCAGGCTCAGGAAAGACTTCCCAGGGTGGGCTTTGGGGGCTACCTTGAGATAAGGTACTTCGCCCATTCCTGGACCCCTCTCTCTGCTCACCATTTTATCTCTTTTGCATCAGACCAGGGTCCCTCTGAGCCCTTCCATGTGTTTCAGGGCTTCCGGTTCACACAGTGTCCTACACTGGGTGAGGGGAAGATTCCTGGGTTGGGTAGGTTGTAGTTTCTGCAAAGCGTCATTGTTCATGGCTATGCCTTTGGCTAACTCTGGCTTCAGTTGTGGTTATGAGTTCCTTGTTGGGTGAGCTGACTGCTGGCTTCCAGTTTCAGGCTCCTTCTGAGCCATGCAAATAAATCCAGTACACTGAGAAAGGGCTGCTGAGAAGTCATGGCTCTTCTACTGAGGGCTTTCAAGCCTTCTCCAGAGTCTCTGCAGGGGGGCTGTTGGTACAGAAACGGCCTCCCCCCCCACCTCTTTCTTCTGATCATTCTCCAGCCACAGTTCTGCTTCCTGGCTCATCTCCCCAGTATATCCCATCTCCCTTGGCCCTTGTTTTAGATGTATTGGGGGGGGGGGGGGGACACTATCATTGCTTCCTGTCTGGGGCATTGTTTCCTCACCTGCAAAGTGGAAGGAATGCTATCTCAGGGCCACGTTCACCTGCTGAACTGAACTTGATGCAGGACAAGGTACTCTTGCAGCTGTTATCAGTTTTAGTTTGGTCAAAGCGTAAGAAGTAGAAATGAAGAGAAAAGGGGGAAAAAATCTACCTTCTGACTCATCTCTTACCAAGTGAACATCTGGAACTGAGAGACTGATGTCCGTGCTTTTCCCTCCCCACTCCCCACACAGCCCCAGAACTTGCCAGCGGCTTTCTGTAGAGAGCTACCAGGGGCTGGGGAGGCAGCTGAGTTAGCAAGCAGTTTGTTGTGCCTAACTTTGATACCCAACACTAGTGTTAGGAAAAAATGCCATGATATGGTGGCACAAGGTCAGTAGGGAGCAGGATCCCAGAACTTACCAGACAGCCAGTTTAGCCACTGAGTCCCAGGGACAGACCCTACTTCAAAAAACCAACCTGGAACTGTTCCCAAGGAATGACAAGCAAGGTGGACATCCTCTGCTCCTACCCCCTAGCTAATTCACCTAAACAGCATAAGATAGCAGCTGGGCCCATCTTCTGCCCTTGCTCTGCTTTCTGTGTGTCGTCGTTATGAGGCGTCTCTAACCTAGGCATGCCTGTGTGCATGCATGCATAAGTGTGTGTGTGTGTGTGTGTGTGTGTGTGTGTGTGTGTGTGTGTGTGTGTGTTTGCTTACCGTCATTATGAGGGATGCTGGCTTCTGCAGGATGATCTTACATCACTCAAACTAACCGTTCCACTGCCCAGCTGAAGCTCCAGAAGCCTCAGTAGCTCCCTGGTCCCATACAGTTCAGTGTTCTGCAGTTTTTATCCTCAGCCTTTTTATTCTTGTTCAGGGCCTCAGCAAGGTCACCTGACCTGCATTAGCCTTCCCCTATACTGTTCGTTCATTCATTCATTCATTCATTCATGAAGTCACACATTCGCTCAACAGTAATTAAATCCACAGTGTGTGTCAGATATAACTTTGGCGTTCAATCATTATGCAAACAGCACTAACCAGCCCTTCCTCCTCCCTTCCTTATTAAAAGTGATGTTTGCATGAGCACCTATGGGGTAGCAACAAAGCTAGTGGATGGACCCTTCATCCTAACAGGAGAGCAGACTCGGGGAAACCTGAAACACAGAGGTAGAAGGCAAGACTCCCAGCTACAGCTGGGACATGCAACTCGAAAGCTCAACAAAACAGACGAACATAACTGCTTTTGAATTCCAGGAGTTTACCAAGTGCATGAAAACCATCAGAAAATGCTTCTAGAGGGCTGGAGAGATGGCTCAGCGGTTAAGAGCACTGGCTGCTCTTCCAGAGGACCTGGGTTCAATTCCCAAGACCCACAGACAGTTCAAAACTGTAACTCCTGTTTGTGGGGGAACGTCACCCTCATACAGGCCTACAAGCGGTCAAAAACCAATGTACACAAAAATAAAAAAATCATTAAAAAAGAAAATACTATTAATTGAAATAACTGCTGGACTTTTGAGAAAGATCAATGGAAGTCTGTGGTTTTCTTACTTAGGGCTGCTCCTTGCCCAGGGCCTCGAGCTCATTTCTTAGAGAGATTGTATAAGGATGGAGCCATCATGGAAATCAGGCAGAAGGCAGGCATGGCTCATTCAGTTTGGAGCAGCCAGCAACAGCCACACACAGTAAGCAGCCTCTGTCGTCTTGGTAGCAGGGAACTAAAAAGACTGCCATTCTTGCTTGGGGTATATGTTTGTGATAGGGTTGTGTGCACATGAGGCCACAGAGGGCCCCAGTGCCCAGGTGCTCTTGCCAGTCTTAAGCCTGACCATACTGTTGGCATGAGTGCTCAGCAGGAGTGGAGAGCTAGGTAGGGTCAGCACTCCATTGAGAGAATTCTCTGCCCTCCCACAGATCTACTGGCAGAAGAGTAGGCTACTAGCTGATTAGTAAATGACACAGGAACAGGGTGACCACTAGGAAGCCACATTTAAAAGTAAAAGAATAAAGTGCAAACATGACAGAGATATTAGAGGCAGTGATTTGCCAGAGAGACAACCTGACCTCTTATCTAAAGCACCTACTTTTAGCAGGTGTGGTGGCTTACTTCTGTCTGTGACACCAGCATTCCAGAGGCTGAGGCAGAAGGTCACAAGTGTGAAGCCAGCCTGTGAGGCCGTGTCTCAAAGCAAAACATAACAATAACAAAACCCCCAACAAAAATAAATATAGTTTGAGTGTGACATGTCCCCATCAGGGCAGCGTTCGCACATGTGGTCCCCAGCTGGCGGCCCCATTTTATAAGGCTGTGGAGGCTTTTGGACGGGGCTGTAAGTGGAAGACGTTGATCCATTGGGAGTGAGGTCTGAGTGCCACACAGCAGCTCTGCTTTTGGCCCAAGCTCTCTACTTGCTGATCTTTCCTGAGTTCCCCGGCCATGGACAGAGCCCCAGCCTCCTTGTCTTCTATGATGAAATGGTGAAGCAAATAAACCCTCCTCCCTTAAGTTGCTTCTTGTCAGCTATTTGAGAAAAGCCACACCATAAGTAAGTAAAGTGTCCAGTTTTTTAAAACACCAAAGAGATATATAAAGCCAAAGGGAGACAGGGCTGTACATCATCAGGAATTCTGAGTTCCTCATGTTTTGGATCTCACAGGCAAAGACTTAAAAAAGAAAATTCCTGCCAGCAGACTCAGAAAGCTAAAAGAAAAATGCAAAGAACCACAGGGAGACATGAGAGTGTGGAGTAACAGAATTTCAGGGAGATGGAAACTGAGAACAGAAATTCTTGACTTGGAAGACCAACAACTAAAATGAAAATCCCCAGGGGGAGCACAAGAATGTGTGTGGTGGATCATGGGAGCATGTGTGTGGGAGCACAAGAGCATGTGTGGGGGAGCACAAGGAGCATGTGTGGGGGAGCACAAGGAGCATGTGTAGTGAAGCATGAGGAGCATGTGTGGGGGAGCACAGGAGCATGTGTGGGGGAGCACAGGAGCATGTGTGGGGGAGCACAGGGGCATGTGTGGGGGAGCACAGAAACATGTGTGGGGGAGCACAGGAGCATGTGTGGGGGAGCAGAGGAGTATGTGTGAGGGAGCACAGGAGCATGTGTGAGGGAGCACAGGAGCATGTGTGGGGGAGCACAGGAGCATGTGTGTGTGGGAGCACAGGAGCATATGTGTGGGAGCACAGGAGCATGTGTGTGGGAGCACAGGAGCATGTGTAGGGGAGCACAGGAGCATGTGTGAGGGAGCACAGGAGCATGTGCGAGGGAGCACAGGAGCATGTGTGAGGGAGCACAGGAGCATGTGTGGGGGAGCACAGGAACATGTATGGGGGAGCACAGGAACATGTGTAGTGGAGCAGAGGAACATGTGTGGGGGCACATGAGGAAAACGGGGAGCATGTATGGGGGAGCACAGGAGCATGTGTGGGGGAGCATGAGGAGCATGTGTGTGGGAGCACAGGAACATGGTGGGGGAGCACAAGGAGCATGTGTGAGGAGCATGAGGAGCATGTGTAGGGGAGCACAAGGAGCATGTGTCGTGGAGCATGAGGAGCATGTGTGGGGGAGCACAGGAACATGGTGGGGGGCACAAGGAGCATGTGTGAGGAGCATGAGGAACATGTGTGGGGGAGCACAGGAACATGTGTGGGGGAGCACAGGAGCATGTGTGTGGGAGCACAAGGAGCATGTGTGGTGGAGCATGAGGAGCATGTGTGGGGGAGCACAGGAACATGGTGGGGGGCACAAGGAGCATGTGTGAGGAGCATGAGGAACATGTGTGAGGAGCACAGGAACATGTGTGGGGGAGCACAGGAACATGTGTGAGGGAGCACAGGAACATGTGTGAGAGAGCACAGGAGCATGTGTGGGGGAGCATGAGGAGCATGTGTGAGGAGCACAGGAACATGTGTGGGGGAGCACAGGAGCATGTGTGGGGGAGCATGAGGAGCATGTGTGGGAGCATGAGGAGCATGTGTGGGGGAATAGAAGAGAGAATGAGTGCACTTGAGGGTAGAGGGACAGAGATGACTCAATATGGCTGGGCCTGGTGGAGCAGGTCTGTGATCTCCAGGTACTTAGCTGAGGCAGGGGACTCACAAGCTACAACAGAGCTGAAGGAAAAGGAACAGACTTGCAGAGATTTAGAAAACAGCAACAAGCATTTCTGTCAATGTGCTTGTAATGCATGGAGATGCCTGGAGCTGGATTGCGTGACAAATGGGGACAGGAGTGAGAAAGAGCAGAAAAATTACTTAATGAAAAAAGTGAATGGAACTTTTCTATTTGATGGATTCCAAGGAGGAGAAGGAAGAGAAAGAAGAGAAGGAGGAGGAAGAAGAGGAGGGGGGGAGGGAGGAAGAGAGAGGGAAGAGGGATGCATCCTGGTACTGAGGTGGATTATGTTATGGGACAATGAGATGAGAGAATTTGCAATCAAAACAAAACAAAACAAACAAACAAACAAAAAGCTTGAACAGCCTGGTGACATGGAGGAGCACCTATGCGATTGATTAGCAGTTTGCCTGGTGACATGGAGGAGCACCTATGCGATTGATTAGCAGTTTGCCTGGTGATGTGGAGGAGTACCTATGTGATTGATTAGCAGTTTGCCTGGTGATGTGGAGGAGCACTATGCGATTGATTAGCAGTTTGCCTGGTGATGTGGAGGAGCACCTATGCGATTGATTAGCAATTTGCCTGGTGATGTGGAGGAGTGCCGATGTGATTGGCAGTTGACAGCTCCTCTCAACAACGGGAGCTAGAAGTGGAGGGACATATTCAAAGTACTGAGAGAAAAATGTAAACTGTGAATCAATGCCAACCTATGTCAAAGCTGACTTTCAAAAATGAGAAAAGCACGATGGCAGCAGAGACAGAGAAGAACTTGCTGGCAGATCCGTGTTAGAGGAAATGCCGAAAGCAGTGTCCATTGGCAGGACAGCAGCCATGGGATAACCGAAGACCAGGGGACATAGACACAAGGAGTAAAGGGAATAGCCTACAAATGTATGCTTTCGTTTTGTACCATTTTAATTCTAATTCACTTTCACAGACACACAAAAACTCTACACGTTAAACATACCACTCACTTCCCATAGACAGATTGAATTGCAGCCTTTGAATACCACTAATGTGTGACTTCAGAAATGAAAGTCCTGTGGGAGTTCAAGGGGAAATGTTCTCAGGTCTACAGTATAGATGGAGCACATGTTCTCTGTAAGAAATGCGTAAGGGGGATTCGAACTCGGGTCCTCACTCTTGCATGACAAGGCTTCAAAGTCACGGGCTGAAAGGAAAAGGTATGCAGCACCAAATCTGGTAAGACAGCAGGAACTGGTCACGTCAATCATGATCAAACAGGCTCTGAGGAAAGAGAGCAAGGACAGGAGTATTCACGGGACTACCACAGGCTTAAATAGTGAAAGGCTTGGTCCCCAGCCGGAGTGCTACTGGGTCCTAAAGAGCGGGCGTTTAGTGGAAAGAGATCAGTCACTGGGGTGTGTTCTTGAAGAAGATAGCAGGGTTCCAGACTCTCCTTCACTCGGTCTTTATTTCCTGGTTGTGGTGGGTGAGCAACATTCTGGCACAGGTTCCTGGAAAGGTTCTGTGCTGCCAGGGACTCAAGCGAAGGACAAGTGGCTACAGCCTTCTCCTTCAGTAAACTGATCTTAAAGCTTCTTTTTAAGAGTTATCAGAGTTATCATTATCGTTGTGTGTGAATGGGAGCGTGAACATGCCATGGTGCTCACGTGGATGCCAGAGGCTAGCCAGCCTCAGGAGTCAGCTCTCTCCTTCCACTATGGATTCCATGGACTGAATTCAGCAGCAGATAAGTCTACCCACTGAGCTACCTTACCAGCTTGAAAGCTGATCCCCTGCCCCCTCTGTGTGTGTGAGTGCACATATACACACATGTGCATTGTATGTATCAATGTGAGCGCCTGTGTGTTACAGCGTGGTGTGGAGATCAGAGACAGTCTGAGATGTTAACTGTCCCCTCCTCCAAAAAGTATCTGCCCCATTTTCTTTCAGACACAGTGTCTGTTTATTTTGCCCACTATGTAGGCCAGGCTAGCTGGCTGAAGGTCTGGGGATTGCCCTGTGTCCACCTCCCATTTTCCTATAGCAGCCCTGGAATGTCAGAATCTTGTGCCATGTGTCTAGCTTCTGCATGTCTTCTGGGGATTTGAACTCAGGTCCCCATCCTTGGATGACAAGAGCTTTTATCTACTGAACCATCTTCAAAGTTCTAGCAGGTTGACTTTTTCAGGCATTTTGTCACAGTGACAGGAGGCTAACATAGAAGGGGCAATAGGTAGTAATGTATACCTGCCTAAGAAGAAAGCCTCAAAATCCTCAAAACAAGAACCAGTAGTGAGATAATAAGACATGAGCGATAAATAATAAGATTTTCAAGCTCCAGTCTCAATAACCGAAGAACATTTAGACATCAGAAGCTTTGTAGAAGATGTGACATCACTGCAGATACATTTTGTCCACAGGGACATTTGGAACATTATTCAGGGTAGATTGTATGCTAGGCTACAGACTAAGTTCTGATAAGCTTAAAATTAGAATAATACAAAGTATATCTTCCTGCTATACTGGAATTGAATTAGAAGTAATAACAGAAATAAATTTTGGAAATTGTCAAATACTTGAAAGTTAACATAATTTTAACTTCAGGTGTGTCCATTAGGATATCAGTAATACACATGTCTACCTCAAGAAACCAAAATCAAGCCAGACCCAAAGCAAATAAGGAGGAGGCCATGAAGATGAGGACATACAGCCGGAGATCAGTGAAGCAGAAAAAGCAAAAGGCAAAAAAAAAAAAGGCCTTTGAAAAGATTAATAAACTCAGCAAGTCTTTAACAAGATTGACCAATAATAATAAAAAGGTCCAGGAATTGAAAAGGGGTCCTTGACTCAACTCTATAGAATCTACAGAGGCTTGTAAGGGAATACGTGAGCAACTAATACCAACAAACTGTGGGGCACCCCTAAAGCAGGCAAAGCCTAAGAATGACAATGAACAATGATACCTCCAATTCCTTCATCAAAGGAATGTTCTGGTCAGTTTTATCGCCAACTTGACACAGCCTAGAGTCACCCAGGAAGCAGGAACCCCAACTGAAGAATTTTCTAGATCAGATTGCCCTTGACGTATCTGGGAGAGACTATCTTGACTGATGATGGATGCTGAAGGGTGGAGACATTGTGGGTGGCGCCATCCCTGACAAGTCCGTCCTGGGCTGTCTAATAAACTCGCTAAACATGAGACAGAGACTGAGCCAGGAAGCAGCCTTCCTCCATGGTTTCTGCTTCAGCTTCTGGCCTGACTTCCCTCCATGATGAACTGTGACCTCCAAGTGTGAGCCAAAAAAATCCTTTCCTTCCCAGGTTGATTTTGGTTGTGATATTCATCACAGCAACAGAAAATAAACTTTGACATTGTGCTGGCTACTTTTATGTCAACTTGACAAGCTAGAGTCATCTAAAAGGAGAGAACCTCAATTGAGAAAATGCCTCCGTAAGATCTGGCTGTGGGGAATTTTCTTAATTAGTGATTTATGTCAGTGGTCCCCGTCCACTGTGGGTGAGGCCGTCCCTGGGTTTGTGGTCCTGGGCTCTGTAAGAAAGCAGGCTGAGCAAGCTATGATGCGCAAGCCAGGAAGCACATTCCCCACGGCCTCTGCCTCAGCTCCTGCCTCCAGGTTCCTGCTCTGCTTGAGTTCCTGTCCTGACTTCCTTTGATGACGAACAGTGATGTGGAAGTGTAAGCTGAATAAACCCCCTCCTCAGTTTGCTTTGGTCACGGTGTTTATCATATCAACAGTAACCCTGACTAGGATTGGTTCCCAACTCTCTGTCTTCTGATGTCAAAGCCAGACAGGAGACTCTGCAAACACACACACACACACACACACACACACACACACACACACACACACACACACACACACAGCAGTGCCAAGCACAAGTATGCCAGCAAAGTAAATTCTAGAAAGATTAAAAAATATGAATCATTAGCAAAGAGGGTTGATTTCAGAGACACAGCTGTCTAAGTTTGACACCTGAGAGGTGCAGCCCCTGTGTGTCTGTCCCCTTTGATACCATAATAGAACCAAGCACATTAACTATGTGACCCTTTCACGAGGCACAAAATCATCTGGCACGGTCAAGTAGCTCTGGCTTCCTGCTACAAGGAAAGTTCCAGCACATCCTCTGGCAGAACAGTGGTGTGCAAGGTGGCGATATTAGCTACAGCAGAGAGAGTTAATCCCCAAGAACTGAATATTTGTCCTAAATCTTTGCAGACATCAGTCAAGAGCAAATTTATGTTCCTCAATAACGATCTCTAGGTGTGATGGGTAAGCTTGGCTGTCAGCTTAACTACATCTGGAATCAACTAAAACCCAAGCATCTGGGCATGCCAGTGAGAGACTTCTCTTGACTGGATCATTTGAAGTCAGAAGACCCACCCTAAATCTGAGCCACACCTTCTGGTGGCAGCCCATATGGAAGAGCATGGAAGAAAGAAACTAATTTTTTGCCTGCTTGTCCTAATTCTCAATAGAAAGTTCATCTATCCTCCTCCTGAGGCAGGCATTAGAATGCTTTAATAGCCTGCTTGTTCTGGAACCTTCTTCTTTGGGATTTTAAGGTAAACTGAAGACCAAGTGAAATATTCAGACTCTTAGGCTGAACAACTACCAAATACTGGCCTTCTGTTGGGAGACAGTCATTGTCGGACTAACAGGACTATAGCCTATATCACTCTAATAAATCCCCCTACACACACACACACACACACACACACACACACACACACACACACACACACACGGTCCATTCTATCAGTTAGTTCTGTTCCTCTAATGACTAAACCAGGAGCGGGGGTTGGAGGGGAAGGCAGATCAAGGATGGGAAGAGAGAAGGTGCCCCCACTGCTCCCACTAACACCTTCCCTTTCTGAAGCCTTTTGTGAAACGACAGTGCCATTTTTTCTCAAAGTTGCCTAAGTGTCTGAGATTACTGTCGCTTAGAATCAATGCAATCAATAGGAAGAGAGCATAGACACCTGCTATATCACCCATGAATCCCGGGTGACAGCATGCTGAGCGCTAAAGGCCTGCCACAGAGAGACATGCATGCACCTATCAGACCTGTGCAGTAGCTAAATCCATGCAGACAGAAAAACAGACTGGTGGCAGTCAGGGATTAGAAGGGGAGGGGCTGCTTAGTCCAAGCAGGATGACAACGCTTATCAGATAGTCTGAGGTGTGGCCGCACAGCATGCTGTCTGTCTGAACTGCTGCAGGATTTTACCCTTCAAAACAGCCAGCTCTCTGCCATGTGAATTTTACTTTATTATAAAAATCAATTCAGTCTTATTCATTAAATTCTCATGTAACACGGTCTTTGTCCCTTTCTCAACAGTTGGCACATGCCTTCCAGAGCAGGGCAGCGGGAGCAATCCATCCTATCAGACAAATGTGGCAGCTGACCCTCCCACAAAAGCCAGGGCCTTTCCTTTGGTGCTGGACGGTGCTGTGATCCCAGGTGGAGAATACCTGCCTCTTCCAGTTGTCAGATACTGTGATCCCAGCTGCCCCAGCCCGATTTCTCCCCAGAGTGCAGCTTCTGCCTAGACTCTGGCCCAGGTCTCAGAGCCCAGTCTTGGCTTCCCGCCCACCCAACACTGCCTTTGTGAAAGAAGAAACTTTCTTTCCACCTAACACAAGCCCGCTCAGGATGACAGAGCAGTAGTCCAAACTCCTGGTGCTGTCGGAGACAAAAAAATGTGCTGAAGCCAGGGGTCCACCTCAGGCTGGCTAAACAGAAGTCTCCAGAGGAAGTTGGGGGAGTTTGAGGAGCTCCTTCAGTTTCTAACACAGGACCAGGGGCCCCAAGGATGCCACTGATGGCATCTGTTTCCAGAATTCAGCGCCCAGGTTTAGACTACCAGAGAACACCACCCAGCTGCAAACACAACCAGCTCCTTCCTGCCTGAGGACCAGTCAGTGCCCCCACATTTAAGAAGAGCAGCTCCTTCAGGGCCTACCGCCTCTACGACCCAGCATCTGCAAGACCCAGCACCTGCAAGACCCAGCACCTGTATGAACTTACACCTTCAGGGCCTACATCTGTGAGATGCAGCACCTTCAAGACTCAGTTCTTGAAGGGCCCAGCACCTTAAGGGAATGCCAGACCATCATAATCAGCCAGTGACTCAAACACACGACAGTCCCACTGTGACTAGCGGCTGCTTTCCCAGAACTTCCTGGAGCTAGGCAATCATCCTCTATATCTTTCATCTCACTGCCAGGCTGGGTTGCTTCCTGGCACAGACAGAGGAGCTTTGGGATGCCCAGTTCTCCCTGTGGAAGCTTTACCTAGTGTCCAAGCAGACTATGGACATAGTGATTCTCGTGGACATCAAATGTCATTAGAGTCCCCAGCCATTGGAGCCCAGGACCCTTGATCCTTGCTCTCCTGCTGGAGCCTGATTTTCAGGCTCACACAGAGCAGATGTTTGCTCGGGTCATGGCTGAGGGCTGGGTAACCAGCTTATACTGAGAGCTGAAGGAAGATTGAGCCCCGGCTGCATGGTGCCCACAGCCCACAGGACCAAGGAGGCTCTTTCACCCACTGACCCCACCCTTTAGCAAGAAGTCAGGCACACAGGCAGTCATTCCCCACACAGAGCCAAATCCTTACTGAAGTATCTGGCAGCGAACGTTCTTCTTTTGCTGGAAGCCGTCGGCAGCATCTCTAAGCTGGCAGTGTGCAGATTTCTCCTGTATCTTCTCTGGAAGGCAGCAGCCACATCCTCAGGCAGACAAGCTAATTCCCAGTTTCAGTAGCAGGCGATCAGCATCTATAGTAAAGAAATATATTTAGAATGCCCTTTGCAGGCATTTGCCTGGGTTTCAAACATGAAGCCTGCTGTGAAGGATGAGTTTCTCTATGGAGCATGTACCTTGGGGATCTGAGAGCAGACTTGGGGAAGTTGGAGTATCAGTTCCTCAAATCTGTGAAATGGGACTAGCAGTGACAACTGCACCTTGGAGGGAGAGGATGCCAGATTCATCAGCGGAAGCAAGGGCTCTGTGTGCCAAGGGCTCTAGCTACTAGATTTGATCCCCCCCCCCCCCCCAGGAAACAACATGGAGCTAAGTAGGGGGAGATGCAAACTGCTCTGAGCATGCTGGCTGGCTCCTGGCTCACACTGTGGCCCCTGGGGCTTGTGGTCCATGGCTGGGGTAGAACCCAGGAAAGCTCTGTCACATCCTCAGGGTACCACTTCTCCATTCTATTTTTGGAAATGTGTCATCATTACATCATTTACAGTTGTGGAAAACGAATACAAATGAACAAACAAAAAACTTGCTTACAACTAGCCAAGTGGCGTTTCTGCAGTCATTAACCCCATTCACACAGCCGTCCTAGAGACCTAAAGCAAAGCCAGGCTCTAAGACGGCAGGCACATTGTCACCTGTCTTTAGGACATAAGATGTATCCGCAGAGGGAGGAGCACCTCCTGGGAGGATAATCCCAGAATGTTCTACCCACTCTGTCTCCACTCTGTTAGCCTCTACAAGCTGAGCTTGTATCAAGCCTGAAGTTACTTTACTGGTAGATCCTTCCAGCCTGGGATGGAGGAAGCAGTAGAGATGTGGGTTGAAATCGGTCCAGCACCGTGCCAAAGAACAGAAGCTTGGGGCTATGGACTAGTGGCTGATATTCTGTGGGTTGTGCTGGGGCAGAATGCTTCTGGCTCACACTTTAGCATGTGCGCACAGGTCCTGTCACTGACAGGTCCCCAGAGAGTGATGGGACAGCACCTGGAATGAAGAAGGCAGACTGCCTTTGGGGTAGCAGAGGGAATGAAGCAGTCACTAAGCCCTAAATCTGCAAGGGTCGTAACCCAAGATGTCAGCATGTCCTGGGACCCAGGAACACAGACAGCCCGGAATTCACAGCTGAACTGGGAGCCTCCAGGGCAGAGATGGAGCTGGGGCTAGGGAATAAGGACCCTGGAGTTGGTACAGACCTCAGAGACCCTGAGGGATCTGGAGTGGCACCTTCACTCTCTCCTAGAAGCATGCACAGTTTGGAAGCATAGATGGACTGGGGTAAGGGCACCCCAAACCCACTGTGGCAAGCCTTAAGAATGAGTGCTCTGGGTTCACAGTCCCTAGCAGGACACAAAGCCAGGTAGGTGTGTAGTATGCCAGCAAGTCCAGCAATCAGGAGGTAGGGGTGGAGAATCAGAAGTTCAAGGTTACCCTCAGCTATATAGTGAGTTCAAGGCCAGCCTGTGCTCTCCGGGAGAGCTTGTTTAAAAAACAAAAAAGTCTAAAGTTAACATTGAATTCAGTGACACAAGGACATGGATTGGCTCCTTTAGAAGGGACACCCAGCAGATTGACACGTCAATCAAATCTGGGCTCCTTTCCAGTTCCGTTTGCTTCTGGGGTGTTTCCTCGCCCTCCCCCTCCTTCCTGCCCCTTCCTCCTCTACTTCCTCCTCCCTCCTCCCCCTCTTCCTTCCTCCTCCTTCTCCTCCACCCCTCTTTATGTTGGAATCAGCTTCGGGGGCTAACGTTTCTTCTCTCAGGCAGAGCCGGAGGAAAGAGTAGACTTTTCAGTCTCAGACAAACCAGGGACCTTCTTTCCTGTCAAATGCCTTCTTTCCTTGATTTGGGGCACTAACCAACCCACTCGACTGGGTCCAAACAGGTGCCGTGTGCTGACTGGCTAAAGCCAGCTGGGTCTCATCACATCTCAGGACCTGGGTGCTGCTGCTTTCTGTCAGACCCTAGAGGGCGCAGGCAGAGAAGACAGGTGGGTGCTAGAATAGACCCCGGGAGACTGTAACAAGTGTGTGCATGTTTGCGGGAGCCGGGAGCTCCTAAACCATGATACTGTGGGGATGCAGTAGAGAGGGGTCACCTTTGTGAAAGAGAGGACGAGGTCTGCTCTCTAGCCCTCCACCTCAGTCTTCTCCTAACCTACCTTTCTAAGCAAGGTCAAGAGCAGGCCACACCCAGCCAAGCCCAGTACAGCGGGGCCTGCCTAGAGGGTGCGCTGGATGCCTCCCCGAGCGTGACTCAGCTCTAGCCATGGCTCCGCACCATGCTCACAACAGATCTGTTTGCCCTGGACTCAGGCCAGTGCCCCTGTGCTCTACCTCACCCCACCTGCAGGCATTAATAATAGTTGGCATAGACTGCGCAATGCACTCATTTACGTGACACCTGACAGCAGCTGGGGGGGGGGGGTCTCACTGTGGAATCGTGATGCTCCAAGCCATGCAGCAATTTAATGTGGCTTAGGAGGGGTTTTTAAAGTCCATCTTTAAAGACTGAACTCACAGCCTGGGGTCAGGAAACTTGTGCAGCGCTGGCTCCCCACTCACCCGCACAGGGTCGCTGCTATGTGTGGCTCTTCTGGAGCGGTCCTGGCTCATCTGGATCTTACCTCTGCTCACCTGGACCTGGAGAGCAGGCTTCTTTGCCTTTGCCTGAACCTCCGGGGGCGGGGGGGGGGGCTCCTTCTTCTGCCTGGAGGGAGCACTCCGTCTGCCGCCCCTCTTCTCACCCCGTGGGCGCCCTGCCTTTGGCCCTGCCCCTGGCTCCCATGGGACGAGCCCGCTGGTAGGACCAGGGGATGCAACCCAGGCTGAACATCATCAGGCAGGATGCAGGTTTCCTGTCTCCTCGATGCCTCTGGGGATGATGCTCTGAAGGCTGTCCTTGGTTGGCCTCTCAAGGCTGCAGCAGCCTCAGCGGCTCGCAAAGTGTTTCTGAGAAAGGCTGACCTCTGCAGGAAGTGCGGCACCGAGGACGGCCTGGGTTGTCTGGTTTAGAGCGCCCTCTGGTGGTCGTTCGAGGCGCTGCCGCCATGCTTCCTAACTCTGGTCTTGTTTCTAGACGTTGCATTTTGCATTCCTGCTGGGATCTGGGGGCAGCTTGAGTGAGTCTGTGCTTTCCTATGTCCTCATCTTCCTACCCTCCACGAACTGTTGGTGAGTCGTGTGGTGCTTCTGGGGTTTACATCAGATCAACCCTCCCACCTTGCTCTATGGCTGGGCTCTGAGAACTGCAGCAAGAAGACCCCCCCTGGGTGGCAGAGGACAGAAATGACTATTTCTCAAACCATAAGGCTCGCTGAGGTCCTTTCAAAGCCAAAGGTCCAGGGAAAAAGTGGGCAGGTCCCCTTCTTCCAAAAAAAAACGGGCCAGCCTCCCACTCACCAGGGCTCAGCAGAGGCACTACTGAGCACTCCCTCTGGTTAAGCTAACAGTCAGGGAGGTGGAATGCTGACGACC
This sequence comes from Uromys caudimaculatus, assembly GCA_028551405.1. NCBI lineage: Eukaryota > Metazoa > Chordata > Mammalia > Rodentia > Muridae > Uromys > Uromys caudimaculatus. The sequence goes on along the minus strand of CM052708.1, from coordinate 82,563,083 downwards.
TCATTGGAAAACACCTCACCAGGCCTCCCTCCTTTGTGCACGCAGGGGAAGGAACTCAAGACTGTCCAGGCTTGCTGGAAAGGTGGCCTGGGTTACAGAACAAAGGGGGACAGAGGCTGAGGTGGAATTGATTTTGACTCCCGTGGTGGACACAGGTCGCTCACTGGGTAGTTACACAGCCTCCCTGAGCCCCACTCCCTATCCCTAAAGCACAGGTAGGGATATGACTAAGCCCATCCCCTAGAGGACAAAGTGCAGTAGGTCATACTGGGCAATTTGCTAAGAGACTGCCTTATCCCAACCGGGAAGCAACCGCACCTGACATCCGCTGGCAGAGGGGAAGCCAGTTTTCTCTAATGGAAGACCCATGTTTTAGGGCCCAGGGGCAGCTCTGACTTCACAGGCTTTCTTCTGATGCCTTCTGCTTCCCCTGTTTTTCGTTTCACCTTACTTTGGCAGTGTTTTTATTTTATCTTATTTTAAACTATTTATTTTGGGTTTTTTTTTGAGCTTATAATATAATGACATCATATGTCTCTTCCCTTTCTTGCCTCCAAATCCTCCTCACCCCTTTTCAAACCCATGGTCTTTTTTCTCCCTACTTATTGTTACACAGGCACACACGCACACACACACACATACACGCACACACACGGCTTCATACATTTTATTCTCCCTCCTACGTTTATTTAATTTTATTTCCACATTTTTCCACTATTGAGGAGTCTTTCTGACACTTGCCTCCACGTGTACTATGTTCTTTGTAGCATTTTGACTTTATATGTATTTTTAATCATTAACTTTATATGTATTTTAATCACCCCTTATGCTTTTATCTTTATTTTTTTTATTTATCAAATTATTCTGTTCATGATTTTTCATTATCAACCAATCATGAATTATTGTTTTAGTCTCTTGCTCTTTCATGACATCCGTCTCTACTCTTTTTCTTTTAACGCTCATTTTTCTCCACCGTCCACTTTCCTGTACATTGGTGGTGCATCCGTAGGCTCTATTCAGTTTTAAGTGAGTGTCTCTATCTTGTTTGGATGATTTTTGCTGCGAGCACAGCAGCTGTTCTCTCCCCTCTCAGTGGTTCTGCAGAGGAAGCCCTCAAGAGATGCTCACTCACTGACTGGATCTCACTGAGACCAGGAAAGAGGCCCAAACCAACAGATATGAAAGCAACAGCACAGAAACCCAGGGATATGACAAAGAAAGGCAGTGTGGCTCCTCCACAAGATGGCAACTCAGATACCAAGTGCGAAGACACAGCGCTACTTAAAATATCAGATGAAGAACTCAAAAGTTCGTTATAAAAAGAACCAATGACTTCAAAGAGGATAGAAATAAGCAAACATTGCGTAAGAACTCAACCCATGGCCTGGAAGGAAAGCCATCAGCAGGGATGTATGAAGTTATCTTTTAATATTCGTGGAGATATAGACACACCAAGACGAACATGAACTGAATCATGACCACAAAGCCAGCCTTGCCAGAGACACCCAGGATCCCTAAACACAAGGAGGAACACCACAGCCAAGAGAACACAGAAAAGAATACGTCTTGAGCCGGACGGTGAGCAAAGAGAACTAAGAAAGAATTCATTGTGTCTAAGAGAGTAAATCAGCAAAGCCCTGACATGAATAGGAGAACAGAAAACAACGAAGAGTAACCCAACCAGAATCCGACCAAAACCAAGCAACAGGAATTACAAAAATAAGCAAAACTCTCTCAATAAAAACTATAAATGCACATGGATTCAACTCTCCAGTGTAATGGAGACCAGCTGATGAATTGAAAACTACGATCCAGTTATCTGTTGTTGCTCCAAAACCCTATCCCACTGGCAAAGAGACCCACAGGCTGAGACTTAAGGACGGAAACCAACCTGCCAAGCAAGCAAATCAACCTACAAGAAAAGCAAGGCTGAAGCAAGCCGGCCCAGAGATTCTCATACCCGATAAAGTAGACTTCACATTGAAACTAGCCAGAGAGATAAAAGGCCACTGAAAAGTAATAAAGGGACTACTTCATCAAGATGAAATGATAATTTTAATGTTTATTATGTTTTATACAACCAGGTATAAAATAGGTCTCCCTATTTCATAAGACAGACGCTAATAGACACTAAGGCCAGATAGGTCTTGATATAATAGCCTCAACACTCCACTCTCAAGAACGCATATTTTGTTTGACCAAAAAACGAACAAGGATTTCCACAGTTAATTTGCATCATAGCTAAAAGAGATTAACAGATATTAACAGAGCGCTCCACCCAACTGCTGCAGAATCTGCATTCCTCTTGGCAGTCCATGCAGTCCACTGCAACCCAGATCATGATTTAGACAACGGAGGAAGTGTTAACAAATACAGAAGACTGAAATAACTGCTCATCCATCATCAGGTCATAGTGGAGTGAAACCAGAGATCAGCAACAAGAGAAGCCTCAGAAACTGCACAGTTACAGAGGGTTAACAATACACTCTTGAATGACCAGTTGGTCATTGAAGAAAAAATGGACAAAATTTAAAAATGTCTCAATTGAAATGAAAATGAAACCAAAAGAGTCTCAGAACCAAAACACCCCTAGAGGATGTTGGTAACTTAAAGAAATCCGTAACTGCCAACATGATTGAAGCTTTGATAAAGGGTCTCTCGGCAAAAGAGGCTAAAGAGCCACTGAATTCACTGTCCCGTCCCCCCAGACCTTTAAAGGAGAGCTAACACCAATGCTCTCCAAACGGCTCACAAACTAGAAAGGGAACGGACACTGGTAAACCCATTCTATGACACCAGCACTACCCCAGGGCCCAAAGTGGATAGGGGCTCCTCCTCCTCCTCCTCCTCCTCCTCCTCCTCCTCCTCCTCCTCCTCCTCCTCCTCCTTTTCCTCCTCCTCCTCCTCCTTTTCCTCCTCCTCCTCCTCCTTTTCCTCCTCCTCCTCCTCCTTTTCTCCTCCTCCTCCTCCTCCTCATCATCATCATCATCATCAACAACAACAAAGAAATAAGGAAGGAAGGAAGGAAGGAAGGAAGGAAGGAAGGAAGGAAGGAAGGAAGGAAGGAAGGAAGGAAGGAAGGAAAATATAGGCCAATTTCCCTGATGACATAGAGGCTAAAATTCATATGGAAGCCCAAAAGACCCTATCCCCAAATAATAGCCAAAGCTATCCAGAGCAAAAGAGCAATGTTGCAGGCAACAGGACACCTTATCTCAATTTACACTACAGAGCCACAGTGAGATGCACGCACAACAGGGGACCCAGATCTAAACCCACATAGCCACAGCCACCTAACTTTTAAAAAAACTTCCAAAACATACTTTGGAGAAAAGAAATCTTCGTGTAATGATACTGGGTAACGTGGGGAACAGCCCTAAGGAGAATGAAGCTAGGTGTGTATCTTCTGTCCCAACAAACCCCAACTTCAGCCTTCATGGAAGACCTGGAATTCTGAAACTACTGGATATGCAGGTATAGGGGAGGGCTTTCTGAGAAGGACGCCGCCGCGGAAGAGGAAACGGTCCCAAGAACTGACGACGGACTGTGTAAACTTATCGGGTAAAGCTTCTGAATCGTGAAGGAAGCAATGGGCAATCGGCAGAGGGAAAAGACAGTCTACAGGATGGGAGGGGTCCTTCCCCCGCTACGCATTTGAGAGGGGTTCAATATCTAGAACAAATAAAGAACTCTAAAAACTAAACACCAAACCATCTAGACAAAATACGGCCTGGTAAATTGAACAGACAGTTTTCAAAAGAAGAAATATACTAACAGCTGATGAATATTTTTAAATGTTCAACCACCAGAGAAACCCAAATGAAAACCGTTTGGTGACTCTAACTCACCTTAGTCACAATGGCTATCATCAGGAAAACAACCTGCCAGAGAGGATGCAGGCCCCTTAGTCACCGCTGGTGGGAGTGTGAAGTGGTGCTGTCATTATAGAAATCAACACAGAAGATACAACTACGGCATGACCCAGCTGTCCTCCCGAGACACCTGAGCATACTAACTGAGACACTATTCACTCTAGCCAAAACCTGTGCCATAGCCAACCCCATTGCCAACCTGACTGGATTTCTAATGGGCTCAGGAGACACAGCTGTCAGCGAGGACATTTCCAGAGGGTTTAACTGAGTGGTGAAGCAGAAACCTAGTGCAGTGCTGGCATGCAAATCTCTCTGCAACCTAAGTATATATGCAGAGTAAACAGTGTCCTCACCTCTCCCTGACTTCAGACTGATGGCTGAAGTAAACCCAGTAAACCTTCCTTACACTTTCCCCTAACTTTTACTGAAATTCTCTGTGAATTTCATGTCATGCACCCCAATCCGACTCATTTCCCCCTCTCCCTGTACCCACCTTCACCCTAACAACCTCTCACCCCAACAGAGAAAAAGTCATTGTGGAAGCTGCAGTGTGTCACAGTGTCCCACAGTACACCCTTTTGTCCACACTTCTTTGCTTGTAAATGTTCATTGCAGTGATTCATTGGTCTGGTACGAGGAGGCCTCTGGCTTCTCTACACTATGGACACTGGAACCTCACTGGGACTTCTCTCAGACATCCTGTTGTTGCTCTGTGTCATGGAGATCCTGTAGTTTTGGATCTGTAGGACCGACCCTTCCTGCACCCCAGCAGTTCAATGATGGGGTAGATGTTGGACTGGGCCAATCCAAAGCCCTGGATCTGGGCCTGAGAGGCATCTACCTGAGTTGGTCAGGCCACTGGCTCTCCCACTCTCATACCCTGGGGCTGGGTCACAGGCAAACCCTGCAACCAGGGCCAGTTCTACCCTGCTGCCCAGGTGAGGTGCAGGGCCTGCTCTCCTGAGTGCTGCAGCAGGTGAGGGGCAGGGACTGCTCTCCTGCTTTCATGACCCCAGGGCCAGGTATCCCACCTGCCACCAGTGGGGAGGGGGAAGGGAGGAGGGGGCAGGGGGAAGTGAAGAGGGAGAAGTGAGGAGGGGGAAGGGAGGGAGGAGGGGGAAGGGAGGAGGAGAAGGGGGAAATGAAGAGGGAGAAGTGAGGAGGGGGAAGTGA
>CM052708.1:82448773-82557938 GCA_028551405.1 Uromys caudimaculatus | reverse complement strand
AGTTCTTCCATGCTCCTATCCTCAGGCTGGCTCAATTGAAACCCCTACAATGTGTGGGGCTCACTCTCCCAAGTACCGCAGCAGGTCAGCTGTGGGGTCAGCTCTCCTGCTTTTATGACTCCAGGGCCAGCTCTCCCAGGATGCCCAGGTGAGGGGTGAGACCAGTTCTGTACAGCCCTCAGACATCAGCATGTCCCTGAGCAGCAGCTCAGACCAGGGACATCCGCCTGGCCTTTAGTGGTAACAGGCCCCTGCTGTTGCAGAGTCATAGAACCAGACATGGCTCTCTGTGGCAGCACAAGCCAGGACCCCACCATGGTTCCAGGTGGCATCCCTGGCTACTCACATCAGGTGATGGAGTCTCCAGTTCTGCCTCTCTTCATTGTGCCCACATCCTTCTGTTTCTCTTTCTCTTCCATCTTTCCACCACTTACTTGCTCCTCTTAGTGGTGCCCCAGGCCTCTGGGTGTCTGGAGTCATCTCAGGAGTACTATAACCTGCTCACGCATTATGGCACCAGGCCATAATGCAAGAAAGCAGGGTTGTCTTGGCATAGTCCCCTAGGCCTGTGGGGAGGAGGACTGGTGGTGATCTCAGGCTAGCTCCCCCTCCCGGGAGCCTGTCTGAGCCTGCCTGGCACCAGACTGATGGTGACTTCAGGCTCACTTTTTCAGGGAATGTTTGACTACTAATCATTCAGATGTTCACAGGTTAGAGTGTAGACAGAGCTTGTCTCCTCTCTGCCACCTACTGACACACTTGTGACACAGCAGCCAGACCTGCAATGGAGGGGTCGGAACACCAGCCCCTTCTTTGATTTGATTCTTGTCTGGTGTTTTGTCACAGCGATGGGACAAGTAACCTATATAATGTCCACCAACAGATGAATGGATAAAGAAAATGTGAGACATGGGCACGGAGGGATTTTATTCAGCTGTAAGGTGGAGTTGCGGGCGGGCAGAGGGCTTTGGCGGGAAATGCGCTCCTTGTACAAGTCCGATGACATGAGTTGATCTCAGGAACCCATGCAAAACAGCCAGATGCCATTGTTTTTGGTTTACCTCTGTAATCTCAGCTTTCCTAAGTCAAGAAGGGAGGTGGAGACAGAAAGATGGCCTGGAGATAGATGGTGGGTGAGCTAGCCTGGGCTACCAGCATGGCTGGCAAAACAAAGCAAAAGGGGAGAATACACTCCTAAGAGCTGAACTCTGACCTCCACACATGTAGTCATGGCTTACAAGGCCCCACCTCCATAATCACACACACAGACACACACCCAGACACACACACAGACACACACACACAGACACACACACACACACACTAAAATCATAACATTTGCGGAAAAATGGGCAGACATGGATATTATGTTAAATAATAAGATAGATTCAGAAAGACAAATAGCATGCTTTCTCTCTTATGCATATATATGCATATGAATATTTTTATATAGACATGGGATTTACATTTGTGTATAACAGATAATGCAAATGTAAAAGAAGGAATGGGAAGTGGGGTGGAGGAAGCAAAATATGTCTCTTTCCCTCTGACCTGCAGTCTGTATTAACTACAAGTACTGTGATTCTACTCATCTGTATCAAAAGGAGACTGCTCAGAGGCGTGAGAATGGAAGAGTTGATGGAGTCAGTTACAATGTTACACTGTATAAAAACATTTTAACAAAGCTCAGATCTCGGCTGCTAACCAAAAACAACACCGGGCATCTGTGAAGAAAACTGTAATCATGAGATTTTTAGTATCTCTGGGATTTAGTAAATCTGGGAAGTATATGGCAACCAAAACTCAGAAAGAAAAGAAAATAACGCCCATGAGCTCCCCTTTGAGGATTCTTGTCTGTGATGTATTTATGTGTAACAGGCATACGTTTGAGTGAAATCTAAAAACTTAGAAAGAAGACCAGGAGGGAGGGATGTTTGGGTTGAAGAATGGGAGGGGCAGAAGGATGTGGGACATGAAGAGACAGTATCCGGGAGAGGTTACAAGGAGGAAACAGGGATTCCAGAGGAGTGGGTGGGTGGGGTAAGGAGAATTACAAAAGACACACTTTATTGAATACCATCACGATATCTAACAAAGTATGTGCGGGCTAAAAGGGCGGGGTGTGAAGAAAGGAAAAAGAAGTAACTAATTGGCATACTTAACAATACTGATTGTAATTGGCAGTTATGGCCACAAGATGGAGCCATCAGCATGCTGTTTAGGGCGTGTGTGTGTGTGTGTGTGTGTGTGTGTGTGTGTGTGTGTGTGTGTGTGTGTGTGTGTGTGTGTGTGTGTTTCTGTGTGTGAGTGTGTGTTTTCTGTGTGCACTCTGCCTACACCACCGCCCTTGCTAGTCATGGAGGGTGCACACTTAGGGCACAGTCAGCTTTTCACTTTTTCCTTTCTGGTCCAGGCAGCAGCTTTGGCCTCCGCTCTTGTCTGGCAGTGAGTGCTTCGCAGTAGAAGCTCTAAAACAGAGGCTGTGGTCGGAGGATCCTGAGGCAGTGGGGAGAAGCAGGACTGGAGGAGGGTTGTTCTACCTCACTGGGCGTCAGAGGCCAATTTCAGGTAGCGGGTAGAGTTGGAGGCTGGATAATGTCTGCTTTGGAGGGCTCTTTGTCTGATGCTCAGGCTGACCCGCATAGCGTGGAGGCCCTGAATGAACGTGAAATCAGAAGCTTCTTAATGAGCAGAGAATGAGTCAGAGCATGGCCAGGACAAGATGTTCCAACACTGCAGTGATTGTCGCTGCACAGTGACATAGAGGAGAACACGTGGAACAGAGAGGCCTCCAGCGCCCCAGGGTTTAACTCTAGGACCCCAGGCTTTATGTTTGAAGTGTTGAATAAGGCACATGGGAGACAGGTGCTCTACCCCGAGCCTCCAATGACTCGGGAGCTGTAATAAAGATTTATGTGCCATGGAGGTATGAAGCTTGCTACTAATCATGGGGGAAAAACAGTCAGAAGTCAGTTTCCTAATGCATTTACAGGATACAACACATACAAAATGTCATCTCAACATGTCACTAGTATAAATATTGTTGATTGAAGCATACTTTATCATCTTTATACTACATATCCTAACTCTGGGGTATATTTTAGTTACTCAGTATGTATACTAAATTTCCATAGATAATATTTCATCTCGATTTGTATTTCACCAAATTTTGAGTTGAGACAGAAGGTTTGCACTTGTTTTAAACATATAAAGTCATTCCAGTCTGGAGCTGGAAAGATGGCCCAGTGGTTAGGAGCACTTGTTATTGAGAAGACTAGATTTCGGGTTCCAGTGCTCACATCTGGAGGCTCACAACTGCCTGGGACTCCGATTTGAGGAAAAGGCAGTGTCCTCTTCTTGCCTTTATGGGTCCTGCACACAATTGGCACTCAGACAAGCATAAGTCTACTTATGTCACAAAAAATTTACACACGCAGACACACAGGCATATATGTATACAGACATACATACACCCTCACACTTCTGATCCTCTTACCTCAGTCTCGTGTGTGGTGAGATTACAGGTATATTTACTGCCATGTTTGGCAATCGTAAGTATTCTTAGATGTTTTTATTGATTCTTTGTGAATTTCACATCATGCACTCCAATCCCACATTGCCCTGTCCCTCCATATCCACCCTCTGCCCTTACAACCTCCCCCCACAAAGGACACAATAAACAACAACAACAATAGCAGAATCTCACCGCCGTGGAAGGAAGCTACAGTGTGTTCCATGGTGTACCCCTTTGCCCAGGGATCTCTACTTGCCGATGTCAATTGCAATGAGTGATTGATCTGGCTCAAGGCCTCTGGCTTCTGCTCCACGATCAATAGATATGGATCCTCACCAGAACCCCTCTTTGATACCCTGTTGTTGCTCTGTGGAGATCCTTCTGCTTTGGTTCTGCAGGACTGGCCCGTTCACAGGCTCCAGCAGTTCGTGGATGGGGTGGATGTTGGGCTGGGTCAACTCAAAGCCCTGGATCTGGGCCTGGGTGGAAGCCGAGTTGCTCAGCCTGTCAGCTCTCCTGCCCCTGCGCTACCAGGGCCGGCTCTTCTTGTAGTTTTAATGTTTTCAAACCGTATTTTTAATGATGGTTCTTAAACGCTTTAACCTTCCTTTTAGCCCACCACCCACCAGAGGTAGTGGGAAAGAAAGGATACAGGGGGAGTGGGCCTGTTTAGAAAGGTTCTTTGGAGCAACTCCTGTCTGCGTTGTCTGGAAATCAGCAGTTCAGTTCATAGGTTAGCAGCGGCAGCTTGACCCACTTGCAAACACTTCACGGATTCACCAGCAGACTAGTTTGGTAGAGTTGGGATAGCAAACATGGATCAGTAGAAGTGGCACTTCCTAGTAGAGGCAGCCAGGCCTCAGCCTCAGCACGAGTCAGCAGAGAAGTTCTCGGCTTTGTCTCTCTCAGCGAAGCAAAGCTCAGCGAAGCCTCAAAACCCACAAGTGTTGCACAGCTAACTCTATAAGCAAGCCAAGCTCAGCTCCCATCACTGTCTGTCAAGCCCTTTTTATACTCTCTCCAAACATCGTGTGTCCTCCATGGGTCTTGCCTCAGCTCATGCATCTGTCTCAGCTGACATCACTCTGCCAATCAACCCGAGTCCTCAGAAGTGGCAAGAAACTGCAGCCCACCACCAGAAGGTTTTTGGTGAGTTTATTTCTATAGCGTCCAAACAAATGCAGCTCAACTATGCAATGTAAGGTGGACAAATACATGCGTGTTGTTAGCAAAGAATCTTTTAGCATGTGTTCTTTCACGTGCTTGCTTTAGTAGAACATCCTGTGTCTGCTTCAGTGAAATGTTCCTTCATGTGTTTGTCCCAGCAAAACACGATCCACTTCATTTCCTGCCCTCATGCCCTCATCAGGGCTAGCTCTCCCACACTGCCCAGGTGAGGGGCAGGGCCATGGCTCTCAGCCGCAGCACAGGCCAGGACACCACCATGGTCCCAGGTGGTAGCGCAGGGTTTTCACGTCAGGCTGTACCTCACCACTCTCTTGTCTCCAATTCTGCCTCTCTTCACAGAGCACAAACCATTTCGCTTCTCTTTCTCTCCTATCTCTCTACCACATACTTGCTTGTCTTAGAGGCTCCCACAGAGGCCTTTGGGTGTCTTCTGCCAGCCAGAACCACATCAGCAATGACATATTCCTTTGAAAGGAAGGATGATTAAATGTTAGTCCAACCCAAAGAGTCAAAAAAAAAAAAATCCCTTGCCAAGGTTAGACACAGCACAGAGAAACTGTAATTCAGCATAGAGTCGTCCAGTCTCACGGCTGAACAGTCACCACGAGCAGCTAGAGAGATGAGCAGATAGGCAAGCGAACACAGCAGCAGGGCAAGTTGAGTCAGCTGTGACCTCCACTCTGCAGGTCCTGCTCTTCTTCCTGGGCCAGGATGCAGTTGGGAGTCACGGCCACTCAGTGATGGGTTTTCTCAAAGGAAGAAGACACAGGCCCCTGGCACTTGCTTTTGTTACTGGCTTGATTGATGAACAGTGTGACTCGCCATTTCCCAAGGAGCAAAAGCAGTGACCACCTTCAAGTCTCCAGTTCTGTCTCTCTTCACAGCTCACAGACCACTTGGCTTCTCTTCCTTTTCCATCTCTCCATCACTTACTTGCTCACTTCTGCCCTGCCTTCCCAGTGAGGGCTGGGCATGGCCCATGGCCAGTGATAAATATTTTAAATAAAAAGTTTAACAGAGTACTACGGAGTGAATGCCTACTAGTAGCCTGGACATCCACCCCAACCGACTGCGTGCATATCGTAAGAGCTGTCATGGCACCATTCTTGTTACATTTAAAATTGTTTCTGTCAGTCAGAAGAACAGGAAGGAGGCCCTCCTGCCCTCAGAACTCTCTATGCCCTCAGTTAGGGTCCCAAAGACCCACTCCTCTGACATCTATCCCCACCCCCTTGTGACTCTGTTTTTATATGGGCAGGAGGATTTCCACAACTCAAGTGCAGGCTATGAAAGTCAGAAGAACAGAGACACACTTGATGACTAAAGGCTACACTGCCACAAGTCCAGCCCCCAACTTTGACTGTGATTCCCAGCTGAGCCAGAGGTCATACTGGCCACCAGAAATAGAGAACATAGAGACCAGAAGATAAAAGAGGAAACAGAAACCAAGAAACAAAACACCCATCCAGCAAGACAAACTCAGAAATTGGCACCTAGACCTGTATTCATCCCAAAACCCAGAAGTCTAGATGCCAGTGTAAAAACACAATCAATAACAACCAAGGCAATATGTCACCACTAAAGTCCACCAGACCACGAATATTCCAACACAGCTGAAGCACAAGAAAAATGACTTTAAAACCTTAAAGAGGAAATGAATAAATATCTCAAAAGAAATCCAGGAAAACACAAACAAGCGATGGGAAGAAATGAATACATCTCTTAAAAGCCAAGAAAAAACAAGCTAACAGGTGAGCGAAATGAATAAAACCATTCAAGATCTGAAAACTGAAATAGAAGCAATAAAATACTCCACAAACTGAAGGAATCCTGGAGATAGAAAAATCCAGGTAATTGAGCAGAGACTACAGAATCAAGCATCAGAGACAGAAGAGAGAATCTCGGGCATAAAAGAAAGAAATTGATACATCATTGGTCAAAGAAAATGCTATATCTAAAATATTTGAGACACCAGGAATTCAAATATCCAGGAAATCTGGAACACCATGAAAAGAAAAGACAAAACCTAAGAATAATAGGAATAGAAAGAGAAGAATCCTGGCTCAAAGGTCCAGAAAATATTTTTTAACAATATCATAGAAGAAAAAATTCCAAACTTTAAGAAGAATATGCTTATAAAGGTACAAGAAGCTTACAGAACACAACATGGATTGGACCAGAAAAGAAAGTCCCTCTGCTACATAATAACAAGAGCACTAAAGATAGAGAACAGAGAAAGAATACTAAAGGCTGCAAATGGAAAAGAGCAAGTAACATATAAATTCAAACCTATTAGAAATACACCCAATTTTTCAACAGAGATTCTAAAAGCCTGAAGGGAGCCAGAACAGTCTCTAAGAGACCACAGATGCCAACCCAGACTGCTATACCCAGCAAAACTTTCAATCGCCATAAATAGAAAAAACAAGATATTCCATGACAAAGTCAAAATTAAACAATATTTATCCACAAATCCAACCCTACAGAAGGTACTAAAAGAAAAATTCCAACCCAAGGAGGTTAACCACACTCATAAAAAAAAAACAGAAAATAATCTGACACCAGCAAAATTAAAAGAAGGCAAACACATACACACACACACACACACACACACACACACACACACACACACACACACACTACCACCACCACCACCACCAAAATAACAGAAATGAACAATTACTGGTAATTAATATCTTTCAACATCAATGGACTCAATCTCCAATAAAAAGACACAGGCTAACATTCAGATGCCAAAACAGTATCCATCCTGCTGTTGCATACAAGAAACACATCTCAACATGAAAGATAGACATTACCTCAGAGTAAAGGGTTGGAAAAAGATTTTCAAAGCAAATGGGTGCAAGAAGCAAGCTGGTGTGGCTATTCTAATATCTATCAAATGAGACTTCTAGCCAAAATTAATAAAAAGAGATAGGGAAGGACATTTCATACTCAAGAAAGGAAAAATCTACCAAGATGTAGTCTCAATGCTTAACATCTCTGCCCTAAACTTAAGGGTACCCACATTTGTTAAAAAAAAAAAATACTAAAGCTTAAATCAAACCTCAGATCAAATATCACACATTAGTAGACAGAGACTTCAACACCCCACTCTCACCAATGGACATGTCATCAAGACAGGAACTAAACAGAGAAATGATGGTGCTATCAGATATTATGAATCAAATTGACCTAAGAGACATCCATAGAACATTTCACATAAGCACAAAAGAATATACCTTCTTCTCAGCACCTCACAGAACTTTCTCCAAAATTGACCCTATAGTCAGGCACAAAGCAGGCCTCAACAAATACAACAAAACTGAAATAACCCCTTGTGTCTTATCAGTCCATCATGGATTAAAGTTGGAGCTTAGCAGCAACACAAACAACAGAAACCCTACAAACCCATGGAACATGAACAACTCTCTACAGAAGTCAGGGAAGAAATAAAGAAAGAAATGAACTTTCTGAAATTCAATGAACGTGAAGTCAAAACATACCCAAACTTTTGGGATACATGAAATCAGTGCTAAGAGGAATGTTCACAGCATTAAGTGCCTCCGTCAAGAAAGTAAAGAAATCTCATACTATCAACTTAACAGCACACCTAAAGCTCAGTAAGGAATAATCAAACTCAGGACTGAAATCAAGAAAATAGAAACAGAGAGAATACTACAAAGAATCGATGAAACAAAGAGGGTTTTTTTTTTTTTTTTTTTTTGAGGAAATCAACAAGATAGATAAACCCTTATCCATCCAACCTACCTAAAAGCCACAGAGAGAATATTCAAATTAATAAAATAAGAATTAAAGATGGGGACATAATAACAGACACCTAGGAAATCCAAAGAATCATTAGGTCATACTGTACTCTACAAAATTGTAATATCCTAAACAAATAGACACATTTCTTTATAGATAGCACTTACCAAAGTTAAATTAAGATCAGATAGACAATTTAAATACATTAATAACCTTTAAGGAAATAGAAGTAGTCATTAAAAGTCTTACAACAACAACAACAACAACAACAAATCATGTCCAGACAGTTTTAGCTCAGAATTCTACTAGACTTTCAAAGATGTCCTAATACCAATACTTCTCAAGTTATCCCACAAAATAGAAATAAAGGAACATTGCCAAATTCATTTTTTGAGGTCACAGTCATCACCGTGATACCCAAACCACACAAAGATTCAACAAAGAAACAGAATTACAGAACAATTTCTCTCATGAACATAGATAGAAAAATACTCAACAAAACACTCTCAAACTGAATCTAAGAATGCATAAAAAGATGATCCGCCATTATCAAGTAGGCTTCATCCCAGAGATTCAGTGATGACTCAACACACAAAATTTTGTTATTGTAATTTCATCATAGACACAAACTGAAAGCGAAAATTGTGATAATTTCATTAGATGCAGAAAAAGCCTTTCATAATAAAAGTATTGGAGAGATCAGACATACAAGGGACATACTTAAATACAATAAAGGCAATCTACAGCAAGCCTATAACCAAAGACAAATTAAATGGAGTGAAACTCAAAGCAATTCCACTAAAATCAGGAGCAAGACAAGACTGCACAATCCTTCCATATCTATTCAATATAGTACTTAAAGTTCTGGCTAGAGAAATAAGCCTATTAAAGAAGATCAAGGGCATACAAATTGGAAAGGAAGAAGTCAAGTATGACTATTCAAAGATGGTATAATAGTATACTTAAGTGATCCCAAAAATTCTACCAGGAAACTCCTACAACCGATAAATTCCTTCAGTGAAGTGGCCGGATACTAGATTAACTAAAAAAGAAAATCAGTATCCCTTTTTAATACAAACAATAAAAGGGGTGAGAAAGAAATCAGGGAAACAACACCCTTCACAATAACCACAAACAATATAAAATACCTTGGTGTAACTAACCAAACAAGTGAAAGGTCTCTATGACAAGAACTTCAAGTCCCTGTAGAGAGAAACTGAAGACCTCAGAAGATTGAAAGATCTCCCATGCTAATAGATCAACAAGATTAACATAGTGAACATGGCCATCTTACCAAAAGCAGTCTATAAACTCAATGCAATTCACCTCAAAATTCCAACACAGTTCTTTACAGACCTTGAAAGCACAATTCTCAACGTCATATGGAAAAACAAAAAGCACAAGATAGCTAACACAACCCTGTACAATAAAAGAACTTCTGAAGGTATCATCATCCCTGTTTTCAAACTATACTATAGAGCAGCAGTAATAAAAACTGCATGGTATTGGTATATAAAAAACAGGTTGATCAATGGACCCAGGAGACAACTTTTTAAACAGAACACTGATAGTGCAGGCACTAAGATCAACAATTAATTAATGGGATTTCATGAAACTGAAAAGCTTTTGTAAGCAAAGGACATCATTAATAGGACAAAATGGCAGTCTACAGAATGGGAAAAGGTTTTTTTTTTACCAACTCCACATCTGACAGTGGGCTGATATGCAAAATATATAAAGAACTTAAGATATCAACAAATCAAATAATCCAATTTTTAAAATAGGGTACAGATTTAAACAGAGAATTCTCACCAGGAGTCTCAAATGGCCACCAGGGAAATACAAATCAAAATGTCTCTGAGACTCCATCCTACACCTGTCAGAAAGGCTAAGCTAGAAAACACAAGTGACAGCTCCTGCCTGTGAGGATGTGGAGCAAGGGGAACGCTCCTCCATCGTGGGTGGGAGAGCAAACTTGTACAACACCTGGGAACTCAATATGGCAGTCTGTCAGAAAATTGGAAATCGATCTATCTGAAGACCTAGCTATGCCAGTCCTGGACATATACCGAAAGGATGCTCCACCATACCACAAGGACACTTGCTCAACTATGTTCATGGCAGCTTTATTCATAATAGCCAGAAACTAGAAACAACCTAGATGTCTCTCAGCTGAAGAATAATGTAGATAAAAGATAATGGATAAAGAAAATGTGGTGCTTTACACAATGGAGTACTATTCAGCTGTTAAAAATAACAGCATGACATTTGCAGGATGAAAATGGATGAAACTAGAAAAAACATCCCAAGTGAAGTAGCCCGGACCTAGAAAGGCAAACACGGTAGCTGTAAGGTAAATGAAAATAAAGTTACAGTCCTCATTAGGTGGCTCATGATCACCTGTAACTGCAGTTCCAGGGGATCTATGCTCTCTTCTGACATTCTTCAACACTTCACACACACGGAGCATCTAACCACCTGCAGGCAGACACTCATACACATGAAATAAAAAATAAATCTTAAAAAAAGTGTAGGGCTGTAGAGATGGTTCAGTGGTTAAGAGCACTGGCTGTTCTTCCAGAGGTCCTGAGTCCAGTTCCCAGCAAGCACAGGGTGGTTGACAACCATCTATAAAGGAATATGATGCCCTCTTCTGGTGTGTGGGTGTACATGCAGCAGAGCACTCTTAACATTAGATAGATAGATAGGTAGATAGATAGATAGATAGATAGATAGATAGATAGATAGATATAAATGAAAATTAAAGAAGATACTATGTTCCCATAAATAAATAAATAAATAAATAAATAAATAAATAAATAAATAATATCAAAAGTATATTCTGTTTCCAAACTTAAAAAAGAACAAATGTATGTGATAGTCAACATAAAACAGTAAGTAAAATTATTTGTAGGAAAATGAAGCTTTTATTCAAAAATATAAAATAAATGCACATGGCGCAGACTCTAGCATTACTCTCCACTGAGCAGCCTGCACGGAGGGCCCTGTGCTGAGAGAGGAAGTGAGCTGTTGAGCTGTATGAAGTACAGCTTGCTGTGTAGGAACAGCCACGGTGAACACTACAGTGACATGTACTGTACCTGTACATGTGTGGACCTCTCAGATTTACATACTTATTGGATGTGCCAACCTGAGAGATGTGAATTTGAACTTGGGGAGAAGCCGGAAATGGGTGTATTCTATAACTGGAAAATGAGACTATGCTTCGGAGAGCTGCTATGCTCGGATGGTCTGAGAGGAAGCGTGGGAAGCCTGTACCATAATCACGCCCGTATTTAATTCTTCCTGGATACTGAAACAGAATGTCTCCAACTGCACCACACCGCACACCTCAAGACAGAGTCTATCTCAAATCCAGGGCACTAGAATCCACACAGAGCAAGAGAAGGGCACACTTGTCCACCATGCAGACATTTGGATCAGGGGGCTTGTCAGACTGGAGCATCACTGAGCCCAAATCCTGAAAGACAGAGGAGCCCATCTTTGTGTGTTGTGTGAGGTTTCTTATGAGGAACTACAGCATGTGGCCTTGGTTAGGACCCTCCTTGTGTTCCTGGACAGGTGGCACTTTCTTCTAGAACTTTGGTGGACAGGCAGACACTGGTATCTCTGTGGCAATGATTTGCCACGTTCATGCCTAGAGAGCATGTGAGATTCTCTGAAGAGGAGGGGTTGTATGTCTTGTTCACACTGGTATCCATAGACAGGGCACAGTCCAGGGGAACCAGTTTGGGGCCCTTGGAGAAGTGAGTAAGAAGGCTTCTTTGCAGCTCCTGGGTGCTGAATTCTGTGGTCACAGTGGTAAAAGACATGACCTCCTTGTAAGGAGGATTTTTAGACTCCATGCTCCTGGGTTGGAAGTTGCAGCTCACTTAGCCTTACGTCAGTGTCCCTTCCCTGAAAACAACTCACAGAGAAGGACATGATGCTCTTCGCTGCACCAGTGGGGCTGCTGGAGGATGAACAGCTGAAGTAACACGCCCAAGGTAAGGCTGAGGGGGGACAGAGGCTGCTCCAACACAGCCCTCCAAACCCAGAGCATGGGCTCACAGGCACACAGGAGCATGCTGTAAGCCAAGCACCTACTATAACATCTGTTGTTGAATTCGAATGGTTGCAGAGCATGCGATTTTAAAGTCTTCTGAAGTGGTCTGCTTCAGGTTGTCTCCCACATGCAGAGAACCCCTTGCCACATGGGAATCTGCTTTTTTATGTAGCGCTAGCCCCAGTGTACGGTAAAGTTTCTACTATCTTGCTTTAAGCTCGGTGGACCATGCTACCAGCCCCCACCCAAGTTCCCTTGGATCTGTGGATGAAAGACACACACACACACACACACACACACACACACACACACACACACACACACACTAGTTCATTTTTAACCTGCCTTATGGCTCAGCGACTGGGTTCCTCTGAGCCTCCCTTGGCTAACCTGCCCTTCTCTCTACTCCTTGCTCAACGCCTCTGAATCTGCCCTCAACTTAGTTGCCTGGTTACCTTCTCCTTGCTCAACTCTTCTAAATCTGCCCTAGCTTCACTTCTAATCTCCTACCTGCTACCTCAGATCCAATCAGGGAAGTGGCCAGTGGCCACTCCACCTGAGATCTCACATGGCTGGTGTCTCTATCTTCCTCTGAGGCATGGAAAAGCCCTTTCCCCTCCTGCATTTCCTAGCCTGCCTGCAGGAACCAGCCATTAGCCACTGGTGTCTTTATTGATCAATCATGAACCAACTGGGGAACAGAACCTTCAGTGTTCTCATGCAGATTCCCGATCAAAGCATCAGAACCATCCCCTACACCCCAGTTTCCCTTGCCACTTCTACAAGGACCTCCTCAGGCAAGTATAAAAGTATCTGTTGATACTGGCTCATGTCCTTAGCAGGGGTTCACACTAGGAGAAATAAAGGTGATTATTTCTTCTTCTTCTTCTCCTTCTTCTTCTTCTTCTTCTTCTTCTTCTTCTTCTTCTTCTTCTTCTTCTTCTTCTTCTTCTTCTTCTTCTTCTTCTTCAAAATATCTAGAAGCAAAAGCCATCAGTTATCAATGTGTGAGCTGACAGTCACACCTGCCACATTTAGAATGAGAATTCCCACCCTCCACAGCTTCTCCAGAAGTGGGAGAGCCCAGACAGTTATAATAAAATTGCCCACAAATTTCTCTCAAAACCCGAAGTGAACCTGTGCTGAGGTCTGAGAATTCAAATTTGCTCCTTGGGCTGGTGTCTTGGTGGCCCGGGCAGAAAGCAGAAGTGGCTTTGTTTCTCTGCCCAATCTTCATACATCAGAACTGGGCTCAGGGTGACTGTTGCCCAGTGTCTCCTGGTGGGGTCTGCCGTCAGTGACCATATGGTCATGAGGTATTTGAAGCCACATGCTCTGTGGGGGACTGGTAGTGGGGATGGTGAGAAGAATTATGACTTCCCAGCCTTCCTTTTGGCCTGCGTAGCCTCATTCACAGCTACGATGTCATTTTCAACCGCTCAAGGGCAGAGAGAGCTTCAGGCAGCTAGCCCTTTGAGGGTTGATGGTCCTGGGGGGTTGGCTTGCCCCAGTCTCCCAGCCTCAGCTTCACCAGTCCTCTGGGGCAGTCCTGTAGCCCATGGGCTATGCTGGCTCTGGGGAAAAAGAGGAAGGATATTTCTGTTTATTTCCTTCTGCTTTCTTAGGTGATGTAGTGGAAAGGTTAGATAAACCTCTGAGAAAGTAGTATTCAGTCAGTGCTCAACATTTAGCACTCAAAAAAAAAAAAAAAAACCTTTTTTTTTTTTGGTGGTAAGAGACAGCACAGCCATGTGTCTGCTTTGCAGGTTCATGTCCTTCATTCAGTATCCTCAGATAAAATGTGCCCAGATACACTTGTACCTGTACTGAGCACAAATGCGCAGTTTTCTTGTCGTTTGTCTAGATGAGAGGCCGCAGAGGGGCAACTCTCGTGGTGTTTACATTGCCTTAGGTTAGAAAGTCATCCGGAGGGCATTTAAAATATCGGAGGCTGTGAGTTTAGTTCTATGCAAATCATTTTACAGAAGGGACTGGGAAACCTGCAGGTTTTGATGACTACCGGCACTTCCAGATCTAACTATCATGGAAGCCATGGGACAAATTTGTTTGCCTGTGTATGTAAAACAGCTGAGTTTACAATAAGCATACTGATGTAACTGGGGAGGTAGCTAGGTGTAGAATGATCTTCTATCACACACAAGGTTCTAGGTTCATTCTGAAGAAGAAGAAGAAGAAGAAGAAGAAGAAGAAGAAGAAGAAGAGGAGGAGGAGGAGGAGGAGGAGGAGGAGGAGGAGGAGGAGGAGGAGGAGGAGGAGGAGGAGGAGGAGGAGGAGGAGGAGGAGGAAGAGGAGGAGGAGGAGGAAGAGGAGGAGGAGGAAGAGGAGGAAGAGGAGGAAGAGGAGGAAGAGGAAGAAGAAGAGGAAGAAGAAGAAGAGGAAGAAGAGGAAGGAGAAGAAGAGGAAGGAGAAGAAGAAGGAGAAGAAGGAGAAGAAGAAGGAGAAGAAGGAGAAGAAGAAGGAATAAATTGAAACAACTGTATTGGTATAAAGGATATGCAGCAACAATGAGGCATGCAATAATTACTCTTCCTTATAAATTCTGCATAGTTGATTGACTCTAATGCTTTACTTATTTTTTGCCGAATTCTTGGTCTAGGTCAAACTACGGTCTCAATTTAACCGTGACAGATGGGTTTGCATACCCATTGGTCTTAATTAGGGTTTTGCTGCTGTGAACAGACACCATGACCAAGGCAACTCTTACAAGAACAACATTTAATTCAGGCTGGCTTATAGGTTCAGAGGTTCAGCCCATTATCATCAAGGTGGGGACATGGCAGCGTCCAGGCATGAATGGTGCAGAATGAGCTGAGAGTTCTACGTATTCATCTGAAGGCTGCTAGCAGAATACTGACTTTCAGGCAGCTAGGATGAGGATCTTAAAGCCCACACCCACAGTGACACACCTACTCCAACAGGACCACACCTTCTAATAGTGCCACTCCCTGAGCTGAGCATATATAAACCAACACACCAATCCACACTGCTTTACCAATATATTTGTAGTTGTGAAACCTGACCTACAGTCTATTGGCAAAGATTTACCATTCCTATACACATTATCATTGTTAAATGAAGGCCACATTCATCTCCAGTTTTTTACTGGTTGGTTTCCACCCACTTGCCCCTGACACAAGTCACTTTGCTGACTTGGATAACAGTTTTCAAACACTGGAGAATATTCCCGCAATTTTCTGTGCTTTTCCCCTTCTAGGGTTTACTCACACAAAACAGTTTAAGTTTAACCTATTTTATTAGCATTTTTCTACCCCCCCTTCCTTAAGGCTTGGGAATTATTGTGAAAGAGAAAGTGGAATTATTTTAAGAGCCACGGGTGTTTGTTTTCTGGACACAGCAAGACATTTACACATATGAACTGAAACAGAGGCACAAGACATGGATGATCTCAAGCCAGACAAAAGTTCAACATGGAGGGGAAACGTGGGCATCAAGCCCCACCCATGGCCAAGGAGCTATAGGTAATTGATAGCTACTGAGAGACTGAGGTTCAGTTTTATTTTAAAGGGAGAGGTCTCTGGTGGGTTGACTACCCTTCAACAAAGACCACCCATCCAACAGTACTTGGGCAGTACAAACTTGGCAGGACTTGCTAAAAAAAAAAAAAAGACGACAGTTTTGTGGGTTGAGATGAATCTGGAAGAAGTTGGGAAGGAGTGAGCGTAATCAAATACACTGTACAAAATCCTCAAACAAGTGATTGAAGACGAGAGGAGAAACAAACAACAAACAGAAAACATTTTTCATCTCATAAAAAAAAGTCTAGTGACCAAAATAATAAGCCGAGCCTTTGTTTGCAGCTTTTCCCAATTCTTAGGGCATAAAGTCTTCCTCCATGGCCAATTTTAAGCTACCAATGGGCATCTCTACCTGCAGAGCCTGGAAGATGCACAGCAGCCATCTCTGTGGCTTGTATCTAGTGGTGAACCTAACCAATTTAGGTCATAGAAATGTGTAATAAAATAATCAGTTTGCATTACCTTTGTTTTAATCTATATTATTTTATTACAAGTTCCCATAATTTAAATTATGACTGGCACAGGAATTGGATCAACTATACAGAATTAAGTTCCATGGAGATGGACTGGAGAGATGACTCAGCAGTTAAGAGCACTTGCTGTTCTTCCAGAGAACCCATAGTTCGATCCCCAGCACCCATTCGGCAGCTCACAACTGTTTGTAAGTCCAGTTCCAGGGGATATGGCACCATCTTCTGGCCTCTGGGAGTACTGCACAAACATGTTACACAGTCATACATGCTGACAGTACACTCACACACTTATAAAAAAGACCTACATGCAGAACAGGTAAGAGACTTTTAGTTCACATAAGTAATTTTAACCATGGTGATATAAACACAAGAAGCAAAATGAGACTTTAGCGAGAAGAGGGGGTTTGAAGGTGCTGCCTAACACATGCTCTCAAGTCGTTCATGGCCAGTGGCCGTTTGTCCCCATGGAAGATGGTCCCAGGAGAAAGGCAAAGTCATTTCTCAGGCTCTTACAAATGGACTTTTCTTTGCCATATGTAGGAATAACTTCATAAATAAACCCCATCAAGCCACACTGAGTATTTAAAAAACAGCTTTTGCTCCCCTCCGCTTGGATCCTATCTGCTTTGCACTAGTCCTGTCTACATTTGCTTTACACCACATGCACCGCCATTCTGAGTGGCCCTTCCTTGCTCCACCGATCCCTGACAGCCAAGGGGAGTTGGGGTCGTTTAGACCAGGTGCCTGACAACATCACAGACATATGCACAGGGTGCCAAATGCTGCCTTTGGCCATATGGTATGTCCTTATTTTTAATCTCTGCTACTCCAGATTTAAACGTGTGAGATAGACGCTCAGAGCCCTGCAGTTTAGTGGCTTCAACAGGCAGTGAAGGATTTGAAGAGGTAAACTAGTATTGGCTGGCGTATTGTGCCTCCCGCCCCACACTCCTAAGTAGAAAGCCCATAGAAGTAGATAATATTATGACAAGAGAGGTAAGTTGGATACACAAAGATAGGCCTCAAATGTGTCCTCTCATCTGTGAAAGCCAGAACCAACCCCCCCCCCCCCAAAGAAAAGGAAAAGAAAAACGAAAAAAGCAAGCAGCAGAGGGTCCAGCAGGGAAGAGTAAGGGGCGGGTGGGAGAGGGAGAGGATGGGGTGCTTTAGGCAAGGTGGAGTCCATCAGAAGGACTGTGTGTGCACTGAACTGTCACCTGCTTAAACCGTTGATACATACAATTAATACATACTAATAATTATCATGCAAAAGCAAAGAAACTATAGCCAACAGGAAATATCTGGTCTTGTCTCATAGTTCCCTTCACTCAAGTGAGGGACCTGACCAGCCCTATTTCTTTTCCCAGACATTCAGTGAGAGGGCCTGGAACCGTTGGGCCCGTAAAGCTTCCGGAAATGCACTCTAGAGAAAGTCTCTGATGTGCCCATAATAGGTCCCTTGTGACAAGTGCTCCAAGACACTGCTAGTTTATAATATTTAATTTTACGGAAACAGAACCTGTGTGAAACCGTGACGGGTTTTTTCCATTTCAGACGAGGAAACAGTTATAGTGCAGTTAAATGTGCAGGGCTTGGTCAGAGTATGTATCCCGATACCGGAAGCTGGTATGTGCGTCAGCTTCGGCTTTCCTGCTCCCTCTTCAGCACAGGTGCAGTGCATCTGGTAGGAGCTGATGGTGCTGAGCTTCTCTGGCAAGATCTTT
Organism: Uromys caudimaculatus; assembly: GCA_028551405.1. Lineage (NCBI taxonomy): Eukaryota > Metazoa > Chordata > Mammalia > Rodentia > Muridae > Uromys > Uromys caudimaculatus. The sequence goes on along the minus strand of CM052708.1, from coordinate 82,539,648 downwards.
TGGGGTAGGCACGATGGGGAGCCATGTTGCTGGCACGAGGGACGGGCCATGGAGTCAGTCACACCTGCAGTGCTGCAGCTTCCGTTCTGAACGAAAACCCCAGGACAGAGGGTTGTGCCAAGCAGAGACCCAAGGCATGACTAATAGCCTTGCAGCAGATGTTGTCCCTGGGGCAGGGAATAGGCAAGTCCCTTCCTTTGTCCATTTCATCTGTCTTCACAGCTCTAGGGAGATTCCATCTGAGAGAGGCATTTAACCTTGACCAAGCTCACACATCCAAGAACGGAAACAATCTTGTTCTTTCTGCTCCATCACCCAAGATACTCCACCCCCAGGAGGGTTGTTGAGCCCACAGGGGCTCTACTGCAGTTAACCCAGCCTCCCAGAGCCACTGCCCTTGGCCGTTGGGTCCCTCTGCTTTTCTCCAAAGCATGTTAAGATATGATTCCTCCGGAGGTTGAGTGATGATGTCTCTTAGGGTCTGTGAGGAGGGATCCAGCAACTGGTCCTGTAGGATGCCGGATGAGAAACGCCCACGAGTGGTTGCCCCCTCCCCCACCCCTCCCCTGTTTCTTGGAACTTGGGGGCTGGGTGTTCTGGTCTGTGAAGTGCATGCAGCTGGGTGTCCTGAGCCTCGGGGGACCTCTCACAGGGTGGAGCTGAACTACGCAGCTTACAACCTCCATCCCTAGCCAGATTTCAGGGCCACATTTTTTATTAGATCGGGTACTTGCATAGCCAAAGGAAGTTGTGGGAGTAAATATGTCTTTTAGTATGCTGCCGTTCCAGGCTCTTGGGGGCCCTATAAATGCATCAACAATCATCTCTTCCATTGGAAGAAAGAGCTATAGAATGAGGCTGGGAATTGAACTCAGGTCCTCATGTTTGGCGGCAAGCACACTCACCCACGGAGCCAGCTCCCTAGACTCATTCTATAGCTTTTAAAATATGAAATATTATGAATATTTACATATACATGACTTATCTCTATGATTTTGACAAGTTGCCCTGTGTGTATAGTCCAAACTGCTATGAAGCTAGGAGATAGAAATACTTTCATCACTTCAGAAAGTTTCATTCAAATTTTTTCTAGTCAATACTCTTACCAGGGCTAGCACTATTTTACCTTTTGAGAATTTTGTTTGAAATGTGCTTTTTGTATATTAAAAAAATTATTCACAAAGTCTGTGAGATTGATTCATTTTGCAAAATAGATCAATTATTGTAATCTTTTTAATGCTAAGCTGACTTATATTGAATGTATTTACCATTTACCCATTGCCTCTTGATGGACATTTCGGTTGCTTCTGTGTTTTAGCAAAAACGATAAAACTATCATGACTGCACATGTAGTATCTTCTTGAGAACTGAGTTCCTGGGTCACTTGGCACTTGTATATTTGACTTCTGAAAATTATGTATTTTTATTCTTGGAGAATTCCATGCGTACACACAGATCCACCCATTTGTTGACCTTGTGAAGAGCTACTAGGGCATTTACAGAAGCCACGGTGTCCACACATTCTTACCAGCAGTGTAGACAAGCAGCGGAGGCTCAGACACATCAGTGTGGTTTGAATTTACTTGTCTCTGCTAATTAGCAACGTTGAGCACTTTTCCATGCACTTTCTTGTCATTTGTGAATTTGGTAAAGTGTGTATTCAAGATTTTCACTTGTTTATTGATGAGTTGTCTATGTTCACAAGATTTGTGTGTGTGTGTGTGTGTGTGTGTGTGTGTGTGTGTGTGTGTGTGTGTGTGTAGGCATGTATGTACCCTGGTAATGACCAGAGGACACATTTTGGGAGTCAGTCTCTCTTTCCACTGTGGGTTCTAGGAACTGAACTCCGAATGCAAGCGCTTCTACCTCAGAGCCATCTTGCTGGCCCAAGTTGTTTTTCTTTTGATTATCAGCTTGTTGGGAAACAGCCTCTTCTTTCTCCTCCTCTTTCTCTTCTTTCTTTTCTTCCTCCTCTTCCCACTGCCCCTCCTTCTTCCTCATCCCCTCCGCTTCCCTTCCCCCTCCTCTTCTTCCTACTCCTTGAAGGGCTTGGAACCCATAACTCTGTGCATGCTAGGCCAGTTCTCTACCTCTATACCCCCTCCTCGGATATCTGTACATACTCTGGTACTTCAGTGATCAGATTGCATGTGTTTTCCTTTCCCAATAATGCTTTTTTTTTTTTTCCAGAAGAAACTCAGATTTGGATGAAGCCAGATGCACTAGTTTCTCTCTTCCAGCTGATATTTCTTGAGCATAGATTGATATTTCTGTTTCTTTCTAGTAGCATTATGGCTTTATTTTTATATTTTATGCCTAAAACCAATATGAACACTTTATAAGCTCCAATGTGATTCTTCACAGAAACGTACAAAAATCTTGACGTTCATCTGGACACAGAAGACTCGAATTTTCAGCAAAACTAGCCTAAAAATAAGTCCTTATTATGCCAAATTTCAAAATATCATTATAAAGTCACAGTAACTGACATGAAACAGACACATCTACCAGTCTAACATGACAGAGAACTCAGAGTAAAGCCAGACAGGTTAGGTGATCTCTGAAAGAGGTGCCTTGATTTATTTTCATTATGGATAGCCGTGCTGCGGAAAGAGCCTTCGTAAGCCCCTGCCACAACCATCCCCTTTGAAGCCTCCTCCTCTCTGTGTCCTCTGTGTGGTTACCCTAGATTTCCCAGTGTCCCTTTGATAGGCCTCTATCCTAGTTGGGTTTTTATGGCTGTGATAAAACACCAGGATCAAAAGCAACTTGGGAGAAGAAATGATTTATTCAGCATATATGTTATAGTCCACCATCAGGGGAAGTCAAGTCAAGAACTCAAGGCAGGAGTCTGGATGCAGGAACTGAAGCAGAGAGCACAGAGGAGCGTTGTTTACCGGCTTGCTTGCCTGCTTTCTTAGACAGTTAAATGCCAGGGAATGACACCACCTACAGTGGCTGGGCCCTTCCACAGCAATCAGTAATCAAGAAAATCTGATGGGGCACATTTTCTCAATTTGGATCCCCTCTTATTAGATGACTCTAGCTTGTGCCAAGACAAAAGTCTAAGCCACACAGTCCCCATTTCTAGCAGGGCCACATCAACAATGAGACAGTATAAAGGCGTTTGACAATTAAAACAAAACTTCAGCTGTCTCCTCCCATTTCCCTACAAGAAAAACCATCCAGCCAGAACACAGTGTCCTTGTTTCTCGAGCTGCAGTTCAGGGGGTGTGACCAATGTCCACGAACTCAGTAATTACAGATGGGACGTTAATGCTGCATAGTGCCAGGCCCAGGGGCTGGTTAACGAGGACACCCAGTCTCTGGAGAGAGAACACTCGCAATGAAACAACACCAACAAACCCAGGGTACAGAGAAGAATGCATACCCCGACTCCAAAACTTCAACGAAGACGACCAAAAGCATTTACTATGGCAAAATGACGGGAGGACTGTTCTCACATACTTGTCAGCTGTTAGGACAGTAGTCTTTTTTTTTTTTTTTTTTTTTTTTTTTTGAGACAGGGTTTCTCTGTGTAGCCCTGGCTGTCCTGGAACTCAGAAATCCACCTGCCTCTGCCTCCCAAGTGCCGGGATTAAAGGTGTGCGCCACCACTGCCTGGCTAACAGTGGCCATTTTTAATCTCATTTCCTATTCCTTACATTATTATATAATATGCAGAATTAACATGCTTTATTTTGCAAGTCAGTTGAAATTACAGATGTGCTCTGCCACGCCCATCATTTACACGGGTGCTGGGCATCCAAACTTAGGTTCTCATGCCTGTACACAAAGCACTACCAACTGCCCCATGTCCACAGCCCCCAGGGGTTAGGCTCGTTTTCACAGGCTCAGAACACTTTCATTAGTCTAGAGCACACGCAGTGCCTGTTTCACTGAACTACTGAATAGATCCTGAGATGTATCAGATATCTGTATTTGAAGATGTTTATGTCACCACACACCATAGCCTGCATTGTTCTCCTCATGACTAATAGGGAGTTCTACTTCCTGGTGCCGCTTAGCGTCATGGGAAAGGATTGGGACACACTTCTCTGGCTTGGACTTCTGTTGAACTCACTCTGTTTTTGCATCGCTGTAAAACTGAACAATTGTAAGTTGGAGCATAAAGTTGAAAACAGTCTGCCTATAATTTATAGGTGGAATAAACTCTAAAGCACATGCTGCAACTTTTAAAAATACTTATACCATTTTAAAGAAATCAGGGTGAGAACACAGTTCCTCCCACACTCTCAACAGCGCTTTTCTTTCCTTCTGTAGACCCAAGAGCTTTTCGAGGCTTTCTCTTTTAGCTTCGTTCAAGGATGTCCTTGGAATTCCTAGTGCACGCCTGCTGGAGACAAGTGGTCTCAGCCTTCACTTACCTGAAATAACTGTTTTATGGTCACTTTTCTTCACGGGCTCTAGAATTGTGGGAATACATTAACTCTGCTGTTGCTGTTGCTGTTTTCTCTTCACGAGGTTAAAGACATCTTTCCACTGCCTTCTTTTCTGAGATTTCATTTCCTACAATTTTAAACACTACTTCTTTATGAATTTCGTACATGCTTGGTGGTGCACCTCCAGTGTGGTCATCCCCTCCAGCTCCTTCTGGATACAGCTCATGTTTCTTTCTTGTGGTTCCGCCATTTCTTTTCATTTCTTTTATCTTTCTTATTTTTAATAACCAAGAGTCTGGTAAGTGCCATCCATGTCCTGTGGGGTCACCCATTGGAGCATGGCCAACCTACAAGGACCACACAGCCCAAGACAACTGACTCTCACTCCCCTAGCAGCTGTTGACTGTCAGTAGCTCAAGAAGCATCATGGAAGAGGGGGAGGAAAGACTGAAAGGGTCAGAAGTCCTGGAGGACAGGGTGTCTGGACATGGCAGGATCACCGTACTCATTAGACAACAGCAGCTGTGACTGCATGCACAAGAATTGCTCAAGGTAGATAAAGATCTTTCCCCAATCTGTTGGTTGCCATTTTGTCCTGATGACAGGGCCCTTTGTCTTACAGAAACTTTTCAATTTTATGAGATCCCGTTTGTCTGTAGTTGATCTTCAAGCCTAGGCCATAGGTGTTCTGTTCAGGAAAATTTCCCCAGGGCCCATGTGTTTGAGGCTTTCTCCTACTTTCTCTTCTATTAGTTTCAGTGTATCTGGTTTTATGTGGAGGTCCTTGATCCACTTGGACTTGAGCTTTGTACGGGGAGATAAGAATGGATCAATTTACACTCTTCTATGTGCCGACCACCACTTAAGCCAGCACCATTTGTTGAAAATGCTGTCTTTTTTCCACTGATGGTTTTAGCTTCTTTGTCAAAGATCAAGGGACCATGAGTGTGTGGGTTTAATTCTGGATCTTCAGTTCTATCTCACTGATCTACCTGCCTGTCACTGTACCAATACCATGCAGTTTTTATCACTACTGCCCTGTAGTACAGCTTGAGGTCAGGGATGCTGATTCCCCCAGAAATTATTGTTGAGAATAGTTTTCGTTATCCTGAGTTTTTTGTGGTTGCTAATGAATTTGAGAATTGCTCTTTCTATTTCTGTGAAGAATTGAGTTGGAATTTTGATGGGGGTTGCATTGAATCTGTAGATTGCTTTCGGCAAGATGGCCTTTTTACTATGTTAATCCTGACAATCCATGAGCATTGGAGATCTTTCCATCTTCTGAGGTCTTCTTCAATCTGAAGGAAAGGCCATCCACAGACTGCCCCACCTGGGGATCCATCCCATATGTAGACACCAAACCCAGACAGTATTGCTGGTGCTAAGAAGTGCTTGCTGACAGGAGCCTGATATAGCTGTCTCCTGAGAGGCCTTGCCAGAGTCTGACCAATACAGAGGCCGATGCTTGTAGCCAACCATCGGACTGAGCACAGGGACCCCAATGGAGGAGTTAGAGAAAGGACTGAAGGAGCTGAAGGAATTTGCAACCCCATAGGAAGAACAACAATATCAACCAACCAGAGCCCCCCAGAGCTCCCAGGGACTAAACCACCAACCAAGGAGTACACATGGAGGGACCCATGGCTCCAGCTGCATATATAGCAGAGGATGCCCTTATCTGGCATCAATAGGAGGGGAGGCCCTTGGTCCTGTAAAGGCTCAATGCTCCAGCATAGGGAAATGCCAGGGTGGTGAGGTGGGAGAGGGTGGTTAGGTGGGGGAGCACCCTTACAGAAGCAGGGGAGAGGGGGGATTTTGGAGGGGAAACCGGGAAGGGGGATAACATTTGAAATGCAAATAAATAAAATAATCAATCAATAATAACAATAAAAAAGGAGCTGTTCAAGGTCAAGCTGACCAGCCAGCGTTCTGTCACCAGCCAGCGTTCGGTCATGGATAGAGGACGGACACCTGAGCCTCCATTGTCTTCTGATAACTGTCGTTTCTGATACAGCATTAACTTAAGTCGAATCAAGTTGTTCCCTGTGTTTCTTTTCTTGCCCACTGCTTGTTGAGCAATGTTATTTTTGATTTTCAGGACTTTAACCATGAAGAGTCTAAGTGTGTTTTCTTTCCACGTGGCAATGCCTACCTCTGGAAGGAGTCTCTCTGCTCCCTAGTGGGTGGTTTCTTCACTGAGTCCAAGTTGTTGGCTGAGCCCAACTGTGAAACTTCCCCCCATAGGTAAAGTTGGAGTTACGGGGAAACTCACTTGGAGTGTTGTAAAGGCACAAAGCTGCCACATCGAATCAGAGATTCCTCTCCATTCTTTGTAAGTGCCTGGACCCTGACTTTTCCCCTAGTGACCCACATTGTCCTGTGGGCCACCCGGGCAGAACATCATCTGCATGAATGAAGGCACCCTGTCAGGAGAACACCCAACTTTCTCCTTTGTGTGTTTCTGAGCCTCACACTCCTGCAACCCTACCCCTTGGCTTGGCCTTTCCTAGGCCTCCTGTGCCTGGCTTATCTACAAAGACGTTTCTGACTTTCTCTAAGCTCCTGCTTCAATCCAGTCTTCTCTATCCTGTGGAGACTCTAAGAACTCTGCTAGGGACTTAGAAAGACCATTCTTCCATATTGGTATTACACCCATCTCCTCCCATACCTTAACCATTTGGAGAAAGGAAGCCATTTAGATTCAGTTCCTAAGAATTTGAAATTGAGCCTCAGGGAGCTGAGGGCTAGGAAGAAGAGCCACGAGGACCAGAGCCTGCTGGTCACACGGCTAGTAAATGGCAGAGACAGAATTCAGACATGGGTACCACACTGTACTTTCCCTTCTGTTCCTCAGTCCCACCTGGCTCTGTGTGACCACCAAACACACAGTCCCAGGGGACCTTTTGTGAAACCCACGTTGTCCTGCCAGTCACTGATGAAGCAGCTCTGTCATTGGCTCAGGATGGGAAGGGCAGGCATCTGCTGACTTCCCACTTCTGCTTTCTCCAGGAAATGAAGAGAAACCCAGCACAAGTGATTCATAGTGAAACACTGTTGTTGATGGCTGCCATGAGAGGCCAGGTCTTCTTCTGTTCCCCTGAGCTGAGCCATTGGAGGCTGGGGATGGAAGCACCCACGCCATGTGACTTCCACAGACTTTGAATGCCACCCCTCCAGGTACGTCTTCCTGCTTTTGGACAAGGGAGATCAGCCAGGTGGGGGCTGTTTTCTGTAGTCGAATTCCCGACTGCCTCCTGCAAAGCCAACTGTGGAGCACATGTGTGACCATCAGTACCTAGTCTGAATCCAGGGTGGCAGAGAGGAGGGATGAGTGGCAGGAAGTGAGTGGTGAAGGAGGTCATTGTGGTCAGTGCCTCTCAGCGCCTTTGCCACTGGGCTTTGTCACTTGTGAGCTTTGCTGAGCTGACAGACACTAGCTCATTCCTTACTCTCTGGTCACGGGTTAAGTCTCTTCTTTAGACTCTGGTGAGATGTGGGAGTCCACCACAGCCGCTGTCGTGGTACGGAGGGGGGCACTGACTGAGACGCTCCCCTCTTAGTCCTGGCATAGCTTCTGAAGGGTGGACCACCCATCCTGGCCTTCAGGGCAGCTAGGCAGACCTGGTCTTGCCCTTAGCTGGCCCCACCCTTGCCTGCCCCAGGATCTGGTAAGAAGTCTCTTAAGATGGGTTTCTTCACCTGAGCTGTCACACACAACCTTTGAATGCCAATATTTCTGAATAGACAGGAACATCTGGATCATTGAGGATTAATTCTTTTTTCCTTCAAAACACAGCCTTCAAGAAACTAATCCTTTGTCCCAGTCTCTCTGAAGTGATACCTGAGCGTCGTGTACTGCCTTTCTAGGGAATATTTCAAATATAATTGCCTGCATTTCTATCCATTTAATTGTCCAATGAACACGAAAAACTAGTAAAGGGACAAATGACAGTCGGGGACCTGTGGTGCCCTGTGCAGTGACGTGAAGCGGGTTGGAGGTCAGTGTGGTGGCTTGGGGTGACGGGTGTGCTGGGAACTAGCCAGAGAGCTGGGTGTGGGCTCAAGTGTGGGAAGATTTTCCTGTCTGTCCATCCTGGGTGTCTGGTATGTACTCCTGTGGACCTGAAAGAGTTTTCTTACATAAAAATTTTTATTATCTTGTATGTATTGGTGTTTAGCCTGCATGTCCTTCTGGGCATTGCCTGTATTCAGTGCCCACAGAAGTTAGAAGAAGACATTCGACTCTCTGGGACTGGGGTTACAGAGGGTTGTGAGTCACCATGTGGGTGCTGGGTATTGAACTCTAGCCCTCTAAAGAGCATCCAGTGCTCTTAACAACTGAGCCACTCCCCGCCCCAGAGGCATGTTTAACACTGAGTAGATGGAGGAGCAGTTTAGAGAAGGTACAGAGAGCAGAGGGCTAAGAATAACCAGATAACCCTATGTGCTGACATCCTAGTTTTGTTGTTAAAGAGCATCGCTGTTTTGAGGTCCTTTGTGCATCCACCCTTCTTTTCTGCAGAGGAAGCTGTCCTCCCGGCTCTGGGATTATTGTTCCCTTGTTTTTTTTATTTCTGATTCCCCCAATATCTCTAAATTGTTTAATACATACCTGGTAGTTTGAATGAGAATACCCTCCATAGGCTCATATATCTTCATACTTGGTCCCTAATTGGTGGAAATGTTTGGGAAGGACTGGGAGGTGTGGCCTTGTTGAAGAAGGTGAGTTACTGGGGGTAGGCTTTGAGATTTCAAAAGTCCCCTCTCTCTGTTTCTAGTATGAGTGTCTCTCTTTGCCTCCTGGTTGTGATTTTAGACTTTCAGCTGTTCTTGCCACTGTTTCTTTGCTCTGACATCATGGATTCTAATCCTCTGAACCTGTAAGTCCCAAATTAAATGCTTTCTTTTGTAAGTTGTCTTGGTCATGGTGTTTTATCACAGCAACAGAAAAGTAACCCAAACTCTATATGGCTTTATTTTATATACATGTTTGAACTTAGCCTGAAGTTGAGTACACACACACACACACACACACACACACAAACACACACTCACACACATACACATACACACAGTGTACTGTGTGCATGAGTGTGTGCATATGTGTGCAGACGCACATACCTGTGCGTGCACCCGTAGAGGGCAGACTTTGATATCCGATGTCTTTCTCTACTGTTCTACATCTTTATCTTTGAGACAAGGTCTCTGAACCTAGAGCATGCCCCTTTGGAGAGATTGATTGACCAGTACACCCAGGGAATCTGCCTCTCTTTCATGGATTCTAGATCCAGGGGTGAAGATCTGTGCTGCTGTGCTAGCCTTTATGTGGAAGCTAGGAAACAGAACTCAGGCAGCATATTTATTTACTCAGCAGGCAATTTTACCCTCTGCACCATCTCTCCAGCCTGAATTCAACATTGAAGACATGCCTAATTGTCTCAAAGCTTTGTTTTTGAAATTTGTTTGTATTGTTGCAAATCCCTTTAATTTGTTAATCTCTAACTCTGTGTAGCATTTATTTCATGAACATAGTTCCCTGAGAGCCTGCTGATAGGCAAGTGAGATATTTCTAGTTGTTTTTGTCCTATTACAAGCAGTGACACTATGGCTCTTCTTTACACCATGCTAGTGTATATGTAACAACTTCTCTGAAGTGTATAACCTGGATATAGAATTGGGTCATAGGCAAACTTATCTTCAGCCTTAGTGTGTGCTCTGAAGATGGGTTCCAAGACACCCCTTACACTTGCCGGCAGATGTTCCAGTCCGTTCTACGAACTGGTACAGTATATGGATGTTACCTACATATAACCCCCCACGCCCACGAATAGCTGAGCCCACAGGTGTGGAGCCTCAGGTCCACCGTGCGGATCATTTTACTGAACCATCAGCAGCAACATGGCTACTTCTGTTCCACAGTTTTCACCAGCATATTTTTAAATGCACTTTAGCCTTTCGTTTTTCAGTCCTTTATCTAGCTGGAAAATTACTTTTCTCCTGTTCAGTATGGGTTAAATATGTTTTTCTAAAAATTGTTTTGGTTTTTGAACTTTATTTTTTTGAGATTTTTGTATGTGAGCACTATATATCACTCCCACATTCCCTTCAAAATCCCATCTCCTCCTTTCCAAAATCCACGGCCTCTTCTTTGTTTATAATTTATATATATATATATATCCCTGGGCACATGCGCGCGCGCACACACACACAACCAATTTAGTACATTTAATGTGGCTCATATGTACATGTGCCCAGGGCTGACCACTTGGGACTGGTGACATCTTATGAGAGAGCTCATGCCTGAAAGAAACTGTTCTCTGTCTCTCAGAACCATTGGCGACCTATAGCTCTTGTTGTAGGGTTGGAACCATGTGGAATTTTCCCTGTCTGTGTTGGCATGCCTACTGGTGTTGCCATTATGCTGGTCCTGTTCAGGCAACCTGACACTGTTGAGATTCATGTGTGTTTTTTCCTTATCGTGTCTAGGGGACATTATCCAGCACAGGCACCCTGGGCTTCTGGCTCTTACAATCTTCCTACCCTCTCTTCTGTGATTTCCACTGAGCCTTCAGTCTCCCTAGGCTGCACTGTAGATGTATCAGTTGGTGTGGGGCACCTCATGGTCCCTTATTCTCTGCATTTTGACCAGTGATAGATTTCTGTAAAGGTCTCTGTTGTATTTCTCATAAATAAAATGAGTGATGGCCCCACCGTGACGAAGTCAATGAACTCTGGAAGCGCCTCCCTCCTCCCTCCTCCCTCCTCCCTCCTCCCTCCTCCCTCCTCCCTCCTCCCTCTCCAGGTGGCTAAGCTGCCTTGGTTTGTTAATATGAACTGGGGCTGGGAGAGGGGTGGGGTCAGCGCTTGATTTGATCCATGTCTGTCTCCCTCTTCCTGTTCCTGACCCACCACTGCCTCCTACATCTTCATTTATACCCTTGGCCCAGCTCTGTACATGACAACCCAGTCTCCCTGACTCTGAACTCATCTCCCATTTGCCTTTTCTCCCACAGCCTGTACATAGAAAGTGTTCAAACCCCATTCTCAAAACACTGTCTAAAATCTAACCAGCTCCCATTATCTCCCCTGCTATCAGTTTGCGGCAAGCCGCTGTCACCCCAGCCTACAGCATTGCACAAGCTCCAAAGCCTTGCTTTTTCCTCCTTCCCACCACCTAAGAGTCAAAGCAACTCCCTATAACATGCCAGGCCATATCAACAACAGCACAAATATTTTTGTTTAGTAACGTTGAAATGGTGTAAAATAAAAGCCAGGTAGAAGTCAATCTAGACAGCAGACATACTGCTTTTAAGAGAAAAAAAAGTATAAAATTCTATTGTGATATTTTTAAATACCTAATTATATAGGAAGACAAACCGGGTTTATGACCTGGATGAGTTGTCTTCACAAAGACAAGACTTCTCCCTGAATTCTATTTTCATTTGAACATGAGCTTTGCTCTTCTGTTGAGCTCCAGAAGCTGTGACTAGTTTTAGTTATTTATTTTATTTCCGTAATGGATGGTTGAGGATGGTGAATATTTAAAAAACATTTCTTAGCCATTTGTATTTTGTCTGAGAATTCCGTGTTCAGCTCCACAGGTCATTGTTTAATATAACTGTTTGTTTTCTTAGCGTTTAGGGCTTTAATTTTTTTTGTTCCTGTACATTCTAGACACAAATCCTCTGTCAGATGAACATCTGGCAAAGCTTTCCTCCTGTTCTCCAGGCTGCCTCTTCTGTCAGTCAACTGTTTCTGCTGAAGCAGAGAAGAGTTTTAATTTCATATATTCATACTTGCTGAGTGCTGGTCTCATTTCCTGGGCAGTTGGGTCCTATTCAGAAAATCCCCACCTGAACCCATATTCTGATGCACTCTCTATTCTTTCTTCTAGATGTTTTAGAGGGTCAGGTCTAACACTGAGATCTTTGATCCCTGTGTGACTGTTCAGGGTGAGAGGTAAAGATCTGGTTTCATTTTTCTGCAGGTTGAAATCCAGGTTTTCCAGAACCATTGTTAAAGATGCTGTCTTTTCTCCAGTGTGGATTTTTGACATCTTTTCTAAAGATCATCTATCTGTAGTTACATAGAGCTATCATAGAATGCCCAGGCAGTACTTGGCAGAAGTTAAGGAAAACCTGTACCCTGCAAAATAACTGTACCTCTGCTCTCGGCAAGACAGGCATCCTGATCACTTGCCCCAAACAGTGTTTTTATACCAAGAAAGCACAACTTAATATGCCTGAATAGATTGATTTTTGATGGGCTTGATATGATTCATTTCCTAAGACATGTTAATGAAATCACAGTGATATTTCATAATTGATGTCACAGTGACATTTCATAATTGATAGAAATCTATTTGAGGAAATACAAGCCCCAGAAAGAAATTCTGTTCACAAGTCCTGAGAAGTAGGGGAGAAACTGAGACAGTCCCTCATATTACAGTCAGTGTGGTGACTCCAGTTGTGAGGAGCTGGGGCCTGGAGAGGGAGGGGTTATCTCGGGTGTCCAGAGGACAGCTATGGACAGTCTGCCGCAGGGGATGGCTGAGTAAAGGTCATGATGGGTAGGTGTGAACAGTTCCTTTGGACAGATCCCACTGGGGACAGCGGAAATGAGACAAGGATGATAGTGGGTCAGTACTGCCTTAGGCTGGATGCTTGGGGCTGTTCCTGGCGGATATGGGAAGCCATGAAAACATTTGGGTGAATATTTTAGGCACATGGTAGATCCGTGTAGACAGTGTAGAGTGGAGTGGGAAGCTGTAGGCAGTCAGGCTTGCCGTGGTGAGGGGGGGGGGGAAGGGCTGTAAAGTAGTGATTGGTAGTGTAGCATCTGCCCCTAGCCGCCTGGAGACACCCCAGAAAAACCAGACACCCACTTGGTTAGCACTGTGTTGGTCCCTTGGCACCTCCTGTTTCTCTTGGGTCCCACTCTCGAAACCTCCTGGGCACATAGAAAAATTAGGTCTGGCTTAAGGAACATCCCTGGTACATTAAGAAGTTCTCATGGGAAACTTATTCTAGTTAAACATACATTCAGCTCTGAGGCTAAAGTCCGGGAACAGCAGTAGCTATTTGCAAAGCAGACCTGCATGGGCAAACAACTACTTAGAGAACATTTATTCAAGCACTACGGGGAGAGGGGGTTGCAGGTGGGACACTGAATCACAAGTCCCGCCATACTTGGCAAAGAAAGCATCATGGGTAAAGGTTATGTCAGAAAGTGTCTGCTTTTCTTGTCAAAGAGTTTTTGAGAAAGCAACATCCTCAGGCCCAGGCTCGCTTGGGGCAGTAGAGAAGCACTCTCTTCTAGCATGCAAGCTAGAACTCCCAGTGACTGAGGTGGGCTGGCTCTTGTTGTGTGATGCATTTGATGATTCCCCAAGGTGGCTTGGGCCATGCTTTGCAGTGGTTCGTGATCCCTGAGAATTAAGAAGTTCTTAGTGGCCAAGCATGTGAACTCCCAGGCGTGCCTCACCATTGAGCCTTTCTCCCCCTGAATTCCGAGCAAGCACTAAGGGATGTCAAATAAGCTAAACAGAATGGATGTGTAACAACACAAGCTATCTAGGAGGGTCCCAAACTGGTGATGTCAGAGGTATAAGCATTGTGATTCTCCCAGAGGGAGACAAATAAGATGGGGACATCTGAGTCTAGAGACCTGTGTGACATGCTCCTGCTTTCTGCCCTACACCTATCCTGTACATGTGCACAAAAGCAGACATATTTCAGTCTCTCCCATGCTTCCATAGACACTGTTCTATCCCTGTGAAGAGACACTAGGCAACTAATAGAAAACACTTACTTGGGGGCTTACTTACAGTTTTAGAGGGTGAGTCCATGATGACCATGGCGGGGAGCATGGCAGCAGATATGCATGAATGGCATTGGAACAGTAGCTGACAGCTCACATGTGAGTTACAAGGAGGAGGCAGAAGGATGGGAGTGAGTGAGAAGAAGGGGGTGGGGGGAGAGGGAAAGGAAAAGAGGGAGAGAGATTACTAGAAATGGAGTGGGCTTTTGAAACCTTAAAGCCCACCTGAAGTGACACACCTCCAACAAGGCCACACCTCATAATCCTTCCCAAATAGTTCCACTGCCTGGGGAAACATTCAGATATGTGCACCTATGGGGCCATTCAAATTCAAACCACTCCACATACTTTCAATTTCTCCAACACAAGTTCATGTGGCTTACTTCTGCTCTTGAGTCTTCAGAGCCTCTTTTCCTATCTCCTACTGTCTTAATAACCCCACATTACTCCAGACTGACAGCTCCTTCCCTCGGCCTCTCAGAGTAGACTCTGCCTTCCTCCCAAAGCTACTTCAGGCTTTGTATCTGAGCACCACTTTCTCTGACTTTTGTTCCTGAAGCTGTGAACAATAGGTGACTGGGCCTGGGTTCTCAAAAGCCAGCAGAAGGCTGCTGTGAGATATCTCTTTCTTTACTAAGATCACCCCAGAGAAGACTTATGGGACTAGGCCTGTCAGCTAGGCATTCACAGCCTATGCATGGCCCTCTCCGCTGCAGGCCTCCTCTGTTCTGGTTTCCTCATGAGAATCAGAACACGATCTCAAATGCTCACACTGCCTGGATTGCCCGTCCTCTTGCCTCAGCTGCACATCCCAGTCTTACAGTGTCCATCATGGCACTCAGAGCAGCCTTTTCAGATCTCCAAGCTCAACTCAGGCTGGACCACAGGTTTCTCCCTGTCCTCAGGTAGGCATGCCTTTGCCCGACATCTATATAGTTGGTTCCCTGACTTCTTTAACACTGGACTTTGAGGTGTGGATTTAGATGATGGCGATCCTTCCATGACCAACAATCCAATAACTCACCATACAGAGCCTGGCAAGTAGAGTTTAGTTCATTGGCACAGGCTGCAAGGCAGTGACTACTGCTAGATGTGCTGGGGCTGCTGGAGGGAGTTCCTGCTCAGAGCCTGGTTGACTGTGGTCTTGTCTGGGGTCAACAGCATTTGGCAACAACTTTGAAAAGTCAGCCTGGAATCCCTTCAATGCAGCTGGCAAGAGTATCCGAGGAGGCCCCAGGCATATTCTTTAGATGGTTGCCCGCTATGCCAAGCCATCCCAGAGTGAAGGTGGGAGAGAGGGAGTTACAGCCTCAGTGGCACATGGGTTTGCCTTTGATCCTGATGCTTGCTAGCAGTTTGGTTTCATATCCATCAATTCCCCTCTGGAGTGGAGAATTCTCAGTCTTGCACAGTAGGAATAAACACCCTTGACTCGTAGACTTTCTGCGTTTAGAAAACAGCAGTCACTCTGTTGGAAGATCCGAGACAATGTTTTCTAAGTCTCAGTGAAGCAGAGCAACATGTCAGCTTCTGTGGTGAAGGCTAATGGTTGGGAACTGAATCTATAGCCATCGAGCTGTTTCTAGCTTAGCCACAGCTAAGCTTCAAGGTCTCAGCCAGGGAACCAGTCCTTGGCCATTTTTGGCAATGTGGAAGTTGATACACATACCAAGATCCAAAACCAGCCCCTTCTGCAGGGTATGGAGAGTTCCTGTGTTCAGTTGCTATTGCAAAACCCACAGAGGTGTGTACGCTGGCTTTAAGTGCATCGCGGTCTGGAATTAGAAAAAGGAAGTCTTCAGTCTTTAGAGGTTTCTGCAGACCTGCCTGGTTCCTGACAAGGGTGGCCCACTTAGGGGAATTCCAGAGCGTCTGGGAACAACCTGAGCTACATTCCTCTTCTGAGGCCTATGAAGCAGTTTGTAGGGTCCTGGCTCTGCCGTTCTTTTCCACGGTATGGCACTTGGCTTGGGTAGGAAGTAGGAATTCTTGCTCACTGCAGGAGTGTGGGGAAGCACTGAGGTGTTTTACAGAGTCATCTGAGAGGTCAAGTCCTGTGGTGACCTGGTCCTGGACGTCTTCCATCTGAGACTCTAGATGTTCAGAACACTTGTTCAGCACCCCTGGAGACCCTCTTGCCGAGCTTCCCTCCTCTGCTCTTTGGTACGGCCATTTGTTCCGTCTACGTCCAATGTGTCCCTGATGTTGGTTTATAGTTTGGGGGACAGTACTCCCATTTTGGGTGTTGCTCATTGTCTTTAATCCTTCCATCCAGCCCTGCCTTGGTGAGCTTTCAGGCTTACTTGTACATGGCTTCGGGACATCCATCCAGACCAGCTCCTTGCTGGGAGAAAACCTGAGACCTGACAGACTCAGTGGCCAGGTCAGGACGAAGTGATACTGGAGAGAAGTGGAGTCTTGAGTGGGCCTGGGGCAGTTTAACTTGCTTTGGGGCTGGACCCTAAAGACTAACTAAATATCTCACCGCAGAATGAAGGATGCTGGTGTTGTCTGAAGGCTGCAGGCAAGAGAAATGGGTGTTTTTGGACAATGAGTGCATACTGGACTCAGGGGCTGATGCCCTGGACTTCACAACAGAAGCAGAAGAGGCCAGGTTGGGGGGGAGCTCCTAGCTCAGCATTGCAAGCCTAGCATGCTCCTGCGGGCCCTGCAGTCAGCTTAGGCTCCAGACTAATAGAGAGCCATACTGGTCTAGGCCCTGTACCACGTTCTCCAGGAACTCTGAGGCTCTTGCCTACACTGCAAATTCTTCTTGTGTTCTCCACACCACTTTCCTCCTATTGTCTGATCTTGTTACTGAGGCTCACTGTGCGCTCCTTCTCTTCCAGTGACGTCGGTTCTGCCCCAAGCTTGTCATTCATCAACCTGTAACTGATTTCCCATTACTCTTTTGATCCAATGCCTGCCACAAATGTAGCAGATGTTCCTGACTTCTCAGGCTGGAAGAGATTTCATATGTCTCTGAGAAGGAACGGGCCATGTGAGCACACCTAGGGATGCTGCTTAGTGTCAAAATGAACCCTTGTGTCTGCATCTTTACAGAAAGGAAGGGAAGGGCATTCTGTACTTTGGGGAGAACTAAGTCATCTGATGAGTGGAAAGGAAAGCAGATACACACGGGCAGCCACTCTTCTATTCTCGGCTTCCTTAGCTTTCAGGAGACCTGTGATATATGTAGCAATATATCGATACATACATATAATATATGGTACCTATGATATATGTAGTATCTCTATTCTAGGGGCTTTCGAACTAGAAACAGAGTCTCAGGCATGAAAGACTTTATCTTCCATTTCATGAAATCAGTGTTTCATCTCCAGGCCTTCCTGTGCTGTGGAGTGAAGCTCAGAGCCCCCTCTAGCCTACCTTTGGGGCAGCTTCACATGCCTTCCTGTGCTAGACTAGTGGTTCTCAACCTGAGGGTCGTGACCCCCACAGGGATTGTGTATCAGATATTTGCATTCATAACAGTAGCAAATATACAGTTCTGAAGTAGCCATGAAATTTCATGGTTGGGGGTCACCACAACATGAGGATTAAAGAGTAGCAGAGTTAAGAAGGTTGAGAACCACTAGGTAGCTTTAGACTAGCTTTGCCTAGAGCACCTTAGTGCCAAAGAATAATAAGTCACATCTCACATCTTGAAAGGTTTACCTGCCTGTAACTCAACAGAAATTCAAGAATGCCAATAAAATATCTCTCTCTCTCTCTCTCTCTCTCTCTCTCTCTCTCTCTCTGTCTTTCATTCTCTCTCTCTCTCTCTCTCTCTCTCTCTCTCTCTCTCTCTCTCTCTCTGTGTCTCTCTGTCTCTCTTTCTCTCTCTTTCTGGTGTATGTATATATGAGTGTGGGTGTATACACATGTGTGCATGGAAGTCAATGGTTGACATTGGGTGTCTTTCTTGACTGCTCACTACTGCATGTTTTGAGACTGGATATCTCATTGAAACTGAAGCTCATTGGTTGGGCTATGCTGGATATCCAATGAGCTCCAGAGATCTACTGCTATCCATCTTCCCAGCACTGGGGTTACAGATGTGCGCTGCTGCTTTGGCTTCTATGTGGATGCTAGGATGGGACCTTGGGTCCTCCTGCTTGTGTGGTAGGCCATCTGATGGGGCCATTTCTCTAGTCCTCAGAATGTTGCTTTAGCAGCAAAACACCAGCAACTCAGAAGTTTTCGTAGGATCCAGATGTGTTCATCCAAGATGGCAGCTTGGGGGCGGGGGAGGCAGGAAATGCAAGTGCTTTATTTATTTTTAAACTGCCTGAGCACATTGTTTCTAGCACCCCTTTAAACATTGAACTTTCTGTGTGCATGCCCACCCCACACACAGTAAAATTAAACAAACAAACAAATCTTTGAATGTTGTGTGTGCAGTGAAAGTCTTATTCTAGCCCTGTCTCCAGAGACTCCTCCAGTGGTCTTCACCCCAAAGTGATTCCTTTTCTCTCTAGGTAAGAACCAATATGGGAGCTTACCTATGGAGCTTGCTTCTTGGTAGAGACCATTAGGGTGGTTTCTTCTTAATGGTTGTTACCCTGATCGACCTCCTGGTTTTCCTTCCCCTGATAAACAGAACTGAAGCAGACCCAGGTAAGGACCAGGAGGCAGAGGGCTATGGCCACAGCTCTACATCTGAGTCAAAAGCTAATTTCACAGATCCGTATTTGTTAGACACTTCTGTTTCTCCACTGTCTTGGTGTGTTCCCCCCAATGCGAATTAAGTGTTTCAGTTCAACAAACCCAGCTTCTGCACCCAGAGGGGACAGGACATGAAATGTCTGCTGCTTGTTAAACCCTGTGTCCTGCATTCTTTGTCATTTTTGTTGTTAGACAGGGTCAGTCTCACTTTGGAGTCTTGCCTGCCCTAGAGCATGCTATGTAGATCAGGGTGGCCTTTATCTCACAGAGATCCTCCTGTCTCTGTCTCCTGAGTGCTGGGGCTAAAATATCCGTCAGGATACCCAGCAGGCTCACACGTTCTTTTCCAACCTGTGGCCTTGTCTCCCCACTGTTTATTCCTGAGATAAGGTGCTCTGAACATGCTGGTTGGCGGATTCTATGAATGTGGCCACAGCACAACTTATTCATAGGATAGTAGCCATGCTCAGTAGGACTGTGTTGGGCGACTGTGTTCTGGATAAGGTACAGCTCTGTAGGGATAGCAGTTTGAGTGTCTCTCAGTGTTTGTGGAAAACATGTGGAAATCTTAGACTGATTACAAAGAACATGTTCCAAAGAGGGACACAGGAGGAGTGTGTGTGTGTGTGTGTGTGTGTGTGTATGTGTGCATGTTTATGTGTTGCACAATCAACACGGAATCTGATTCCTCTCATTGGCTCAAGCATTATTTCATGTACTTAGTTAAGAACACATTGCTTAAGCCTAATGCTCCATAGGCATTTTTCCTTGGGGATAAAGCCATGAGAAGTAGCTGAGACCCCCACAAGGAAGCAAGAGGCAAGAACATACTGGGATCTGACTGCAGCACAGCATCTGTGGAGGTCTCTGAAAGCGCAGGCTAGACAGATAGCACCCATAGCTCTTTAAAGCACACACAGAGCTAGAAACTAGAGGGAGGTGTTTGTTTTGTGCCTGTTGTGCTTGTAAAGTCAGCAGGACTTGAAATCAATGGTAGTGGGAGAGTGGGAGACAAGAGGAGATACAGGGGTGAACAAGATCAAAGTGTGCCACGCGCATGTATAAAAATGTCAGAAGGAAAACCCTAACTTTGTAAAATAAACACGGGCTAATAAAATAACTGGGATCACCCAAGACAGTGTGCTCCTGGACCCAGTGGTGCCCGTGAGCTGAGAACGTGACCGAAGGCCTAGAACATTTGCTGACTTTTAGAACTGGCTGTTTCCTTTTTATGGTTCATCATTTAGATAGGAAGACTGCCTGTAATGTTGAGCCATTGGCCTAAGTCTGTGGCATTATTAAATACATGATAAACATCACTCTTCAGTTGTGGCAGTCTCTGTGACCTTCACAGCCAGCAGAGAGATAATCTGTGAGAGCCAAGAAGGCAGTTTGATTCAAAACGGTTCAGTAGCTGGTGTTGGTTTAAACTTCTGGAATTTGAGCCTGAGTAGTTTTATTTTAGGCACATGCAAGCGCAGTACAATTTGGTGAAAACTATTCTGGTGACAAGTGACTCGATCCCATATGCACAGCAAAGTTTACGCAAATCCCCTTGAGGAATAAATTAAGCCAAATACAGATGATAGGCTTTATAGATTGATTGAGAAAATCAACTTTATGATAAGGGCCCGGGTGGATCTGGTACCAGAAAAGTCTTTAGCCACACAACTAGAGCAAAAGTCGCCAGGCTAGAGAGAGCATCCGCACACCCCCTTCTGGGCGGATGACAGAACAACGGTGTGTGCTACCGTGCCAGCTTCCCCCAGTGCTTACCTGTGAGCTCAAAGACCGCCATGCCTCCCGCCTTCAGCCTCTGTGGAGATGTTCAGGAACCTGGAAAGGAGTCACTGTAATAAGACGAAAAAATCATGAAGCAGTTTATAAGAGAAAAATATCCAATAAGATACTTGCACTTGTGTGTGTGTGTGTGTGTGTGTGTGTGTGTGTGTGTGTGTGTGTGTACGTGTATACTTGTGTGGGTGCACATGTGTGTATGGGTAGTTATGGATGTGTATGGAGGTTAGAGGCCAGATTTCAGTTTCTTTCTTTCGGAGCTATTCATCTTTTTTTTTTTTTTTTTTTTAAAGACTTATTTATTTTTACTTTTTATATGTATGTATTTTTTATATGTATTGTCCATGTATGTATGTGCATCACGTGTGTGCTTGGAGCCCCTGGAACTGAAGTTCCCGAAGGTTGTTAGCAGCCATGGGGGTGTTGTCATCTAAACTGGGCTCCTTTTAAGAGCAGCAAGTGTTATTATTCACTCCTGAGCCCTCTCTCCAGGCCCCACCATGGTTTTTTTGAGACAAGGTCTCTAATTGGATTGGCTTGCTGAGCGGGCTAGGCTGGCACAGAGTTTCACCTTCTCTAATTCCCATGTTTAGGGATTAATAGTGTCAACCATCATGTCTGGCTATTTACATGGCTTCTGGAGATTTGTAGCTAAGCAAGGTCAGGACGTTTTGCAGAATGGTTGGCGTGGTCAGGAACTACAGGGACTATGGGCTAGTCCCCTTTATGGTCTTGCTATAGTCAAGTGTCACAGACATGCCTCTGAGTTTGAGTTCAGGATGGATTCTGACTTGGTAATGTTGATTTGGGGAGATATTTATGCAGGAAGGCTAGGCATTTTGGATCTCTATTTGGAGTGAGTTTTACTTCAGGCAAAGGAACCACAGGCTTGTCCTGTACTGTGAACCAGTCACATCTACCCTGAGATGTTTGACAATGAACAGTCAAGGACACAGACAAATGCAACTTCTGGGGCAGGCGCACCTAGCGGGGGAACTGGCAATAGCTGCCTCCACCCCAAAGGCTCTTGTTCTTCTGTGTGCTGACTTGAGTGAGGGTGCTGCCTTCATAGCTTGTTCCTGTGTATACTTCCAGAGGGGCTCTAGCAAGCTCAGGGATCCAAGGGTCATGTTCAGAACACAGTCCTCCAAAAATATTGAGTACGAAGCAAACATTACGTTTATATAGGTTGCGCCTATAAATATAAATTGTATGCCTATAAGAACCTTCAGAAATTACTAATGGTGATGGTTGTACATCTGGTTTTCTCTCTCTCTGCCTCTCTCTTTCTGAGGCTGGGTCTTGCTATATAGCCTAGACGTCCATGTAGCTCATTATATGACCCAGGCTGGCAATCCTTGCCTTCACCGTTCCACTAGGATTATAGGTGTGTGCATCAGGCCATCTTTAGCTGTACTTATGCTACTTAACTACTTAAAGAATTGTTAAAATGCCATCAATGTGTATATACACATACATACCATTTGTGTGTATATGTGTGTATAACATATATGACCTTAACTTAGAAAAGTTAATAAGTGAATTGTGCCTTATATAAATTATATCTTAGTTAACATTATTTATAAAATGCCTATGACTTCAAAATTATTTTAAAAAGATTCATCCTGTTTTATGTGTATTAGAATTTTGTCTACATGTATGTATATGCACATGTGTGCCTGGTGTCCACAGAGAACAGAAGAGGGTGTAGGACCCTCTGGAATTGGAATTACAAATGGTTGTGACCCACCATGTGGGTGCTGGGAACAGAGCCTGAATCCTCTGCAAAAGCAGCAAGTGCTCTTGCCCTGTGAACCATTTCTCCATGCCTTTACGGCTCAGATACTTGCCTATCTCTTGTATTTCTGCAGTCTCTTAGAAGAGGATCTGGTTGGAGTAGCTCTCTAGCAGCAGCCTGAGGTATATTCCTCTTATGCCTCTGGCCCTGTGGGTTTCCTTAGGTATCTGCAGAGAGTACTCAGTGTCACCGTATGTAGTCTGTCTACTGACTCCTGCATACCTCCTGGGACATGTGGTACTGTTACTTCTATGTGTTAATCACATCTAAGTCTGGGTCTCTTTTAGATAACCCTTCCTCATTTTAATAGGTTTCTGACACTTAAGACACTTCTGGAAACTGAACTGAATAATGTTGGGCTTTGCTCCCAATCAGTCACCAGGAAGTGGCATAGCAGGACTTTTCATTTTGAGTTGTTTGTTCTGGATTCAGATCTGCTTTGCCAATGATGGAAGCTGAAGATCTTTCAAAGACTGCGGACGGACCTGAAGACCCAGGTTTCCAAAATGAAGGACAATCTCCTGCTGTGAACCCCAATTTTTCCCTAGAAGGGCAGTCTCCTGGCCCCACTGTCCTCTGGGATATGCTTGAACAGAAATTTCTGGAATATCAGCAGCTAATGCACAAGAACCCTGAAGAACGTCGGAAGAACTTGCTGAGCCTTCTCCCCCTGTTCCTAAAGGTCAGAATCCCAAATTTTATTTTAATTTTGTTTGGCACACAAGGTTTTAGCAGCTATTTGTGGGGTACAGCATGGTGTTTTGATATATGCATTGGCCAAGTCTGGGCATTTAGTAAACTGTGTATTTTAGCTGGGTTATTTCTGGTGAGATTATGCAGAAGCCTCATTTCTAGCTATCTGGAAACATATGCTGTTGTTAATGTGGAGATCCTGCTGCTCTTCAGCACTATAGGCTGATACAATGCTTTGAGGACACTTGACAGATGGATAAAAATAGAGTTGGTGGTGTGAATACCAACACAAGAGGTCTCAGATGAGCCCAGAGAAGGCTTGCCTTAGTTTTATTCATGAGCTATCATGAAGTTCCATGAACAACATGGCGTTTAAGCAATAAAAAAAAAAAAAAATCACATTTTCAACTCTTTTGGAAAAAAATGGTAGCTCTGTTAACATCAGTAATTGGACAGTTGAATCTCTCAGGTGTACATGAGAGAGTCCTCATTTACTTTGGTTGATGGAGGTGGAATGTCTAAACATGGCTCTTCATTTTGGGACCAATAAAAATAATGTGATCTAGAATGTTCTTTGAATGAAGGCAGTGTAGACATGTGAGTTTGAGTTTCTCCTATTTGGAAAGGAGTATCTCCTGAAGTGTGAGGTCACGCCTGACTGGAGCAGCTTCTTTGTCAGTCAGACTACAGAGAAGGGGTGAGCCTTGTGGAGGTAAGGAGTGGTGAAGGTTAGCAGTCATACACGCTTTAACTGGTGACTCTTGAGACTGGCAGAAGAGCCATTAACCCATGCAAGAATTTGGTTACCATTTTGGTAACAGAGAGGCCTATAGGAAATCCAAAGGGTCTGGAATTCTGACAAGGGCTGACCTGAGGGGTGAGTCATCTCTAGGACCCGAGGCTCTTCCCTGTGGTCAGGGCTCATGTCTCCAGTGCACAGGAAGAGGCATTCTCAGCCAGGCCAAAGTCAACAGTGTCTCCTAGCCTAGGGTCAGTTCCTTCCCAGGACCACTCTCTTGCTTTTTTCTTAGTATCACCTTGTTCTGTTGTCTTAATTAGTGTTTTATTGCTATGAACAGACACCATGACCAAGGCAACTCTTATAAAGGCAAACACCTAATTGGGGTTGGCTTACATTTTCAGAGGTTTAGTCCATTTTCATCATGGTGGGAAGCACAGCAACACCCAGATAGACAAGGTGCTGGATAAGCTGAGAGTTCTACATCTTGATCTGAAGGTGGCCAGGAGGGACTGTCTCCCTCAGGCAGGCAGCAGGGTGGGTGGGGTGGAGTGGGGCTGGGGTGGGGAGGAGGGGGTCTTCCGCACTAGGTGGAGCCTGAACATAGGAGGAGACCTCAAAGCCCACCCCCACAGTGAAACACTTCCTCCAATAAGGCCACACCTACTCCAACAAAGCCATGCTTTCTAATAGTGCCACTCCCCATGGGCCAAGCACTCAAACAAATGAGTCTATGTGGGCCAAACCTATTCAAACCACCACCAACCTTTAAGCAGCACGACCTGAACTATACAAAGATGGCCACAGACTTATCATGGTTTGACTTACGATATTTCAGCTTTATGTGCAAAGTAATATGTGGTTAGCCAAAATTGGATTTTAGATTTAAAATGCTGTTTCTCTGCAGGTCTGGCAGTGTCTGGTAGGATCCTCTCTCACTATACTCGACTGAGACTGTGAGTCCCAGCTCCTGGTTGTCCTAGGTACCACGGCTAAACAACTGATGCGGTGCATGCTCAGTAGGCTAGCTGTGTTTGGTGTAATTTCATCTACAATGGGTTTATTGGGATGCAAAAGGAAGATCTTCAGACTTGTGTTGTGATGTCTGTTGAACAGACACTGTTATAGATGATATCTAGACAACACTCAGCAAGCTCTGCCTGACCTGGCATTCTGCTACATATTTACAGGTCCTCATTATAACCCTGTGGATATTGATATGAAGCTACATTAATGCCAACCCTGAAAGTGAGGAAGTAGAGGTGTGCAGATGTTGAGCAACCTGCCCAAAGTTGTTAGCTGAGAGCAGAACTGAAGTAGAAAGCCTGCCTGGAGCCAGCATTGCTAACCACTGGGCTCCTTTGCTCAGAGCTTGAGTTTGTAGGGTAGGACCTATCTGCTTTTCCTTTTCTTGGCCCACAATGACTCATGACACAACTTTGCCTGTTAGGATCTTACTTTTCCCTTGGTAACACTCCCTACACACATGATGTCTAGGCAGTTGACTCCTGGGTGTTGAGGGCAGAGAAAAGGTGTTATTCCATCACACAAGAAGCAACACAGGGCCAGTGGCTTCTCCGGCACATAGAGCAATGTTGTCACGACTGCTGTTCTTTGTCTGTGCAGAACTGTGGGCTTTGAATCCTGAGAACTTTCCCCATCCTAGGATCTCATGTGGGAAGAAGAAGCATGCTTGAAGAAAGCATGGATGAGTTCTGGTGTTTGGTTGAATTTGCTTCAGTAGATAGGAAGCACTCCAGGTCATGCAAAGTTACTCTGTGGTAACAGATACGAGGAGAGTAGGTCTTATTGTTTAAGATTGTCCTTGGAATTTGTGCTTTGACAAAAGCAGGAATCAAGACAGAGAGGACCCAGAAGTGATTGCAAAATCTCTCAGTATGTGGAACTAGAGAGGTACATTGGAAAAAGGGAAATCTGTGGATGTGGTGGACTAGGGTTTCTGTGAATGGCCTCACACTCCTCCATATCAGAGGGAAGGTCTATGTTCCTTCTTCTTTTAAAATATATTTCTTTTGACTTGTGAGATTATAATATAATTACATCATTTCCCCTATTCTTTGTCTCTCTGTATACTCTTCCATATACCCCCTCCTTGATCTCTTTCAGATTTATGGCCTCTTTTTTTCATTATTTGTTGTTTTAAACACACACACACACACACACACACACACACACACACACACACCAATTTTTTTGTTTCAGTAAAAGCTTTGGTGTACCACTTTAAAAAAATATAAATACACACACATCTTCCTAAATACATAAATATAACCTGCTCATTTTGCATAATACTACTTCTCTCTATATATTTGAAAGACTGACCATTTGGTATTGGATAACCAAGTGATATGCCCTTCCCTGGGGAGGACTGTTTCTACTGATCTCAGCCATCTTAGTTGCCTGTAGTTCTTTGTTGAGGGTTGAGATCTCTTAGACTCTTCCTTGTCCATTAGTATATCTACTGCTGTGTTCTTGTTCATCTCATGTTTGGCAAGTCCTGTTGATGAGACTTCACAAGTGCAGCTTCAGACATTATTAGAAGACACAATCTCACATCAAACTCCCCAATCCTCTGGCTCTCGCAATCTTTCTTCCTCCTCTTCCTCAATGATCCCTGAGCTGTAGGTGTGGGAGTTGTATGGTAGATTTATCTGTTGGGGCTGGGCTCCACAACTCTTCATTTATCACAACCTTCTTCTTGAATCTAGGAGAGTTTTGGTGGCTTGGCTGAAAGAGTATAGGGAGGGAAAACATTTCTAGGCACAGGACTCAGGAGACTCCTGTGACTGCTTCTTGTCAGTTGGAATACTGAGATACTCCAGTGTAGAGTGTTGCTGCCAAGTGTCAGGAAGATTAGACAGTCCTGAGTAAAGAGTCGTGTGGACAGGAATATGCTCATTCTCCTTCTCATTTGCATCCAACTTCCTTCTGTGTGTGAGCGTGCCATGTACACACACACACCATGCTCACGCGCACGCACGGACGCACATGCACACACACACACAGACACACACACAGACACACACACAGACACACAGACACACAGACACACAGACACAGACACACACACACACACACACACACCATGCACACATGTGTTCATGTCTGCCAAGTTCATTCTTGAGCTAACTACCAATCCAATGGAGTTTGTATCATTAAATATGGTCATTTTAAAAGTACATCTCTGGTGCTGGAAGAAAGATAAGTACCACTGAACATAATAGCAGGACTAACCAACAATTATTTTCTAGTGTGATTTCCAGAGGGGACACAGAACGTCAACGTGTACCCTAGCTCACTCCTGAGTCTACTCTCTCTGGCAGTGGAGACTGACCCTCGCTTATTCTCACCTTGGGGAAACTGCAGCTTTGTTGCTTTAACAGAAGCCTTGCCGGACCACTTTTACTTTGGTTTTAGTTTATAAAGGAGGTTGTCCACAGTGTCACACTAAGCAGGAAGTCTCATGTAAAGCCTTAGGAATGGTTGAAACTCAAAGGCTAACCTCCCAGACCGCAGTGAGAGTAATAATACTGTGGTCAGGCAGGAAAGCCAACCACACTTTTGTCCTGAGCAGCTGAGGTTTTCTCCCATCTCCTCATGAGCTTCTGTCTTTGTTTATTTCCCTTTGGAGATCATAGCATTGTTTCCTTTCTTGCCTGAGAAGAAAAGGGACAGCCACGAGGCATGATGGTGCAACTTAGATAATGTTAGTAAATAAAAGATTTTTTTTTTAAAAAAAATATTGAGCAATATTTTCTCAGCATGCAAGTCCCAGTTTGGGAAAAAATTAGGGTCTATTGGAAACTACTTTAACTCTTTGGGGTCTCCATGGTACCATTTAGCAAATGATTGGCTCTGTGCATCAAATGGCACCCTGTCGGCCTGAAAGAGCTGAAGCAGCCTGGAGAACGCGCCCATCCCAGTCCCCGGAAGAAGCTGTGCCTTGGGAGCCCTGGCTCTGAGTACAATTACTGCTCAAGTCACAGTGGCCCTATTTGCTTTATTGTCGCGTGCCTCCAGGAGTCCCACTGCTCCCGAGACAATATCCATGCTCCAGAGTCAATGGCCTGAAAATTGGTCTTTGAGGGGCTTGGGAGTAGAGGGGGAGTAAGGCATTTATTTGAAAGTTTGTACTGCAGAGTTCATGGTCCCAGGGAAGGACAGAACCCTACCTCAGAAATTCCAAGATCAAATGACTGTTTTCCATCTAGAGATTATGTGTCTGAGTGACTGAGTCCACGTGGTAGCTGCCATGATTGTGGGTGTGAAAAGGCTACCTGGTTGAGCCCCCTGTGGGTGAAGTAATCTCAATCTAACTCCTCTTCCTCTACTTCTATTTTCCTTCCTTCTTTCCTTCCTTCCTTCCTTCCTTCCTTCCTTCCTTCCTTCCTTCCTTCCTTCCTTCCTTCCTTCCTGCCTTCCTCCTGTTTTGAACACAGTCTCATTATGTAGCCCAGGCTAGCCTTGAACTTGCTATCTTCTCACCTCAGCTCCTGAGTGCTGGCACCATGCCCTTCTGAAACAGCTTAACTATTGAGGCTGCATCTTAACAGATTCTTTTGCTTGATCCTTCCTTCACTCTCCACGTTCTAGTTTCATTTCTATTGCGATGATAACATGCCCTGACCAAAAGCAGCAATGGGGAAAAAAGGGATTTGGCTCAGGGGAAGTCAAGGCATGAACTTAAGTAACTTAGTCAGATTGCATCTATTGTTAAGGTAAGAAAGAAAGGATACACTCATGCTGCCTGCTTGCTTACACTTAGCTTTATCTTATCTTACATGGCTCAAGACCCCAGCCTGGGGAATGGTGCCACCCATAATGGGCTGAGTCTCCCTGTATCAATTAACAACCCAAACAAATCCCCATAGACGTGAATATGGGCCAACCTGATTAGAAAATTTTTCATTGAGGCTTTCTTCTCAGGTGATTCAAGATTGTGGCAAGTCAAAACTAACTGTCATATGCCATTTCTTCAAAGTGTGTCTAAAAGTTATGCCAACCTCAAAGGCTGGTATGAGGATTAGTGGAAATAAGACCATCATACTATGCATTTGGCCATCAGTATTCTTGTGCATTGTGGGTATTGTAATAATTTTCTTGTCAAATATTTCTTGAAGACTTGCTGTGTCAGTAGTCATCAGCAGTTTTGTTGTTTTATGAAAACTCTAAAGCCTTATTGTATCTCCTCCCATTAACAGGTTAGGCCACCATTTACAGAATAGAAAATTTAAAATACAAAACAAAAAATTCAAACCCCATGCACTATTTAGCTCAAAACCTAGCTCTTGAATCCTTACCACCTAGTACATCAGAAATGGAAGAGCTTATTGTGGTTCCAATGCCAGGGCACAGCCCATCATAGCAGCAGGTCATGACAGCAGGAACATGGGGCAGCTGGTCACATTGCATTTCTAGTCATCAAACAGAGATAGATAGAGCACAACAGAGAGAGATAGGGCGCAAAAGAGAGATAGAGAGACACAGAGAGAAACAGAGAGATAGAGACACAGAGAGACAGAGGCACAGAGACAGAGAGAAACAGACAGAGATAGATAGAGAGACAGACAGAGATAGAGAAAAACAGAGAAATAGAGATAGAGACACAGACACAGAGACAAAGAGAGACAGACAGACAAGGAGACAGAGAGAGGACAGAGAGAGGGAACTATGCTGTTGCTTAGTTCCCTTCCTTATCCAGTCTGGGTTGAGTACACTGAGAGGAGATGCCCACATTTATGTGGGTCTCCCACTTCAGTTAACCCAGTGTAGACAACTCCTTGGCATGAGCAGAGATGAGACGCCATATGATTCCAGATCTTGCCAGGCAGTAGCCAAGGCTAACCATCACAGTGGATGATAGGTGGACTTTTGGTTATTCCTGGCACAGGAGTGGAGCCTTTAGCTGGCTGGAGGCAGGCCAGGTGACTTTCATGTTTGGCTTGTTGCATGACCCTCTCTAACTGGAGTCTGATTGTTGCCTTTCAGGCCTGGGAACATTCTGTGGGCATCATCTGCTTTCGCAGTCTCCAAAGGCTGGCAGAAGATGTATCTGACCAGCTTGCCCAGGAAATACATCAGGCGCTTGCTGGGAAGCCCGCAGGTAAAAGAAGAGGCTCTGGAGTGGAGGATGGAGGACAAAATTGGCTGCAGAGCCACCTGCCTCCCTCTCTCTGCTCTCTTCTGAAAGGAGAGTGACATAGATCTGGGAAAAGGCAGAGACATAGGAAGGGGCAGAGCCTGTGACATAGGCACATGCAGTCCCACCACACAGAGAGTAACACACACACACAGAGAGAGAGAGACAGAGAGAGAGAGAGAGAGAGAGAGAGAGAGAGAGAGAGAGACAGAGAGAGAGAGACAGAGAGAGAGAGACAGAGAGAGAGAGACAGAGAGACAGAGACCCCCATCCTGGACATTCTCCTGGGGTCAGAGAAGGAAAGACCCGTATGTTCAATGGAGAGCTTGGTCTGATAAAGACACTGAATCCTGAGAATGCATCTTTTCTTGGGGTGCCTGATAAGCATCTTCCAATCCTGTGAGCTGTCCTGTAGAGGCTGGGTGGTGTGCTACAGGGCCTGTGGGCTGCAGGACAGAAGGAATTGCAGGCGGAGGGAAGCTTGAGATATAGACTGCTGAGTCTTCAGCAGTGTAAGCTGTTGGGGGATACAAACAGTGGGGGGGGGGGGAAGTCTGGATTCTAGGGTCCAATTGTGGAAGGGTAGTTATTATTCATCAAAGTAGGGAACTATGGATGGCTATGTGGATAATAAAATCTGCCCTCTCCAGGGTTATTAATCTGGAAGGGAGTAATATTTGGGACATACTCAGGTAGCCTTGAGGGACATGGGCAAGGAGACATGTGTTCCACAGCAGGACACAGACACAGCTTCAGAGAAGAGGAGGTCTTGGGAGTTGGGTGGATAGGATGTGTCACCAACCAGCTTTTGACATCTTGCAGAGCAAGCCCGGGCTGCAGCTAGGCAGCTACTGCAGTGGAAGAGTGACGTGGATCAAGATGGCTACCTGCTCCTAAAGTCGGTGTACGTGCTGACAGGGACAGACTCGGTGAGTTCCAGGCCTCTCAGGTGTTCCCAGGTCCCCCTTATCTGGGGACAGAGGGAATCCAGGGTAATGACCTGTCTGTCCCCTTCTAGGACTGAGTCTTTATATTCAGCTCCCTTCTCCCTTTCTGAGGAAACACATGGACTTCAGGGCCTGAGGTTTGGGCTTGGGCCCTGCCTTTTCAATGGATAAGCTGTGAGAATTAGTTCACTTTCACCACTTGGTTGTGTTGTATTTCTGACTTTAGAAGTTGGGTCAGTCAGGCCTCTCTTATACAGTTAGTGTAAGAACATGTATGGCTGAATTTATCAACCACTCTCTACCTGTAAGAGTCGGGCTGGGTGTGTCCCATGCACGGTGCCAGTTAGTGTTTCCAGGGACTCTGAGTTGGATTTAGAGGTGCGTGGGAAAGGCAGGCTTCCTGTGTGGAACTCTAGTCCACTGCCCTGCCCCTGGAGCTTCTGTTCTGGGCTCCATGGTGCTTCCCAGTTGGTCCAACTGGAATGAGGTTTACCTGTTGGCCCTTGTCCTAAGTGTATTGTGCCCCAGGCTGCCTGTGGCTGTGTCCTCTCCTTATGGAACTGAGACTTTCAGGTCTCCACTTGAATGGTTGGTGGATGAGCAACTAGTTTTCTCTTGGGAGTCTGGCAGTTGGAATCAGCAGCAGAAATGGACAGAGACCCTTGCAAGACAGGCCAAGAGATGCAGAGGCAACAGGAGTTGAGTGTGTGTATGTAAGTGACCTGTAGGGGCAGCAGCCCTCAGCATGAAGCATCAGGTAGGCATTTGGATGTTTGTGTGGAGCTGGGCTGTCATGGCTGTTAGGGGCAGGTTCACAGCCTTATCATAGATGCTAGCTGCAAGGGGAACCCCCAACTTGTACTCAAGTGCTTGCCCTTGAGGGGGGACCTGTCCGCTGTTTAAATGGGGACTTTATGTCCACAGAAGCAGACAGCCCTTAAGCAGTGAGGGAAGTTGAATGCTGTCTGAAGACAGGGACAGATGCTCAAGAAAGTCAAGAAAAATCAGGGCTCTTTTAAAGGGGGATATTACCTTTCAAAGGAGCAGAAGACCATAGGTGAGTCCCACGATCACCTACATTTCCCAAGTGAGGACATGGAGTGTAGAGAGGGGAAGTGGCTTTCCTACAGTTCCACAGATGTGGGGCTCGATGCATGTCAGAGTTCCCTCTGCTGGTGGGTGACCTGTGTATGACCTTCTCTTGTAGGAGACGCTGGACAGAGTGGTGGATTCAGGGCTTCCGGCCCTGCTCCTGCAGTGCCTGTATCTCTTCTTCGCTTTTCCTGTAGGAAAGGATGAGCTTCTGGAGAGCGATGTCCAAGGGCAGAGGATGTTTGTGCAGGTGAGCTAGTGGGATCCTGGCACCCCCCCCCCTGCCCTGAACTTGCTCTGCAAGGCCAGCCTCTTGTCTCAGTCATAGTTCCCAAGCATCTTGCCCTATCCAGGAACAGTTCTCAGTCTCCACTCTGCGATGTCTGTGTTGGCTGCAAGGTGATCTTCTCCCTTGCTCTCTTTGGGGCATCCATGTCTCAACATCCACATTCCCCTGTGCTCTCTGAGAAGAGTGGGGCCCTCCAACTTGGCTCCCCTCACTGCCCCAGTCCCTGGTTCCTTCCACCTGTGCTCTCAAGAGCCACCTCCTCCCTGGCATCCGGAAGTGCCTTTCTTTGGATCTTTCCCCTCTGGCTGACTTGCACGATAGGAGCTAACAATTTCCCCAAACAGTCACATGCCACTTGATACATCACTCTGAGAAGTGTGTCACTAGGTGATGTCATCCATCATGGTGTGAGCAGCATCACTAGGTGACGTCATCCATCACAGTGTGAGCAGGATAGAGCACAGGCACACAGACCTAGACGGTTCCAGGGTCACCCGGTGTGAACTCTTGGTATGCTCAAGAGGTATAGGCTTTACAGGAAGTTGTGTTTGTAAGTACAAACAGGATGTTCCTTTCCTAGCTGGCTGTGGGGACAGCACTGGCTGGGGAGAGAGGGTATCATGTACACTATCCAGTTCCTTCAGCTGAGGCTTGATTGTCAATGCTCCAGAGAAGCAGGAAGCAAGCTTCCATAGGAGAGCCCTTCCTAACCAGAACGTTCTTGTCTTGTATTCCTCCCAGATGTTGTTAAACATTTGCAGCGAGTCTCAGGGTCTGGAGGGACTTCTCTCTGGAAGCGAGCTCCAGTCTCTACTGATTGCCACCACCTGTCTGAGGGAACACAGCTGCTTCTTCTGGAAGCAGCCTACCTTCTGTGTGCTGCGGGCTATCTCCAAGGCTCAGAGCCCCAGCGTCATCCAATATCTGCGAAGTAGGTTCCAGGAGACCAGGTGTGGGCTGCGGGTCACTCAAGGGGTTCCTTTAGCTCGGAGCAAAGCTCAAGGGCCCATTGTCTCTGTCAGTGAAAGTACAGGTTCCTGTAAAGAAGAGACGGACAGCCTACTCAGTACACAATCCTACCTTATGTGGCCCCATTTGTGAAAATATGAGTATTGTTCCTCTTAGTGCTTCACTGGAGGAG
Source organism: Uromys caudimaculatus (assembly GCA_028551405.1). Classification (NCBI taxonomy): domain Eukaryota; kingdom Metazoa; phylum Chordata; class Mammalia; order Rodentia; family Muridae; genus Uromys; species Uromys caudimaculatus. The sequence goes on along the minus strand of CM052708.1, from coordinate 82,506,105 downwards.
GGAGGAAAGGGGAACTTCATTTACCACATGTGGACTCCCACACAGACAGCACTCGGGGTCTGCTTGCTCATTACATCACTAGCCTCTTGGAGACAGATGTTGGAATGGGAAAAGTGAAGCTCAAGATTGGTAGAAGATCTTGACAAACTGTTTCTAAACTCGGAGATGTCTGACTGCACCTTAGTGACTGGGTTAGGGAGCATGTATGGGGTGAAGGCTGGAGACTCTGGAACCACAGCCAGACTGTGGATTCCAGCTCTGCTGAGTGATCTCAGGTCCATAGACACAAAGCTACCCTGTCTGTCTCATCTATAAGGCAGGAAGAATGACAGTGTTGCTTGCCTTGCATTGCCTTGGTTCCAGTAGGTGTTGACATACAAGCATACATACACACATGACATACATGCTTACGTGCAGTGGCTCTGGTCTATAGCGCCTGGCCTCTGCATCAAATCCATCACTTGGGTCTTATTAGAAATGAAATGTTCTGTGAGTCAATTCCATGAGCTACCTTGGAGGCCCTCCTTAGCATCCTCTGCCACTGCAGGGCCCAGACAATGCTCCAGATAAGCCTGGAGACCTCTGATGCTGCACAGCTCTAAAATGGACATGTTAAGGTTCGTGTTTATCTCTACTCACCTCCGGCCCCTCTGCCCAACATCTCAGCTCTCCCAGATGAGCATAGCAGCCATCTTGGAACACAGCATTTCTTGTCTTAGGTTGATGCCAAAAATGGGCTATATGGACAAGCTGGATTTCTCAGTTGCTATTATCACCTGCATGCTCACAAATACGTGCCCTGTGATCTGTCATCTTTCTGTAGTAAGGAATATCTATTAGTCAGAATTGAGAAAGTAACACCAGATTCTCTTCTTACTGTAAATCAGTCCCTGGAGGAGACACCATGAGGGCTCAAAGCCTTCTGTGAGCTCAGCCTATGCTTATAGTTGAAATTGAATTGTGCCTCGGCATTTCAGTCTCCATCCCCACCCCCAAACTGGAGTCTGAGTGGCTAGGAAAAGGCTGAAGTTGTGGATCGCCAGAGTCTGACCCAATCAAGGCCTCAGAAAGCTTCCTCCACAGGGGCCCTATGCCCAGAGGCTACTCATGGGTACTTTTTATGGGCTCATGGGGCTAGCAGGGACTTCTGAAAAGGCTGGTCTGCCAGTCTCCACTACATCATCAGCTACTCTGAGTTCTCCCTTGCCAAAGGGCCCACTTTAGGCCCTTCTGAGTCCTTAACAGCTGAGAGTCTGATCCTGCATCCTCTTGGTTCCACTTTTGTGATTTTCCTTCCACTTAGAAGAGTCTCCAGTCTGAGGGCATCCTTCTTCTGACTTTCTGTAACTTCCCACCATTCCAGGTGACAAAAAGAAAAAATAAACAATGGCAGGCTCTTCATGAATAGACCCCACCTCCTCCTTTCCCCACAGCTCCTGACTCTGCTTGAATGTTCTGGCTTGTTGAGTTTCTGAAACATTCCCTCTACTGCCTTCCACCTCCGGACTCACCCACTGTTCCTTCCTAGGACTTCTTGTCAAGTTGATTTTTTCTCAACTCTACATGCTTGGCTCCATGATGCTTCTTAAGGCATTCCCCAGTGCTCTGGTCTTACATGGTATCTCTGTATCTAGAGCCTGGGATTTTCCTACGGTCTAGGAAGAAGGAGCTTAGAGGCTGCCCCATTCCCTACCATGTCAGATGCGCTCAGGATGGCACCTCCCGCAGGACTCTCTAAGAGCCTGCAGAAAATAGTCTCAAATTATTCTCATGAAAGTCTTGCTGTGCAAGTTCAATGGAGGTAGATGGTGGAGAGAGGGAAGAGCAGCAGCGACACCTCTTGCTTCCTGGCTCAGCAGGGCTGTGCTTTCCCCTTCCACAGCTGCAGATTGTGTCCGGCTCTGTGTTCAGAACCTCTCCAAGTTGGCAGACACTCTCCCTGTGCCCGAGGTGAGTGAGGCAGTGAGCCTCATCCTGAACTTTGTGAAAGACTCCTACCCCATCTCCTCTGCGCTGCTCCTGGAGTTTGAGAATGGGGAGGGCTACCCTCTGCTACTCAAGGTACTGCTGCGGTAAGTGGTGGGGTCTGGTGAGAGGGGCGAGAAACAAGAACCCGCAAGCTTTGGGGCTCAGAATCATCTTGCTGCTCTGGTGGAAGAGAGACAGCAAGAGTGTTTAAGCATGTCTTATGAAATTCAAGGCTCCTAAGAGCATGGCTAGCAAGACCCTCTTCCTGGTAGCAGTAACTGAACATGCAGATAGATGTGGGAATGCCTTCTTCAGGGAATCAACGAGCCACTTTATCAAGTCCACCAAGTGGCAAACACCGCCAGCATGTTCCACCTCGTAGAGCTCATGTGCCTCTCAGAAGCTTTCCGAGATCTGCTGGAATTTACCCTACCTCAGTGTTTGGAGGGCTGTGTGGGAACCTTAGCTCTCTATCTCTGTCAGAACTGATCGAACAGGACCCAATAAAGTTGTCCTTTGGATGCTTCTGCTCCACACCATTACAAATCCACCAGAAGGACTAAGCACGGTAGTCTAGGGAGATGCCAGTTTGAGAATGCATTTCAGCAAGTTTTCTTCCTTTGGCTACTTCACAGGTCTGCCCCCGCTTGAAGTTTCTGAGATCAACTCTCATGTGAAGGTCTTCTCTCTCAGACCTCATGAATTGTGGGAAAGACACTGTATCTGGGGCTGGACCAACTTTTTATTCTGGTTTATTTCAAGGGGTGGGTGCCTAGGTATTATTGTGAGCACTAGATAGAAATAAAAGAAATCCTTTTGTGGCCCAAACTCTTCCCCTGAAGTTGGGGAAGCTGCTTCAGGGTGAGACTAGGCACATTCCTTTGGGTTTTGCTTGGTTTCTCCTCAATGGAGTGAACCTTAGCAATGTCTTTTGTAGACTTCATGATAGAAGCATGCCTCAGATGTGTTGGACATGATTTGGATGAGAGAAACTGAAGGCCAATGCTGTAGAGTCTCCATCTTTATAAAGTTTTAATAAAGAAAAGGCACCCTTCAAAAGGATGCTAAGAATAAGTGTTTCTTTGGGTATATATACCATTGCAGTACAGTAAGCAGTCTGGTTAGTGGCCAGATGGCTGTGGCCACTGTGGTGCCCTGGATAGCATTTTCTACAAGTTTCTTCTGTTCAATGGATGGACGTTAGATTTCTTTAATAGAATACAGAAGAGGAAACCAGTGTGAGGAAGTGGCTGCTCAGCTCATTCCCTTCTCGTCTGCCTTCTCAGGAGCCATGTTTCATACACTCCTGATCTGAAAAGGGCAGAGCTGAACAGAGACTCCAGGGGCCCTCTGCCCCATAAATAGAGCAAGGTATCAGATAAACACTGAAGCTATCAGCCATAGGTTAGACATTAGAAAGATTTCAGAAGTCCACATATCAGCCATAGGCTAGGTGTGAGGAAGACTGCAGAAATGCACATGTGAGCCATAGGCTAGGTGTGAGGAAGACTAAAAAAAATCCACATCTTTCCCATGCTGTCCTTTTCCTCCTTGGAAAAATCGAATCTTCCATTCTGGAGGTGCTTTTTGCTCCGTGAGCCCTTTAAATTCATGCCTTTTGGGAATCCAGCCACGGGAAGCAGCCTTCCTCAAATAGGGCTGTGGTCTCTTGCAGGTTCCCCTGTGTAGCAGCCTGGGCTTACTGACAGAGAGTGATAGGCTCTGAAGAGTTCCACTGGGCTTCTGCAATATGAATCTAATAGAATCTGATGCATACATGTTTTGTCCTATACATACATGCTCATAATCAAGTTGAATTTGTAAATTGGGAACAGTAAGAGGATAATAATAATAGCTAATAACAAAAATTCAATATTTATATGTATCATATTATAACTAGTTTAAAGCATGATTTTTTTTTTTTATTTCTGGAATTCTTTGTTTATCTCTCTCAGCGTGTATGCTTTGAAATTTTATTTTATTTTGTTTTGATAAGGTCTCATGTAACTCACATAACCCAGGCTGGTCTCAAGTTCTCTAAACTACCAAAGATGATCTTGAATTTCTGATCCTCTTGTACCACACCTTCTGAATTCTGGGATTATGGGAAAACATCAGCACGGCTGGTCTTATGAGTTCTAGTGATTAAAACCAGGTCCCTCTGAATGCTAGACAAGCATTTATCAACCAACCTACACCCAAGTTCCAGCTGATGTTTGGGGGCCACAGATGGCTAATAGCAGCAGAAGTTATAGAGTTCACACTCAAGGAAAGGGAACTATTGGGGGCCAGAGAGATGGCTCAGTGGTTAAGAGCCCTTGCTTTTGTGGAGGACCAGTTTCAGTCCCAAACCCCTGTGTGGTGGCTTACAACCATTAGTGACTTCAGTTTCAGGAGTTCTAACATCCTCTTCTGGTCTTTGCGAGGAGCACTGTACACAAACGTAGCTGTTCCATCCAGGAGCTGACCCTGTTTGTCCTGCAGGTATAACGGGCTGACCCAGGGTGTGGTGGAGCCCCATCTTGAGGAGCTCATGGAACTGGTGATGTGGCTGACGACTTGTGGGAGGTCAGAGCTGAAGGTGTTTGACAGCGTCACTTATCCTCAGCTCGAAGGCTTCAAGTTTCATCAGGAGGCTTCTGGTGGGTCCTCATTGTGTCTCCAGGTAACTGGAGAGCCAGTATGAAGTCCTGACAAGGCCATGCAGGTCTCTGAGCCCATGTGCCCTTGTCAATCATGTCGCGAGGTCTGATGCTTCTGTGACCTTTAGAGACAGGGCCTAGACCTGTGGATATTAAATCTCCCCTTAATCTACTTTCCACCTGCGCAATTTCAGCTTTGCACAAAAAAGTTCATCGTGTGTGGCAAGTGGAAGAAATATTGCTTAACAGAGGCAAAACTCCTATTAAATAAGGCAGGCAGCCTCTGGAATGCCACCCTTATCTAGGGGTGACTTACCCTGTACCATTTGCTTATGTCATGGAGACTGAAGACCCTGACTCAGCCATCTAGGCTCAGAGTGAGTGGATTTTCTTCCTAGGACACTGAACATGAATTGAGAATATCAGTGAGCACACTGATGCTTTCTGAGCCGCAGGCGCTCTGCCCCCTACTGGGCGCTGGTGTGAACAACTAGTGTCAGCTCTAAAACCCTTAGCAGAGACAGCACACAAGTATCAAACCACAGGCTGCTGGCTTGGCACATGCCTTACCTCTAGTGGGTCTGTCAGGAAACCCTGCACAGACGTCCCGCTGAGGGAATTTTGAAAGCTAAGTGTGAGTCCTCTAGGTTGAAAGGGAAGGGAAGAATTTAAAGGCACAAAGTACTGAATGGGGAAGAAACAGTGGTCTGAGACAGCTGGGTGGGTCTGGAGATGCTAGCTGGGGTAGAAAGCTGTGGGGAGGGGTAGGAGCTGCAAAGCAGCAAGCGCCAGCTGGAGAAGGGTGTTGGGCAGAACTTAGACAAAGAGGATCAGAGATGGCTGGCAGCAGGGAGCCTCGGAGTTTAGCAAATCCATGGCAGAAGTACATACAGGCAGGAGATTTGAGCCAGGTAGGTAAGGAAGGTGCGTCCCTTCAGCTGTCTAGAGGAAACCAGACCTTGCACCGTCATCCATAGCACCACTTGACTCTAGTTAATCAAAACCAAATCTCCTGGTCCAGCTTTGTTCAGTGGAAATATAAGGTGGACCAATCATCTATCTTGATTTTGACAAGAAGAAACTGGTTGGATTATTTCTGATAACTTATGTTTCTCTACCTCAATCGGTCCCAAACACTCCACCTCCATGTGTAGCCACAGACAGGGCAGTTAGTGAGATTTTTGCTTCCTTTTTGCCCTGCTGCCCCTTGGAAATCCTGTGTGGCTCTTTCCCTCATGGGCATGTTTTGGTTCAGAGTGGTCATGGCTGGAACGCTCAGTCAGCCGCCTATCTTCGGAATGCAGCTGCAGCCCGGTCCCCAGCACAGTGGCTGAGGAGTTTTAGATGTCTAAGATGTGTCCTCACAGGAGCTAAAACAGAGAAATGTCCAAAGCTGCATCCTTGTGCGTCCTCAAGCACTCACAGACAGGCAGGCAGGGAGCTGACTTGCAGAACTGCTTTGTTTTTGCATCCCCAGGAGTGACCATTAAGAATCTCCAAGCCTTCCAGGTCCTGCAGAATCTTTTCCACAGAGCCAGTGACTCTGTCCTTTGCATTCAAGTGCTTTTGGCCATCAAGACCATATGGGCCTGGAACCCTCGCAATTTCTTCCTGCTGGAGTGGACCCTGCAGCCCATCTCACAGTTTGTAGAAATCATTCCCCTGAAGCAGACCCCAGTGCAGGAGCACTTTTTCCAGCTGTTGGAGACTCTGGTGTTCAAGCTACTCTATGTGCCCCACGAGATCCTGGCTAAAGTGCAGCATCTGATCAAGGAGAGCTCAGAGCTATCCTGTACCCTTGTGGCCTTGAGAAGCATCCTCAAGATCACAGCCAGTGACCGACTCTTCACAGACATCTTCCGGGACTCAGGACTACTAGGCCTGCTGCTGGCCCAGCTACGGAAACAGGCCAAGATCATGAGGAAGTCAGGTGCTGTCTTTAGAGGGGTGGGCAAATGGGCTGAGGTCGTAGTTATCCAGGCTGGGCAGGGTAACAGTGCAAACACGTGCATCATATTGTGATGGACAGACAAAGGAGCGCTGGGGTTATATCTTCACAAAGAACAGGCAGTCTCCAAGTCTTCGCCAGAGGTGAGAGGGACAGATACCACTTTAAGTGAACTCCAGGAATGGAGTCAAGGAATTCTTAAGTTACTCCTTGCTGGGTATACAGGTGAAAACCACCAGGGACTCAGATCCTTCACTAAAACAAAGGAGCCTGGAGAGAACTAGGCTTTGGGGGCTCTTGTGGGGTCTGCTAGGGTATGATCCTGTGGTCTCCCATTGAGAGTGGGGTTCTATAGTCCTGCTGACTCAGCATGCACCACAGTCCTAGTGGGCTATACACATGCTTTGCCATGCCTCACACTGGCCCGCTGGGGACACTTTGCATAGAGCGTTGAGATCCTCACCTCCAGCGATTTTCAAATTGAAGCAGGACACAGTCTCTTCCCTCTGTTCCTCTTGGTTTGCTCCAATTTGTCACTTCCTGCTGCCCTTGGAGACCAGCCTGGAGGTGGGGTATCAGGCCACAAGGATCTAGCTGCCTACCTTGCCCCTCCCTGACTTTCCCTTCTCTCCTTCCCCTTTGCTGCACTGGCCGGACAGGCCTGGGAGCTGCCCTAGGCAGCAAATGCTTTTGGAATTCTGCTTCGGACATTAGTTAACATTACTAATCTGTCCGTTTTCTGCTTCTTGGAAGGAAAGAAGCTGAGGGAGCATGTCAGTGTGGGAGCCTGTCAGCCTCAGCTGGAAACATGACTGTGGTCTAAGCAGGGCAGTCTTACCCTGTTACCTCTCCTCTGTAAAATGACAGTGGCTCTGTCACAGGTCTCATAGGAATGAGAGGAAAAGCACCCACTGTTGGGTGCAGCATGTAAAAGGTGCCTGGGAATTCCTGCACATGGTATCCCTTTCATTTCAGTATTGCTCTGAGGGAGGTTGAGCCTAGGCATCTTATAGTAGCAGACTTATAGACTAGAAAATTTATAAAGCATAGAAGTTTACTTGTAGTCTAATGAGCTACTACAGAGCTATCTTCCCAAATAGAAGTTTATTTGGCTTATGGTTCTGGAGGTTGGGGAGTCCAGTGTCATGGACAGCTTATGGAGGAGGGCCTTGTTGCTCTAGTATAATACAGCAAAGAGCATCACACCGTGAGTCAGAGCAATCCTGCCAGTTTATACACTCATCCTCAAGATGCCATCCAACACCAATGACTTCCCGAAGATGTACCTCCAAATACCATTAATGTGTGAGTTAGAGACTACATTCCCAGCACAGGGCTTTGGGGGAAGCATTCCAACCATAGCCAATTCTTGCCTTCAATCCTCTCCTGCGTGAAGCTAGCACATCAGCTCCCTTGGTTTCCTTGTGCTTATAGGGAAGGCAGTACACAGACTCACTGAGTGTTCCTGTGGCACCCTAGCTAAACAATGCCTTTCAACAGCTTAATGTCAGATCCACTTTTCAATCTGACCCCAGGCTTACGACCATTCCCAGAAGAGTTTAGTTTTTTTCTGTGAGCTAATGTTTCCAGTCTTCCTTTGTGCTTTGCATTTTAAAATGTGACCTATTGATTCTTATGAACTCTGTGTCTGGCAAATAAATTCTTCTTGTTCTCATTCATTTACTTGTTTTTAATTCTCCAAATAGGAGCTAAATTTTCAATTTGTTTCGGTACTTTTTCAGCACTGGGGATCAGAGGTGGATGAAGTGACCTGGTTTGGGCATCAAAGATCGAGTGGCCTGTTTATCTGTTCCATATTCCCCCGAGTTGCTTCTTACCTCAGCTAAGGAGCTGACAGCTGTCCCTTCTAGACATGAGTATCAGGCTGATAGGAGAAGATCAGGGTTAAGTTGGCATCCAGAGCTGAGTGCTTCTTTCAGAGGGACTATTGCAACAGGTTCATCGGCTTCACCTAGGGACGTGTTAGAAACAAGAATTACCTGGTCTCATTCAAGATCTAAGCCAGCAGCTCTGAGCAAGGGGCTCCACAGTCTTGGGTGTCCAGATTTCTGTTGTGCTCAAGCTGGAGAACCAGTGAGTTAGGGTTTTCAGGGTTGTGTCTTCAGAATTGGGGTGTATTCTCCCTTCTAATGGGACCACTGCAGTCCCACCCTCCTGAGGAAGGTAGGACCCCAGAAGAGAAAGAGATTGTGGATTGTACCATGTGGACTTAGTACATATGTATTGGTTCTTAAATGTGGCAGGAACCAAAGAGTGCAGTCCTGGTGTGCAGGATCCAGAGAGGGAACTCACCTGCATGATGCTGAACACTGTGGTCGCACTTCTGCAAGGTTCTGTCCGAAACGCAGGTAATGCTAGTTCTAACCTCGCCCTGTCATTCTGCAGTGAAACACAAACTGTGAGTTATTCCCGAGTGTTCAAAGGTGGTATTCAAGGGATGGCTGGTATCAGTGTGGTGGCTAATGTCCATGTGCCGAATGATGGTGATTATCCATCAAAGAGTCACTTTGGTCAACACTGTTAATATTGTGTAACAAAATTGTTGGCCAAAGACATGCTGCTTCATGTAACTCTTTCTAAATCAGTGAGGTTGCAGAGCTCCTTTCCCTTCTTTTTAAGGAAAACATATTTGTACCCTGCTTCATTGCTTTTTATAAACCACAGAGCAATAGCTAAAAATGATAGTCCTTCATGCTTTTCTTTTGAAAAGGGAGTCCTTTTCGTGTATCAGTACTTGACGTGAAGCAGATGCAATGGGTCCTGTCAACAGGTCTGGTGATTTAGAAGTCAAGGGCACTGAAGCCCTCATAGTGACTATGTTAACCCTAAAAGCCTGTTACTCGGTAGAGTTCACCCTTGTAGGCCGACGCTCAGACATTTGATTAGCAGTAGATGGAGCTCAGTCTCAGGAGTCTCCCAGTGTGAGTTCCACTTAGTGGGCGTGTGACCATGGCTTGAGTGTCGCTGCGGCTCAGGACCTGAAGGGCTCGAGTGCACATTAACCAATTTAGTCAAGGAAACGCTGAGTCTTTATTCACTGAGAATGAATCCATGCCAGGCCTGGGCAAGAAAAACCTGGGATTGCCTGTAACAAAAACAAACCATAAGTAGGTTCCTTTCATTTTCTCCCCAGGGAAAGACCTAGGAAATTAAATATGTCCCTAACTTAAATTCTTTTTTACGTTCTGTAAACTTTAGATAGAAGACAGAATTCCAAACTCAACTAAGAAAGTAATCTCAATTGATAGCTGCTGGGAAAGGGAAAATTCAATTTTATTTTCAATGGAGTGACAATGACTATATCAAAACACCCAGAGCAGGCCCTATGCTCAGGAGTATTGGCCAACAACACCCAACAAAACTCAGGCTCTATTTTTGGTGATTTTGTTTTGTTTTGCTTTGTTGGTTCTTTTTTTATTTTGTAGAGAAAATATATAAAATTGGGTATGTAGTCAGATGAGTTGGGGAGGGGATATAATATGGTCAACATATAATGTGCGTAATTCTCAGGAATAAATCAATCATTGACAAGAGAACCTTGGCAGAGAGGATAAGAATTGGTGTAGGCCATGGATTAGGGAATGAAGGTAAATAGATGGAGAGGTGGAACACTCTGGGGCTGGGCTACTTAGATTTTGACTTTTTTTCAAAACCACAATATATTGTCATTAACTTTAAGCATTTTTGTTGTACAGTAAGTCTTTTGAACTTATTACATTCTATCTCGAACTTTCTCCTATGGGAAGATGTTGGCCAAAGACATTTTTCTTCCCCCAGATAGAATTCTCACTGGTGAAGAATGAGGTTTCTCTTCTGAATTCTCCAGCACCTGTGTTTCTCTTTCCCATGACTCCATTGTGGGTGTGGATTATAAAACATAAAACTGTTTACCAGGGGGCCAAAGGAAGGATGAAGTGTAATGGGCTTAGGTAGAGCTTTCCCTGTGGTGGGATTGCAGTGAGCTCCTCCGACTGTACTGTCTGTCTTGTCCCCAGTTGTCCTAAAAGACCATGGCATGGTGCCCTTCATCAAGATCTTCCTGGATGACGGGTGCTACCGGGGGGCCTCGCTCAGCATCTTGGAGCACCTCTCAGTCATCAATGCAGAGGAGTACATGAGCATCATTGTGGGTGCTTTGTGTTCGTCCACTCAGGGGGAGCTGCAGTTGAAGCTGGATCTTCTCAAGGTGAGGTCAAGCCCTCCTTTGTGATTGGCTCTCTCAGACCTATGCACCAAGTGACTCACCTTCGTTCATGCAGTGGGACATTGTGCTGGATAGTTAGGTAGTTGTGCCAGGCAGGTTTAGCTGCTGTAACAAATAAGTCCCATACACCTAGCTGCCTGACACATACATTTCTTGAGACAAGGTCTCATGTAGCTCAGTTTGGCATCAGACTCACTATGTAGTCAAAGATGATCTTGATCATGGAGCTCCTGATCCTCCTGGCTCTACCTCCTAAGTTCTGGGATTCCAAACGTGCATACCCCAAATCTGACCTTAATTTTTTAAAATGAAGAATCAATGAGTACTTGGGATTGCAATTCAGGAATAGCTGTCATGAAGGGACTTAACTCAGCTAAAAGATAAGGGAAGACAGGCTAGGAAGAATGGCATAAGACATCCTCATTCGGGCCAGGAATTAACACACTCTAGCTTCAGTTTTCTTTGGACAGACTTTTCAGCAGGACTCAGTCAGCTGCAGGGGGTGATGGGAAGTGTAGTCCTTGGCTAGGCAGCAACTACTACCAGGCACCACTGTAGATCATGAAAGTGGGGTGTATATTAGTGGTGGCTTGATAGGTGCTCTGCTGACTCCATTTATTGAACATCAACCAATGACCAGGTCTGGTGAGAGTACTTGGGATACACGTTAGAATGAGACATAGCCCTTGCTATCTGGGATATTAAGAACCAGTATTTATAATACATGAGTGCGGATCACACCTCAGGGAAGGTGTTGGGTGCTCTGGGTAGATGCCTGATGGGTACTGGTGGCTATGGAAAGAGAGCGATTAGAAAGGCCAGAGCAGTTTCACTTGGTCTGAGGGCTCACAGAGGAGAGTGTGTGAGCTAGAACGGAAGCTAAAGAGAGCCAAAGCTGTAGGAGCAGGGACACCAATGGACTAGTGAGGCTGACCTATCACATTTGTATAGCAGAGAGAAGTATTTATTTTTGTAATATTGCCAATAATCATCAAATCATCTTAAGTAGCTGAAGAAATATATACTATATTAATTTATCATCCTTTTATAATTTTTTTTTACTGTTTTTTCTTTATTCTTTTGTGGCTTATGCCTTTTAAAAATTCTCTTATGGGGCTGGTGTGGTGGTGCATTCCTTTAGCCCCAGCACTCAGGGTGCAGTAGTAAGCAAATCTCTGTGAGTTTAAGGCCAATCTAATCTATATAGAGAAGTCCAGGCAAGCCAGAGTTATAAGCATACAGAGACCTTGTGCTTTAACAAGTAAACAAACAAACAACTACCATTTTAATTAATCCATCAATTAATTAATTAACTTGTCATTTCAATTGTGAACCCGATGATGGCTGAGCCACCAACTGGTAATGTTTTTAAAAACAATTCTCCTTTGCTTTATGCTGTTTGAGTGACAAGATGTAAATGTCAATATTCATCTGTAGATTTAAGATGAAATTGTCACCTCTCTGTGAGATACAACCCAAAAGAAACACATTCTTGTTTCCTGAGGTTGCTATAGCTGGTTACTGAGTGACTTTATAAAAAATACAAAATTACCCTGACATCTAAACTGAACAGGCTTAGCTGTGGTCCTCTCTCTCTCTCTCCTGTCCTTTTTATTGTGAGGAGTGTGGTGTTTGGGTCTTTGTGTCTAATTCTCTGCAGAGTCCATGCCAGACATTTGAGGGAGTTATTCCTGTTATCACATGGCCTAGCCTGAAGTACTAGGTAGAGCCACTGCATTCCAGGGGACTCAAGAGAAAATGACATCATGATAATAATTATATATATTTCATGGATGATAAGAGCTCAAGTAATGATTTAACTACAGGGCAAAAAAAAAAAAAATGGGTGAAAGAGATTACTAATATACAAAAAAAGAAAGACAAATGTCTTTTGAAAGACTCATTAGTGCCATAATGATGTGAGCTTAGACAAAAACTAATGAAGGCTGGGTGGGCCTTTGTGGCAGAGGGCTTGCCCAGCAAGAGGGAGGCCCTAGGATCCAATACCTAGCACCAGAGAGAGGCGAAGAATTCATTGAAATGTCGTGCTGGGAAAGACCTGAGATTAGTATGGGCTAGTTTTCTCCTGCTTGAAGCAGAGGCATCCAGAGGGCTTCAAAGACTGCAGTCACTCAAAAGATATGCCTAGCAACCGAGAATGGACCTACTGCTCCACAGTGTCAAGCTTTTGTTGGCAGGATTTGTATGTTCTGATAGGAACGAGAAAGGTAGGACCATAGCCAGGACTTAGGTTTTCCATTGGGTACAAAATTATTTCTGATATGTTTGTAGTGGAATCCAGACAGATCCATGGAGAAGAAAGCTACGCTCTGACTCTGCTGAGAAACAGAATGGAGCTTTCTATCTCTCCAATGTGGAGAAGAGTGTTCTGTCTTGCTCACAGAGAGTTTGTCTTGTTTACTATGTAGCCCAGAGGCATCTTATTGGAGAGCTAGCCCTTGGGTAATAGGACGGAACTTCTAGAATTAGCAATGCAAAGCCATTATGGTGTTTTACAGATTCAATATAATTTCAGAAACACAGCATCAAGAGAGTTCACAAGGAACAAGCCCTCTGTGAGCTCATTTAACAAAGTCAGAGCCCACAGGTTCTCCTCCGCCTTTTCCTTACTCCAAGGCTCTGCTGGGCAGTTAGGAGGCCTCAGGAGCTACTGTCACCCTCAGTGGACTAGGACTGCCACACAGAGGGTGGTAGAGAAGGCTGGGTCCCCGGAGTCTAGCCCAGATTCTGAGTACATGAGTAGTAGCTAGTGAATGTTTGCTGATATCTGATGTGGGATCTGTGATTGCTTTTAAAAATCTGAGAGCTCCTTGCATCCTTGCAAACATACATGTGAATCGAGCTCTCTCTCTGGCTGGATCGCCATTTCAGAAGCTGAAGGCTGGCTGTGCCCAGGGCGTTGGGTTTACATAGAGGGTCAGTAGAGGGTTAGGGCGGCCATCATGAAACATTGGAACCATAGGCAAGGAGGCAGGCAGTGTCCTTCCCAGTGACGTTGCCATCTCTGGAGGGCAGTCACATCACACATATGGAGAAGACCACCTCAGGGTAGATGTTTCTAGAATCCAGTGGCACTTCCGTACCAACACCAAACCGTGCGACTACACCACCAATTCTGGCAAAGGATAACTGAGTTAAAGGATAATGTAAGCAAATGAATTTCCTCCTGTGGCCAGGGGGCTGTGATTGGGTTATGCACAAATTCAGATTGATTTGCTAATGTACATTTAGCTGTTCAACGCTGAGCTTAACCACATTTCCTCCCCAGTCTTCCAGCACGACACATGGACAATTACGAGGGATAACAAATAACAGGGTGTGAAATAAATCCTGTTAGTCCTAACACAGTTAGCGCCACGCAGCAGACATCCATTTTATAGATTCAGGCTAGAGGAATACTAACTCAGAGCCGATGACACAGTAACTGAGTTAAGAACGGGAAAATGTGCTTAAGGCTGACCTTTCTTGAAGTGTGTCAACCCTACCCTGATTACTTTGACTTCTGTTGATTCGATTTATTCCTTTCGGCAGACTCGGAACCCTGTGTGATGCATTATCACGCAAAGTTGAATGACAGTAATGGAGACCCCCTCCTCCCAGGCCCCCAGCCCCTGACTAATCATTTCCCGAAGTCCCGAAATATTTATTTTCCTTTATGATAGAAATGTTTCCCTTTAGTTGCTATGAAATTAAGCCTTTGTAATTGGATTTTGGACTCTTTACTTTATGACTCTGCAAATATGAAATTAACCCCATCCCAAGAAATAATAGAGCAGTCTACATTCTAATGAGATTACCCCCATTTTAGATAATGACCTGGAATTTAATAAATTGAACAAAGCAACAATTAAGGACAGCCATTTCTCCTCCCCCTCCCAACCAGAGGGAAGAAAGTGGCCATCTAGGTGACACCCACTGAGAGACACAGATCATGGGTAAAAATTAGTGTTGGATTGATTCTCTTTTAAAATATCTGTTCTTACCACTCTTGGAAGGATGGATGAAACTCTTCTTAGCCATGTCTGGCATCAAGTTGGACCACTGGAATTTGCTTCCTATGGGGGGTCAGGGGGCGTCCCATGACCATGCAGTGCTTAGACAATTAGCTACAATCTTCCGTTTTGCATTGCTTTGCAGTTGTCTCCTTTGCATCTGCTTTGGCCTGTGTCATGTGACAAACAAAGGGCTTTCTTCATTCCTTTTGCTTGAGCCTACCTCTTAGTGGTCATGAGCCAGTAGAAACTCTCAGAGAAATGTAGACTATTTGGCATCAGTCCTTATGAGTTTTTCTAGCATCTTGGTGGCTGACTTATCTTTTGACGGCACATATCCCATGACCAGGCACAAAGTCACTCTCAGATAAGTAGGCTAATTTACATGCTCTTGTAAATTACATTGCTATGTGGATTGTCACTTGGAAGGAAGAGGCTTAAACTTAAACCCACTTCAGAGTTAGAGTGAGTTTCCTGTTTAGCTGAAGTAATGCTTCTTAGTTGGAAGACAGTTGCTCACACAGAGAGGGGTCTCCAGAGATAACGGCAGGTAGCTGTGACTATCTATACAGACTGAGCCTTGCCCAGGGTGTACCATGAGCTCTCACATTTCCTGAGCATCCATCTTTCTGGAGGAATCTTGCTCTGACCCCATAATACATACTTGCCTTGAAGGGCTGGTCTGTGTCTTGGGTTTTCGAGTACCTAGGTTTCCCTGTCTGTTGACCTTTACCAGTCAAGCTTTGGTTTGACATCCTAAGCCACGTGGTTAAGTCACAGCATTGGCTCGAGGCCCAATGTGAGAATCTCTTTTTCATTTTTGACCTTCAAGCCATATCTTAAACCTCCCAGAGATGATTCTGAACAATGCCCCTTTCCTTGATTCAGTACAGTGTTAACTTTCTAAAAAAAATAAAGCACTCCAATCCGTCTCCAGAGCCTACCACAAAGGCCATCCGCTATCCAGAAATGTGTCAGAGATGTCTGATCTCAGATGTGTTCAGTGTTATCTTTGAGGTCAATACTCAGAACCAGACTTTAAATATTTATGTAAACTTATCCACACCTCCCCCATTCCTTCCCTCCCCCTCCCCCCTCTTTTCTTTCTTCTCATTCTTCTTCTCTTCTGTGTGTGGAATAGTTTTATACATCATGTACAGTGGCCAGTAAATGTTCTTTGTACATGCTCTGTGAAGACTTGATTTACAGGGAAATAAGTTTGCCTGTAGATGTCTCAGACAACTGGAAGGTCTTGGGTTCTATGTGTGCTCTGACTGCTTCAGCTACATCTCACACACAGGGTCTGGGCTGTCTGCTATCTGTACAACTTAGATATTGTACCTCATGATTAGTCTCACCTCATGATTTATAACAATAGCAAAATGACAGTCATAAAGTAGCAACAAAGTAATTTTATGGTTGGGGTCACCACAACATGACAACTGTATTAAAAGATCAGAGCATTTAGGTTGAGAACTACTGCTCTAGGTTTGTCCTGACTTGGAAATCCTCATCTTTATGACCTGCCGATGAGTAGACTGCCTTTCCTCTCACTCTTCATGTGGCAGAGCCCTGCTGCTTGTAAGGAGGGGGAGGTAAAGGATGATAAACAAAAGCTTCACAGTGCCACTATGTATCTCCTTGCCGTTGGAGAAATGGCACTTGCCTCATGCAGAGAATCAAACGCAGCTGAATTCTATTGGGGTGAGCAAGTCTGGTGTGGTTCCTAATCAGGTGCATTCCCAGTTTGGTGGAGAGCTGAGACAACTTCCAAGCAACTATAGATGTACGTCCATTTAGTTTGCCGAGTTTCTGGAGTACATGACTAACAGCCCTAAGCCTTGGTGGGTGGGCTCATAGGTGGTCTTGACCCGCGTGGATTTCACGTATTTTCTTTGCTTGCTCTTTCAGTCTCTGCTCCGGATCCTGGAGATCCCCAAGGGCCATGCTGCATTCCGTGTCTCCAGTGGGTTCAATGGGCTGCTGTCTCTGCTTTCTGACCTGGAGGGGTCCCTCCAAGTACCTGCAGCTCCAGCATGGAGTGCAGTGTCCCCCAGCCAGACTCTGGAGCTGGTGTTACACACCCTTTGTGTGGTGTCTGCCGCTCTACACTTGGACCCTGTCAACGAGCACTTCTTCAGGAGCAATGGGCTCTTTGAGAAGCTGGCTGAGGACCTCTGTCTGCTGGGCTGTTTTGGGGCCTCAGAAGAGGAGGGCACTGGGCGGACCACTTCATCTGACATGAAAGCCAGGCCCTTCATGGATCTGCTGAGCTGTGCCTTTTCCTCCAACTGCCAGTTCCCACCCAGGGTGCAGAGTTGCCTACAGATTCTCAGCTTCTTAGAGAGCATGGTCAGTGGTACCCTCCACCTGCGCGGAGACCTAATGGATCCAGCCAGGGCTGGGCAGGAGTCTTCTGTGGATGCTCGAAAGGGAGAGGCTGGTGGCCACCAAGGCAAATTCAAGCAGTGGCCAGACCTGGAGGAGAGGTTAGTGCTGGGCTGGCTGCATCTGCTCTGGGTCATCAGCAGGTCTGTGGTCCATTCCTTTGTTATACAGACATCCCTGTGGGTATAGTGGGTAGGGGAGCTACAGGCTGGGTGTGCCAGAGAGTTGCCAGACTTTACATCACTTGGAGGACTCCAAACTCCTCTATCCTGGGGGCTCATAGCAAATTTGACCCAAGTCAGCATAAGCCTGGAATTGTCTGTTGATTTGTTTGAGAATTGCAAAGCTTCTGAATGCCTAGAAGGCGCAGGACACCATGGAGACAGAGGATCTCCTCTGGGATCCTCTGAGGTCCCTGGAGTTGTGGTGTTTAGGTGGGTCTTCCTGGGTATTCAGGCTACCTTGACCTCTGTGGTCTCATCTCCTTGGCAGAGTACTGCCAGGGGATTGGGTGAGCTCGTTCAGTTTGTTAGGACAGAAACCATAGGTCCAACCACAGGGCTCTTCCTTGTCTTTTATACCGCTGCTCATTTTCCTAGCAGAGACTACCTTTCCACAAGCCACACTTCTCAGTGGATCAGACTTTTGCAAAAACAATTGACTATAGAAGAACTTAGTTCCACTAAAGCAAGGAATGTGAGGACCCATCCCCACAGATTTGGGGGTATCAGGGGAGAGGAAAGATCATGTCAGTAGATAATGCCCTTTTTCATTTCGCACAAGCATCAAAGACAAATGATGTCGATACTAAGGTGACATCCATATTGGGAGTCAGTACAGTTTATCCAGAGAAAGTCCCCATTTTCTGGAGGTGAGAGCGACAGCTATAAATCTCCATATACCAGGATGATCATAAGATTTTTTTTTGTTTTGTGGATAATTTGGTCTATTAATGGGTTTCTGTTTCTAATCTTGCCTCTGTGGCCATGACATCATAAACGTACCCAATCGTGTCTAACATTGCAGCCCTGCATAAGCCAAGGTGTTCACAGTATAGTGTCACACCTGATTTACTACTTTTAGAAGGTATTTAGTATCTATGTTGAGAACTTTTGGTTTTTCATATTCCGTTTTTAGCTGTTTATACTGTTAAATTTAAGCTCCCCAGTCACGGGTTGGCCTTCCCCTGTTCCCTGGCAGTCAGTGTATAAATATATCTAGAGCTGGGCTGTGTGCTAGCACTTACCACCCAACCTCCATGAGCCTGGCATTTTCCTGTGGGAACAATTCTTATTGGAGAACAAATTTCTATTTATCTTGAACTTGCCAAGGTTAAGTTATTGTTCAAGATTATCCTCATTTTATTTATTCAATTTTCAATTTATCAGAAAAGGCTGCTCTTTTGGTTTGTTTTTGTTTGTTTTTTCAATACAGGGTTTCTCTGTGCAGTCCTGGCTGTACCAGAACTCACTCTGTTGACCAGGCCAGCCTTGAACTCAGAGGCCTACCTCTACCTCCAAAGTGCTGGGTTTAAAGGCATGTCACCACGGCCTGGCTAGCTGCTCTCTCCCTCCCCCCCCCCCCTTTCAAAATAGGAGGGGGTATTCTTTTTACTATGTTGCCCAGGTTAGCCTCCAACTTCTGGGCTCAAAATACCCTCCTGCCTCAGCCTTGTGAGTAGCCAGGAATGTAGGTGCCTGCTGGCAGGCCATGGTGTCTCTTAGCATTTGTCTTCTGCTGGGCTGTCCTGCCCCCCATCTCGAACATCCTGCAGAGATTGCCTTGCCTTTCTCCAGCATTTTTGGCCAGAGATTCATTTTTAATTTGTCATGTGAACAGTTTTTGGCATGTCTTGTTTCTCTTACCTCAATGTTCTATCTTCTTCTCCTTTGTCCTTACTAATTTCCTTTTGGACATGTTCTGGAATCGTTCTCTTGCCTCGGATGGTTAGGGGACCAATCTGAGTTTTAAATCTATGCATTTCTCTATCTCTTTCCCTTATAGCCTGTGCTCACTCCCGTCAGTCTCACATTGTTACTCAGCTCCCTGCTTTTCTGCCTTCCTTTGTGATCTGTGCTTGGTGTCTTTGTTGCAATGTTGCAGACCAGACCTCCTCATCTTCTGCCGTCACTACAGGGATAAAGTTGATTGTGCTGTTCTTATTGTTTAGAATTAATTGGCTTTAGCTGCATGGCCATAAAGGTGGTAAACTTTCATAAATACCACACGTGAGCATGGAAAGAATGCATGCTCTCTAAATGTTAGAACAATGTCCAGTTTTTGACCATTGAATCAAACTCAGAGTTGTTTTCCCATATCATTAAATTGTTAAGTCAGCTTGGCATGTCACTTGTCAAGAGAGATATATTAAAAGCCTCCATAATGGGGAATATGAATTTATTAATGTCTTAACATTTATATTTAATCTGCATACAAAGTAATGTGTTTCTTTATGGTAATTTCATATACAACTTACTTCTGGATGATTCTCTTTTCCTACCTCCCTGGCCCATTTCTCACTATATCTTTTCCATCCTCAACATCCCCTTCCACTTGTATATCCCAAGTGTTAGACAACTTTCCCAACTCCCCTCCCTGAAGCTCTCCCTCCTAGCTCACAAACCCTTCTAGCTCCCTGTCTCTATTCATATATGTATGTATATACATATACATAGTTTCCTTGCCATTGTGAATAAAGCAGTACTAAAAACAGATGTGACAGTATCTCTGTAGTGGGACATAAAGTCCATTGGGAATGTGCTTAAGAATGCCATAGCTTGGTCTCAGCCTAGCTCTATCTGCTGTTTGGAAGCCTCCACATTGATCTCCATCGTGGCTGTGTAAGTTTATCTCCCCACCAGCAGTGATTACGAGTCCATTTCTATTTACACAGTTGCTGGCATTTGTTATCAGATTTTGTTTGGTTTTTGGTTTTGGTTTTGGTGTTAGCTAGTCTCAAGGGGATGAGATAGAATCCTACAGAAGTTTTAATTTACATTTCTCTAAATGGTTAAGGATGTTAAACACTTTTAAAAAAATACTTACTGGACTTTGTGTTTCTCCTTTTGAGAATTGTCTCTTCGTTCGCTCATTTTATTGATCATAAGTTTTGTTTCCTTACTGTTTAATTTTTGAAGTACTTCATGTATTTTAGATACCAACCTCTGTCTAAAATACAGCTGGCAAAGATTTCCTCCTGTTTTGTACCCTGCAGTCCTTTCTCTCTGATGGCAGTTGCCTTTGCCACAGTGAAGTTCTTTCATTTTATATAAGCTCATTTGCTGACTCTTGGAACTATTTCCTGTGCTACTCGAGTCCTGCTCAGAGAGTTCCTGCCTGGACCTGTAACACGTGTTCCTATAGCAGTTTCATGTTTACAGCTTTAAATCAACATTTAATTTTGAATTGATTATTGCACAGCGTGAGCGACATGAATCTAACTATTCTCCAGGTGAATGGGCTTTTCCACTTGGTTATTTTATATTTGGCCCACTCTTTCTTTTGTATCTGAATAGCTGGATTTTCAATTCAACGTTTTCTATTAGTATTTAGTAATCTCTCTGCTTCATGTTTTAATGATTTCCCTGAAGTAATTTAACACGCCTTCTCAAAATGTTTAAAGTTAAATTTTGCCTTCATCTCCCTTTGTATTAATACAGAAAGATCTGTGGGGTTCTTAGCACTACTACACTAACTTGTATATTAGCGTTGATTTGCAGTGCAGTTTCACTTTATTTCAGCTAACCTCTCAAACCTTTTATCTATTTTTTTACTCAAAGTTTATTTAGATTTATATATATATTTGCTATACCCCCTTTCCTCCTTATGGCTGCACCTTTTAATCTGGTATTATTTTGTTTCCTGTAGAACACCATTGGAGTTTTTTTTTTTTTTCATTAAATTCTATTTGTGATAAAGTCTCTTAAGTTTTATTAGTCTGAAAAAATACTTATTTTCTTCCTAACGTTTGGAAAATAGTTTTGATCAGCATGCACTTTGGACCAACAGGTGTTTTCCTGGAACACATAAAAGGTCCCTTTAGCTATTGCTTTCGACTGTGACTATTAACTAATTTTCTCTTCTTTGGAAAAAACCTTTGTCAGTGCCATAAATGTAAATTGATTTTCAGCTTTGTTTGCTTTCTTTAAAGAGCTGCATTATTCCTGTTTTGTAGTTTCACTTCATGTATCTTGGTGTGGGTTATTTTTGAAACTTTATTCTGTTTGATATCCATGGAAATTACTATATCTGGAAATGTCTGCCCATCATCATTTTTTTTTGGTTTTTCGAGACATGGTTTCTCTGTGTAGCCCTGACTGTCCTGGAACTTACTTTGTAGACCAGGCTGGCCTCGAACTCAGAAATCTGCCTGTCTCTGCCTCCCAAGTGCTGGGATTAAAGGCGTGCGCCACCACCGCCCGGCCCATCATCAATTCTACATGTTATTTTTATTGCCCCTTTCTAACCTTTTAAAAATATATGCTATAGATTTTTGGTCCTAAGCAGTGTGCCTTACTAACCCATCCTTCCTTCTGTGTCTCAGCCTCTCTCTTCTCTTCTTCTTATTTCTTGATACTTGATCTTCCCAAAGTATTCTGGTCTCTCTATGCCACTAGATAGTTAGGCTTTGTTTCAAAATTTAAAGGATGCAATTCATACATGCACATGTACACACACACACACACACACACACACACACACACACACAGAGAGAGAGAGAGAGAGACAGAGAGAGAGACAGAGAGAGAGACAGAGAGACAGAGAGAGAGAGAGAGAGAGAGAGAGAGAGAGAGAGAGAGAGAGGCCCTTTACAAATCAGCTTTATGGTCTTATGGTCCTTTTCCTGGGCTGGAGTTTGTGGCTGCCCTTTGCCAGCCAGGCCTTGCTAGACCCCGATGCCCTGCTCTCCTGTTTCTGTGTTGGGGAGCATATATTCTCAGTAAATCCAGATCTCTGCATTCCAGGGGAGTGCTCAGAGAAGACCTCTGCCCTGGTGACCTGAGGCCACACAGGTTCACTTGGTATCTCGGTCAGGAAGCTTGTTCAGATTATTCTACCAGCTCTTGAGGGCGTGTTTGTTAGCATTAGGTAACACTGAGCAAGTGAGGAGAAGCAGTAGTCCACTGATGACTGTCTCTACGACTAAACTTGAATGTTCATTTATTTTCATTTAATTTCCCCCCGCATCCTAGAATTTTACCAGTGAGGAAAACAAGCCTGAGAATGAGGAACACAGCCCAGGGTCACATCTGAGAGTCAGAATGTAAACCTAGTTCACCTCCAAAGGTTGTATGTGTGTGTGTGTGTGTGTGTGTGTGTGTGTGTGTGTGTGTGTGTGTGTGTGTATGCACGTGCATGCGTGCGTACACATGTTTGTGTGTGCACACACATACATATGCGTGCTTTGTGCATGTTTTCTTCCCACAATAGAGGTGATGAACTGCCAAATCAGTCTCTCACTGTGGCCTGAGAAGCTGGAGTCTAAAGTTCAGGCTTTTTTCTACAGTGCGCACAGCCCTGGTTCTTTATAAATGAGAGATGTGTCTGATGTCACCCTAGTTTACTAACTTTAAAATGTGTTAAGCCCTACATTTCAAAAGGAGAACATTTTCACTCAGTAAAACATGTGGTTGGCCTTGACCTTTCCTGGTGTTTAAGAACAGGAAGTGAAATTCTGGATTTCCAGAGAGCCATGGGGTGGAGGGCAAGGCACCAAGAGCTCTCCTGAATTAGGGAGTGCGATATGGCTCTGGGGTCCCCTCTCCATTGAGGCCTTCCTATTTCCATAGACAGTGGTGGGAATGAATGAATAGGCTTGTGAAGTGATGTGGGTGGAGAGTTACAAGAGTCTGTGGCTGTATCTTTTAGAGTCCAGAAGGAAGTCCCTTCCAATCAGGAATCTCCTTCTTCTTCACGGTTCGCGTCTTATTTAACCTTTGACCTCTTCATCCCTGGCCAGCCTTTGAGACTAATTTTGATTCCTTATATCTGTCAAAGTAGCAATCCTAAAACCTTATGACTGAGTAAGCTGCGGCTGTAGTTTGTGTTCATAAGGGGACATGGTTTCAATGGCACTTTGGCATGCACCAGGCGATGGAAAGGTTTCAGTGGGTGTTCTGTAGAGCAGAGCCTGTGGGCAGTCTTTGTCTTGTCTTACTTTGCTATTGGTTATCTTGGAGCCCTGTCCTAATTATTCCTGTGCAAACAATGTTCCCTTAAGGATATAAAGTCAATCTCTCTCTGTCTCTGTCTCTCTGTCTCTGTCTCTCTGTCTCTCTGTCTCTCTCTCTGTCTCTCTCTCTCTCTCTGTGTATGTGTGTGTGTGATGGAGGAGGTTCCTATGGAGGCCAGAGGCATGTATCCCCCTTGGAACTGGACTTACAGGCAGTTAAACAAACGTGCTTAGCTGCTAAGCTATCTCTCCAGCTCCAGGAATCCGACTTTTACAAGTTCCCACTGTGATTGGTAAGCAAAGTAAAGTTTAGAGCATCTGCCCTTGAGGGTCTCAGAGTCTCTTCCTTTGCTAATATCTTACATGTGTGCTAATTTATATTAGGATGAAACCCACAATTGTCAGGGCATAGTGCAGTGGCATTTCATTCATTCACAGTGTTGGGGCATGACTTCCTCTATCGAGGTCCCAGATATTTTTACCACCCTCAAGTTACGCCCGTATACCTTCCCCATTCCTTCCCTTAGCCCCTAGGCAGTCAACAGTCTGTTTTCTGGCTCTGTGGTTTCACCTATACTGAGTATGGCACAGAAACAGAAAAATGTAGGTGGTCCTCTCTTTTGATCTGGCCTCATTCACAGGGGCTAATGTTTTAAAAGTTCATTTGTGTAATGGGATGTAAAATACCTCTTTCTTTCTTAGAGGATGAATACAATGCCATTGTGTGTACACACCAAGGTTTGTCTACTCTGGTAAGTGTTAGGGGATCCTTGATTGCTTTCACCTTTTGGCCACTATAAACAGCGTTTCTGTGAATATTGATGTTTGAGTTCATATTTCTAATCTTTTGGCAATAAACTTAGGATGAAATGCTTGGTTAGATGGTGATCCTGTGCTTAACTCTTTGAGGAACTGCCAACTGTCTTTTCCCACTGCAGCTGAAGCAGCCCCGCATCCCTGTCAGTGGCCTATGAGGGGTCTAGTTCTCTGAATGCTTGCCAGTGTTACTATTCCTTTAAAAGAGCATTTTTGTGTGTATACAGTGGTCACTCAGTGCATTGGGTTTCCCCCAATGGCTAATGGTGGTAACTATCTTTTCTGGTGTTATTCGAAATCTCTG
The DNA here is from genome assembly GCA_028551405.1 of Uromys caudimaculatus. Taxonomy (NCBI): domain Eukaryota; kingdom Metazoa; phylum Chordata; class Mammalia; order Rodentia; family Muridae; genus Uromys; species Uromys caudimaculatus. Next base: position 82,481,629 of record CM052708.1, on the reverse strand, counting down.
TATTCTTTGGGAAAATGTCCATTTAACACCATGGGCTGTTTTAAATTGGGTAAAAACCACAGACATTTTGTTGAGTTGTGTGAGCTATTTATTTATTGCAGATATTATATTTCCAACATGTATTATTCACAAATGTGTTCTCCCATTCTATAAGTTATTCCTTCATATTTAGTGGTGTCTTAAGGTGCATGAACGGCTTTCATTTGTGTCAAGTCTTACATTCTTTTCCTTTTCTCTTTGTTTGTGATTTTGCCATTGTGTCTGAGTCCATGGACAAATCGGAAGGTTATGGAGATTTACCTTGATGGTGTTTTTCTGCAAGCTTTGTGATTTCAATTCTCACACGGTGTCATTGATCCATTTAAATTACCTTCTGCTGCATATGGTCTGAATCAGAGTATTGGTCCTCTCTTTCACAGGTGGCCATCTGGGTGTCCCAGCATAATTTGTTGAAGAGTCCATAGTGGGCATGGTAGCCTTGCTGAAAGTCAGATGGCAGTAGATATTCAAGTTTGTTTCTGGATCCTTAAATTGATTTCACTGTTTTCTGTGTCTGTCTTAATGCTAACAACACATTGTTTTGATTACTGTAGCTTTGTCATAAGTTCTAAAGTGAGCAAGTGTGAGCTATGCATCTCGGTTCTTCTCATGTGAACAATGACTTTGGTGCTTAGAGTTTCTTCTGGTTCTCCAATTGGCCCTTACCCTTTAGCGCCATAGGCTGTTCAGAAGTGCCAAGACGTGTTCTACTGTTTCTCTGTTTTCCAGCATGAAAGAAGGCTGGCATGTGTCAAATGCTTTGTGGACAACAGTTGAGATGATCATATTGGTTTTCCCAAGTGGAGTAGTTTATCAATGACTTTTCTATGCTGAGCACTCTTGCGTTTCTGGCTTTAGTCCTGTTTGTCCTGGAGTATATTCTTAGTGTATGCTGTAGGATATGCCACTGTGCTGAAGCCATGGGTGGGGGGTTGCATGTGTTTATGTAGGATAATGTTTTATTGGTTGTTTGCTGTGTGGTTTTTGCGTGGCTTTGGTGTCAGGTGATAACCAGGCTTCTTCTCTGGTTCCTGAATATGCCAGGCCTACTCTCACTGTGGGGGTCTTTGCAATGGTAGCACTCTTTGCTTGAAATGACTTATCCCTAGGTATCTGTACCCCCCTTTCAACTCATCTCCAAAATTCACTCTTGGTTCTTCTATCTTGCCTTACAATTTTTTCTCAGTAGCAATTGCCATTTCCCCCATATAATAGAAGTTAGCTGGTCGCTATTAGATCTTACTAATTTCCTGTCTGGGTCTTAAGTTGATTTCTTTACCTCAGTCATCTGTTTATTTAATCTCCTAGGTGGCCACTGAGACTTTTTTTTTTTTTTTTTTTTCGAGACAGGGTTTCTCTGTGTAGCCCTGGCTGTCCTGGAACTCACTCTGTAGACCAGGCTGGCCTCGAACTCAGAAATCCGCCTGCCTCTACCTCCCAAGTGCTGGGATTAAAGGCATGCGCCACCACTGCCCGGCAGGACTCCACAGGTCACTCATTATTTTTTGTTCTTGCGATTGAGAAGCTGTGAAGCAGTGGGGAACTGAGGTGGCTTGTCTTCTCAGCCTTTTGTTTGCTTCCTTGTCAATTTTTGTGTGTCTGACAGGATGAGAGTTCCCACTTTCTTCCCCCACACTTTGTCTGCTTGTTTTATTTTACCAAATTCATCCTGGTGAATGGTCTTCATCTGGGTTTATGTTTCTCATGACTGTTTAGGGAGGAGGGAAAGCCAAATGAATGACAGACTCAAGGATTACACAGCGGTCATAGTAACCTGTAGCAGAAGACATCTGCACATTCCAGGTGTGTCTTAGAGTAGTAGATAGCTGCATGTGGGTACAGAGTGGAAAAATTTAGTTTGCAGGTTTTAGAGCTGCAGGGATTAATGATTAAGTAGTAAAGGGAGAACTGGAAATGAGGGGGAGGAGAGAGTAAAATCTGAATGAAAGATGTATGTGTTAGCGGCCTAAAGGATGAATAAACAGGGTGGGATAGAGGATATGGCAGAGTGGGGCATGAAGGGAAGAGCAGCCATGAAAGCCTGTTCTGGGACGTTCTAAGCTATCGGAAAACAAGCACACAAATGTATAAATAATAAATATAAATCAATAAGTAAAAACTAGAAGTAAAAGTTTACAAAAGAGGAAGCTCAAAGGAGCTATGATGGCATCAGTCATATTTCCTCTGAGGCTGCTTGCTGTGGGCTCTCACTCCTTCCCACGAGCCTCCTCAGTGTCAATCCCTGCTGTGGGAAGAGGCGACTCCTGGACTAGACTCAGATAGACCGCGTGGGCTAGCCTTGGCTGGATCCTGTCTATGATCCCTACCTTCAAGTGACAAATTTGGTTTCTGATTTCTGGTTCTTTGAAGTCCTCCCTCCATCTCTCCGTCCCTCCTCCCTCTCCCCTCCTCCCCTCCTCCCCCTTCCTCCCCCTCTCTTTCTTTCCTTTTCATTGGGGCTGAGGCTTTGAGGGCAGTGGTAAGGCCTCCAGCTTGCATTCACCTTTGTCATTGGGAGGACACTGCCTCACTGTGCAGATGGACTACGAATTTGGTCATGACGTGTGATCTCCTCAGTGTGCTCCGGAATTTGGTACCCAGGACTGTGCAACACCTTGTGTCCGTGTGCATCTGGGAACCAGTCTGTAGTTGTGTTGGTGGTGTTGTGTGCTTATCCAGTTTTGGTATCAGGGTTACAGACTTCAGAGAATGAGTTTGTCCGTGTTCCCCCAACCCCTGTTGTTCTGTGGAACAGCTTGAGAAATATTAGTGTCAGCTCTTTCTTAATAGTTTGGTAGAATTTACTCACAAATCTGTCAGTCTAAGCTTTTCTTTTTATTTATTTATTTTAAAATATTTTTTAAAAATTCCACCGATCTTTCTGCTGATTATCTGGTGTGAATGTGTGTTCATGCATGGGAGCACACAATCATGTGGATGCCAGAGACAACCTGTGGGAGTTGTTGGTTCTCTCCTGCCGTGTAGATGCTGGGGATGAACCTCAGATCTCAATGGTTGGTGGCAGCAATGTCACAAACAGAACCACTTCACTGGCCCAGAGCTTTTCATTGCGGGTAGGTCGTTTGCTCTTTCTTCAATTCATTGCTTATGGATCTGTTTAAATTGTCAATACAATCTAGACTTAATTTGATGGCTCACACTCACTTAGCAATGTGTCCGTTTCTTCAGCATTTCCAGCTTTTTGGGATGGCTGGTTCTGGTTGTTTGGTGGTTTGATTCCTTCTTCCTCACTGACCATTGGGAGTTTGCTGGGTGACGGTGTTGGACACGACAAGTCCCTTCCCAGCTTGCCTTGCACATCTGTTCTTCTCGTGAAATACATCCATTCCCTCTCCTGTACACATCTTCAATGGGCTTGCTGCAGTGACATTCCTTTGGGGACGCACGGCTGGGTAAATGCTGACAGGGAATCATGGTGATATAAGCAGTGAGCTCCATGGGAAAAGAAAATGGACGGACTCTTGTTTGCCAAGTAGTGAGAGTGGAACAGACCTATTCAAGATGGCTACCCAGTGCCGTCCTGAGCAGGTCTCAGAAGCTGGAACATGCTGTTTGCTCCTCATCTTCCACCTCCCTCCTCTGAGTGAGCTTTCCTATTTGTATTACTATATTTTTTCACTTGCTTTGAGTTTACATATTTTCTTTTTAACTATAGCATCTGAAGATAGACACTTAGGCTGTCTGATCTGAGACCTTATTTCTTGTGTAATGTAAGCGTTTTTCACTCCATGAAGCTTCTCAGAGCAATGCATTATCAAGTGTCCCATAAATTTTCCATTTATGCCCTTTTTTCTATTTCATCTTGGAACACTTATTTTTTTCCCTTGAGGGACTGGGAAGACAGCTCAGCAGTGAAAGTTCTTGCTTTGTAAGCATGAGGACCTGAGTTCAATCCCTGGATCTTGAGAAAAATAAACCAGAGTAGTAATGCACATTCATAATCCCAGCACCAATGAGTTGAGACAGAGGTGTGTTTATGACCCTGGAAGGAAAATGTGGTGCTGTTAACTCCGTTTTACAGCTGGGCTATATTAGGCTCCTGTGTATCAGCTCAGGGTCATTCGCTTATTAGGTGGTACACTGATAATGTGGATCATGCTCTGTTTTAGAAAGAAAGATCTAGAAAACTGCACAAAAAGAGACTAACAGGGGTCACGTCACATGTCCTGTTTTCCCTTTCTCTGTAGGATGGATGAAGGTGACACCGTGATCATGCATCCTGGGATCGTTTGCATCATGGTGAGACTGCTGCCTCGCCTGTACCTCGACGATCACCCTCAGGTATCTTCTGATGAGCATGTGTACTTGGTCTCTGTTACCTGGCTGATCTGTGGCATGTCCTCCACTGTGAGACTTTCTTTGTTCTAGGGTACCATGATGATCAGAGCTACCCCTGGGCAGAGCCTCTTGAAGGGTTGTGTCAGTGTGTCTTGGATCATTGATAGATCTGTGACCACCTGCCATTAAAAGCAGCCATTCCTGTGCATTGGGTGGTCTTCTAAAAGCAACAGGAGAAAAACGTAGTTGAAGGATTTGGTTCTGCTTTGCTTCATCCATGCAGGGCATCCATTTTAGGAAGAAATGATGGCTAATTGGCGCTCATGCCATCTGAACATAATAGTGACGTGGTACAAATTTTTCAGGTCCTCTGAAACTTGGGAAAAGGAGAGTAGGGAGGGGACTTACTGATAGGGATGGTACTGGTCTTACTAAGAAACTGTGGTGTCTGCGGTGGGAGTGAAAGGCAGCCTGAATATGGTCCAGGTTTGTATGTTCCCTGGTGACGTCACTTACTCTGCTTTCTGTTCTCCTGGAGAACAATGACAGGGAGCATGAAGCTGGCGAGTGGGGAGATGCAGCATAGTGGCAGGGAATGTGTTGGATAAACTGGCTACAAAGTTAGTAGTACCTACACCATCCCAGTCCTGAGTCATGGGATGATACACCGCCATTGACAGACAGCATGTATGAGGGACTCCCTAAGCTTCCACGGCTCAGTGATGGGTAGTCGTCTTAGGTTGTAGGTACACTTTATGATGTTCATACAGTGAGTTTGCCTGACAGGTGAGTCCCTTTTTTAAAGCAGTGCATGACAGTATTTCTCAGGACACTGTGTATCAACAGGGATGGGATTTGCTTCTCATGATACTGGTTGGGATGGAACCCCACAGAGGATCTTGCAGCTCTTCAGGGGGCCAACACATGAGACAAGGGGCCACTGAAGAGCTAGCTCAGCTTGGTTGTCTACCTGAGCTCTTGTCTTATGCTGTCAGTGTGGCCTGGGTCTCTGTCTCATGCTTATCTGCATCTGGCCTCTACCTGTGTCTCTATGTGGGTTCTCGGGAGGGAATACAGCAGTCCAGGGCTCTCAAAGGCACAAAAGCAGAAGCTTCTAGAAATTTTTCTGGAAATTCAAGTCTGGAGCAAGTCAACATTGTCTCCACAGCATTTCACCATTTCAAATGAGTTGGTCACAGGTTCAGCTTATGCTCAGTGCAGAGGGAGATAGACACCCTTTTATCAATGTGAGTGCTGTCCTGTGTGCACAGGGAAGGGGCACTCACTAGGCCTCAGCTTTAAAGACCAGCTTCCTTCAGCATCTAATTGACAGAGTAAAGCATTCTACCCTTACATCAAGTGGCTTGTAGCCAATGAGTTACCTGAAGCCTGAGATCTTTGCTTCTGTACCTTAATACCTAATACATGCCTCTCTTCAGCATACCGGAAACTCAACACATATTGGATAGCCTCTCTATCCCAGGATTCCAATATCAGCCCTCTTCCCAGAAGTTCTTAAAAGTCTATAAGCAGCTGTTCCCTGCCCCCTTCCGCAAATGCTTGAGGATCTGGAGAGTTATGTAGCTTCCAAAGGTCATCTAATTGGTGAAGATCTGAAACTCACTCAGACTCAACCTGTCGGCACACTCAATGAGTGGGTTTCTGGTCTTTGCAGCTCCTATGGAATGCAGGAACGTGCACTGGCAGCTTTGTCAGGGGCATTCACCTTATCCTGAGGCTGACTTCTTCAGCTGTTTTATACAATACTATGAAAATGGCCATGCCAGTGGTCTGGGTGTCTTGTCAGTCAACCTGATGTCTATGTTCTGCAGAAACCCACTCCGGTGATGAGCAGTGAAGAGACAGAGCTTATGGGCTGAGGGCTGGCCTGTTGCTGCTCAGCCCCACAGATGTGGCTGAATCCAGCATTCAGATGTTTTGCTCACTCTGTGATATCAACCCCACAAATTAAGAATGCAAATAAGAAAATCCATTTGGCACAATTCTTTTCTTCTATTCAGGTCAACAAGTAATTGAGGAAAAGCCCCGATTCGTCTTCACTGTTTCTCAAGCACGCAAATGAACACAGAGATGCATTTTCTCAGATATTTTCTGCAGATGCCAAATCAGCAGCTATTAAAAGATGGATAATTACAGTAATTAATTTCTGAGAGGGGGTGGGTGGAGGAAACCTCATGCTAACAGATAGAATAGTAAATCAAAGGAGAAATGAAACTACACGAGAAATCGCTGAAACCGAACTGATTGCAAGCTACCACAGACCTCGCTGCAGGGAGAGAGGAGTGGGACCTCTCAGTAGATGGCAGTGTTAGGAAAGGATAGAGAGCCGTTCTTGCTCAGCTCCTGAGGGTCTGTAGGTCCATCCCAACGCTCCCTCTGCTTCTCATCTTCCTCCCTTCGGCTGAGAAACGGATGGTACCAGAGGCTTTACTGACCTTACAGGTGGCCCGTTCCAGTCCATTTCTAATCACAGCCTGATTCAATTTGTTCTACGTGAAGCCCTCAAACAATGCCAGTACTGCAGGCTGCTCTTGGAAATGGATAACCCGGCTCTTTCTCCACCTCCAGCATTTTCACCCATATGAAAAACCAGGAGGTAGGAATTTAGTTGTGCAAAAGGAAAAAATGAAATTCAACTCAGTCTCTTGACCTTGGAAAAACCCACTCCATTGGAAGATGCTTTCCTTTCCCAGCATTCTCAGCAGCTGCAAGGGTCTGATATTGCAAGAACACTGTTGTGGGTTGGAATTCTGACGGCCCCAGGTGCCTCTCCATTTCCTCCGGGACTGTAGCCTTCAGTCAGTTGTTGGCAGAGGGATATTTGCTTATGCATGAGATAGCTGTAGTTCTGAGGGTGGGAAGTCAGATCAAATGGAACGGAGTTGGCTGTACTTAGTCTGTGTGGGAGCAACCAATGGGACGGGTTTGCTTCCATGAATAACTGGAATCTCCTAGCTTGTTCCTCTAGCTATTCAGAGATGAATAGTACCAGAACTCATGCTTTGAGGATGGGGAGGCAGAAATCCTAGAAAATGGTAAGACAGCACTGGGCTGGCTGTGGGAGGTTCGTCTACAGGCATAGTGAGAAATAATGACGCTAGTGTGAAGACTTACAGAAGAGGCGTGCCCACCCCTCAGGAGAGTAGGGAAGGAGGAGAGGCTCAGATACTGAGAGGCACAAAGGAAGGGGCACATTTGGTTTTGTTCAGCTGGATTAAATCTTGTGAGTTAGTCTGGGAAGGTCAGCCATATGTCAAGAGTCTACATGCCAAGCTAAGAGATTTGAGCTGCCTTCGGTTACCGAACGCTGTAACCACCGACACTTCTAGATTTGATGACCATGTCTAAGGGCTTTGGAGACAGTAGGTTACGGTCAGGTCTCTTGTGTGCCATCCAATAATCACAGAACCGTGGAGGAAGTTAGGGAACATCTTTACCTCTCAGTTAGCAGGATCATTGTTCTTCTGACAGTTGTGAAGATGAATGAATGCTAAGGCTTCGGTCACCTGACTCTAATTCAGTAGGGAACCACACCAACTTAGCCCTAAGACATGTTTATGTTTTTGTGCTGAGAGAATTCAAATGAAATATAATCATCAGGTTTTAAACGCTTCATTCAATGAAGGGATAAAACATGAAGTCCTTGCTTTCTAAGTTAGTCTTCCTAAATGTGAACACTTGTCGGGCACAGAAATTAAGCTTGGGTTTCACATTATGAATTTAATGCTGACCTAAGGAATTTTTAATAACTTTACTGTAACATATTATCTTTAAGCCTTATCTTCCATGAACCTTCATGCAACATACTTTAACCTGTCAGCTTTGTCCTCCTTCCCCTTTCCTTTTATGGAAAGTTGTTTACATTAGGACAAAATTTTATTTCACCATACAAGGTCCTTCCTTGTGCAAAAGCATTTTTTCTTTAAGGTTTTTTCAGCCTCCTCAACTGACACTTTAACTGCTGCTATTGTGGTTACTTGATGGTTCTTTTCTGTCTTAGTTTTCCTTAAAAATTTAGGAAACTTTCTTTTAAATAAAATAATATCATATTCTAATGAAAACCCAGAAAGCTGTTGCAAATACTCAGGTAAAGAATATTAATGGTCCTGGAGACATTTGCCTTTTTTTTCCCTACCAAAAATAATTGAATTAAGTAATTGGTTAAATATTTAAAAGACTCATAACGTAACAAGTGCTCAGCTATTGCTTTTGCTAAAAAGTGTTGTCACCTCGTTTGGGTCCACAAGGGAACTCCAACAGAACAGAACTTGGCATCTCTGTCTTTATTTTGCCTGTCTCTTTTACTTCCAGGCAGACACATGCACAACTCTGCACAGACATGCCAGTCAGTTAAGGTGTGACCCCATAAGTTATTTTGTCAAAGCCAAAGATACAGAAATAAATGATGTTTTCCAAAGCTGCAGTCACCTTAGGCTTCCGGAACTGCAAAGCTCCCCAGGACAGGCCATCTTCCTTGAGAGGCAGTTCTTGTCAAGGATGAGACTGTACCCTAGAGCAGAAACAACTTCTCTACGTAAGCAGTGAGGACTCCTTAGGACCACCCCGTAGCCCCATAAAGGAGGATGATCAAGTAGACCTCATCTTCACCAAGACTGCATAATTACGAGTACCCCTTTCCTCTTTGCCCAACTCATTTTCCACCTAAATATAAAAGCCAGGTCAGTACCCTGAAGATGGGCGCACTGGAGCCCTCTGTCTGTTATCCTCAAAGTGTCACACGGACCAAATCTCCTCTATGTGCCAACATTATTTGTCGGTTTAATTGGCACACTGTGACCAAAGGCCGAGCTTCACCTGTCATCCAAGTTGACATCATTGCCCTAAACTTCCAGTTATACCATGAGCTACAAGGAATTGGGGGTAATTTAACAACTTCAGTTTATGAGAACACTCATAAGTTTTTGTTTTTGTATAAACAAGATACAGATATAACACCCCTGAGGACAGGGTTATATATACAGCCATACTTACACAAAACACTGGCCACTGTTCCTGAAGACATTGTAGCTTGCATTTGGATGCACCACTTGCCATTTTTTGTTTGTTTGTTTGTTTGTTTGTTTTTTTCGAGACAGGGTTTTTCTGTGTAGCCCTGGCTGTCCTGGAATTCACTCTGTAGACCAGGCTGGCCTCGAACTCAGAAATCCACCTGCCTCTGCCTCCCGAGTGCTGGGATTAAAGGCATGCGCCACCACCACCCAGCACCACTTGCCATTTTTAATAGACTACTGATCTGATTATTTTCCCCATAGCATTAAGCAACCCTGACTCTTATAAGATCCGAGGGGAAAAAAATCAGTATCTCTTAAATGAAAGCAAAGAGGTCTGAGGAGAAGTCTTCCCATGCAGACTCAGGTCAGTGTCCCCTGTTCAGTAGCTAGTCTGCAGGGGGAGGCGCCCATACAGGGGGAAACTTCCAGCTCAATACTAAGACTCAGAAAGCCTGCTGTCAGTCCACAGGGTAGTCTCAATGAAAGCTCTAGGACAGTCTAACTCCATTCAGTCAGCTTCTGCCCAGAGACTGAACAGTCTCAGGCTCTCCTCTGCCTCCTGCTCTATCTTAGGGGACAACGCAGCAATCTTTTCCTTCTATACTGAATTTTGTTCTGCTCAGGGATTTCTAAAGAAAGAGGTTCAGGGAAGGTGATAACGATGGATGGGTAGGTCAGAGAGGAGAGAGGAACATAGGGTTGAGAAAATTGAGTTCCTCCAAATTATTTTATCATTGATCTTGACAAAGTTTCTAAAATTTTCTTAGTGGTATCCTTTTTTTTTTTTTTTTTTTGTTAAAACATCTGTCTTTTAAAGATATTTTCTACTTTATTGCAAGTTAGCAAATCTCATAGTTTTGCTTCCAGATGTTTTAAAATTACAATTAAATCTGGTTGGCCACGTATCATCTTTATCTAGTGCAGTGTGGACAAAACAAAGCAAAAAGCTAAAGCAATTAAAAATGTTAAATGTTCCATATTTTGTCTCAAACACTTGAAAGTTGAACGGCCACATTCACCAAACATGGCACCTACTGATGTCACAGTGGTCTTTCTCAGAGCATTTTCTCCTTCCTTGAAATCCTGTTTCCCATGTTAGTGTCTTTCCAAATTATGGCCTCTTTGCTAGCTGGTAGGATGTGTAGAGTGGGGGAGATTTAGGAGCTGCCTGTGGGAGGAGCTTCCTTGGGCTCTCCTCAAGGTTGATTCCTCCCACTCTCTGGATTTATTTTAAGCATTTATGTGGACATGAAGGGGCCCAAGGCAGTGGGGTAGGATTTGTTGTCTTGGCTGAGGCTGCTGTCCTGAGGAGTCTTCCAACATCTCCCTTCCACTGGGCTGGAGGGAGCAAGGAACTCTTACCTCCAGCATCTTCATAATCAGGAGTTTGGTATTTCTTTATTCTCCTTTTTTTTTCTTTTTTTCTTTCCCTTTATTTCTTTGTTTCTTTGTTTCTTTGTCTCTTTGCTTCTTTGTATCTTTGCTTCTTTCTTTCTTTCTTTCTTTCTTTCTTTCTTTCTTTCTTTCTTTCTTTCTTTCTTTCTTTCTTTCTTTCTATCCCTTCCTTCCTTCCTTCCTTCCTTCCTTCCTTCCTTCCTTCCTTCCTTCCTTCTTTCTTTCTCTCTTTCTTTCTTTCTCTCTTTCTTTCTTTCTCTTTTGTCTTTATGTGTATAGGGATTTTACCTGTGTGCCTGGTGCCCACAGAAACTGTTGTAGCTCCCTGAACTAAAATTACAGTTGCTAGCCTCCATATGAGTCCTGGAAATGGAACCTAAGGCCTCTAAAGAGTAGTCTGCATGCCTACTCACTGACCATCTCTCCAGCCTCTTCTCTTCCCCCCCGCACCCCCCGGGGCACTCCATATTTCTAGACCAAAAGAGGCAAGGTTCCCTTAGGCAGGGGAGAGGATAGAGTGAGATACTGCAGAAACAGGGAAGCAAAGGGAAGACTGCTGGGTAACAATGGTTCTGAGAAACGATTTCACAAGTAAAAGGATGTTCAGAACCACCTCAGAATAAACCACTGGGCCACCAGTTAAGCTGAGAGAGAAGTTCAGATCCCAGGAAGGACTCAATGACATCCACCCATTCAGGCAACATAGATGGTTGAACAAGAGCCCATGCTGGTGCCTGATTCTGATCCAGATGGCTCCTTTTATCAAAATGGTTTGTTCTTGGGCCCTCATCCAAAGGTCCCCTCAAGAAATAAGAAGTAATTTATTTTAAATTAAATGTGAGTGGCTATGGCCCAGGGACGCAGATTCAGTGTTCTTCAAATGACACATTCCACTGTGAGTGTGGTCACATAACTGTTACAGCCATAGCACAAAAGCCCATCTAAGCATTGCATCTGCTGGGTTACTTGGGTGAGGACGGCAGGTAGGTGGGTTGCCTCAAAGGAGGCAAAAGCCTGCTGTGAGTTTTAGATGCTATTTGATGACATTCTTAGCTTAGAAGGTGCAAGCTAGAGGTCTGCTGACTTGATACATTTCAAAGGCTTTAACTGGTAGATGAAAGGAGTTAGGTTCGACACAGAGAAAGGCAACAAGTTGACTTTTAAGGGGATTCAAGATAGCCCAAGCAATTTTGGCTCAGGATCTGTAACAACATTCCAGCTTCACAAACATGAATATTTTAATCAGTCCCTGAGCCTTGTACCTTGAGCTCAATGTAGATACACCCCTCCCCCCAGCTTCAGATAACAATGGGCAATGTTAACATTGTTTCTGAGTGCTTGGTGTACCTTCTCAAAGTGAGGCCTGGGGCACTTGCTCTTGGCCTGGTTTCCCTTTTTGCAAGAGGCATGGTCAGGAGAGAGCCTGGGAAACAATTACTTGGCCAGATCCAGGCAACCGGGAGACTGTTGTCTATCTCCACTCTACAGTCTGAGATGTGTCAAGTATGCCCTAGAGACCTGAAGGCTCTAGGCAAGGTGATAGCTGTGGAGCCTTCCTGCAAAGCCCAATGGGACAGACAGGAAAGACATGAGCTGTATGTATCTGTGAACTCGTTTGCGTCTAGGTTTGGAAATGGTGTCATTTTCTGGAGTTTGCCTATGTATTTCAAACACTTGAACTAATCATCCGGGTTTCAAATAACTAAAATATTGACAGTGCTAATAGCTATGGCTAGCATTAGGTGGGGGTGGGTAATTGAAAAGAGCTATTTTCCCCAACAAGGAACTTGGTAACAATCTGGGTTTGTTACACTGGATTGCAGTGATAATCTGTGTCTTCTGCCTTTCTCAGTGATTCATAATTCTCCAGCAAAAATTTCAGGCTCTCCATAGAATCCATGAGGCCTCTTGGGGTGAAATCTTAGGCAGAGCAAATAGACACAATTTTACATGGAGAGAAACAGGTTGAAAGACTCAGTGGGCCTGGCATGATGGGGCAGACATTGGAGTCAAGTGGGATTTATGTGGCCCAAATGACAGATCATTTTTTCTAGTTTCTTCTACTGTTTTACTTTGCCTTTTCCTGGTTTTTTTTTTTTCACCTCAAGTTCAGCTATTCAGATGATGTCTAGGGCACAAAAATTGCAGACTCTATTTCTTGGGACCAGGGATCACGGGAATGCATTACAAAAGGGCGGGTACTAGGGAGTAGTAAGGCCTCTGGCCACAGGAGATAAATTTACCCGTGTAAAGCGGTTCACATTTGACTAACAGTAGCAATAGAATAAGAGCAAACTGAACCCAGCAAACCAAACACTTCCGTCACCATCCATCTAGTCTCTCCTCAGACGCCAAGTTCTCTTCTACACAGTGAACACAGCAGCATCCTCAGTGAACCACGGGCTTCAGAAAACAGCTTGAAATGGCACTTGTTCTGATACTCGTTATTGTGATCTAAGGAGATTGATGGAAGTGTTTCAGGCCTCAGGGTAATGGTTCTCATTAAGAAAAGCAGTGGAGAGGGAATCTAGGAGGGTTTAGCACAGTGTCCTTTCATGTGCATGCTAGGTACGTGCCTCACCTTGAACTTCTGGCTCTCGTAGTTGCTTTTGGGAGCTGAGGTTGTGGCATAGTCAATCCTGCAAATGTTCATTGGAAAATAATGCAGTTCAGTCAAACATCGGCCAACATATGGCTGGAGTAAGAGATGGGAAGAGGAGAGGGGAAGCTCCCTACCAGCCAGAGCGATGCATTGAAATCCACTAGGATGGAACTCAGTGGGATTACCAGGTCCATACCTGGGCCTACAGTTCACCCATGCAGGGAGGGAAAGGACAGGAATGGAGAGTCGGTGATTACAGGGCCCGTCTTTGTAGTCACAATAGGGATCCAGATGGCACATGGGTATTCCCCTATGGGAGGAAGTGAGCTCCCACAGGCAGATGGCCAGGCTCTGAGCTTGGACCTAGTCACATTTACTCAGAGGACTCACTGGAGTCCTGGTATGCAGTATGTCCACAGAGGGAGAGCCATGGGGTTTGCAAGCCCCTCATTCCCAAGCCTGGGTCCTGTGACATCCTCTAGGGTACTAACTGGATGTGTGACACCCTATAGACTATGGCTAGAAGACTCAGTGATTTCTGATATCAACTGTGTGGTTTCCACTTTGCCTATGATGAGGGCTGATAGCCTGAGAGGGAGAGGCAGGCAGGAACGGCCAGCTGGGGTGATGAGATCTCAGGTGGCAGTGAGCGTGAGGGGAATAGAGTCTTGGGAGACAGGCTTCAGTGAGACAACTCTAATTGGGAAGAACAAAGGCTTTTTAAACCTTTGGGAGCTGTTGAGGTGGGTGTACACCATTGGTTGGGGTCAGGGTGCTGAGGATGCCTCATTTGCATAAGGAAGAATTCTGGGTGCTTGCTGGACATTACCTTATAAGGAGAGGGCAAGTTTAACCTGGCTGAGACTGTGTGACCTCCTCTGGTGTGGGCAAAGGTGGGAGTGTGCAGGACATGCAGGCCTGGACAGAGGAGGGAGTGGTCATAGCCCTACTGCTCTTTAGATAATATTCCAAGGCTGGATATGACTCACCTCACTCCTGCTCCGGACCAGCTCCCCTTAGCTCCATGATTCCCCCAACCCCACAGACTGCACCGGAAGACAGTGAGTGTCTCTAAGAATCCATCAAGAATAAGTTCAATGCTGGCTTCCTAGCTCTTCAGGACTGGCAATATGAGACATTCAGGGCTCTATGCTATATTTGGACTTTTCCGCAGTTGCTGAGCTGGGGCAGGGTCTATCAGAAAGAAAAACAAGCTATGCACCTTTGCATGGTGTCCAGGGGTCCTCCTGTTGTCACAGGTATGCCCTGTGACCTTAAATCACCCCTTCCAGGCTGTGCTCATTCTTACCTCCCACCTTTGCGCTGCTGATCCTTCTAAATTAACCAAATACACTCTGTCCAGCTAGCTCTCTCTTCAATAGTCTTCAACAGGCAATTGGTATATCAATTGATCCTGATTCTTTGCCAGCTCTCGGATTGGGGTGTACCTCCTCTCTAGAATATTCTGTGACTGCACTTATTAGGCAGATACTGTGTCTGAGGTACATAGACACTAGGGAAAAAGGATTATAGTCAGTTAAAGTTATAATCTCAGGCTTACAGTTTTGGTGTTCTGAAGGATGAAGTGGTGGAGGAGAGAAGATAGAAGGAGAGAAGAAGAGATAGTGAGAGGGAAGGATGAGAGAGGGACGGAGCAATAAGGGGAGGGAGAGCAGAATTGAGAGAGGAGGAGAAACGAGAGAAGAGGAGAGGGGAGGAGGGGGAGGGAAGAGGAGGAGAGGGGAGGAGAAGGGAAGGAGGGGGAGGGGAAGAGAGGAGAGGGAGAGGAGGAACGGGAAGAGATGGGAGGGGAGGGGAGGAGAGGGAAGGAAGAGGAGGAAGGGGGAGGGGAGGAGAGGGGAGGGAGGAGATAAACCGGTCACAGTGTGACACTGAGAACTGGAATTATGGATGCAGTGCTCATTGGGAGTTAGACAAATGTCTTGGATGAGAAGACATGTAGATGCCTCTCGATGGTAAGTAGGAGATCATTAAAAGAACAGGGCTGGGGCAGATATGCTCATCTTTAGGTATTAGTCAAAAGGAGCGTGGCGTTCTCTGTAGAGGGAGTTAGGCTTTCCCCATACCCAGAGTCAGGTGGATGAAACAGAGGAAGGGAGCAAGCAGGTATGTTAGTAACGTCTTCTCTTCTGTACCTGACAAGAAGACAATGTAAGGAAGGAGGGGCTCATTTCGGCTTTGGGTGTAAGATGGCCTACAGTCCATCTTGACAGGGAATGTGTTGTGAGGGGCTTGTGAGACAGCATGTCATATTTCATTCATGAACAGGAAGCAGACAGATGACAGAAAATGATACCAGGATTTAAAACTGTCAACCTCACCTTAATGACCCACTTCCCGCAGTGAGGATTAACCTCACAGGAGTGTCCATCGGTGGCTCGTAGGCTGCATATGGCATGTGCTGCCAATGATAGCTAGAATGTGGCTCATCACTTACTTCAAACATAGGACTATATTTGTGGGGGCAGGGTAACTTAATTTGTAGATGTGAACTCTGTACATGGTAACTTTGTTTTGCAACATTATAGGTTGGATATGGCTAAAGGATCTAGGGGTTTCACAGCCTTCCAAATTAGCCCCATTGTCTGTGTGGGAACAAAGTGTCACAGCACAGGAGTCTGTGCTGAACATGCACATCCAATCCATGACAGTCAGGAAAAGAAAAAAAATTTCTGTGAATATGAGGTTATAGACCCCTGCTATTAGGAAGCTTGGTCTATGTACACATGGAATCTGGGAAGAGGAAGGTGGAGCAGATGCTCATTCATTCACAGTCAGCTTAGCTTTAGCTATCAGTCTGTCCAGATTCAGCAAGAAAGAGCCTTTAGACATGGATTCTGTTGACCCAATAGGAATTATAATCCAACCTCTAGTTTTGTCAATTTGATAGAACCTAGACTCATCTGGGAAGAGAGTATCAGCAAGGGATTGTCTAGATTAGGTTGGCCTGTGGGCATGTTTGTGGGGAATTCTCTTGTTTATGTTATTTAAGGTGGCAAGACAGGCCCACTGTAGGTGGTTCCATCCCCTGGGCAGGGAGTCATGGATTGAATACCAGCAGAGAAAATGAGCCAATCACTAGCATACATGTATGAATTCATTCCTCTCTGTACTTGACTATGGGTGTGATCAGACCAGTTTCTACACATTGCTTCTGTCTTGACTTCACTGAAAAGGTGGACAGTCACCTGAAATTGTGAGCCAAGAATCTTAAGAAAGCAAAAATCAAACGTTTTTCTCTCAAGCAGCTTAGGTCAGGCGATTTTATCATAGCATCAAAAGAAAAGTAAGATACACTTAATCCAAGACCACAAATTCCCAAGTCTACGATACCATAGGCACAAGTGAATGTGTGCCATGCTGGCAGGACTGTGGTAAGATGGCAAATCCATGCCATGGAAAGAAAACCTCGATTCTAAGTAGGCAAATGGGGGTGTGAGCACAGCAGCCTATGAAGTCTTGCTCTCCCAAGGGCCCTTGACCCCTCCTTGTAATCTTTGGTAGCAAGAAGAGTGAATCTCATAGAAAATCTGTTACCTCTCTCCCCAAATGAGAGAAGATTTCAACTAAACAACTAATCTAAATATGGATGAGCAAAAGCCCCCGATTCTGTGTGAGTGCTGGAGGAAGCTGACTTTGGGTGTAGTGATCTTATGTCTGTGTCAGGGCAGCATTGTGGACTGATGCGTCCATCGGCACGTCAGCCTCCTTGAACAGGTTTAGCTCTATGAGCCTGTTTTCTGTTACTGTAAGGAAGTAAATAAGATCGCTGACTTTGTTAAAGCCAGGAGATGTAAAAGCTTCTGGTTGTGGTACTGGAATTAGCTCTGCTCCGGTGAGGTCCTTTTGACAGATGACATCGTGGTAGAGGGAAACATGAGAGAAAGTGAGCCAATGGTACAAAATTGGGATCCCGCTGGAAGTAGGCTGGAGGCCTAATCTCCAATGACACATCAACTTCCCACTAGTGTCCTTCTCTTAAAAGTCCTACCACATCTCACACCTCCATCGTAGGAACCAAGCTTCTATCCCATAACTCCTCAGGAGACAAAGCACATCCAAATGCTGTCACCATCCCACTGAGACCCAGTTCCTTCTAGACTCTAGGGACTTACTGATATGGAGCGTGAAGAACATTGAGCAGAAAGAGGGAAATGAAGAAGAAGAAGAGAAGGAGGAAGAGGAGGAAGAAGAAGAGGAGGAGGAAGAGAAGGAGAAGGAAGAGGAGGAGGAGGAGGAGGAGGAGGAGGAGGAGGAAGAGGAGAAGCAATAACAACGACAGCAACAACCCAGGATGAACTTAAGTCTTGACTGTTAGGTAGAGAAAGTAGAAACCGCCTTAGGGCCACCTCACAATTGCTTTGTGAGTTAACTTTGAGAGTCCAACCCCGCAGCCAGCCTGATGACCCCTGATCTTACCTCAGAGTCCTAATTGAAGCACCTTCCCCTTTCCTGAGTTGGAAGTAGTGTGCGTTAGGGAAATCAATCCATTTGCAGAGGGAGAAACCAGACTGGCTTCCTGCTACTGCTCATATTTTCACTAAAACCCCATTTTACTGGAACCAGCATTGAAAAAAAAACCTGCACATTTTATTCAAAACAAGACAATATTGGTATTGATGGAGCTGCGGCGATCACGAGGACAATCAATTGTGACTCCTCCATTATGGGGTATCGAGCAGTTTTGGAGTGAACTTGTGGCAACATTAGACAGGATCAGCATTTCCCCTTTGAAAACTTTTCCTTTTTTACTTTTTGCATATTTAGATTGTAATTATATGTCTCTGGTTGGGGGAAGGGAGCAAAAACACACAGAACAAAGCCCCTAAAGCAATAAGTAGATACTTACTGGTAACAAAAAATTGAAGATTGGAGACATTTCTCTTTAATTCTTATTAATAATACATTCTGATATTATTTTTGCATCTTGCTTCATACAGCCTGTCTCCCCGACTCTCACCTCAAATTAAAAGAGCACAGTTACCAAATGACAGCCGAAGTTCTAATAGAGAGGGTGGTCGGGGCAAGGGGATGCATGGCGTTTCTTCTCTTCCGTCCCAGTGTGGAGAAAGGACGAGATGGGTTTCATGTGGATGCAGGGAAAGACACCAGAAAAAAGATGTCAGGGGACAAGTCAGGGAAGCTGATGCATCTCCACACAGAGGAGGTGTACCGGCAAAGGCCCTGGAAGTGTTTGATACATACTATCTTCAACGTTTTTGCTTTTAGAGTCTGGCCCCTATTCAACTAAGCGTGGGTTTCCGTGACCTCAGACCACCTGGCAGAGACCATATTTAAACACGAAGCCTAGTGTAGTTCAGAAGTGGCTTGAATGTGTCCCTCAAGGGCTCCTGTGGCGGAAGCTCTATTCCTATTGGGTGGTATTGAGGTGCTGGGGCCTTTAAGAGGCAGAGCCTACTGGAAGGCCACTGGGGACACTGCCTAGCTGGTCCCCTTAGCATCTCTGGCTCTCACCTTGTGATCTCCCACCCTGGCTTCTGTCCTTGGCATAGTGCCACCTGCATGTGACAATCAAGTCACATGCATATTCCATAATTGGAGCCAAGCAAATGGATGTGTCATGCCCTTGACTCTCCAGACATACAAGCTAAATCGACTTTTTTTTTTTAAATATACAGTACCAGTCATTTCACTACAACGACAGAAACCAGGCTGATGCTATCTCCTCCATGTGATAAGATACATCTTCAACATCAGCTAACAGTAGTATTGATGAAGCAGTGATGTTTTTGAATGGCAAAATCCCGCTCAGCAGGAAAGTCATTAAAGCTATTCTAACAAACTTGTTTGCCTCTCAGATTTTAAATTACAAGGTAACTTAGACATGGAACATTAAACAGCTGGAGGGATCTTCAGGGTAAAACAGCTGGCCACACAAGTCTAAGGACTTTGTCCCAATTCTCTGAACACGAGCATCTGTAATCCCAGCATTCCTCCTACCAGGAGATGGGAAGCCAAAACAAACAACCCCTGGAAGTTTGTGGCCAGGCACAGTGGTGGAAAACAAACAAACAAACAAACAAACAACCAAACCAGCAGTGAAGAGCTCTTGTCTTAAGAGAGAAGGTGAAGACAGATACTGAAGTTGCCCTCTGACCTCCACATGTGTACTGTGGCACACCAATGTGCTTTTTCACACACATGAGTGCTCTCTCTCTCCCCACTCCCTGCCCCCCCCACACACACACACACAGGAGAAAGGGAGAAAAGAAAGAGAAATTACTGAATGTCATAAGTTTGAGACAGGAGTTACAGAGGCTAGGTAGGTAAGTCTTGAGGTTGACTGTAGGAAACACTTCTTTAAAAGTCTAGTAACTAGTGGCAAATAATAGAAATATATTTCTTTCCTCATTGAAACCCATGTGGTGCAAAATTACAAGTTAGTGGAGGACCAGTCTTAGTTATTTTTGTCCCTTAGTGGCAGGAAGATAAACTTGACTGTGCTTTGGCACTCAAATGGCTGCACCTGGAAGATGAGGTGGTGGGGCCATTTTGAGCCTGAAACTCAGAGCCACCATCAGCTCCTTGCCATGTGACTCTGAGCAATTACTTTCTCTGAGCTCAGTTTCCTCATATGTAGAGATGGTTATGGCATCGTGATTACAGTGTATCCATGTTAGATGCTGAGAAGGCATCCTAGATACCCAGGAGTTACTGATGCCACAGGTAAAATGTGGACCTTAAAGTAAACATCAGGCCGAGCCTCCCTTCTAACTAAGTATCCATGAAGTGTGCTCAGGCCTATAGTAAATATCGCCTCTCCCAGACACCGAATCCTGTTATTGCATAGCCCTTACTGTGTGCAGATGGTCTCCCTGGCTTCTCATCCATATTGCCTTTAGTCCATGAATCTCTTGAAAGCAGGCCGTGTCTGCCTTACCCATGCAGGGCCTCTTACTACCTGTGTGAGGAACAAGAAAGAGTAAGGAAGGAGCAGGGAGGTCCCAAGGAAACCTTGTAGAGGATGACAGTAGCAAATGCCTGTGATTTGGTGAGACCAGATGCCAGGACTCATGACAGAGACATCGCGGTCGGCCTCTGTATCAGCATATCCCATGGACTGGAGACAGTAGAAAGTGCGACATGCATCTTGAATGTGTGGACCTTGCTCCTTGTCATCATTCCCAACAGAGCAGAACATTGATAGCGCAGCATTAGCATAGCGTTGAGGGTCCTGAGTAATCTATCAATGATTTAAAGAGTGCAGAGGGATGTTAGGGGCTAAGTGGAAATACCATGGCATTTTATGTAAAGGACTGTGGGGGGAAATATTATGTAAAGGGGAAAATGGATCGAAGTGGAGCGGGGGGAGGGGCTAAGTCCTTGCAGGTATCTAGCTTCAGAGCCTAGAGGATGCTGTCCTTATAAGTTCTGGGGCATGTGTGTGCGTGTGTGTGTGTGTGTGTGTGTGTGTGTGTGTGTGTGTGTGTGTGTATGTGCGCACGCGCGCGTGTGTGTGTGCGCGCGCGCGTGTGTGTGTGTGTGTGTGTGTGTGTGCGTGTGTGTGTGCGTGTGTGTGTGTGTGTGTGTGTGTGCGCGCGTGTGTGTGTATGTGTGTGTGTATGTATATATACATATATGCATGTCTCTGTTGCCATCTTTGGCTCTCTGTGTTTCTATCTCTCTGATTCTCCATCTCTGTCTCTGTCTCTGTTTCTCTGTTCTCCATCTTTCTCTCTGTCTCTGTCTCTCTGTGTTGTGTTGTGTGTGTATTGTGTCTGGTGTGTGTGTGTGTGTTGACTCTTATTGGCTCATTTCTAGGTGGATCCTACCTTTTGTACCCAGGGCTACAAACTAAGATGTAGAAATTCAGTGCGTCAATACAGCTTGGGGAATGTAAATAGCCTCTCTCCAGAGGACATTCTGCTCTCCCAGACTTACAGTTTGCTGTGGTTGCCTCTCAGCTTTCTGAAGAGATCCAGTGTTCTATGGCCTGTCACCTGGTGTCCCTGGTGAAATCGGAAAAGAACCGCCAGGTCATGTGTGAGGCAGGGATGCTCCGGACACTCATGACCTTTTGCCACAGGACTCTCAGCACTAGTGGCAGTGCCCTGCACTCAATTCTCATCAGGATCTTTGAAAAGCTTGGTTCCCAAGCCATCGAGCCAGATGTGCTAAGGTACTGCACGCTGTTTAAGCATTAAACACCACAGAGCCCATGGCAGGATAAAAGGTGTACTGATGACAACTGAGTCTACGGGGGGGGGGGTGGCAAGCAACCCCACCCCATCCCTCCATTCCAGCACCAGATGCATATGTACACAGAACAGACACAGCCTCATCTGGGATACTCTAGGGATGGAGGTCTCAAGGATATGATGCCCTGAGCTAAGCCCTGGATCCAGAGGGCAGAGTGCAAAGAGCTGGGC
Organism: Uromys caudimaculatus; assembly: GCA_028551405.1. Lineage (NCBI taxonomy): Eukaryota > Metazoa > Chordata > Mammalia > Rodentia > Muridae > Uromys > Uromys caudimaculatus. The sequence goes on along the minus strand of CM052708.1, from coordinate 82,459,850 downwards.
TTGTAGGGGCAGCGGCCAGGGGAGCATGGAGGGGACCAGAGGCAGGAGTTCACTGAATCCTGCAGAGGTCTTTGTGCACAAAGGAAGAATTGAAAGGACTCCGGAGAAGGGACAAGAACACAGAAGGGACATGCACCATGCAAGAGAGGCTGAGTCTCTTAAAACCCTTACTGCCCTGGACCAAGACAGAGAGGACGGCCCATGTTCACACTCACCCACCCGCCTGCTATTTGCGAGGAAGCGCAGGATAGAATGGCCCCTCCAGCCAGCAGGTCTGGGACCCAGGGGCTGGAGGAACCCCTCTTAGTCACTCTCAGCCCTGCCAGACCAGGCCACCAAGCTATGCCTACAGGAAATCTCTTTAGAAAGCTGTAAACAGTGTGTAGCATGAGCACTGTCTCGATGTACCCAGCTTTATTAACTCTGAGCCGGATAACAAGGCAGGGACACAGTTTCTACATGGCTTTTGGAAAGTGTATTTTTAAGGTGGAGTCATGAACACTAGATGTCTAGGGAAGTGGTCTGGAAAAGTTTGCCTGCAACACATCTTTACTTGTCTCTCTTGATGTTGTGGTGTTTAGAGAGTTCCTAGGCCTTGGAATTCGCCCACCTCAGTCAGCTGCCGTGAAAAGCCTCCATTTATCTCCGGGGCATGAAGACAATCCTGGGTGCTCAGGTGAGGAGAAAGAACACACAGGTTGCAGGGCGGAATAATTAACATTTTTTTTTTTTTTATTCCTGATGAGTGATTGTTCATAAGACAGAAAAATGAGGAGACCTCTAAGGTGTTTTTGTTTTCTGCTGCTCAGTCATGTAGACAAAGTATACACAGGGGTGGGCACCTGGGAGAAAGGCAGATCTCGGTGAGCATCTGCCTGGCCCTTTATATCCACGATCACAAAAGAATGGTCTTGTTTCCTTTACAACCCAGGAATACCAGGTGTTGTACTGGGCAGAGCTGGGCAGCAAATATATTTTAAAGGTGGGACCAGAACCTCCTTCTTCTTATAAAGTTTACAGCTTAGGAGCAAAGTGAGTCGCTGAGAGAGAAAGCATTGGATAATGCCCCGAGTCAAAAAGCATACCATTCCAAGGAACAAGGTCATAGAAAAGGAGAGTGTAGACACCCTGCATGTAAGACCCAACAGAGCACTACATTAAACAAAGGTCAGCTGAGAGGTAAAGGTGGAGAACTTGGAGCTGTCAGCCAGAGGCAGGTTGACATGGAAGTATGTGGAGCTCACAAGGAATGCCAGTTGGGTTAGCAATCCCAATAGCAGCTTCAGGTGCTACGTCAGAAAGAGGAACATGCTGGGCTTAAAGTAAGTCACTTAGACCTGGTTATTGCCACCATTCCATGGTACCTAAACCAGCAGAGTCCAGGCTGGGGTCTATTAGTGCCCGGTGGCTTTTGCGGGGTTCTCCATCAGGTTGTGGCAGATACATCCAAGATAATGCAAGAACAGGAGAGAACTGTCTCAGGCAAGGACACATTTTTTTCTTGTGTTCTGCCTCAGGGTCATGTACAACTGCAGCTGAGAAACCCACAGATGCCAGTCCACATCCTAGAGGGTCTCAGGACCTCAGGTCCCCATGGACCTCCCAAGATTCGGCCACAGCCCTCCAGACAACACTGAGTCTCATCTCCATGACCTCGCCTCGCAATCTACAGCCTCAGAGGGCAGCCCTGACCCCATCATTTGTGGAATTTGACATGTCTGTGGAAGGTTATGGGTATGGAGAACTCTCAAACATTTGGAAAATGATTTGCTCAGTACCTCTGATGATCTATAACATTGGCTACAAAATTGTGGCCTCCACTGGTCCTCATTGCTCAAGCAGAGATGTGTTTAAGTAGTAGATATCCCACTATCCATTGGAGAAGGGCAGAGTGTCTAGCCATGGAGGACCAGAGCCACCTTCTTCCCTACTGTATCTGCTCTAGAATGTTCTCCATCTTGTCTGGTATCCAGTGAGGATTCATCCTCTTTGAGTACCACACCAGCACCAACTGTTTTCTGTTCTTGGAACCTGTAGCCCAAGATGGCAGATAGCCTCTGAAGTAGGATGCAGCAGGGAGATGTTACAGCCTGGTGGTTGATGCAAGGGGTTGGCGTGCAGCCCAGTGACGTGCAATACTTTATTATTTCCAGCTGTCTGTTTACGCCGACCTTGTCTACAGTCATGGGGACCAACACAGAGCACTCCATCTCTGGAGGGACTGGATCAGGTAAGTATTTCTGCAAATGAGGATCTTTCAGCCTACTGTGTTTGCTCATACTCTCTTAGTGTGGGTATCCTATTCATCTTTGCATGGGCTCACAGTTAGGGGCTCAGGTAGCATTGACCTCTATAAAGATGCTGTATCTGAGTCTGAGCCATTCATTGTATGGGAACCTGGGATAGGATGGATTGGAGCATCAGATGCTGTCAGCTTTCTCTAGAGAGGAGTGTAAGTTCCTCCGTCAGGAGGAAGCAGATCCATGGTACATGGTTTCTGGACACTAGCTTGGAGCCTGGACAGGCTTTTCACAGCATCACACTAAGCTTACGACACATTAGGCAGGGCAGTGTAAGTTCCCAGAGGTTCCTGAGGCCAGCATCTCCCTTTATCAAAGCCAGGTCTGAGGTTTCAGTGAGAACATGGTTGGTCTGCCAGTTCAGGACAAACTTCCTTTCTGTGGGTGGTACCAAGTGTGCTGACATGGCTGCTGATACCGGGCTAGTGGGAACAGTGGCCCCCATCGGTACTGCCAACCCTGCTATGACATGAGAGGATGTGGGATTTCCTTGGACTAGGTTATTTCTTTACATTAGATTCAATTAAGCTAGAGTTCTCACCCCCATGGAGCCTAAAACTTGACTTTCAATCAGTTGCAGAAGCTCAGATACTGAGAAGCCTCAGGGACAGCAACTCCTCTGTTCCCTTGGAAAGGCTGCAGGGACTGGAGAGGCTTGAAGCAACAGGGCTCAAGGTCTGCAGTAATACCACAGACTTCCTGTGAGCTTTCTCATCCTGGTATGAATCGTGAGAAGCATCGTGTGCTTGGTGGAGTTGGCACTGGAGTGAGTGTGGAGTAGGCCAGATGTAGTGCTGGTAGGCAGCCCAGCCCGGCGGAGTCCGAGTTGCCTGGGGTCTCAACTCACTTTCTTGGCAGGACAAAGAGTGAAGCTATGCTTCTGTTTTACCCCCAGGAGCTCCCAGGCCATTCCCTCCACCTGGAGGTCTCACCTTCACCTGTTGGTTTCTGATCAGCCGGCAGACCAATGTCATGGAAGGCCACCCACTGCGTTTTCTAACCCTGGTGCGCCACCTGGCTAGGACAGAGCAGCCCTTTGTCTGCTTCTCCATCAGCCTCTGCATGGATGACCTCTCCTTGGTTGTGTCCACAGAAGAGAAAGAGCTCCAGCCTCTGGGTAAGGCCTTGGGATCCAAAGCTCGTGTGGGCCATATCCGGGAAATGTTGACATGGATGTACCTGGAAGCCTGGAGACCTCCTGTAGCTCTTCATCTTTTGGAATTGCTCCCTTGGCTTCCATATCTGGTAAAATGTCTATGAAATATTTGCAGTGTGCCACTGTGGTCTAGGCCCTGCATGGCTCTAAAACGCATAGAATTGCCAGAATACTAGTTCTGCCCCGACAGGAGAAACACTGGTTGGACATAAGGTTTGTCTCACTGGAACACAAGCTACATTGTCAGAGTAAGGTTTATGAAGGGTAGACTCAACTTAGTCGGAGCTGAAGTGGCCCTAGACCTGCCCACGAATAACCCAAATTCACAGGACTCACGGACATTCTGTATGGCAGGTTGCTAACTCTGGGTACCCAGGAGCCTGATGCTGCCTTTGCTCTTAAGACTTCAGCATATTCTTAAGCTCATTTGCCTCATGGCTAAGCCCAGCTATCTCAGCTGTCAATACTAGGCTAAGGCTAAAAGTTACTGCCTCAGAGCTAAGTGTATCGAAAGCCCTGAGAAGGGCCACATTCTTGGCACACAGCCAGACTGCTTGAGTCTTCCCTCTCAGGTCACCTGACACAGGCCATCACCCTAGCACTCAATGGACAGTGCTTGGCTGAAGCCTGCTGGAGCTGACCTTGGGTGGTTGGGTTAAGCTCTCTGCCTGGGGTAATAAGTGGGAGCAAAAGCAGCACCTTATCTTGCAGGTCAGTGGGCTTGTTAGATGACTAATGCTTGTAGCCGTGCTTAACTAGTGTCTGGTACAAAGTCCCAGCTCAGCAAGTGATAGGGGCAGCTAATTCTGTAGACTTTTTTTTTTTTTTTTTTTTAAATGGAAGAGAGTGAGTTTCTGGTCTATAGCTCCACATATGCTGACCAGGAAGATCTCTGCCTCTAGTGCTCTTGGGTCTCTGTAGCACTAGCACGAGGCATCATGTGACATCCAGTGTTTGTTCTCTTTTGCAGATGTCATGGAGCCTGAGGATGAGGCAGAGCCCTCTGCAGGCCGCCAGCTCCAGGTCAGGTGCAGCCAGCTGCTGACTTGTGGTCAGTGGTATCACCTGGCTGTGGTGGTCAGCAAAGAAATGAAGAGGAACTGCAGTGTTACCACGTACCTGGATGGACAAGTCATTGGTTCAGCCAAGGTCAATGTCAGAGCTGAGATAGTGCCTTGATACAATCTGCTAATTCCTCGCTTGCCCATTTTTCTTGGTGTGTGTATGTTTGTGTGCACACACATGCATGCTTGTGTATGTGTATGTGTGTGCATCTTTGTGACTTTTTAGATAAAATTTTATTTTAGTGAGAAATGTAGCTCATGAGGTTGTATCATTATATACTTCTTTGATCAGTTCTGGGGTTAAGTGTTTCCCCCTCTTTCTATCCTGTTTGAACAGATGTTGTACATTCAGGCCTTACCGGGGTCTTTTTTTTCAATGGATCCATCATCATTTGTGGATGTTTATGGCTATATTGGGACCCCCAGAGTTTGGAAACAAAAATCGTCATTAATCTGGCGTCTCGGGCCCACATACCTCTTTGAAGAAGACATATCAGCGGATGCTCTAGCACTTATTATCAAACTCGGCCCGAGGTACTGTGGTAACTTTCAAGCTGTGCACCTTCAAGGTATGGCCTGCTTTGATTTAGAATGATTCTGCTGGTATTAGTTTTTAAGTGGGTACCCAGTTATTTATAGCATATTTATAAAGAATAAACTCAGCACAGGTCAATCATGAGGGAAGGCCTTTGTAATTGGATCATTATATATTTACAACCCAAGAGAAACTGTCATAGAAGAGGAAATGACAATATCCTTTAGATTTCGACCCCACAGCACCTAATGGAGGAGGGTCGGTGAGCAATACCATCAGCAAAGAAAGGGAGGGGATTGAGATAAATAAGTTACATTCCTTTTAATGAAGACGCTTTTTAACTAAAGTATACAGTTGTCTTCAATTATTAAACAGGCAGACAGCAGCCCCATTTTCTTTATTGATTGTTGGCTGTTCAAGCAAGGAGCTTGCTCTCTGAGCTCCACCAGGTCCAGGGGGTCAGTTCCCATCTGGAAAGAAAGACAAATGCATTTGAGTTTGAAGGCCTTATGTGTAGCCAAGGGCGATTGAGTGCTGCTGAGTGCTTTAGTTTCCAGGATCAGGTCTTGTGTGAACTTCATTTCCTGTGGCAAATGGCATTGACCAGGGCAGCTGGGTCAGGTCTGGAGTCTGTTGCACGGACTCTGTATTTGCACAGTTAGTTTAGTAGAGCTTTTCTGCCAGTCCCCTGGGGACCAGAGTGCTAATGCTAACTGGGATGTTCACAGGAGCCATGCAGCTCACCGTAACTATGTAGCTCTTAGGTCTGTCAGCCCCATCCCCTTCCTCCTTAAGAAAATGTTACTTAGCAACAGTTTGGAAGTGAACTGATAGATTTGACAGAGGTTTCTACTCTGGTAGGTTCACACGTGAAACACCTTTCTATTCTAGAAGAGTCAATCTTGAGAGATTGCCTTAAGTGTATTTGTTGTTGTTTTGGCTTGTTTTTGTCTTTTTAGAATCTCATGCTTTAGACTAGGCTGGTCTCAAACTCCCAGAGATCCATGTTCCTCTGCCTCCCAAGCGCTGGAATTACAGGTGTGCAGCACCACACCTGGTCCTGTCCTCATTTTTTATATTAAGTATCAGAGAAGCACAAGTGGGGTAAAACATAACACACACAAATAAGCAAAATATAGCAACACACAGACATTCTCCCAGTGATCATGTGCTGTGTGACAGCAGGTATTTATTGGCTGGAGGGTCAATTTCTTTCTCTGTAAAGGGAGGTTAGAACTGACTGAAAACATGCTGTTGTAGGAGAAGACCCAGACAGTGAAGCCACGCCCCTCATTGCGGAGGAAAGGGTTTCCTTTGGTCTTTATGTACCCAGCTCTTCTATCACCAGCATAATGAACATCAGAAACACCTACAATGAGGTGGACAGCCGCCTGATCGCCAAGGAGGTACAGCTTCCCCCATTCCCCACTCTTCCCCATGGCAACATCACTGTGTGCCTTTCTCCAGCTTCCAGGGCTCGGTAACTATCTGGCCCTTGCTCATTTGTGGGTGGATAGATATGTGCATATCACACTTCTCCCTTCGTTTGCTAAGACCACAGCCTGCTCCCCCACCAGGCCTAAGGCTTCTCCTTTAAAATTGCTTAGAGAGGATTATGTGGGGTCTTCCTGGTGGCTGTAACTTTGTTTTTAGAGTGAATTTACAGAACAACAAACAAATGCTTGTGCAAAGAAAGATGTCAGGTGATTCACCATTTCCTAATTCCTACATAAATATCTCTTTTGAGTTGAGTGCAGAACTCTTCGGTCTCATGAACAGAGACCCAGGGGTCAGGATTGAGGCCCTGACATGCACCAATGTTGTGTCTTCTTACATATCCTGATAAAGGAAGGCAGGATTCTTTTCCTCTTAGGTCTCTGGGATAAGTAGTAGAAGCTGGGCCTCGCAGAGCTTGGACAGCGAAGGTCTTGGTGCTAGTGTTTCATGATTGCTGTCATTGGGCTCCTCCTACCTCACGGCCTCCTCTTGGCGAGCAGGAGGGGAATCCACATTGTGTATTTTCAGCTGACTCCCTTGCAACTGTACCACAGTGAGGAAGTTGAACAGTGATCCCACATGTTAGCTTCTGCCCCTAATATTGGCTCATCCACTAATTGTCACATGTAGAACGCCAGCCTTGGGCCTCCAGTGTCCATCCTCTAGGGGCTCCTGAAGCATCCTTCTTTCCCAGGGGTTTTGTGGCACTAATTGCTGTCATTTCCTCTAGATGAATATTTCCTCCCGTGACAATGCCACGCCTGTATTCTTGATGAGAAACTCAGCTGGACACCTCTCGGGGTCTCTGCGGACTCTCGGGGCTGTTGCTGTGGGCCAGTTAGGTGGGTCAAGCACTAGACTCTACTTTGTTTTAGGGAGGAGGGCTTGTGCATCCAGGACCTCTGGGGAGTGGGAGACAAGATGGATTGGACCAGGGAGGTCTTGTGAGGAAGGCTGGATTGAGAACAAGCCCAGCCAGAGAGTGACCAAAGAGTACAGCTCAGTCAGCTTACTGCTTCTGGCTGATGAGCTCAACTACTGACCACACTGGTACCCGGGCACCGCAGGAGCCAACCTCTGGAGCACAGTATGGCCTGTGAGCAGGACCCATGGTTGTATTTGTCTGAGTGGAAATAACAGACCTGTTGCCAAGACTTCTGGAGCTCCAGTCTCTCTTCCCAGCCTATCCTGGTGCATGAGCCCACTCTGGCTGTACCTGGGAATAGATACAGGCAGCTGCAAGGGATGCTGTATTGCAGTACTGATAACATGTCCTCTTTGGCTCCCTCAGGGGTGAGGGTGTTCCATTCCAGCCCTGCTGCCAGTAGCCTGGACTACATTGGAGGGCCTGCCATCCTCCTAGGCCTTGTCTCCCTGGCAACAGATGACCACACCATGTATGCAGCTATGAAAGTCCTGCACTCAGTCCTGACCAGCAATGCCATGTGTGATTGCCTGATGCAGCACATCTGTGGGTACCAGGTAATCCCACCCTCTCGGCTGACCCTACAGCTTCCCAGAGAGGTGTTGTCCCCAGGATGAGCTTCTCTTGCCCCAGTAGGTCAGAAATGACTTCTGGGAAACAGCGTCCTGGCAAGACTTGCATCCCCCATGGCCCTGGTCATCCCAGATGGAGACTGCTCAGTGATCCATTGACAGACATGCTGCTGCCTATAGATCATAGCAGAGGAAGACCTGGTGACAGCCAGCTGCAAGGAGCTCTATCTAGACCAGATTGCTCATCTATCTGCTGCAGTAGCATTCTCCTCGATGATTCCAGAGTCATTTAGGATTGACTGATTCTGCCTCCATCATAGGGGCTGAGAGTCCATATTATAGACCAACACTGGTTTGAAACCTACCCCATCTTCTAATTCGTTATTTAACCTTTGAAAGAATTATTTACATCTGCCTCAGTCTCGCCACCTTTAAGATCTGGACTTTCATCCCTCCTGGCTTATAGTGAGGAATGAAAGACTTCATACAAATGACAGGCTCAGATTATAAGCCTGACTAGGAGTCAGTGCTCAGCTAATATTAGCTGCTTTGAGTTCTTAACCTCCGTGTGACAGTTCTCACGTGTACAGAACAGGACGACTAGCAGACATGCAGATGGGGATGATTGTAAAACAGGACGACTAGCAGACATGCAGATGGGGATGATTGTAAAACAGGACGACTAGCAGACATGCGTCCACTTACAAAAGTTGCTGCAGATATGCTTACATTATTGCCATGGCTATCTGTAATGGATGAGATCAGGTCTTGCTCTCCTGTAACTTCCTGCCTGGTTGGGCCGTGGCTTAGAGAGGAACCACAGGGAGAAGAACCAGGGCTTAGGTCTTAGTTGGGAGAAGAAGGAGGTCAGATTGCAGATGTGTCAAAAAAGTGACAAGAACGGAGTGAAAAGATGTCACACATTTGCTGATCACAAGCATCACTTTCAGAGGGCATGTTGGAAGACCAATGGGAGTGTCTTGGGGGAACAGGGACAGAGAGTAGACTTTATCAGAACCAGAAGTAGGAGACTGGATTGTGTACACAATGATCTGAGTCACAAAGTGATGGGTGACAGCTCAGATGTCAGCAGGAGGTAGCCCGGGGTTTATGTCTCCAAGATCAGGAGGGCACAAAGCTCTCTGGGAAGCATCTTTCTCAGCTCTGAGATGCAGTTTCAGAAACAAGTGTCTTGGTGCGATCCCAGTGTCTCCATCCTAGAGTGGATGCTGCCCATGCTCACCTTATGGCAGGATAGAATGACACAGCCTGACTCGAGGCTGTGTGATCTGGGTGTGGATCTGTGGTGGTTTCCTGACAGTGCTGCAGCACTGAGGAGAGGCCGTAGTGATGAGTTTAGAGACCCAGTAAGAGATGAGGAAAGCATGGAGACACGAGGCGGGAGGTGAGAGCTAACATCCTGTAAGCTCAGTAAGACAGGCACAGAAAGCAAAGGGGCCCGGAAACTGGTGTGGGTGTATCTTGTGAGAATGAAGAATTAAGGATGGCCGGTCCAGAGAGTAGTGGGTGTGGTCTGAGAGCAGGGGGTGTGGTCTGAGAGCAGGGGGTGTGGTCTGAGAGCAGGGGGTGTGGTCTGAGAAGCAGGGGCGCTGTGGGAACTAGCAGTACAGGAGAAAAAGGTATGGAGACACATCTAGAAATTCCACTGTGCATGTCTCCTTTCCAGATCTTAGCCTTTCTCCTGCGGAAGAAGACATCCTTTCTAAACCACCGCATTTTCCAGTTGATCCTCTCAGTGGCTGGCACAGCAGAGCTGGGTTTTAGGCCATCTGCTGTCACTAACATGTGTATCTTCCAGCATGTGCTCTGCAATTTTGAGGTAAACCAGAGACTGGCACCTGGCCTTCGAGAATATGTGTGTGAGAGAGTAAAACACAATAAGACTGCTTGGTGTTTCAACTTCTTTCTTAGTCTTATTAAGACCATGTGGGAAAAATCACAATAACTTTGGCGCACAGAGACCTGGGTTTACAGTTTAGTCCTGCTGTCTCTGATGTGTATAGCCTTGGGATGTGTCTTGATCACTCTGATCCTCCTTATTCTCTTGATATAGTCTTGGGTATATAGTCCAGGCTGGATTTGAACTCATGCTCTAAGAAGATCCTGTCTCAGCCCATTTAGTGCTGAGATTCCAAGCAGGTATCATTATGCCCTGATCCATTATGCTTATTTGTGAAACTGATATTATTTCTTCTTTGCAAGCTGTCATAGGGGTTAAAGATTTAACCATATGTATACACACACACACATGTATATGTCTATATGTCACACACACACACAGAGAGAGAGAGAGAGAGAGAGAGAGAGAGAGAGAGAGTGTCTTGGAAAGGATTTTGAAGCTGTGAAGCACCATCTATGGTGTAAGAATTAAAGATAATACCCTGATGCCTTTGGATGGTGTTTGCTGTTCCCAATGTTCTTTTAAAGAATGACCTGAGAGGGGGAGATGGGGACACTGAGGCCAAACAGAAGGATCAACAGGCCTATGGATGAACCAAACCATTCCAAATGTAGCAGCATTTACTGGGAGCCCACAGCACCCAGGTATTGGCCATGTCCTGGAGATTCAATGATGTCCAAGATCCAGGCCCTTGTTACTTCCAAAAGGACCAAAGGCACAGCTTGTCATGCTGCCAGTGCTGCAGAGTGGCAGACATAGGGACCAGGAGTTCTGGGCTTGATTACAGAGTTCAAATGGAAAAAACTTTGTCAAATAGAGGCCATATCACAAAACGGTCCAGCATGTGAGCAGCCCTGGGAGAGATGTTTGAGATTCCCCTTAGAGATGCTCTCTCTTTGCCTGCTAAGTAAGTGTCAGGGTTCTAGTCTCAGACTTAGTGGACCCTGTGACACCCATGGCTTAGTCTTACCCACATCTGTTCTGTCTTCCAGCTCTGGACAAACACTGCAGACAATCTGGAGCTCTCTCTCCTTTCCCATCTCCTGGAGATCCTTCAGTCACCAAGGTTGGCTGGGTTTCAGTAGCGGGGGGGGGGGGGGGGGGGGG